>CM059188.1:100054365-100654365 GCA_030323885.1 Branchipolynoe longqiensis | reverse complement strand
TGCATTGTGGGTTCAGCCGGTCCACTGCAAAAACAATCAGCTTCCATAGTTCAAAAGTATGTGACCCACCATATGCTACGTAAGCGTGTTTGTACTGTGGGGACCTTGCTACCCAGAAAGAGAGAGATAGACAGATAGAGAGATACAGAGAGACAGACAAAGAGATAAATAGAGAGAGACAGACAGAGACAGAACGAGAGAGACAGAAAGGACAGTTTGTTTTATTTAACGACGCCTCTAGAGAACATGGATTTTTATCATCGGCTATTGGACGTCAAGAGAGAGACAGAGAGAGACAAACAGAGAGACATACAGAGAGAGGCAGAGAGAAACAGACATAGATAGACAGAGAGACAGACAGAAACAGGCAGAGACAGGCACATAGAGACAGGCAGAGAGAGAGAGATATACAGAGAGATACAGAGAGATACAGACAGAGAGATACATACTGAGAGAGACAAACAGAGAGAGACAGACAGAGAGAGCACAATTGAAATATTACGTGGCCCATTCATTACTCGAGGCAACCACTATTTTGAATGTCTTACCGATGGAAATAGTTCGAAAAAAATATAGCAATTCCTGAAAGTGGAAGGTCCATAATCAATAGAACTTAGAAGACTAAATTAGGAAAATATTACACCCTTCCAGCCATTCTCCATGGCTACTCACGTATTTGTGCTCATGAGGATGTTTTTTTTTGTTGTTTTTTGTGTGACAAGTCTTTTATTCTGCCCATAACGTGTAAGCTCCTGTGAGGGTGCTTGTTTTCAACGCTGGACAGCGGTGATACTGGATTGGTCTGGTCCCGCACTCAGGAGTGTCTACCTGATCTTTCTCGGGCCAACCTTTTCCGGTTTTGGGTGTTAGTAGTTTCTATATTAGTTTTTTTGAATTTTCAAAGGTTTTTCCTAACCGGTATATGATAACTTAGCCTAGTATGTACATCTATGCAGATGACATACAGGCCTGCAGGACAGAATCCCATCCCATTGTGGTTTGTTACATCATCCTTTCACCCACGCCTTGTCCTTAGATAGTACACCAGACTCACACAGTTTCTATGCAACATTTTGCATTCAGGTCAATTACTTTAATCCATTACACACACATATATATGTGCTCTATAATCTATTATGGGAATATAGACAAGGACACTAACTATCTTCAGTTTGCTCTATTATTATATACCATTTATCTAGACTCTACTGCATGCCGGATGTAGTTTCAGATTTGGACACACTGGAGCCACTAGTCATATATGTATATGCTCTATAATCTATTATGGAACATCAACAAGGACACTATATAATTTCAGTTCCCTATATTATAGTGTACTCACTATATCCTATCTAACTGACACTGTCTAGTTAGAGTATTGGCCACACTGGCGCCACCTCTGAGGGGCTCTAAGCACTGTATGCCAGCTGCGTCTGGCCGTTATTGCCTATAGACCCCTTTGGATGGTAAAATTTAAACGTATATATATATATATATAAATATATATGTGGAGTATAAAGAATGTATACAAATATTATTATTATCTACTATTATATATATATATAATATATATATATATATATTCCGTTCGTGGGATTAGAACCCGCAACCCCCAAGTCTGCGTGCTGTGGGGTGCTCACGGGGTGGGAGTCACATACCCCCCCCCCCCCCCACACCCACCACCCGCCTGGAGGCCTTCATCAAGTCAGGGAGATAAAATGACAGGCACACAATTCGAGTGTTAAAGTGAGGATAGTGTCGACAAAGAAGTTGTATAATTTACTCACTCGGACAAAGGAGGGAGACAGAGTATACATTTGGGAGCTAGATAAATTTGATTGGAGAACATAACTTGCGGGCAGGTCGCGGTATCCTAAATGTCTGGAGAGCATGATCGGTATCGTGTATCATGAGTAGATATCATGAGTCACATATACAGAATCATATAAGATCAAATAGCGAGCAATCAGCAATATCAAATCAGTGTCATCAAATAACAATCAGAACAATCAATCAGTAGAATAACAAGTAACGTATTAGGAATTAAGGCCCTGTCACATTACGACGCATCTCACTAGCGCGTGGCCAACGTATAAAATCACTTATTTACATCGAGAAACATAAAACTTTTCGGCGCAGGGGGCAAAGTTGGATGTATCCATACCATATAGATAGCGTATGGCCAACATATGACCAACGTATGGCAAAAAACGCTTGAATTACGCTCACGATACGTTCACAGGATGCCGGTGAATATTATATACATTATTCGATAGCCAGAACTACGCCTCATACGTTACATATGTCAAGGCATGCTGGAGAAACAATAGACGTACGTTAGATGTACATTAGATGCATGTTAGACATACGTTATCAATACGCATACTGTACGTTCCCACTACCTTTAATGTAGGTCAAGGTAGTGCACAATGTTTGTCTAATGTACGTCTAACAAACATCGACGTATGCCTAATGTATACATAATGTATGGCCAACGTAAAATCCACACGTTGTCAAATGTTGTTGTACATCAAAAGTTTTGCGCATGCACAAGACTTTGCCGACCTGCTGACGCGCGATGCCGTATCTCAACGAATGTTGACGTACATTGACGTATACCAACGAGCGCCTAACATACGTGTAACGCATAGCGACATATCCTGACGTAGCAGCCAAAAAAGCACATACGTCGGCGTACGTTGCCACAATGCGTCATAATGTGACAGCCCCTTCAGGTAAATGTTAGGTCATCTGGGCCGTGTTCAGGGTCCGTCTCGGAGGTGCCTCGGAGGCGCCCGTGACGTCAGGCTAGTCTGAACGGGTTTAGCTGTTGGCTCGAAATGCTGCGCTCTGATTGGATGAAACCACTGCAGGCGGTGGCCATTTTCGAGGCGCTGTTTGTCTCCTGCCTGAAAAGGGAGGCGTCGCCGAGACGTCGCCGAGACGTACCCTGAACGCAAATAGACCAAAAAGCATCGCGGAGACGTCGCCGAGGCGCCTCCGAGACGGACCCTGAACGCGGCCCAGGGTAGGGTTTGAAATCAGGGCGATACCGACATCAGACTATCCGAGAAAGGACAGGGTGGGTGAAGCGACTTTCTCGGAGAGCTGTGTGCGGGACAGTGAGGAGAGGAAGGGGGGGTCATGTGCAGAAAGTAGTGCCCAAGGGAAAAAGTAGTGCGGAAGAGGAAAGTACTGCACGAGGGAAAAAGTAGTGCAGAAGAGGAAAGTAGTGCGTGAGGGAAAAAGTAGTGTGGAAGAGGAAAGTAGTGCACAAGGGAAAAAGTAGTGTGGAAGTAGGGAAAAAGAAGTGCGGAAGAGGAAAGTAGTGCATGAGGGAAAAACTAGTTCGGAAGAGGAAAGTAGTGCGCGAGGGGAAAAGTAGTGCGGAAGAGGAAAGTAGTGCATGAGGGAAAAAGTAGTGCCGAATAGGAAAGTAGTGCGTAAGGCCTCGTTTGCAGATTATTTATGTTGACAAGCCAACATACGTAATTACTACACATGAGTAAAATGGGAAATACAGGACAACCCCGTATAAAAAAGTTGGTTAAACCAAAGTCGGTAAATCCAAATTATCGGTTAATCCAAGCAAAATTGTCGGGCCCCAGCTCACTACTGGCATGGTGAAACCAAACTTTCATGTGGGTACAAGGTCTCTGAGACTTTTTTATATTATAACTGGTAGTATTTTGCTGGGCCGCCGAAACAAGTTTGAATTAACCAATCATTTGGTTTAACCAAGCTTGGTTTAATGGGTTATACTGTATATATATATATAAAACAATATTGAAAGTGTCCACATACATTGTATATTACATTCATAATGCACCGGCGTTTTTGCCGAAGCCAAGTCAAAGTCGAAGCCAAAGCTTGGTTAAACTAATGATCGGTTAATCGAAACAAATTTCTAGGGCCCCTTCAAGCTTAACAGGGTTATACTGTATTGCACCTAGAGCAGGATTCGAACCCATACGCATGCTGATTTACTGACATGAGTTATTTTAAAGCTGCATAGTCCGATAAAATTATCAACTTTTCAAAACCAAAACAATTAACTATATTTGATCTTACACATCTAACTTAGATGCTGATGCACTTATTAATCATTTGTTGCAACACCGTTACTGCTGAAGCGTATGGTGTTAGAGCTATTGCATGCTTGCAAACATTAACTTTGCATGGTTGCTCTTCAAATATCTGAAATTTAGTAATTTAAAATACAAGTTGCTTCAAGGTAAAGAAGCGTAGATTAAAACCATTCATTTAATATATTTATCTCAGAAAATGACAGGAACTCAAAACCATCGGACTATGCACATTTAATACAGGGGTACTTTCTACTTTATTGAACGACTACCACTAATGCCCCGTCCTGATATGACCTTAGATGTTGCTAGGACGTAAAACAACAACAACAACAAAACAAAACAAAAACAGCCACTAATGCTATATGAATTAACCAGACGGGATGGCCAAAATGAGTTAGAGCGTCCGTCTCCCGTGTGGTAGATCGTGGGGTCGTGGGTTCGAATCCTGGTCGAGTCAAACCAATGACTTAAAAATTTATACTTGTCGCTTCCTAGCCAGGTGCTCGGCATTATTAGGATAGGGCAAGGAGCAGTGGAATGAGGAAGACCAATCGCCTGCGACTGAAATTTCCCCTGCTTAAACAACTAATATACCAACAACAACAAAAATTCACTGGAATACAGTTCTATTGTAAATGACGAAACACAGGCATACATGAGCAATACAAAGCACACCATTACGTGAACTTACCTTCACAATCCGAAAATTACCTTCACAACGCCAGAAATGTGTGGGTAAATATATTTTTTAAAGTACCGGATTGATCGTCAGTCCTCACTCTCAAATCTTAAAAAAAAACAATGTCAGACACAAAAAAACATGTTTGCTGTGGCAACTTCTATTTCTGAAGCCATCTCTGAAGGAATAACGCAAGCAGTTGAAAGTGGCGGGCCGTGCGCAGAGAGTCGTGTAATCAAGACGAGGTAATGCAGATTTAAAGTGAAAAATGACTCTCCTCGTGCCAGAGAGAAAAACCAGTTTCATTACTTCATTACAGACAGCCTGCTTCATTAAGGCCACTATCGTGCGGAGCGAATTCTAACTATTGAGTCTTGCCGAATAGTAAACTAGTATCCGTCCTGAAAGTAGGTCATGAACGGTTATAAGCTTTTATTTATACATTAAATAAAGAAAACAGCAAAATTAATTATCGGTTTTATTGCTCAATTCTGGTTCCCCCCTACAGTTTCCGGGCTGAATTAATATACATATGAATAAAATTTGTTCGTATATTAAATTGGAATGAACTGTTATCTGATTGGATAACAAGCAATTTTCCAAGTCAGCGAACTACTTTCTTGGTTGACGGTGATTAGAGGGTAGCCAGTGATTTGTCGCCCCCACCTAGAGATAGCCCTCGGGACACTGAAGGCTCGCGTGGGGCGACGGGAGGTTGGTCGGTCGTTGGAGGTTTACGTCGTGGCAACATCTAAGGTCATTTCAGGAAAGGTACCGACTTGTGACAGTGCGCACTCATGGCGAGTTTATAGTGCTGCCACACTGGGAAATCAGGCCACCAGCACCCTGACTCGATATCCCAGTCCTTGCCATATACTATCCTATTAATGCCAAGCGCCAGACTAGGAAGTGAGAAGTACCAATTTGAAAGGCATTGCTTTGACTCGACCGGGAACCGAACTCCCGACCTTCCGCATGCGAGGTCTGCGTTCTACCGATTCGGCCACCGCGCCCGGTCGGGTGAGCTGAGGTGAGACTGGAGGTGGGTGGGGGTGAAGAAGGCATTGTCGTTATATCCTGAGAAGTTCCTGTTCACTCAAGGTGTATCTGGTACTTGTCTTTCCCTAGCCTGGCGCTCGGCATTAATAGGATAGGGCAAGGACTGGTTAGCTCAGTGTCAGGATAATGTAACTGAGTGGGATTTCGGATCATGGTGCCACCGGCCTGATTTCCCAGTGGGGCAGCACTAGAAAGTTTCCATGAGTGCACACCGTTTCAAGTCGGCACCTGTCCTGATATAACCTTAGATGTTGCCAGGGCTTAAACCTCCAACAACCAACCAACCACCCGATCACCTCAAATATGTCCAAAGTTACTAAGATGATCAAAATTACTCTAAACCAAAGTAAAATAGATTAATACAGGCAACATAATACATACCGTATATGTCCCAATAGATGCGCACTGCGTGAGTGCAGACACATGGATGCGCATCTATTCAAAGTTAAAGAATTTCATGGATTTGTTTTTGTCGGGCCTCTGATAATAAAATGTGATTGTCTTATTTTATGTGCATTTAGTCTGAATATGATTGTAAATTTGTGCATGCTTTCAATCTTGAAATGGCGGAGGAGTGCTTCTATTGGGTAGCGTGCTTCTATTGGGACATGTACGGTATCTTAAGAATAATGGCAGAAACTTAAGACCATCGAATTATTCAGCTCTTAATAGAGTTAGTTGCGTGTTTTTAATATGTTATGTGGATGACGAGATGTTATGCGCTATGTTGTGAATTGATTTCCCCAGAGGTCGCCCACAAAGAACGTTCACGAAGCTTCCTCATGTCAACACCGGGGGTAATAGTCACTATGGGGTTCACCTGGGGCCATATGCAGGACGCAGTGTTATCGAGCCAAAACGCGTTTAGGGCGGGATTTCCAGTTTAGCGGCAAAAAGTCTGTATGCGACGGGCGGTGTTACGCTAACACCACGCGTTTAAGGTCTGCTACACTAAACCCATTGCATAGCACATTTAAGGTTGGTGTTAGGGTTACGGTAAGCCCAAATCTATTCAATGCTATCATATTTAACAGAATTAAATACACAATAAGTGAAATTTGATCAATTTAACCCTAAAAGCGAACCGATATTAACGCCACCGCCGCATTGGCGGCGTTAATCATATTGTCGAATCGACAAATGTAAACAAAACAAATTGCCGCCACCGCCACGTCGACGTCGATATCCATACTGTCCGACGCCGCCACATCGGCGGCAATGTATTAGGCCCAAATCTATTCAATGCTATCATATTTAACAGAATTACATATGCAATAAGTGAAATTTTATCAATTTAACCCTAAAAGCAAACCGATATTAACGCCACCACTGCATTGGCAGCGTTATTCATATTGTCGAATCGACGAATGTAAACTAAACAAATCGCCGCTGCAGTGCTGGCTGGTGCCCGGCGGTGTTGGATACGGATTAGGTGGTGCTCGCCGGGAACCGGCTGCAAGGGATTCACGTTTAGCTAACACCCACCGTTTAGGCACCTCTGCATACACCGTGACATACTTCGCGCGGGCGGTGATAGCTAAACGCATTTACCAGATAACACCAACCGATGCTAACACCGCGTCCTGCCTATGGCCCCTGGGGTTTCAGAGACATTCACAATGTGATGACTGGATTTAAAGGAAAGAAGTAAAAGAAAATGCAGGTGCATAATTCAGGCACAAAACCAGGTAAACGGCAATCTAAAAATGTATTTTAAATAAAAGATTTGTACCTAAAACTGATTTTGATTCTCACAAATTCCACTTTTCATATGATGACATGGTTATGGAGCAATGCACGAAAGAGACAGAATATAAGAAAATTTAGTTTTTAAGGGTTTGATTCCAATGTTTATCTCCATTTTTGGATTGAGATCTACGTGGTTTTGCGCCTGAACCCTTCAGATGTAATGCTAATATTGTGCTGCAGTAAGTGAAAATACACCCCCTTCAATATTACTATTATTAGGGGGATCACCCTCCCTCGACAATTAGAAGTCGGCAATAATTGTCAACATTTTCTTATTCGTACACGGTATATGAAGTGTTGTACAGTAAAACTTCTCCAAATCGACCGACCATGGGACCGACCTTAAATGGTCCATTTAGGGAGGTAGGCAGAATAGGGAGGTTTAAAAAAATCCTTGCAATGGTATTTGTATGGGTGATTGTTTGGAACTCAAATACCGCGATCGATATAGGGGACTGGTCGATATGTGGAGCTGGTCGGTTACAGAGGATTTACTGTAGTTTGGACTGAGCTTACAGTCAAAGAGCCACACACAGAGGTAGGTATGGAAAAGGTGATTACATCGGGAAGCCAAGATACACTAATGGTTAGGGTGCTAGCCTTGCAATCGCAGAAATGTGAATTTAATCCCACTCTAGGCACACTGTTCAATTTTCATTCCACCAAGGATACTGGTGGGCATGACTGGGACCGTGCACAAGCTGCATTGTTGTTGTTATTTGTTGGAGTTTTGCATCCTGACAACATCTAAGGTCATAGGACGGGTACCGATTTGTGACTGCGCACTCATGGCAACTTTATAGTGCTGCTCCACTAGGAAATCAGGCCACCAGCACCATGACCTGATATCCCACTCAGTCACATTATCCTGACACTAAGCTAACCAGTCCTTGTCCTATCGGATTAATGCTGAGCGCCAGGCTAGGAAGCGACAAGTATCAATTTTAAAGTAATTGGTTTGACTCGACGGGGAACCAAACTCCTGACCTTCCACACGCGAGGCCCGCACTCTACCGGGCATGCTGGCCTAAACTATACACATTGCATAGTTTATGCATTGTATAATTAGTAAGCCTACCTTATGTATGTATATTTAATTGTAATGCATGTATGTCATCAGCGCTTAAGGA
The DNA here is from genome assembly GCA_030323885.1 of Branchipolynoe longqiensis. Taxonomy (NCBI): domain Eukaryota; kingdom Metazoa; phylum Annelida; class Polychaeta; order Phyllodocida; family Polynoidae; genus Branchipolynoe; species Branchipolynoe longqiensis. The sequence continues at coordinate 100,645,660 of CM059188.1, read as the reverse complement.
TGTAAACTATTTATAAGATGTATTATTCCAGGGGGACAAGTGTTGGTAGTCTGCACTCACTTCACAGGCAGGGAATCACATATACACATCGGGGAACTGATAAGTGATATTGAAACTTCAGGCTGGCTGTGGTGAATGTACGTCTGGCATTAATCACACACATGTGTGATGCATAGTTGGTTGTTGGAGTTTTACGTCCTTGCAACATCTAAGATCATATCAGGATTGGTACCGACTTGTGATAGTGCACACTCATGGTGACTTTATAGTGCTGCCCCACTGGGAGTAGGAGACCAGGCTGCAAGCACCATGACCTGATATCCCACTCAGTCACATTATCCCAACACTAAGCCAACCAGCACTTGCCCTATCCAAATAATGCCGAGCGCCTGGCTAGGAAGCGACAAGTGCCAATTTAAAAATTATTAGTTTTACTCGACCGGGGTTTAAACCTGTGCATTCAAATCCTATGATCTCCCAAAACGAGAGACAGATGGATGCTCAACTCATTCGGCCATCCATCTGGTCTGCATGATATATAATGTCAGATATGTACACGCATCACCATACATCCTTCATCCAAACCAGATTTCACAAGGCGCGTATTTGCAAGGAGCTTACCCTGACTGCTCTCCAACAACCAACCAACCTACTCTGACTGCTCTCGAGAACACCCGATGCAAACTGCCGCCATTTTCCCGCCATTTCCCGCCATTTCCATGCAGACGCCTGGGGCCAAATGTATGAGGGTGGGTTAGGGCTCGTAACCCACGCGTCGTGCGGATTTCCCTGGTTAGCGGCCAAAGTGTCAATGTATGTGCGTGGGTTAGGCTACCGCCTCGAGGGTTAACGTCGTCTTCACTAACTCCCACTTGAGCCAGGGATAACGTGCAGGTTAGGGACCGATTCAGGCCAAATCTATTCAAAGCGACCATATTTAACAGAATTACATACTCAAATCGTGAAATTTCATTAAATTAACCCTAAATTCGAAGCGTTATTAAGGCTACCACCGCATTGGCGGCGATACTAATAGTTATATTTTCGAATCGACGATCGTACAGTCAACAAATCGCCGCCTACGCCAGTATGGAAAGCGATGTCGATGCGGCGGCGTCGGCGATTTGTTTACATTATGTTCGTCGATTCGAAAATATAACTATTAATATCGCCGCCAATGCGGCGGTAGCCTTAATAACGCTTCGAATTTAGGATTAAATTGATCAAATTTCACTTATTGCGTATGTAATTGTGTTACATATGATCGCATTTAATATATTTGAGCCTAATATATGGCTACAAACGCAGAGGGATTTCCCAAATCTATAAATAACTGAAACGTTAGCTAACCCATGCGCGCTTTGGACTAATACATCCCCCGTGACACATATATTAACGCCGACAATAGATACCCCGCCGGCCGCCCTTAACTCCGCAGCCGATAAATTGTGCTTCATACATTTAGCCCCAGTATGCCACGAATGACCTACATATCTTGTGTGGTAGCACCGGGGTGTGTGGGGGTGGGCGTGGGCGTGGGGGAGGGTGGGTGGGGGGAGATAGATCTCGCGGGACCAGAGTCGGTGATCAAAGTGACACGTGATCGGCATCAATCAGGCGAGGTCTATAGAGATGCGCGTGACGTCACACAGAGCGTTGGTTACTTTATAGCTGGGGAAGTGCGTTGATGTAGATGGGTGGGGGTGGGTGGGAGTAGGGGAGAGGGGGGGGGTGGCCAGCAGGCGGTAATATAGATTAGATCCTAAATGCCAACCAGAACGCCCTAAGATGATACACATATTATATTTTCAGCGGTACAGTGAGTGGCGGTTACAGTGTGCAGGGGCGGTTGTGCCACCAACGGAGCTGGGGATGGGGAGGCTGGAGTGCTCCATGACTAGGACATACTCCATCAGTCCATGGAGCTGAGTGAGTGATGAGGGAAAGGAGGGATATTTTGGGTTATTATACTTGTATAATTCTTATACAGTATATATCCTGGCCTAATAATTCACATGCATCAACACTATTTAAGCATTTATTTAACTGATGCATGTATATATACATATATATCTGCTATATATATATGTATGTATCTATACATACAACATATCTATTATATACTAAATATATATCTAGCATCTATTCAGACCCTACATCTACCGCTGTGTATAACTTACAGCGTCATCAAAGGCCAGTTGCTCTCATACCATGTCTATGTGGTGTGGGAGGTTAAAAATCCCTTGGGTCGGTAAAAGTGTAGGCTCGGGCTTTCTATCGACAAACTGTCTAATGGTGAAAACAAGTCTATTCAGACTTATCCATGACAGGCAGTATAAATCTTCAAACATAGCCCAACTCGCGTTTGATAATCTTAATTTACCTTGCGAAGAATTCTGACTGAGAATACAAAGGGCACTATGAACAGAACTAAGTGGCTGCCTTGTAGGTAGTTACTCTGTGTCTAACCCATATCTGCTACCAACACGTCCTGATATGACCTTAGATGTTGCTAGGACGTAAAACAACAACAAACAAACAAACAAGCTACCAACAAAAGCAAGCCTTAGTGCACTGTGACAAATGGTGTCGTGGGGGGGGGGGGGGGTTACAGACAAATAAAATAGGCTACTATGCCCAGAGCGGGATTCGAACCCACATGTCTTGCCATTGAAAGCGGTTAAGAAGGTTGACAACCATTTTGTCCAATTTGACAACTAAGCATGTTGATGGTTTTGCTATGACAGTACAACCCCGTTAAACCAAGCTCGGCTCAACCAAACGATAGGTTAATCCAAACTTTTTTCGGCTGCCCGGCAAAATACTACCATTTATCATATAAAAAAGTTGATTAAACCGAAGTTGGTTAATCCAAATTATTGGTTAATCCAAACAAAATTGTCGGACCCAGGCTACTCTGGTATGGTTAAACCAAACTTTCTTGTGGTTATAAGGTCATCTGAGACTCCACCGACTTCTTTGTATGATAAAAATGGTAGTATTTTGCTGGGCCGCCGGAAAAGTTTGGATTAACCGTTCGTTTGATTTATCTGAGCTTGGTTTAACGGGGTTATACTCTACATACATAAAAAAACAACAATCAGTATCCACATACATTGTCTATTACATGTGCAATACACACTGACTCAAAGTCAAAGTCAAAGCCAAAGGTCAGTTAAACCAATGATCGGTTAATCCAAACAAATTTCCAGGGTCCCTTCAAGTTTGGTTTAACGAGGTTATGCTGTATTTAGTTCCTTGAATTCTAGATTTAATAATTATGTAGCTAGGTAGTTGCTTGCGTGTTGTAAATAGTGCCACTGCATTCCTCATGTATGATTAACCACTGGAATCAAGATCATAGGTGGTCTAGAGCCTGAGCTACTGGTAAAATAACAACTGGTGGCAGTATAGGACAAGGACTCGTGTGCACTGTATCAGGATAATGTGACTCTGTGGGACATCAGGTCATGGCAGCCTGGTCTCCCATGAGTGTACACTATCACAAGTCGGTACCTGTCCTGATATGACCTTGGTTGTTGCTAAGACGTAAAAGAACAACAAACTGTGGATCGTGCTGGAGGAGAGCGGTGGTGAGGCAGGACTGGAGTTACTGAGTCTCTTTGTGCGCATGCTCAGGTGGGCGAGGGCGGCGGCAGTTGGAGCCGATTGGTTTAATCCCGGGTCTCCTCCTCCAGGGTTGCCCCTAGGGACGCCCCGATTGCCTCCACCCCCGACTCTTGGACCCCCCTCCCTGTTCCCCGCTTCCCCCTCTCCCCTCCCCTCCTCCCCCTTCCTCCCGTCCTCCCTCTTACCGCCCCCCCCCCTCCCTGTAAACCCCGTTCCCCACAGTCCTGGAGCCTCCGACCGCCCCCCATGCCCTTACCATGTTCCCACCACATGGTGCCCAACCCACTCCCTCCCGATTCTGCGCTCAAGCCAATTAAGCCTACCTCAAACCGGCTGTACACTGCGCGATATCAGTCGTAGCATGTCTTTGTACACAACGCGACATTAAGGGGTTGGGGTGGGGGTGGGGGGGTAAAGTGTCTTTGTGCGTTTTCACTCTAAACATATAGTTTCTCAGGGCATAGTAATTAGTATGAGTAAGGTGGATTGACAATCAATCATAGCGGGGGCAGTGGCCGAATCGATAGACCGTGGGCCTCGCATGTGGGAGATCGGGAATTCAGTTCTCAGCCGAGTCAAACCAATGACTTATACAATAGATATGTGTCGCTTCCTAGCCTGGTGCTTGACATTAGTAGGATAGGGCAAGGACTGGTTAGCACAGTATCAGGATAATGTGACTGAGTGGGATATGGTGCCAGCAGCCTGATATCCCAGTGGGGCAGCACTATCAAGTCACCATGAGTGCACACTGTCACAAGTCGGTACCCCTCCTGATATGACCTTAAATGTTGCCAGGATGTATAATTCCAACAACCAACATACAGTAAAACCTCTCTAAATCGACCGACCATGGGACTGACTTTAAATGGTCCATTTAGGGAGGTGGTCAGTTTAAGGTTTTTTTAAAATCATTACGATGGTATTGTATGAGCGGTTGTTTGTGTCCCAAATACAGCAATCGATATAGGGGAGTGGTTGATTTGTGGAGGTGGTCGGTTAGAGAGGTTTTACTGTACTCTGTGGATGGACGGAAGTTGGTATTGTGACTTGGTGACTACAATGTCAGGTCTCAGTAGGATAAATTTCACCGGAACTATGGAAGATTCATATATTGTTATAACCTTACTGGAATTGTACCTTTGCAAAAAACAAAAATAACTATTTGAACCCGCCTCCACAACCCCCAACCCTCCACGAATAACAACAATTGAACAATACTGAACTACACTGGTCCTTTTGCAGTGCGGTCACGTGACACAGATCTTGTCGGGTGTTCAACATTTGAGGATGTCCTCGGCGTTCCGGAAGGAGCTGGGTAGAAAGGAGCCGATTTAGGTCCTCGGAGGAGACTCGCGACTCCCATGGGCAAATGCATTCATGGATGAGGTCGATTAATTCGCCAGGTGTGATGCGTCTGCAGGGATTGGCTTTGAAGTAGGCTTACCTCACGAGGTACACAGGGTCTCCGCTGGTCAGTTAATGGTTGGTTGGTTGTTGGAGTTTTACGTCCTTTCAACATCTAAGGTCATATCTGGATGGGTAAATACTGGGAAATAAGGCTGCCGGCACCATGACCTGATATCCCTCTCAGTCACATTATCCTGACACTGAGCTAACCAGTCCTTGCTCTATCCTATTAATGCCGAGCGCAAGGCTAGGAAGCAACAAGTATCAATTATATAAGCAATTAGTTTGACTCGACCGAACTTCTGATGTCCTGCACGCGAAGCCCGCGCTCTACCGATTTGGCCACCACGCCCGGTATATATATATATATATATATCATGTGTGTGTGTCACAAATACACATATATATATATATATATATATATCTATCTTCCAGAAAATAATCTAACACTAGCAGCTTTAGTTTAGACATATCATGGTCAGTCGTAGGTGTCTTCAAATGACGAGGCTTGGAGGAGAGAATGCCGACTCCACAGTGAATAACATGAAGCTTAATATCTGGGCCCGTATGCACCAATCGGTGATAGGCTTAGCCGGGGCTAATGCGCTAGCCGCGGATAGCTACCCCGGGGTAACGGCGGGTTGGAGAGATGTGTGAATCGGTATGCACCAATGTTCTAGCCAGGACGGATAGCTAACCGTGAGTTTATTTATAGATTTGGGAATTCCCTCGAGTCGACAATATGAATAAGGCCGCCAATACGGCGCCGGCATTACTTTTGGTTCGTTTTTGCAGTTAATTTGCTAAAATATCACTTGTACAGTATGTAATTCTGTTAAATAAGACAGCATTGAATAGATTTGGGCCTAATATATTGCCGCCGATTCGGCAGCGATGGCGGCGGCGATGTTTATTTGACGTTGGACTGTATGGATATCGACGTCGCTGCGACGGCGGCGATTTGTTTACTTTACATTCGTCGATTCGAAAATATTAATATCGCTGCCTTTGCAGAAGCAGCGTTAATATCGGTTCGCATTTAGAGTTAATTTGACCAAATTTCACTTATTCCGTATGGAAATCTGTCAAATATGATCGCATTGAATAGATTGAGACCCACAAACGCACACTAACCGCCCCGGCTAGCAGTTAAACCTGACTTGAAATCAGGGTAGCTTAGCCGAGGCTACGGTGGGCGGTTAGCGCTAACTCCGATTGGTGCATACCAAATTTTCACATTTAGACGTGCGGGGATACCTTAGCCACGGTTAAGGCCCTAACCCCGATTGGTGCATACGGGCCTAGGTGGTTAGAGAGAAACATTAAGGGGCTGCCGTTATTTATATGCACATAATAAATTATATACTATAAATATTTTTATATAATATATTCATTTATATAGACTGAATGTGGTCGAATCAGTCGAGCGCAAGATTAACGTGCGGATGGTCAGGAGTTCGAATTACAGCCAAGTCAAAGGACTGACTTATAAAAGTGATACTTTTCGCTACCTAGCCTGGGGCTGAGCATTGATAGGATAGGACAAGGACTGATTAGCACATTATTATGATAGTGTGACTGTGTGGGATATCGTGTCATGGTGCCGGCGGTACTACAAAGTCGCCATGAGTGCACTGTCACAAGTCAGTACTCATCTTGATGATAACCATATATGTTGCTAGGACATAAAACACTAACAAAGATACATATATATAATAATTGTACGTGAGTAATGAATCCAAATAGATACAGAAAGCTCCACATCCGATTCCACGTGACTCAATGCGTAGATTGCAGATTTTCATCGGGTAAATGGGATTTGCTATCGCAGAGAAGAAAACTGAATCAGCCGACATCCGGTTCGTCCTAGCAGCAGCACTTCCGGACAGGCCACGCATCTCTCTGAGGCGCCATCATGCTGACGCTGATCCCCCACCGTCTTTTGTGTTGCTCCGGTAATGATGCATGTGGGACTATACGCGTCGACGTCATCTCTGACATCATCACTCTGACGTCAGCAATGGCAGCGGGTCAAGCTGTTAGTTGCGTGGTAATGGTGGGTGGCATCGCTCGGTGCTGAAAGCGATTTGTTTTGGCAGAAGTAATATGTCATGCAGCGACTCTGTTTCCTATACATCAGGGATGAAAGATCTCTGCAGTTTTGGTGGATTTCGCCAATTTGTTTATATTGAACGATTAACATTTAACAAAATTCCAAGGAATCAGGATGTATATATGCCAACAGTTGTGTAGTTTGAATCCCATTTTTTGTATGACCTTAGATGTAGCTAGAACATAAAACCAAACAGGAACGAGTTAGGTATGGGCGATAATGCAGTCACAACAAGCCTAGTTGAAACCTGACTTCTGGCATTTTCCCACGATTCCCTGGTGGTGCTAAGTCTAGGAGAGAAAGTGTGCATTTTCGCGTAAATTCACCGTCGGTATAATAATCACGGCTTGATTTCCGCATTTGTTCCTGGAAACCACTTTTATCCCTGATAGATACTGGATGTAGGTCAAAGACATGGGGCTGTCTATCTGATATTTTAATTTTCTACAGAGATTACAATGTCCTTACCCTCTCTCTATAATATATATAACGAATATAATGTATATAATATAATATATGTAATACAGTAAAACCTGTCTAAATCGACTGAGCATGGGACCGACTTTAAGTGGTCCATTTAGGGATGTGGTCGGTTTAGAGAGTTAAATATCCTTGCAATGGTATTGGTGGGACCCACATAAAGTAATCGATATAGGAGAGTTGTTGATCTGTGGAGGGGTCGGTATAGAGAGGTTTCACTGTATATATCGATATATACAGGAGTTGTCGATCTCTGGAGGTGTCGGTATAGAGAGGTTTCACTGTATATATCGATATAGGGGAGTTGTCGATCTGTGGAGGGGTCGGTGTAGAGAGGTTTCACTGTATGTATATATATATATATATATATGAGAGGTAATGCCTATCAGTGCTACATCTGTAAACGGCGGATCCCTACTTATATGTGTACAATTTTATAATGTCTTTTATATTTGTAGGGGAAATTTCAATCGCAGACAAATGACATTTCGAGCAAAGAACCCATGCCCCCCACCTATGCCACTTTGGATTTCCACCGCTGTGTATAACTTACAGCGTTATCATAGGCGAGTTGCTCTCATACCATGTTTATGTGGTATGGGAGGTTAAAAGCGTGTAGGCTCGGGCTTTCTATCGACAAACTGTCTAATGGTGAAAACAGTCTATTCAGACTTCTCCATAATAGGCACTATAAATCTTCAAGAAAAAAAAAAGAACCAGCAACATGGTGTTTGCAATTTGAGACAGCGTTTTGCTACAGAGCAATAAATGGCAGTATTTGGAAGTAACCATAGCTTGGTGTGTTTTTTGTTCTGTAAGCAAGGGTAATTTCAATAATGGACAATTGGTCGTCATCATTCCACTGCTCCTTGCCCTATCCTAGTAATGCCGAGCAGCAGGCTAGGTAGCGACAAATGTACATATTTAAGTAATTGATTTGACTCGACCAGGGTTCGAACATGCGGGTTCGAATCCACAGCTTATTTTTAACTGGGGGGAAGCGCCTGAAGTATTTCACTTTTGCTTTCTCCTTTTTCATGTGAAACATTACTGATATAAATATCAACATGTATATATACAATGATCATGTGGAAATAGATATTTTATTATTATTATTATTATACCTACCATAAGGGGTAGCGGACACTCGACCCGTTCGGCATTTTGGTCAGGTTAATTGGGTGTGACTGTCCCTGGTGACAGCGTATCTGCTCTGTGGGGACAGGTTTGATCTGAATCTAGAGTTGTCCATTAGCTGTTAGAGACAACTCCCGTTTACTGTGCATGTGGACCAGACAGAATGACCGAATGAGTTGAGAGTCCGTCCCCCGTTTTGGTAGATCGTGGGATTCGAACCCATGCATTCAAACCCTGATCGAATCAAATCAATGACTTAAAAGTCGATACTTGTTGATTTCTAGGCAGGCGCTCGGCATTAGTAGGATAGGGCAAGGACTGGTTGGCTCAGTGTGTGGATAATGTGACTGAGTGGGATATCAGGTCATGGTGCTGGTGGCCTGGCCTTCCAGTGGGGCAGCGCTATACATTCGCCATGAATGCACACTGTCATAAATCGGTAGCCATCCTGATATGACTTTAGCTGTAGTCAGGACGAAAAACTCCAACAACCAAACAACCAATGTGAATTTCTGAACAAACACGATGATGCGCAAGTTCCTTCAAGTGACCATTCAATACGACATTCATTGAGTTGGAATATTCAATGAAAGTGTATCATTAAAATCTAGAATTCACTTCACTCTGAATACAGTCACAAATTTAATTGACTTAACCAAGGACCCAATAAAAGTAAAGATAAGCTATCTCAATCTATACTAAATCGATTACCAGTAAAGAATATATATAATAGGATATAGTTGTTATTAACTAGTCGCATAATTTAAAATATCAAGTGGCTATGGCAAAGAACATAAGATTTACCCCTATTAACATACATGCAAAATAACTACTGATAATGCATGTAAGTACATGAATCCATGACACAATATCCATATAATATTCCTATCATTACTTTGTTTTTGACTAACTGTGAAGAGACACACCAGTATCTCATCATAATCATTAGTTAAAAATGTAGCTTAAGTTTAATAATTTGTTATTGTCATCACTTGTTCATTCACATCATGGAGACCAGCTAGATAAGCATCGCTTTTCTGGGATCCTTTCTGTGTGTAAGGAATTTGTATGCATTTATTGTATTACCTCAGTTTATTGTAAACATACCTTGCAGAGAGTTAAAATAAAAGAATTGAATTGACTTATTTATTGAAAAAGCAATCAGTGGCCTGAAGCAGACCTCGCGTCGAGCACCTGAGCTTGGTGAATACGGGTGCGCCTGTTAGCAATAATAACAGCATAACTTATTACAGATTGTAACAACTTATAGCATGTGCAGAAATGTAATAACATGATAGTCATCGTAATCGCATAACTTGAGAATAATGACATGATATAACCACAATTGAATTGAACTACAGGCAGGTAAGTAAAGATGATCAGCACTCACCCGTAGACTCGGGAGGGAGGGAGGATAAGAGAGGTGAACCGGGCGAGAGCTCCGAGAAGAACAACAATTATCAAGCAGTAAGTCATGTGAACAAAGTCAGAAGCTGGAGAAGAATGACGACTATCAAGCAGTAAGTCACATGAACAAAGTCAGAAGGTGGAGAAGAATGACAACTATCAAGCAGTAAGTCACATGAACAAAGTCAGAAGGTGGAGAAGAATGACAACTATCAAGCAGTAAGTCACATGAACAAAGTCAGAAGGTGGAGAAGAATGACGACTATCAAGCAGTAAGTCACGTGAACAAAGTCAGAAAGTGGAGAAGAATGATGACTATCAAGCAGTAAGTCACATGAACAAAGTCAGAAGGTGGAGAAGAATGACAACTATCAAGCAATTAGTCATGTGAACAAAGTCAGAAGGTGGAGAAGAATGACGACTATCAAGCAGTAAGTCACGTGAACAAAGTCAGAAAGTGGAGAAGAATGATGACTATCAAGCAGTAAGTCAAGTGAACAAAGTCAGAAGGTGGAGAAGAATGATGACTATCAAGCAGTAAGTCACGTGAACAAAGTCAGAAGGTGGAGAAGAATGACGACTATCAAGCAGTAAGTCATGTGAACAAAGTCAGAAGGTGGAGAAGAATGACGACTATCAACCAGTAAGTCACATGAACAAGGTCAGAAGGTGGAGAAGAATGATGACTATCAACCAGTAAGTCACATGAACAAAGTCAGAAGCTGGAGAAGAATGATGACTATCAAGCAGTAAGTCACATGAACACAGTCAGAAGGTGGAGAAGAATGACGACTATCAAGCAGTAAGTCACATGAACAAAGTCAGAAAGTGGAGAAGAATGAGGACTATCAAGCAGTCAGTCACATGAACAATGTCAGAAAGGGGAGAAGAATGACAACTATCAACCAGTAAGTCACATGAACAAAGTCAGAAAGGGGAGAAGAATGACAACTATCAAGCAGTAAGTCACTTGAACAAAGTCAGAAGGTGGAGAAGAATGATGACTATCAACCAGTAAGTCACGTGAACAGAGTCAGAAGGTGGAGAAGAATGACGACTATCAAGCAGTAAGTCACGTGAACAAAGTCAGAAGGTGGAGAAGAATGATGACTATCAAGCAGTAAGTCACGTGAACAAAGTCAGAAAGTGGAGAAGAATGACAACTATCAAGCAGTAAGTCACATGAACAAAGTCAGAAGGTGGAGAAGAATGATGACTATCAAGCAGTAAGTCATGTGAACACAGTCAGAAGGTGGAGAAGAATGACAACTATCAAGCAGTAAGTCACATGAACAAAGTCAGAAGGTGGAGAAGAATGATGACTATCAAGCAGTAAGTCATGTGAACACAGTCAGAAGGTGGAGAAGAATGATGACTATCAACCAATAAGTCACATGAACAAAGTCAGAAAGTGGAGAAGAATGATGACTATCACGCAGTAAGTCACATGAACAAAGTCAGAAGGTGGAGAAGAATGACGACTATCAAGCAGTAAGTCATGTGAACAAAGTCAGAATGTGGAGAAGAATGACAACTATCAAGCAATAAGTCACGTGAACAAAGTCAGAAGGTGGAGAAGAATGATGACTATCAACCAGTAAGTCACGTGAACAAAGTCAGAAAGTGGAGAAGAATGACGACTATCAAGCAGTAAGTCACATGAACAAAGTCAGAAGGTGGAGAAGAATGATGACTATCAACCAGTAAGTCATGTGAACAAAGTCAGAAGGTGGAGAAGAATGACGACTCTCAAGCAGTAAGTCATGTGAACAAAGTCAGAAGGTGGAGAAGAATGACAACTATCAAGCAGTAAGTCACATGAACAAAGTCAGAAGCTGGAGAAGAATGATGACTATCAAGCAGTAAGTCACGTGAACAAAGTCAGAAGGTGGAGAAGAATGACAACTATCAAGCAGTAAGTCACATGAACAAAGTCAGAAGGTGGAGAAGAATGATGACTATCAAGCAGTAAGTCACGTGAACAAAGTCAAAGAAAGAAATAGGTCACATAGCCTCATTCGTGAATTGTTAATATTAGAGCCAGCATAAGTAATGTCTTTGCTAGCTAGCAGTATGCTTGTAGGTTTTTAAAATATAGATTATATATATGGGCATGCTGAAACCTGTTCTGATTAAGAACATAACCCACCACAGCGATAATTAACCACAGGAGTATGGTTTGCAGTATGCAGCAATTCACACTTCGTTACAAATGCATTTATTCCAGTCTTTTCACTGATCCCTTTTCGGTTAATCTCGGTCAGGTAATTATGTGGCGAACTAGATATTAAGATTAGGCAGTGCTAAGGATGGCCATAAAAGCCACACCCACCAATATTATATACTGATTATGGGATGGTAACCCAGAGGCGCTTGTAATGGAACATAATTGTATAGGAGGCAATCACTGGTAGTGTAGGTGAGGGAATGCACCTAGTTCCAGGGCATGTGCAATAACCCACCCCCCCTTACACACAAAGTAAGCACCTGCTTGCACTGCATGCTTATTATAATGGAGAGAAAGGAATACAGGTCCATATTGCCTCATCCGAAATCCTTGGGGACAGTTGTATTTCGGTATTCAGAATTTTTTCCGATTTCAGAATAACAGTATTTATGAAGCGTTAATACAGTTTATTTATAGAGTAATATGCGGAAGTAATGGGATAATTATAGACCAGATATACTCTAGTATAACAGTTTGTATAACTTATTAGGCATATATAGCTTCAAATAAAGCATGACAGTTTATTTATGTATATAATGTACAGAAAAAAAATACCTTCAGTTTTGGGAACTTTTTGGATTTCAGAATTTCGGATAAGGGAATATGGACTTGTAGTTGGTTGGATGTTGAAGTTTTACGTCCTAGCAACATCTAAGATCATATCAGGATATGTACTGACTTGTGACAGTGCACACTCATGGTGACGTTATAGTGCTGCCCCACTGGGAAACCAGGCCATCAGCACCATGACCTGATATCCCACTCAGTCACATTATCCTGACACCAGGCCAACCAGTCCTTGTCCTATCCTAATAATGGCAAGCACCTGGATAGGAAGCGACAAGTGTCAATTTTATAAGTCATTGATTTGACTCGACCGGAAATTGAACTCCAGATCCTCCGCACGGGAGGCCTGCGCACTACCGATTCGGCCACCGCGTCCGCTGAGACCTGTAGTAGTAACCAGGGCCCGTATGCAGGAGTCAGTGTTAGCGGGGTTTGGTGTTAAAGCCTGTTACCGTTTAGCAATCACCGAAGTCGGGACCTGTGTCAAGTCGTATGCAGGAGCGTGTAACACTTTCATTATAGCTAATCGTGAATATATTTATAGATTTAGGAAATCCCTCTGCGTCTATACCCATATACTAGGCTTAAATATATTAAATGCGAACATATTTAACAGAATTAGATATGCAATAAGTGAAATTTCATGAAATTAACCCTAAGTTCGAAGCGTTATTAAGGCTACCGCCGCATTGGCGGAGATATTAATAGTTATATTTTCGAATCGACGAACGTAAAGTAAACAAATCGCCGCCGCCGCATCGACGTCGCTTTCCATACTGGCGGCGGTTGCTTGCAGTCGTTCATCGATTCGAAAATATAACTATTAATATCGCCGCCGTTACGGCGTCAGCGTTAATATTGCTTTGTATTTAGGGTTAATTTGCTAAAATTTCACTTTTTGCTTATGTAATTCTGTCAAATATGATTAATTGGTGCCTAACACCAACCTTAAACCACCTATGGATCAGGGTTATCTTAACCTCGTTTAAGATTTTGGTGTTAGGCCTAACACCGCCTTGTGCATACCATTTTTCGCCGCTAACCGGGAAATTCCCACTTACCACCGTTTTGACTTGTTAACACTGAATACCACCGACTCCTGGGCCCATATGCAGGAGTCAGTGTTAGTGGGGTTTGGTGTTAGAGCCTGTTACCGTTTAGCTATCAGCGACGTCGGGAACTGTGTCAAGTCATATGCAGGAGCGCGTAACACTTTCATTATAGCTAAACGTGAATTTATTTATAGATTTGGGAAATCCCTCTGCGTTTGTAGCCATATATTAGGCTCAAATCTACTGAATGCGATCATATTTAACAGAATTACATACGCAATAAGTGAAATTTTATCAATTTAACCCTAAATTCGAAGCATTATTAAGGCTACTGCCACATTGGCGGTGATATTAATACTTATATTTTCGAATCGACGAACATAATGTAAACAAATCGCCGCCGTCACCGCATCGACGTCGCGTTCCATACTGGCGGCGGCGGTAGTTTGTTTACTGTACGTTCGTCGATTCGAAAATATAAGTATTAATATCGCCGCCAATGCGGCGGTAGCCTTAATAATGCTTCGAATTTAGTGTTAAATTAATCAAATTTCACTTATTGCATATGTAATTCTGTTAAATATGACACCATTGAATAGATTTGGGCCTAATAAACTCGCTAAACCTAATATTTTTTAGGGGTAACATAACGCCGGTTAAGCGTTTGGTGTTAGGCCTAACACTGACTTGTGCACATTTTTCGCCGCTAAACCGGAATTCCTGCCAAACACCGTTTTTCCTCGCTAACACTGACTCCTGCATACGGCCCCTGCATATGGCCCCTGATAACATAAGGAAAACCACACCACAAACCAAAAACTGCGTACTTCCTTCCACACCTAGCGGATTTCAGGATTCCACTTCCGGTCCCCTGCACACCTCCCCGCATCACTATGCACAACATGGCGCCTTGTTATCAAAATGGCCGCGGTAAGTCACTCACTCACACGGCCAAGTCATGAATATCTCCCCCTCCCCGTTCCCCCACCTCCCACCTCCACCTGAGCCTCACCGGAACCTTCCTGACACAAGCACTTTCAGTTTTCATCAGCGCCAGAGTGGGTTTGTTACCTGCTTCACAATCTCGACCTAGTTTCTGTGTCAGATCGGGGGGAAGTAATTTATCAAATGCGAGAGGAAGATGAAGATGAACACGCTATGAGAGATTTGAGAGGGGACGGGGGGGGGGGGAGGAAATGAAAAAATAAGTCTTGTGAAAAAAAAGAATACCTTTGTTCTCATGCAAACTCCGATACAAAGCACACACACCCTAACAAAACCCCTCGAATCTCAGAATTTACATTGGGACAATTCTTTTCCTGTGTAGATGGATAATTTATTTTAGGGATTTTAGTGGTGAAATGCTTTCCTTCCTCTTTTATGTTTTTAGCTCCTTTGGATTCAAATAAAAAACTAATTCTAAAAGAGAGTGAGAAGTAGAAGAAAAACTGCATAAAAAAAGGAATTCATTACCTTTTCCCAATTTGCCCTCACCACACCTAGATCTGGAGGCCAATTCTTCCTTGTCCTCACTTCATTGTAGGCTTCAGTGTAGGCTTCACTCTAGGCTTTACTGTAGGCTTCACTTTAGGCTTCATTGTAGGCATCACTGCAGGCATCAGTGTAGGCATCAGTGTAGGTTTTATTGTAGGCTTCATTGTAGACTTCATTGTAGGCTTCACTATAGGCTTCATTGTAGGCTTCAATGTAGGCTTCATTGTATGCTTCATTGTATGCTTCATTGCATATGTCAGTGTATGCTTCATCGTATGCTTCATTGTATGCTTCATTGTGTGATTCGGTGTATGATTCAGTGTATGCTTCATCGTAGGCTTCATTGTATGCTCCATTGTATGCTTCATTGTATGATTCAGTGTATGCTGCATTGCATGCTTCATTGTATGATTCAGTGTATGCTTCATTGTATGATTCAGTGTATGCTTCATCGTAGGCTTCATCGTAGGCTTCATTGTATGCTTCATTGTAGGTTTCACTGTAGGCTTCACTTTAGGCTTCACTTTAGGTTTCACTGTATGCTTCAGTGTATGCTTCATTGTATGCTTCATTGTAGGCTTCAGTGTATGCTTCATTGTAGGCTTCATCGTAGGCTTCATCGTAGGCTTCATTGTAGGCTTCACTGTATGCTTCATTGTATGCTTCAGTGTAGGCTTCATTGTAGGCTTTACTGTATGCTTCACTTTAGGCTTCATTGTAGGCGTCACTGTAGGCATCAGTGTAGGCATCGGTGTAGGCTTCATTGTAGGCTTCATTGTATACTTCATTGTAGGCTTCATTGTATGCTTCATTGTATGCTTAATTGTAGGCTTCATTGTAGGCTTCATCATAGGCTTAATTGTAGGCTTAATTGTAGGCTTAGGTGTAGGCTTAATTGTAGGCTTCACTGTAGGCTTCACCTTAGGCTTCACCTAGGCTTCAGTGTAGGCTTCATTGTAGGCTTAACTGTAGGCTTCATTGTAGGCTTCACTGTAGCCTTCATTGTAGGCTTCAATGTAGGCTTCATTGTAGGCATCACTGTAGGCTTCAGTGTAGGCTTCATGGTAGGCTTCACTGTAGGATTCATTGTAGGCTTCATTGTATGCTTCATCGTAGGCTTCATTGCATGCTTCATTGTAGACTTAACTGTAGGCTTCACCTTAGTCTTCATTGTAGGAATCATTGTAGGCTTCACTGTAGGCTTCAATGCAGGCTTCATTGTAGGCTTCAATGTAGGCTTCATTGTAGGCTTCATTGTAGGCTTCATTGTAGGCTTCATTGTAGGCTTCATTGTAGGCTTCACTGTAGGCTTCATTGTAGGCATCACTGTAGGCTTCAGTGTAAGTTTGACTGTAGGCTTCACAATAGGCTTCATTGTAGGCTTCATTGCAGAATCAACTTAAAATGGCCTAAATGTGGGTTCGAGTTCCACTCTAGGCGCGATGTTCTTCTTTGTTTCCTACACCCCTGCCAGTATTTGGATACGGGGGTGCCTTTGACCCAATGCAATACATTATTTTGATATTTGCATGTAGCAAATCATGTTTACATATTCGAGTTAACCAGGTATTTGCTGGATCATTGTCAGAGAAATATGGAAAGATGTCATTTTTAGACTAGTCTAAATGAGCTTCATAATTATATACAATATCTTAATACCCCCAGTACCATTCAATATTTCATTCAAATACCTTAATACTCGCCTCACGGCTTCCTAAAAATAGCTCAGGATTCTGTTCCACAATTGAAATCTTACCCCCTTAATAAAATAATCTAAAAAAAAGAGAAGCTGTGTAACCTTCTTTACTACGAAAACTTCAAGCCAGCCACTTCACCCCAGAACTACCAGGTTCGAAAGTAATTTTCAACACACTTTCTAAGAACAGTTCGAGCACCGTAATAAGCGAGTTCAGCATTGTCCGTACGCATGTGCGGGTCCGACTTCCGGTCGGCGCTGTCGGTATAAACAAAGCCACGTGTTGCACTGCGCGTATCGGCAAACTCAATGCATTGTCAATGGCCGTGAGCAATCTTCATACAGAAAAAGTGAAATATCTCTAAAACTACACCACCTAGAAGCAACCCGCTTGGAAGACATATAGAAGACATATTCAACGACTAGATCATATTAAATTTGTGGTTATGGTTCCGGATTTCTATTAATTTTGAATAAAATAAACGTTTTGTACTGCGCGTACTGGCAAACGCAGTGCATTGTCAATAGCAGTGAGCAATCTTCTTACAGAAAAAGTGAAATATCTCTAAAACCACACCACCTAGAAACAAATCGCTTGGTACACATATAGAAAAGATGTTTACCGAGAAGGTTATATTAAATTGATAATGTTAGGGTTCTGGATTTCTATTAATTTTGAATAAAACTAACATTTCGCACTGCGTGTACCAGCAAACTCAATGGCAGTGAGCAATCTTCTTACAGAAAAAGTGAAATATCTCTCTAAGACCATACCACCTAGAAACAAATCGATTGGCACACATATAGAAAACATGTTTACCAAGAATATTATATTAACTTGATAAGGTTAGGGTTCTGGATTTCTATTAATTTTGAATGAAACTAACGTTTTGCACTGCGCGTAGTCATGCAGTAATGATGCACGTGGGTTTGTTTATCCCGATGACTTCCCATCAACCACCGCGCGCCCTAGATGCTGAACTCGCTTATTCAGTAAGCCTTTCATGTAATCAATGGAGATTTTAAGCAGCGTAAAACAATAGACAAGATTACCATTCCGAGTGCGCCTGCGCTGAAAACGGCGTTGGCAGCAAAGCAAGGGCATACGGCCATTGAGTTTTCAAACAAGAGCTGAAATGAGCTGAAACTAGTACATTTCGTAGCTGCACCCAATGTCTTAGCATTAGCCATGTGCTTCGCGGGGGGTTGTTTATCTTCCACACATCCCACAATGCACCGCGCGGCTGGAATGGCGATGTAGTCTATTCCACAGTAACATCTGAACGCCAGGTTTCCTTGAAGCCTTACTTTAAATGTTTTTAGTTAATCTCCAGCAATGAGGGATTAGACCAGATGTTGGCAGTCACACCTTCTTCAGAACTCTTTGTATATCATACAGATTCCAATTATTGTTATTGCTGTTGATAAGACATCAATTTACCAGGACGGACGTTGTCAATTATGTTTAAGGGGATATACTATTTTCCACTTGACGCGGTGGCCGAATCGGTAGATCGCTGGCTTCCCGTGCGGAAGGTCGGGAGTTCCATTCCTGGTCGCGTGAAACCATTGACTTACAAAAGTGATACTTGTCATTACCTAGCCTGGCGCTTAACATTATTAGGATAGGGCAATGATTATTATGCTCCGTATCAGGATAGTGTGGCTGAGTGGGAAATCGGGTCATGATGCCGGTGGCCTAATTTCCCCAGTGGGACAGTACTATAAATACGCCATGAGTGCACATTGTCACAAGTCGGTACCCATCATGATATGACCTTAGATTTTTCCAGGATGTAAAACTCCAACAATCAACCATCTACTTTCCATCTGACGGATCTAAAGCTGTGTTCACACACACAATTTTTATGTCGACTTAGACAAATCGATTTATATGAATCGATTTAGTGTCGTGTTCAGACATGCAATACTTTTAGCTGGAAATCGATATCGGCGCATGAGCAAGTCCATTCTAACCAGCGCCACTTTCCATTAGTCGACGTTGCCAGTAGAGAGTGGGTTCGACCTAGATCTGTATGGACTGAATCATATTGGTTTGGAACGGTCAAAACTTCTGCTGGGCACTGAAACCCTAAAAATAAATGATGAAAAAAATATCTGTGCACAGCTAGCGGTTTCATAGACTAAATTCTATAATATGCGCTTTTGATCGACCGGAAAGTCAACAAACTAAGGTCTCGACTGCGCATGTGCGTGACATGCTCAAGCCAAATCGATTCATATCAACTACCTCACAAAGGTGGTTTCCATGAACCGATTTATAAGAATCGATTCAGCCCTAAATCGACACAGCGTCGCATTCACACGGCAAATGTGCGTCGAACTAGGCAAGTCTATTTATATGAATCGATTTAAAGTGCATGTGAACACAGCTTAATATGCAATTGCTGGTTTCAGTTCAGAATTCATTTCTAAGTAAAGGTCGGCGTTTCATTGAAACAAATGACGTTTCTGATACAATAATTAAAACTTAAGTGATGGATCAGCTGCTGACAGATCACCAACGGTAATTTGCGGAGAGTCCTTTCCTAATGACGTCACGTAGACATGTCAGTGCGTTGCTAATGGCAACGGGCAGCGAGACGCTCCCATTTGAATAGGGCTGCGGTTGTTTTAGTTAACGACGCCTAGACATGCAGGGGGATAATATTTCCAGACGCCGGCCCTAATGACTGCACGACTATGTTCACACTTCACAGTGAGGCCAAATTTGTTAAATGTTGGTGATCGTCCTTTTTATCACCCAAATCAGGGTTGGATGGGCAGGCGGTTTTGATTTAAATTAGTTTTTGTCAGTATTACAAAAATAAACAAATTGGACCACCCAAAATTGGTAACTAAACTATGTATATGGCATATGACATAGACATAATACATAACTATGTTGCATATATTGTGCACCTTATGAAAGTTGAATCGATGCTAGCCCAGCACATTTTTAGCAGTTAAAAACAAAATCAGGGGGGGGCGATCACCAATTTCTTTTTTATATTTGGCCTAATGGCAGTAGACAGAGGTTACACTGCTACATACCCTGGTCCTGATGACGTCATAGTTATATGCGCACATTACTGGAGTGGTCAGTGAGGGTATAACCATTGATATTTAGTCTATATTAAACAATTGTTGTCGAATATGGGGTTTGATGCCCAAGGGACGTTGGATGAGTATCAATTGGTGTGTGTCTGAGATGGACTCGTATTCCAAAGGACGTAAAGACTCAAATTCTTTGTTAAGGGGCTGTCACATTAGGGTTTTTTGCGGGAGCGTATGGCAGCGTAAGCGCGTTACGTCATATACGTCGGCATACGCCGTATACGCTACTCATACGCTACTCATACGCTACTCATACGCCGCCAGATGCCGGCGTATGTGAAGCGTATGAGGCATGCGCCGCCATACGCTTTCATAAATCCGTCCGTCCAAATTTTGTTGTGCATGCTCAAAAAAACTTGACCTATGAGGGCGTATGGTCCATACTGTCAAAAAATGTCACAGCACGCTCCCATACGCTCCTCATACGCTCCTTATACGCTCCTCGTACGCTCCTCGTAGGTTCCACATATGCTCAAAACCACCCGAAAGGTCACCAAATGTCATCATAGGCCGGCACGCGCAGGACCTACGTAGGTTTTCAATACGCTCCCGCCATATGCCGTAATGTGACAGGGCCTTTAGAGGTATTCAAGTGTTCGTTCAATTCACGAGACGAGACGGGACGGAGCTATATTCACATAAGCTGTGGAGGGTGTATTGTTCAGTGTCTGGGACGCCGGCGTGGTCAAGCGCAGACCGGAGAACCCGGGTCATCGTCCTTGTCGTCAGAGGCCCTTGGGGGGTCATGAATGCCGGGTCGTCCGGGGTTAGTGGAGTGGCGGCGGTGTACCGCTTCCAAGCGCGTACAGGGCAGTAATCGGAGTTGGGGACCTCGGGAATCCGGATGTTGTAAACGTCGAGGGGGGAACGTGAGGTCTTGGTCGATCGTACCCTAACAATAAGGTGCGTTGTGTGGTCAGTGACGTCGGCTGCTCTGATGGTGTGTCCCGGGTCGTTCAAGACGCTTAGCTATTTTCAATTGTACAAAGTGAAATTAAGATGCATTTTTAGCAAATAATCACACTTGCTACTCTGATATCAGTTTTAATAGACCACGCATGCCACTGGACATTGTAGCATAAATCACCATGGACAATTGTTGACACTTAAAGTTGCATAATTCGACGGTTTAGAGATTCTGTCATTTTTCTGAGATAAATATATTGAATTGATTGTTATAATCTACCTTATTTTACTTTCAAGTAACCTATATTGTAAATGGCTAACTAACTTTTGAGATATTTGAAATGTAAACATGGTAAATTTGTTTTGGCAAGCACTTCCAAAGTTTGACACCATAGGCTTCTGCAGTCACTGGTTCTATTAAACTGCCGCAGTATTCCCTTCTATGTGGCAGCAAATGTTGAATAAGTGCATCGGTATCTAAGTTAGATATGTAGAATCAAATCTAAAAGATTGTTTTAGTTTTGAAAATGTGATGCTTCATCGGATTATGCAGCTTTAATAATGACTAAAACTGTTTGTTTAGTAAAATCCATTTCCTCCGCCATTGTCAGGATGTCTCTTGCATGCTGGGAAAAGAAAAGATGAACATAATTACAATTGTAATGTGAACAAGGCATCAAACAGCACACATATTAAACATGCACTGTTGTTGCAGCCCCATTTGGAAGTGAGCTCCTAGCGGAGCGGGACGTAGCTCAGGCGATAGAGTGTCCACCTGGGAAGGTGTGGGTCATCCGATCGATCCTGCTCAGTGGACACATTTGCAGTTTGGGCTATATTCCATTCCGACCGGTGGTCCACAATTGGTTCATCAAAGGCTGTGGGATGTGCTGTCCTGTCTGTGGGAAAGTGCATATCAAAGACCCCTTGCTGCTTATCGGAAAGAGAAGAAGCCTATGTGGTGGCAGTGTGTTTCCTCCAAAGAAATATGTCAGAATGACCCTATGTTTGCGTCCAATAGCCGATGATAAAATCAATGTCCTCTAGAGGTGTCGTTAAATAAAACAAGCTTCACTTTACTGGAAGTGAGCACCTGAGCACCAGAAGGAGAGGCTCCATTCACAATGAACTAGTTCAATCTGGCCTACAATACTGCATAGGGATGACATATTAACTTCCATCTTGTAGCCATATATCATTATGAATAGTTTATTAATGCACGGCTGAGCAACACATGCTCCCATTAGTGATGTCTAAATTGGAAATTTATCAATTGTTATTAATTATTAAACATTACATTGATTTGGCTATTAAAGTGTATCATCCACAAATGTATTACTAGGACATGGACATGGACTGGTTAGCGCAGTGTAAGGATAATGTGACTGAGTGAGAAACCAGATCATGGTGCTGGTGGCCTGGTCTGCCCGTGGGGCAGCACTATAGAGTCGCCATGAGTGCATACTGTGATATTACCTTAGATGTTGTCAGGATGTAAAACTCAAACAAACAAATAAACCAAAAGATAATCCATTTCTTAAAAGCACTGCATGGTATCCTATCAGTTCCACCAATGAAATGACTTTAGATATTGCCAGGACGAAACACCAACAGTTCCACCAAGCGGCTCCATAAAGCGCCACTTGTCTCCGCCAAGAGAATTCTGAAATCCGATCCTGACAGCAGAGAACAATGATGCTACACCCAGCTTTATATCTGTGCGAATTACATCCTGCTGTGACGTCACACCCGTCACTTATAGACATTGGAGAGGACACCCACAATTATATGACTTCAGGGCTCCATCGACCGGGCCTGGCGTGCGGAAGGTCGGGAGTTCGGTTTCCGATCGAGTCAAACCAATTACTTTAAAATGTATACTTGTCGCTGCCTATCCTGGCACTCAGCATTTATAAGATAGGGCAAGGACTGGTTAGCTTAGTGTCAGGATAATATGACTGAGTGGAATATTGGGTCATGGTACTGATGGCCTGATTTCCCAGTGTGACAAGACTATAAAGTCACCAAGAGGGTGCACTGTCACAAGACGGTATCAATCCTGATATGACCTTAGATTTGCTAGGAGGTAAAACAACAACAAACAAACAAATAAACGTCCACGTAGTGAACTTAAATCACATACCCAGGAATGGTTCAACACTATATAATGCACTGTATAGAATCCTGGTCACAACACCATCTTCATGAAAGGGGTTTTTGACAATGGGAACATTGTGCCTAAAGAATGGCTCAACCCCACACTTCTGCCATTTAGGGGATGGCACCACAACCATTAGACCAGCTAGGCGCCCTTATTCAAGCAACCTACGTAAATATCTATGTAGCATTTCAACTGGCGAATCAATGTGTGTAGCTAAAGCCCCAGTCAGACCTCACCGGATTGAGGAAACGGACAGAAACTGGACACTATCCGGTGAAATATAGCAATGTACGGTTTATATACGGCACCCATCCGGTGTGTCCGTTCTATCTCCGGTGGTGTCCAGCGGTGTCTGGTACAAGTTTTGAACCTGCACAAAACTTGTACTGGACACCACTGGACTGACGTGTACGGTTGGTGCCCGGTTTAAGTCCGTTTTGTCTGTTTCATGTCCAGTACCCATCCATTACGTCTCCGGTTTGCTTCCTGCCAAGTCCATTGACGGTGTTTTTTTGTGTGTTTTTTTTATTGCGGGAATTCGGTCAGTATATGTTTTCTGCGTGTCCGTGAACAATCTGTTACATCCATTTGACATTCGGTTTTCGTCCGGTAGCTATTCGTTAATGTACATTCCTTGTCCGTTTATCGTTTGTTTCATCCGGTACATTTCGGTACATTTCAGTAAATTTTGACACCGGACACCAACAGACTAGACAATTCTTAGTCCGACGCTGTCCGGTACTCAGTCTGGTATGGTCTGACTGGGCCTTGAAGCCTGTTCTAGACTCTCTCTCACTCTCCATATACTGACACAGATCTGGTCAGTGAAGTTATTTGCTGACTCGCCCTTTGGCCTGCTACAGTCTACCGTCTTTTGGTGCAACTGACACTGGTCAACATCCGGGGGAGTTGAGGTTGGCGAGATGACGCCACTGGTACAGTGTCGTATCTTACGGAGGATATCAATAATAATAATAAGTAATATTCCCTGACGTATCTTTATACTCGCATAATACGTTATACATCACATATATATATATTATCATCATCATCATCATGCTGTCGGTCGCGATGTGACAAAGACTGCTTTCATTACTTGACTCCCTCTCTCTATTTAGCTCTCTGCTGTGAGAGTTGCATCCATGAGTCGGTCGACATTTCATGAAAGCTGCCTGCAAAAGTGTTGAAGTGCTGCTGGCTTTTGCAAGTTACCAGCGGCACTCTCTTGGGGAGCAAATAGAGGTTTCACACTGGCAAGAACATGTCAAGATAGGCGGAAAACTATTTGTCCCTGCAGTGGCTGGTCGGGAGATGTTGGGAGTTCCATACATCAACCGCCCTTAATGCTGCCACAGTGACATGGTTTTCTGTTTAGCGTTTGCTCCCTTAGCCTTCGGTTTGGTCAAGAACCTGTACCACAAGGCAGTGGTTTATAACTCTGCAGGGCAGGGGCATCAAACTCCCTGAGGTATTGCTATACCTGCAATACATGCATACGTATATACTATGTATATGCAGATGTAAGTAATGCATGGTGCTGCCCCCACCCCCACCCCCCCGATCCGCCACCCCCCACCACCCCGCCGGTTAGTCATTCGCTATAAACACCATACGACCATTGTACTTTTAATTGGTTTGGCGTCTACATTTGGCGTCAACATCGCCGGCGACTACTTGCTATGTACTGTGTCCCTTGCGGCTGTCTAAACCGAGGCCCAGTGAATGACAGTTGTCATATCGTCGAGCTATGCAAACGAGGCGTGCTAGACAAACAAGTGAACAGACGGGCACCATGTTGGGTGACAATTGCGAATTTGTAAAGGAGGAGGCGCCGGTGTTGCAGTTTCTGCGGCACACCAGTTTGCGAGGGACACATTGCTTCTGCGCATGCGTCAAAATCGAACAGCATTGTCAGTAACCTTATAACTGTAATATAATGTTTTTGGTAAAGATGTTTTCTATATGTGTACCAAAGGATTTGTTTCTAGGTGGTGTGGTTTTAGAGATATTTCACTTTTTCTGTATTTTCTGAATGAAGATTGCTCATGACCATTGACAATGCCTTGAGTTTGACGGTACGCTCAGCGCAAAACATTAGTTTTATTCAAAATTAATAGAAATCCAGAACCCCAACCTTATCAATTTAATATAGTCTTTTTGGTAAACATGTTTTTTATATGTGTATCAAGCGATTTGTTTCTAGGTGGTGTAATTTGAGAGATATTTGACTTTTTCTGTATGAAGATTTGCTCACAGCCATTGACAATGCATTTGAATGGATGTGCCCCTGGCAAACTGGTGTGCCGCGGAAACCGCAACACCGGCGCCTTGTGCGTCGTCGGCGCCCTCGGGGGCGCCCAGTGCCGAGGAGCTGGACGAACGGGAGTGCGCCATAGCGGAGAAGGAGCGAGCGCTGGAGCGGCGCAAGCGGTGGGCGGAGCTCGACCGCCGAGAAAAACAGCTGGACGACGACGCGGCGGACTTGACGGCCAGGCAAAAGAGGGGGCGGGGCGTAGCTCGAGCAGGAGACACAGCGGGTCCCGGGAGCGGCGGCACCGTCGGCGGCAAAGGCAGTCTACCAGTTCGAGTTCGCCGACAGGCAAGACAACCAGTCGAGATAGGAAACAACGGAGTAAGTGGTCCATTAAAGTTACCTTGAGGACCGCAAGGACCTTAAAAACTGTCTCCTTTTGAAATTGTTGAAGCTTCCTGTGCCTGGGTCCTAGATAAAATATTTTAATTGAGTTTGAAGTAGCCTTTATTTAAAATGGCTGATTTTGGAGATATTTGATGTCAAAAGGAAGACCAGTCGTCTGCGATTGAAATTGCCCCTGCTTCAACAGCTAATGTACCCCCCCAAAAAAACATCAAAACAACAACATTCCAATTAATTTAGGCAAGTAAGCCAACAGATAGCATTCAGTAGTAACAGGTTCTATTGAATTGAGTTCTTACAACCTTCTATGCAGCAAACTATTCTTAATAAATGCACCAGTATTTAAGTTGAATATGTAGAATTAAGCCTAGGTACGCACCTTGGTTTTGAAATTGTTATGTTTTTATTGGACTATGCAACTTTAAGCTAATATATTGTGTTGTGCATAATTCTTCTATGTTGGAGATATACTGTATAATGGGCGTCTTATATTGAATAGAGTCTAGGTTTGAGGGACGCGTTGAGGAGATTCGGTCGGAATTAATTCTGGCAGGGAATAAAGGTCACAGGTGTATATATATATAAATATGTATATATTATTTATATTCTTACGGATAGATAACAACACAGGGATATTAGTTGGATGAGAATATCTCTGGCTGAACCTCGAAAAGCCCCTCCGTTTATTAACAGATAGTGAAGTAATATAAAGTCAAATTTCCGACCGACTGGAGGCCGTATAGAGACCTCGCCGCCCAAAGTCACCTCTCCCGGAAGCGCTCCCACCTGATTAGATGATCGCCTGAGGCTCATGCGCCCCAGCCAGGTGAGTTCAGGCGGCACAGCGCCCACCAGCCCAGCGGTGGTAAACAAATTAAGGCCCTAAAGCCTAAATAATATGAGCATAAAACATTATACAATACATTATTTATATTCTTACAAACAGACAAGGACACACAGCTATTAGTTGGAGGAGAATATCTCTTGTTGAACCTCGAAAAGCCCAAACACACCCAAAATTAGAGATTATCCTCACCCGTCCGACAACATAGCGGCTACCCTGTTCAATCAGCGCCTGTAGGTATTTGAACACAGCATCCGATTTCCAATCCCCCCTCTCTTTGATTTCCAGGATGGATGCCCCACACCTCCTAATAAACGTAGCCCCCACCTCTGCACAAGCTATGGGTAGTGAAGTTGCCTGGCTGGAGGCCAGCCCTGGTACATAGCAACTTCAGCGATGCCAGATAGAAGCTATATGGCATTGGAATGGACCCCCCCTTTCGCCAAATCCTGAATGCACAGCTGTCGGGTGGCGAGGCGCACCCAGTATACTGCACACAGTGCCGGGTTCATTACACAGAACACCAGAATTAAGTGTGTCCTTTCCCGATACTGTATGGTTTTTGATTTCCTCACCCTGACCATCATCCCCCACCTGTAGAAGGTGAAGTCCGATCTGAGTAGGGACGAGTCCGAGTCTGATATGTGACATTTCCTTAGAAGAGCCCGAAATGAAAGTAGGACGGCTGCATGTAGCGCCACATGACCCAGGATCAGAAACATTATCGCAAACAATTTTATCAAACGATGTGGCAAAAGAGGAGATGCTTGCCTGGGAGCGTCCCCCAACAACCTTCTAATATCTGACATGCATTTCCTTATAGGATGGTTTTTGTAATCTATCAGGGAACAGCCCAGATCTTTAAGGTGATTGTTCAGTGCACTCAGATACTGTTTTATTGAACTATAGCACATACGACGTGCTAGATATGACATGTACATGCAAACTTGATCTGACTGGCAGGGGTATGGTGAAACCTTATCTGCAAACGACTCACAGAATTCCCGGTAGGCTTTGACCTGTACCGAACACATTAGTTTGGTTGCCTCTGCATAGTGTGCATCCTCGAACGCACCACACTCCTTCCGCAGCCTCGACCAGTCTGAATCAACAATAAAATAAATCATGGCAACACATGGCCCGAGCTACATCCACGTCCCTCACCCGAGCTATACTTTGGAATTTATCCAGCCTACTGAGGCTGTCGCATATTGCATTATCCCTGGTGTTAATGTAGACTGACTGTACATCAAAGGTATTTTGGATCGAGCTCCAGAATATTAGACGTAACCATGCCATTGTTGTTTTGTTTCAGCTTCTTCCCAAATATGACAAATATGACAGTCCTATTCTCCCATAGGTTGGCCCATCGACGGACCCCCGCTAAGATCGGCCATAGTTCCAGGATGTTGATGTTGTCCATTTTACAGCCGGCGTCTTTTGCCCCCTCAAAGGAGGGGATAAACAGGTCCTGGGAAACTATAGACCGATCTCCATACTCCCACTGCCTGGTAAACTAATGGAAAAAATAATGCATAGACATATTATGGACCACCTAAACGAACACAAAATATTAAACAGTAAACAGGGCGGTTTCAGAAAATACCACTCGACAATAAAAACAATTGCTAACTTAATAACTGATATTGCAAACAGTATCAATAAAAAGAACCTAGTGGGTGCAGCGTTCATAGACTTCAGCAAAGCGTTTGACACGGTGGACCACCCTATCCTAAGGAGCAAACTAACCCAAATGGGAATAACGGGAGTAACAGGAAAATGGCTAGCGAGCTATCTAGAAAACAGAAAGCAATGCACCACAGTAAATGGATCCATATCCAATGAGGAAAAGATAACTTGCGGAGTACCCCAAGGGTCAGTCCTGGGGCCACTTCTCTTCCTCATATATATTAACGATCTAAACAACTGGCTAGAAATTGAAAACATCCAACTATATGCAGATGACACCGTGGTATATGCTGCAGGCAAAACAACCGAAGAAATAGAAATGAAACTGAATCTAACACTAACAAAACTAATCGAGTGGTGCCAACTAAATAGGATAACCATAAACAACAGCAAGTCAAAAAAAGTACTATTTGGTACCAGGCTAACAAGTAATGAGAAAATAAAGTGTCTTCTGGGAAACACCGAACTAGAACAAGTAGACAACTACCGATATCTGGTAGTGGATCTAGACAGACACCTAAATTATGACCTCTGCATAACAAATACTATCAAAAAAGTAAACCATAAAATATGGCTACTGGCTAAACTGAGATACTACATGACTGAAAGCATGGCAATTAAAATATATAAAGGCATGATCCTCCCCTACTTTGACTATGGCGATGTAGTATGCATGGGAGGAAATACTAAACTATTAAACAAACTACAGGTGCTACAAAATAGAGCCCTCAAGGTATGCCTTCAGGTGAACAAAAGATATCCCACAATCGAATTACACAAAAAATGCAATGCAACACTACTAACAAGTAGAAGGGAAACGCACCTCGAAATACTGGCACACCATTACACCACAAAACCAGGCTACACAGCAACCCCCCGTAGGGACACCAGGCAAATGGCAGCCCCAGTGCTACTGACAGCAATAAGTAACACCAAAATTTATGAGAGAAGTGTGTTTGCCATGGCGGCACATGCCTGGAATAATCAACCCACACAACAACGGGCAATCAAAAGCATGGACCACTATAAAAGGTCCTTAAAGAAAACATAATACACAACCACCTACTGAAGAAACAATATCTCACCTGATCTTGGGCGCAGTCACTGCTTGCTGTGTTCTGGCACAAAAAGCAAAAGACCGGCCAGAAAAGATGGTAGATATTACAAATACGGAAACTAGCCCTGCTAAGTACTAAGGAATTCGAAATGACTGTCACCATAGGGCGCAGTCCGTCTGGGTATGTGTACTGGCACAAACCAAAGCAGAACCAGGCAGGCCACGGTCATGCATCCGAATCACCCTGAAATACGAAATGGCTAACCATACAACACAGCCATCCCACCTAGTCGCAGTCCTGAAGGGTCCAGGGGAGTTCTGGCACACTGGTGTACTATCTAAGGACAGGGCATGGGTGAAAGGATGCTGTAATAAACCACAATGGGATGGGATCCTCTCCCACAGGCCTGTATGTCATCTGCGTAGATGTACATAGTAGGCTAAGTTATCATATACAGGTTAGGAAAAAACTTGAAAATTAAAAAAAAACTAATATAGAAACTACTAACACCCAAAACCGCAAAGGTTGGCCCGAGAAAAATCAGGTAAAGACTCCTGAGTGCGGGACCAGACCAATCCAGTACCACAGCTGTCCAGCGTTGAAAACAAGCACCCTCACGGGAGCTTATACGTTATGGGCAGAATAAAAAACTTGTCACAAAAAATAAAAAATAAAAAAAAGTGATGGCAATTTAGAATCCACAAATTGGAAAGCTCCTGCAAGCCAGTCATTATCATGTGTGGCCACAAACCTGAATAACGAGGCGTCACTGTAGACTGAGATGCATGGATGGGCTGATTGAATGATCTTAGCTTTCCCGTTAAATGTAGCAGCGAATTCCAACCATCATTGGAGGTCGAATTCTTCGTTGAGTCTAACCTGTGATCTCTATTGTGCGCCGAGGCGACGAGATCGTACACCCTGCGTGAGAACGTGCGGTCCCCATGGACGACTTTACCACACTGTGCTAGGACGCCAGCAAGGATCTCTAGCTCATGCTTTGTCGCTTTCCTGTGGCGCAGGAACAACCTGAGTTGATCTTGTAATTTTCATAACTTATCAAAAGGGAGCCTTAGCTCCATGTTGACCGAGTCTACTTTGATTCCTAGACACCTCGCTACCTGGTTCGGGTACATTAATTTTCTGAAGCTCACATAGAAGCCTAACCGGCGCAAGATCGCCACTAGCATGAGCTGTCCCTCCCTGCAGACTTCCTCCGTTCGACCGACGAGACAGAAGTCATCGAGGTAATTAAGGCACTCTGAATGCCCCTCTCGGACCATGCATCTTTAACCGTTCGGCTAATCTGCCCCCGCCTAAGGCGAGCCTAACGTGTTAATGTTATGTAATAATTTCCATGTGAAATTCCTGAGCCTGCCGCGGGCTGCTGCGGCTCCTCCTCCCGTCTGCAGTTAGTCCGTCGCCGTCGGTGTCCGCCCCGCGCTAAAGGCGGCCAGCCAGAGTTTCATCTACATACGCAATTCGCCGACGAGCGCGCCTATAGGCCTAAAGTTTCCCTACTTCTATAAGTTAGGTTATTTCAACTAGCTGGCTGTCCCCTTCGCATTTCGGTATATTAATTGTGTTACTAAATAATTCTAGAAGTACGCGTACGGCTAGGGATGCCGCCGCTGTCACTGATAATCAGTTCTAAGTTAATGTCGTTAATTTCCGCCTTGAAGTAACACTACGTTAAATTCTGTTATAGTCTGTCATTATATTCCCACAGATGGAGTAAGTAACTGCATAAGGCCTACTTAGGCTTAAGGCCCTTAATTACATATAAAGCAATCGAATATCAGGTTTTCTATAGCGGTTAATCCACAATAATACTGGAGGATAGTAAAGAATGCAAGGAACGTCTCAGTCCACCTTCACGAGAGCTCACGACTTTATTCTTACCATAACTAACAAGGATACCAGCGAAATATGCATACCTATTTAAGGCGCTACTAACTCCCTTTTCCTCCCGTGTGATTTGATTACCTTGGTTTTAGAATTTAGATAAGAAAAAGACCGAATATCGGCTGAAAATGACAGAGCGCGAAATAAACACGTCTGCCGGGTCAGGCCCCGAACGCCCGACCTTCTTTCGTTGCTTAGCTAGTCGCTAAGCAACGCTTTACCCCCGCGAACCGTCGCGTGCACATGCGGAAGCAATTTGCGCTCCCGTTGGACGAGTGCGCAAATTGCTCAAGGCGAGTAGACACGCCCACTTCACATCTAAGTACAAAATCACTAACTTTCGAAAATATGTAAGGGCTGCTGCTAAGGCCCATGCATAGGTGGTTATCCCTTAGAAAAATGGTGCCCCCCCCAAAGTCCCATGCTAGGCCCTGACGTTCTCTGCAGCCCGGGTGTATATTGATCGCACAATATGCATTACTAATATCAACAGTGGCACAGTAATCCCCCTCCTGCAATATATATGTGACCGATTTCACAGAGTTGTAACTGAAGTTAACCTGACAACCCTGAGTATCGTCATTGACGCAGTTGCCAGTTGGGCTCGAACAATCTACAATTGCCCGAAAGTCATCATGTTCTTTGGGGACACTACCTAAAGCATGTATACAGGTACATGGATCATGAACAATTGTCAAACATTCTGCATCAATTTCTACCTGTAGCCGGCCTGACATGGTGACCCCAACCACACCTTTGGTTTATATAACCATAGTTATCGTTATGATAACTGTAGTCAAAATCACTATCAATTACCCTGAAACCGAAGCAAGCCCCGCGTAGAATGTAGTTCCAGTCAGGGAACACCTCCCCCTGGCAAAAGCATTCAACATATACCCGACATGGTTTTAGTTGGACACATATGCCCTCGATCAGGTAAACACAATTACAACAACCATTTATACAATCTTCGTAAATGTCTATGAAGCGCTCGGACCAAGTGTGCGCACCATCTCGGTCTATAACCAATAAAGTACAAATAGCAGAATTCACATCATTGCTATTTGGTTTGTGCCCAATGACCCGGACCCAACCATCATTGTGTTCACTCAGTTCCGGGTGCTTGACACAAAAGTATCCTGATGTTCGGCCGCCAGATGCGCCCACAGCGTATTCACTGTTTGAGACAGTGGTAGCCAATCTATTGTTGTTTCCTCCAGGATGGGCAGTCTCCATCACAAGATCCCTGCCTGGTTGAACATCACAAGTTTTGACACGGCAACTGACCCCTCGGGGGGTTGGTTGGGGGCGATTCCCCCTGGCAAGCGCACGGCAACATCAGAAGCTCGATATGGGCGCCGATGCCCCCTCCCACACTAATCGCCTCTTCAGAAGTTGTCACCGGTCTGGCACCGCGGCCGGCACCTTGATCGCTCCCATCACACCCCCTGTTTGGCATGCGGGCCTCGACTGTGGGTATAGCACCTTGATGCGTCCCACTCCCGGGTATGAAATCACAGTGAACACGCCCTTCCCACACCTGCTGCCAACCCCCGACTCAAGTCAATACTTTTTGTGTGGACAAGCAACAACTACGTGGCTCTTACTCTTGCAAGACAAACAATGGTGGTTCCATTCACATTGTAATTGTGTCCAAAACACACCCCTTTCATCTTAGCCGCACCACTCCTAACCGTTTCCATTCTCGGTCTTGCCATGCTTCCCCAACTTTTGCTTCCCGCCTTGTACGACCGTGAATTGTCCATATTAAACTGCAACAATGAGAGCCAGTTATCCCCCATTTTGAATGTGCGCACTCCCTTCTCCTTTGCCTTCCTTGTCCCTCACCGCCTCATCATAGCACCGATAGTGTAATTGTTAGTAGTGGAGTGCATCGTCATATATACCAGATGTCCCATGAAGCCTTTCAAGTCATCGATATCCATGTTCATCTTTGTGGCCCTCTTGATGCCCCACATCCACCGGCTCCAGCTTAACAGCCCTATGGCCTACTTTTGCATTCACCACTTTACGCTTGCTCCCTCATGGTGGTTCGTGTTCGTCACCACACGCTTGGCAAATATCCAGTACCATGACTAGCGTGCCGCAGCGCCATGCGGTTCAAGTCAAGACTGGAGGCCTTATAGAGACCGCACCGCCCGAAGTCGCCTCTCCCGGAAGCGCTCCCACCTGATTGGGTGATCGCCTGAGGCTCGGGCACCCCAGCTGGATGAGTTCACGCGGCACAGCGCCCACCAGCCCGGCATTGGTCGGCAAATTAAGGCCCTGCAGCCTAAATAATATGAGCATAACATGTTATACAATATATATATAATGGGTTATTCTATCAATATTTAGAAAGTTGTAAAAAGTCCATTCAATAGAATCTGTTACTACTGAAGTCTATGTTTTGGCGTACTTGCCTAAATTAATTTGGAATGTTTTGATGTAAAAATCAGCCATTTAAAATAAATGCTACTTCAAACTAAACTAAAATCGAATATAATGATTAGCATGATGCGCGACAAGGAAGGAAGATAAGGCGGAGGTGGGAAGAAAAGTACTTTATTGAGAAGTGCAGGATAATTGTAGGATAATGCATGAAACAGACATGGTCAATGGGTAATGTATCAAATCATCAAGGTCATACAGGGTAAAGCAGGTAGTATAATGGATAATGAGTAAGGTAGGGTGAAGATATATCAAATGTCAAGATATATGTGAAGATGGCCTCAGAGCTAGAGGGTCAGTGTCAATAAATCAGGCTAAGTGTCAATAATGTCAGGATAGGTGAATAATCTCAATAATCATCAGAGTGAATAAGAGCTCCTCGTAGGGAGGCTAGGTGGTAGTGAGTCTGTGAGGTGGAGCCGAGGAGCCCTCCACCAAAAAAGAGAGAGGGCTCGAGGGGCGGCCGAGGAGGCGAGGGGGGCAGGCAGTGTGGAGGGCCTTCATGGGTGGAGGTGCCGGAGGGGGAAGGGATGCATGCGGCCAAAATTTGGGAGGCCCGCTTCCCTGAAGGGAGGGTAGGGCTGGCGGGATAGCGGTGTCACCGGGGGAGGGGGGGGCCGGGTGGTGGTGGCGGCGAGGGCGGCGTGTGTGGGTGCCGTGGCGGGGGAGGGCAGTGTGGGTGGCGTAGTGTGTGTGGCTACCAGGCGGCGGGCTGGGGTGGCTTGCTCCCGGCGGCGGGCGGGCGGCTTCGGGGGTGGCATGGGTGGCGTGGGTGGCATGGGTGACTTGGGTGGCGTGGGTGGCTTGGGTGGCATGGGTGGCCGCCGGGGCGGCGGCGGTGGCCAGATCTGAGGTGGGGGCCTGTGGTCTGAGTGGGGTGTCGGGTGGCCGACGGGTCGGCGTAGATGAGAGGGCCGGGGCGCTGGGCTGTGGCCGGGTTGCACAGTACCGTGTGTGTGTTGTGGCTGAGGGCGGCTAGGTTTCCTTGATGTGAGCCGTTAGGAGGCCTGTGTGTGGTGCCGCTGCCCGCGGGAGCCTCGCCACAGGGGGGGCGGTGAGAGCTGGGCGGGGGCGGGCGAGTTCCAGGCGCGGGCGGGCGACTTCCGGTCTGGGGGTAGGGGCCGTTGGGGGCGGCGAGATGAAGGGGTGAGCTGTTATCGGTGGGTGGTGGGCGGCGTGTGTGGGGTGGGGTGGCCGATTGGGACCTTCCGAGCCGAGCGGGAGGGGGCGGCGTATCAAAAATCCGTGGAGGCGGAGTGAGTCGCGCGCTCACGGCCTCGTTTACTGAGGCATACCGCCTCGGAATGTATAGTTAGGATCCTCCTGACGTTAGCGCAGTAGGCGCAAGCATGGCGCTGTCTGGCACCTCCCTCGCCATGGGTCTCGCCGGCCCCCGCCCAATCGCAGGATGCCAGATCACGGTTCCAGGAGGGGCAGGGGGCGACATGGGCCTCCCGGCTATATGGGATGCGTGTGTCGGGCAGGGGTCTGGTTGGGGGGGGCCGTCCGGGTCGGCGGCGAGGATGGCGGTGGGGGTGGAGGCGAGTGGTCCTGTGGGCATGGTAAGGGCCTCCATCCTCAGCATGTTGATAGCGATGGGGTCATGCCATCCGTGTGGGAGCCTACCGTCCGCGATCCATGTGAAAATGGTCTCCGAGTAGCGGCGGACGGTAGGCCAGGGATGGAGGAGGTTGTCGCGGTGGACAGTGAGGGCGTGGTGGTTTAGTCCGGGTAGAGAGTGGGGGGGGGAAGGCGGGGTGCACCTCCAACATTCAGAGGGCGAGGGTGTATTCGTCCTTGGTGGCTTCCACTCTTTTCACCGGCTTCCTTTCCGCCCCTCTCTCGATCAGGTCGCAGGGGAAGATGTAGTGAGGCGAGATGCCCTTCCGTCGTCTGGCGTGGTGGGTCTCGGCCGAGGTGACGATTTCCCTCACGGCGTCGGCCGCGGAGGTGGGGCTGTGGGCGGCTTGGTCCCGGTAGTGGAGCGGTGGTGGGGTGACTCCTGCGGCTTGGGGCGGCATCTGAGGGGCGAGGCACTTTCTCGCAAACCTCTCGTATTGGGGGTGGATCACCCCCAGGAGCGACGGCTGCGGGGGCGGAGGCGGGATCGCCCCTCCGACCGCGTGGGCATGGGGTGCGAGAACGTGGACGGCAGCGGTGTAGGCCTGGTGAGGAGTCGCGGAGGCAGGCGGGGTGGGTGCCGTGTGCGTGCCGTAGCCGTCCAAGGCATCAAACCTGGATGAGAGACGCTCCAGGGCCTTCACTGTCTCGTGGAGGGTCGCCTCCATGGTGTGGGCCCAGTCGGCCCGGGGGCGTGTGCCGGGTCCCGGGGGCGAGGAGGGCGGTGATGAAGGAGGGTCGCTGACTTCGGAGGCTCGCTGAGCCTCCCTCCATGCGGCGCGTCGGCCTCTGCTCTTTCCGGCAGGCATGAAGTGCGTCGGCTGGGATGCGTGTGTCGGCCGAGAGAGTGGGTAGTCTCGGGGGCGAGCCTGAGTCCGGGAGGATAGAGCCAAGGAAAAATGTTGTGGGGGTGCAGCGAGGGTGGAGGCGTGATGGCGAGTGGCTAGAAGCGGCCGGGGGGCAGGATATAAAGGGAAGAAGCACCGGAAATTATGTAAGAGGGAGGGGGGTAGGAGAGAGGAAGAGAGAGGGGGGGTCTCCTTCCCTGCCTCGCATCAAATGCAATGCAAGAATTATGACCAATGTATTTACCTCAGAAAATGGGAGAAATTCAAAAGCATCAGACTATGCAACTTTAACAAGCGGTGTGGCAATATATATTTTGCTGAATGCCTCGGTGGAAGATTAGTACCAGAGGAAAAGACCTTGCTTATACCCCCATCACACCAAACTATATCTCAAAACGTTCGACGGGATAGAACCTGGCCAGCGAAAATGTTGAACATGCTTAAAGTTCTAGAGCACCCTTCCATCCTTGCCCATCCATGCAGTTCATACAAAGTTTCTAAAACGTTCACTACGTTCGCACACAGTTTAAGGCCATTCTGCAACATTTTCAAAAATGTAGTAAGAACTACTTTGGTGTGATGGGGGTATTAGAACACAAGTTAAAGGCACGAACACACTGATATCGTCCATCACGTGACATAGCTAGTGTTTGGGGGTTTACCTTCTCAGCACAGGGATGATATCTCCGCTATTTCGCGGTTTCTTCGATTTTTGATGTTTACTGATTAATGTTCAGAAAATGTCAGTATATTATTATGTGATGTATAACGCATTATGCAAGTATAAAGGCGCGGAAGGGAATTTTTTCCTTATTATTATTATTGTGTGTATTATTATTACACTATATACTGTACCTCATCCCCCATGTTCATGACTGATGGCGCCACCTCCGGCGCTCCTCGGTACCTGCATACCCTAAGAACGTCACTCGCATCGGAGGATTTGATACATATATATATACATACAATACATATATATGAATTATATCCGAATATATGTATTATATCCGAATCCTGTTCTTATATGACCTTAGATGTTGCTAGAGCATAAACCCAAACAAAATAGAATTAAGTATGGGCGATAATATAGTCAAAACATGGAGAGTTGAGACCTGACTTCTGGAATTTTTCGGTGATTCCATAACAGTGCTAATCCTATCACACGCGGGGAATTCCGCGTTTTCGCGGAAATTCACCGTTGGCGCCAGGGTTTCCGCGTTTATTGTTGAATACTAGTTTCATCCCTGCTGGCAACATCCGAAGTCATATAAGGACGGATACCAATTCATAATAATGCACACTCATCGATGCTCTTTATAGTGTTTCTCCATTGGGGTACCGTGCCCACAGCACCCAGAAATGACACCCGACTCAGCACTCTGCGCCAACCCGAAATCGCCGCATCCCACCGATGCCGAGCGCCGGACAATGTTGTTATGTGCATACATTTTAAAAAGTCTTTGGATTTGACGTGACCGGGAATCGAACCGGCGTCTTCCCGCATGGAGATAGGTCGCCGTATCCACTCGGCCATCCCGTCCGACGGGAGGCCACGGACATCCAATCTCAGTTTGGTTGCGTGTTCTGTAGAGCCGTGTGACAGCTACCTGGCTACCATGGAGAGCTTCCAAGTTGTAGCTCATTGAATCTTCATCACCGTATCCACTACCAGTGACATATTTACTGGGTCCTATCATCCACATAAGCGCATTGATCAGACGGAATGGCCGAATGAGTTGAGTGTCCGTCTCCCGTTTTAGTAGATCATGGGATTTGAAGCCGCATGTTAGAACCCTGGTCGAGTCAAACCGATGACTTTAGAATTGAGACTTGTCGCTTCCTAGCCAGGTGCTTGGCGTTATTAGGATAGGGCAAGGACTTGGTGGTGCAGTGTCAGGATAATGTGACTGAGTGGGATATTGGGTAATGGTGTGTGCGACCTGGTCTCCCAGTGGGGCAGTACTATAAAATACCCATGATTGCGCACTGTCACAAGTCGGTCCCCATCCTGATATGACCTTAAATGTTGCCAGGGCGCAAAACTCCTACACAACTTACCAACCTACTGCAATGGGCATCTGGAGACACTGCCCAGGGATTTAACCTCTCCAACCGACCACCTCCACAGATCGACGACTCACCTATATCAATCGCTTTATTTGGGTCCCATACAATACCAATGTAACAAATAAAAAAACTTACCTAAACCGACCACCTCCCTAAATGGACCAATTAATGTCGGTCCCATGCTCGGTCGATTTAGAGGAGGTTTACTGTCGTTCTGTAAGTTATTATTCACAGTTCTTGTTTGACATATTTGCTCGCTAAGTTATGGTGCTGTCACATTACGACGTTTCTCGCCAAAGCGCATTGACGTGTGTCATTTTTTGGTGAAACGTCGGGAGACGTCGGGAAGCGTTACGCGCGCGTTGGTATTCGTTCATCTGCGGCGAGGGTCGGCGAGGGTCGGCAGCATGCGTCATCGGATTGGCAAAGCTTTGCGCTTGCACAAAACTTTCGATGACCGACAACGCATGACAACGCGTGGGTGCCAACATTATGGCAACGTCAGAAGCACGTCGACATTGCTGGAATAACGTTATGCAAATGGTAAGCACACGCCACGCGCGCGTGAGGGTCGTTCCCATACATTGCATCAAACTGTTGCTTTGTTTCTTTGTTGTTGTTTTACATCCTAGCTACATCTAAGATTATATCAGGACGGCGCGCCAAAACACGCTACCAATACGTTGTCCTGATGCCGAAAAGTTTGATGTCTCTCGACGATTAAAAGTGATTTTGCACCTTGTCGGCGCGCCGGCGAGGTACGTTGTAGTGTGACAGGGCTATTAATCAGGTCGGGGGGCTTGGGTCTGGCTGAGCTGCTCTCTGCTTTCCAAAGGCGAGAGCAGGATTAGCCCTATGGTTGGGAAACTGATGAGGTGCTCAGGTGATGATGGCAGCAAAGCGCCAAAATGTTAATTCTGGTAATTTGAGGAATGGTGCCAACATATATATAAAGTCTGAGAAGCTTTCCCTGAACACTAACTAATGACATCTTATATATTAATTCATAAGAAAGATTACCGGGCGCGGTGGCCTAGTCGGTAGAGCGCGGGCTTCGCGTGCGGAAGGTCGGGAGTTCGGTTCCCGGTCGAGTCAAACCAATGACTTTAAAATTGATACTTCTCACTTCCTAGCCTGGCACTTGGCATTAATAGGATAGGGCAAGAACTGGTTGGCTCAGTGTTAGGATAATGTGACTGAGTGGGATATCGGGTCATGGTGCCTGTGGCTTGATTTCCCAGTGGGGCAGCACTATAAAGTTGTCATGAGTGCACACTGTCACAAGTCGGGACCTGTCCTGATATGACCTTAGATGTTGTCAGGACGTAAAACTCCAACAACCAACATGAGAATTATTAGTTTATGATGGCAGTGTATCGCAGACTTATTAAATTCGATCCCACTCCAATCTAATTACAACTCATCTAGTTAATTTGGGAAGAACATTAGTTTAATGGTAGCTTAGCGCAAAAATGTCAATTGTGAGCATTTCCTGTACAGCTGCTGCAACAAGATGAATTATATCAATCTATGTTAATTTAGAAGGACATAGTTTTATAATAAAAATAGACAGTAAAGCCTCTCTAACCGACCACCTGCGCAGATCGACCACTCCCTTATATCGAATGCTTTATTTGGGTCCCAAAGGATCACCATCATAATAATAAAATAAAATACCATTGTAACAATAAAAGAAATCCGTAAACCGACCACCTCCCTAAACGGTCTATTTAAAGTCGGTCTCATGGTCGGTCGGTTTAGAGAGGTTTTACTTTATATAATAAAAGAGTAGGACGAAAATATCAATTCTGAGTATAAGAGCAAACAATTCTGGGAACAAAAACAGTAATTATATCCATATTTTACTTTCGATGGAAACTGGATACAGATTAATGGTTTTTAATCTTTTTTAATGCAATATATATCTTTCGCTAGTAAAGGCTAGTACTGTCTTACATGTCCGTCCTGTTTAAATTCACAGTAAGGCTTTCTCGTTCCAATCTCTGGGCTA
Source organism: Branchipolynoe longqiensis (assembly GCA_030323885.1). Classification (NCBI taxonomy): domain Eukaryota; kingdom Metazoa; phylum Annelida; class Polychaeta; order Phyllodocida; family Polynoidae; genus Branchipolynoe; species Branchipolynoe longqiensis. The sequence goes on along the minus strand of CM059188.1, from coordinate 100,605,114 downwards.
CACACACGTTATACCCGCATCACACCAAGCTAGTTCTCACTACGTTCTTGAAAATGTTGCTGAACGGGCTCAAACTGTGTGCGAATGGAATAGACGTAGTAGGACCTTGTAACAGTCTGCTTACGAATGGAATGGACGAGCTAGAAGAGAATGGTGCTCCAGAACTTTGAGCATGTGAAAATTGTTTTGCAGCCATGTTCTACCCCGACCACAACCCATTAGAATGGGATTGGACGGTTTGAGAACTAGTTTGGTGTGATGGGGGTGTTAGGGCAGCAACTAACAATAACAGGTAGTCTAAAGGCCCGGTCATATACACGTTAGTGGACATAGTTCAACATAGTGGAGGCTAACGTAGTTGAATGTAGTTGAATGTAGTTGAACGTAGTTGAATGTAGTTGAACATCCTGCATCCATACTTCTCCGTCATGCTAACTTGGTAATAACGTGGGTGGGCCGCGAGTTCCGATTTAATCTTTGGAGATGTTCAAAAGAGACCTAAGAGGCTGAATTTGCATCCGTGATGCTAACATACTCTAGTGTACTCTACCATACTCTAGCGTGCTCTAGCATGCTTTAGAGCACACTAGAGTACTCTAGTGTACTTGGATGAAGCCCTGGTCACATAACTGTTAGTGGATGTGGGTGAATGTAGTGGAGGCTAACGTAGTTGAATGTACCAGCATCCATACGATAACGTATTTATCGGTACCATAATGTATTTATCCATACTGTAATGTATTTATTTGTATCAAAACCTGCCGTACCTTAACATATTTCAACATAATTTTACATACTTACACTACGTTTGACCCACATTAGCCTCCACTACGTTCACCTACATTCAACTACGTCCACTAAAGGCTTTGTGACCATGGCTTAACCGCGGCTGGGGAGGTTAGGCTCGGTTGGTGGTGGTTGGTTGTGGACAGGCATACATACACCACCAACCACCACGGAGCCAACGGTGGGATACACAACCAAACACCATAGAGCCAACAGCAGGATACACAACCAACCACCATAGAGCCAATGGCAGGATACACAACCAACCACCATAGAGCCAACGGCAGGATACACAGCCAACCACCATAGAGCCAACGGCAGGATACACAACCAACCACCATAGAGCCAATGGCAGGATACACAACCAACCACCATAGAGCCAACGGCAGGATACACAACCAACCACCATAGAGCCAACGGCAGGATACACAACCAACCACCACAGCGGCAACGGTGGGATACACAACCAACCACCATAGATCCAAGGGCAGGATACACAACCAACCACCACGGAGCCAAGGGTGGGATACACAAACACCATAGAGCCAATGGCAGGATACACAACCAACCACCACAGATCCAACGGTGGGATACACAACCACCATAGAGCCAACAGCAGGATACACAACCAACCAGCAACCACCATAGAGCCAATGGCAGGATACACAACCAACCACCACAGAGCCAACAGCAGAATACACAACCAACCACCATAGAGCCAATGGTGGGATACACAACCAACCACCGTAGAGCCAACGACAGAATACACAACCAACCACCATAGAGCCAATGGTTGGATACACAACCAACCACCATAGAGCCAAGGAAAGGATACACAACCAACCACCATAGAGCCAACGGCAGGATACATAACCAACCACCACGGAGCCAATGGTTGGATACACAACCAACCACCATAGAGCCAAGGGCAGGATACACAACCATCCACCATATAGCCGAGGGCAGGTACACAACCGGCCACCAGAGAGCCAATGGCAGGATAGACAACCAACCGAGTCTGGGGCCGGAGCTGCCAGCCCGTCACCCGGGCCGCCAGAGACCTCAGTCTGACGGCGTGTGCCCGGAGACACGTGCATGCATATTGCATGTGGCTGCAGATGCTGCGGCCCTTCCCACCGACACCCCCCGGCGGTGGTGGTGGCGGTGGTGGCGGTGGTGGTGGCGGTGGAGGTGGCGGTAGTGGTGGTGGAGGTGGTGGTGGTGGTAGTGGTGGTGGCGGTGGTGGTGGTGGTGGTGGAGGTGGTGGTGATGATGATGGTGGTAGTGGTGGTAGTGGCGGTGATGATGGTGGTAGTGGTAGTGGTGGTGGTGGTGGTGGTAGTAGTGGTGGTGGTGGCGGTGGAGGTGACAGCGGTGGTGGGTAGTGGTGGTAGTTGTGGCAATGGTGGTAGTTGTGGTGGTTGCGCTGGCGGTGGTGGAGGTGGTGGTGGTGATGATGGTGGTAGTGCTGGTGGTGGTGGTGGTGGCAGTGATGATGGTGGTGGTGATGATGGTGGTAGTGGTGGTGCTGGTGGTGGTGATGATGGTGGTGGTGATGGTGGTGGTGGTTGTGATGGTGGTGGTAGTTGTGATGGTGGTGGTGGTCGTGGTTGTGATGTCGATGGTGGTAGTTGTGGTTGTGATGGCGGTGGTGGAGGTGGTTGTGATGGCAATTGTGGTTGTGGTTGTGATAGTGGTTGTGGTAATGGTGGTGGTGGTAGTTGACTCGGGTTGGGGTGAAGTGAGGTGGAATGGTGCGGGATGGAGTGAGATGGGTTGAGGTATGAATAGAAGTAGTGGCGTCGGGTGAGGCCAGATAGCATGGGGGTAGGGTGAGATAAATGACAGGTGGTGACATGCTCGTTGGCCGACCTAGTGCACGGGTGGAATGTGTGGTTGTGCGTGGTGGTGCGTGGTGGTGTGTGGTGGTGTGTGGTGGTGCATTGTGGTGCATGGTAGTGTGTGGTGGTGGGTGGTGCATGGTGGTGTGTGGTGGTGCATGGTGGTGCGTGGTGGTGCGTGCTAGTGTGTGGTGGTACATGGTGCATGGTGGTGCGTGGTGGGGCATTGTGGTGCGTGGTGGTGTGTGGTAGGGCATTGTGGTACATGGTGGTCCGTGGTGGTGCATTGTGGTGCGTAGTGGTGCTTGGTGGTGTGTAGTGGTGCATGGTGGGGCATGGTGGTGCATGGTGGTGTATGGTGGTGCGTGGTGGTGCATGGTGGTGCGTGGTGGTGCATGGTGGTGCGTGGTGGTGCGTTGTGGTGCGTGGTGGTGCGTGGTGGTACATTCGTGGTGCGTGGTGGTACATGGTGGTGCATCGTGGTGCATGGTGCTGCGTGGTGGTGCATGGTGGTGCGTGGTGGTGCATCGTGGTGCATGGGGGTGCGTTGTGGTGCGTGGTGGTGCGTTGTGGTGCGTGGTGGTGCGTGGTGGTGGTGCATGGTGGTGCTTGGTGGTGCTTGGTGGTGCGTCGTGGTGCTGGTGCCGGTGATGTTGGTGGGTAGCGTGGCTGGTTCCTGGCGTGCATGTGGAAAGCTTGTGGTGGAGACATATGTGCGGTGCTGTTCGTGGAGGTAATTGTTGGCGGGCGGGAGGCGGGGAGGCGTGGGGCGGGGCGGACCAGGAAAGAGCAAGATGCGAGTGGGGCAGGGCAGGACGAGGTATAGGCGAGGCGAGGCGAGGTGGGCGAGGAATGAAGCGCGGTGGGGTGGGGTGGGGCGGGGTGGGGTGAAGCGGGGCGGGGTGGAGCGGGGGCGAGGCGGGGAGTTGCGCGTGCTCCCGGTGTTGATAAGCGTGGTGCTGGCGGCTACGTGACGGGTGACAACCCGGACAGATGCCACCGAACAACACGACACCAGCGAAACATGCAGCGCGTGCCACACAATGTCGCCCGCCGGCCAACTTCCGGTCACACCGGCGTCCCTCGCCCCTGCACTCGCAGTAAGGTGCTAGCATTTAGCAATGCATGCATCCATACACAGACGGGCACCATTTTGTTGGGCGGTGACAATAAAGCCATCTTTTCATTTCAGGGGAGCGGGACGTAGCTCAGGCAGTAGGATGTCCACCTGGGAAGGTGTGGATCATCTGATCGATCCTGCTCAATTTGCCGTTTGGGATATTTTCCATTCCAACCAGTGGTCCACAACTGGCTCATCAAAGGCTGTGGTATGTTCTGTCCTGTCTGTGGGAAAGTGCATATGAAAGACCCCTTGCTGCTTATTAGAAAGAGCAGCCTATGTGGCGGCAGCGGGTTTCCTCAAAAGAAATATGTCAGAATGACCATATGTTTAACGTCTAATAGCCGATGATAAAAATCAATGCGCTCTAGAGGCGTCATTAAATGCTCAATTTGCAGTTCGAGATATTTTCCATTCCAACCAGTGGTCCACAACTGGCTCATCAAAGGCTGTGGTATGTGTGGTCTTGTCTGTGGGAAAGTGCATATAAAAGACCCCTTGCTGCTTATTAGAAAGAGCAGCTTATGTGGCGGAAGCGGGTTTCCTCCAAAGATAATATGTCAGAATGACCATATGTTTAACGTCTAATAGCCGATGATAAAAATCAATGCGCTCTAGAGGCGTCATTAAATAAAACAAACTTTCTTTTCGTTTCAGTGTCATTTCAAAATTATGCTGGTGCTGGTGACGGTGGTAGTGTATAAGTTAAAGTTGCATAGTCCGGTGGTTTTGAGTTTCTGAATTTTTCTGAGATAAATACATAAGGTTTTTCGTTATTATGTACCTTACTTGAGCTTAATGTAACTTTTATTTTAAGTGGCTAACTTTTGAGATATTTGAAGTGGAACCATGCAAAATTAATTTTGGCAAGCTTGTCAAAACGCTGACCCCATAGGCTTCTGCAGTAGCAGGTTCTATTCAATTGCCTCGTTATTCCCTTCCGTGTGGTGACAAATGTTTAATAAGTGCACCAGTATCTAAGTTCAATATGTAGAATCACATTTAGATCATTGTTCTGGTTTTCAAAATTTGATATTTTCATCGGACTATGGAGCTTTAAGTGAACACACTTGTTTCACCGCTGTATATTAGTGGTCCTAATCCATGCGGATTGATTTCCTCTTCCATTTCTTTTTAGTTTTCGATTATATTTGTGTACCTCGTTAGCATTTGTAATACCATGTACCCAGTGTTTTAATCTAGATATACTATGTTAAGGCCCTGTCACATTACGGCGTATGGTGGGAGCGTATGGCGGCGTAGCGGCATTACGTCATATACGTCGGCATACGCCGCATACGCTACTCATACGCTACTCATACGCTACTCATACGCTACTCATACGCCGCCAGTGCCGCAACATGCCGGCGTATGTGAAGCGTATGAGGCATACGCCGCCATACGCTTTCATAAATTCGTCCGTCCAATTTTTTTTGTGCATGCTCAAAAAAACACGACCTATGAGGGCGTATGGCCCATAATGTCAAAAAATGTCACAGCACGCTCCCATACGCTCCCATACGCTCCTCATACGCTCCTCGTACGCTCCTCATAGGTCCCCCATACGCTCAAACACACCCGAAAGTGGCACCAGCACGGCGTACGTAGGTTTTCAATACGCTCCCGCCATACGCCGTAATGTGACAGCCCCTTTAGATTTTTAAAATTGTCATCACATCTTTCAAGGTTAGGTTTGTAGATAACTAACGTGTTGACTTTGGTCAATGATTAGATGGTTGAGATTGAAGGAAGAACATCAGGTGAAGATGCAATAGAATGAAATGAAATTAGTTTGGTAGATTTCAGTTGCAGAAAGGATTATGTCGCGTATATTGAGATATGTAAGTGAAGCTACGTCATATGTTTTTGTTTGGGCGTCCATGTTGGATTGCAATGATTGCAGTGCACTGTTCTAGCCCAAATTAGTGTTGTGCGGGTGATGAAAATGGGAAATATTGCGCTAGAGCGGGACTCGAACCCACATCTCTATGCATTCCGGGCCAGTGCTAACCATTTCACCACCTAGGTTCCATGATATCACCGTACTACCCATGCCTACTTGTCTATGTGGCTCCTTGCCTGAGAGGTCAGTGCAGACCACTACACTCGTCCCCCTGGAATTGTAGGTATTTTAATGCTCACAATTACATACATACAGGGAGTGCAAATACACATACACAGGGTAGGTTCAACAACTATACAGCGCATAGCTTGTACAGGATCATGGTCATGGCAACCAGTGTCATGGGGGTGATGAAAATGGGAAATATTGCGTCTAGAGCAGGACTCGAACACATATGTCTTTGCATTCCGGGCCAGTGTACTAACCATTACACCCCCTAGGCTCCCTGATATCACCATGCTACCCATGCCTACCTGTCTATGTGGCTCCTTGCCGGAGACGTCAGTGCAGACCACTACACTAGCATGTCAATATATCACCTTCTGATGAATATAGGATCTGAAATACAAATATCTCTGTAAAGCTCAAACCTTTACATTATTAATCTATGTTTAGTTTAATCAACGTTCATTCATTCTTACCATAGGCTTCTCTTATGCTGCCCGGGGAACAGAGAAGTCGGAAGCAGGATTGGGAATAAAACAACTTTATTTTCATGACAGGCAGGGTGTCCGGCTTTCTTGCCCAGCTCTACTCAATGCAGCTGTGAGTAACTGGTAACAACGTCAGACATGCACTTGAAGAGTTCAGGTGCAAAGCGACGTAAACGCCAATCCAAAAATGTACTTTAAATAACAGATTTTTACATGAAAATAATTGTAATTCTCACTAATTCCACTTTTCATATAATCACATGGGTATGGAGCAATGAACAAAAAAATAGGAATATAACAAAATTAACTTTTTGTAGGTTTGATTCAAATGATTATGTCCATTTTTGCATTGCCGTTTATATGGTTTTGCACCTGAAATCTTCAAGTGAACTTATGCAGTAATATGAATATAATAGAGTACATGACATATCACAGAGACGCGGTGTTGCTTCGACGGTGACCCATATGCGAGTGGCTATTTGGAGGCTCTCTGGTGTGAGGCTGGGGTTGTTGTTTGGGGTGGATTCTGATTGGTAGTGGGAGTTATAGGGTTGCCCAGTGGGGTGGCTTGTTGGTGTGAGTGGCAGGTGGGAGGGGTTGCTTACCTGTTCTCTGCAACCCCAGCAATGACAGCAAATGAGCGCCACCCACTCATTTCACCCATACGTCTATAGGAGTAGTACAAGTAGAAACTTTATACCTGACATCTCAGGTGTCATCATCAACATCATGCTGTCGGTCGCGATGCGACAAAGACTGCTTTCATTACTTGACTGCCGCTCTCCATTTAGCTCTCTGCTATGAGAGTTGCTTCCATGAGTCGGTCTTAATGTCTCTCAGCTTCAGGTTTCTCTTGATGGTATTGTGTTGCGTTGTGTTCCTCCTAGCTGATTTTCCGCTGTCGACAGAAGATGAGCTCAAGCAGTGTGGTCCTTGGTAACCCGGACGACGACTGAGCTGGTATCGTGTGTTGTGCGGTTGTACATTTCATGAAAGCTGCCTGCAAAAGTGTTGAAGTGCTGCTGGCTTTTGCAAGTTACCAGCAGCACTTTCTCGGGGAGCAAATAGAGGTTTCACACCGGAAGAACATGTCAAGACAGGCGCAAAACTATTTGTCCCTGCAGTGGCTGGTCGGGAGATGTTGGGAGTTCCATACATCAACTGCCCTTAATGCTGCCACAGTGACATGGTTTTATTTTTAGGGTTTGCTCCCTTAGCCTTTGGTTCTGTCAAGAACCTGTACCACAAGGCAGTGGTTTACAACTCTGCAGGGCATGGGCATCAAACTCCCTGAGGTATTGCTATACCTGCAATACCTGCATACCAGGTGTACAGTATAACAATACCATGGTATTTATGGTAGGTATTAGGTTTATAGGCGATAAGCAGGTGGGTAAGAGTCAGAGCTTACCTTCTCCTTTCTGTAACTGGAATGTAATTTAGGATCATACTGCTTGTCTCTTCAGCTGTTCGTTATATACTATTTGCATTTGAAGAGTTCAGGCACAAAACCAGGTAAACGCCAATAGATAAATGGAGATAAACATTGGAATCAAACCTACAAAAAGTAAATTCTTTTATATTCCTATTTTGTTTGTTCATTGCTCCATACCTATGTGATCATACGAAAAGTTGAATTAGTGAGAATTAAAATTATTTTCAGGTAAAAATCTGTTATTTAGACTACATTTTTGGATTGGCGTTTACGTGGCTTTGCGCTTGAACTCTTCATTTTTCAGGTGTTAGGTATTACATGGTAATGAATAGTTTACAGCGGGAAGGAAGTATTAGTGTTAGTGTCATTCGTTAATTAGAGACCTATCTAATTACCCTATTATGTTTCATTCATTAATTTTCTTTGACCATTGAATAATGATACCAGCAATAGCTCTATAGTCGATATGCATACTCCAGACGGAGGATCAGAAGTTGGTGATATTGACGGTTTTGTTGCAATAAAGAGGTATATATAACTTTCAATTGCCATGTTATCGTGGATATTATTCAGGGTTCATTCACAACTGGAAACTCCTTCAAAATCCTGGAAAATACAGCAATAAATGCCATTGAAATTCATCCTGCAGTCTGGAAAACGATAGTTTTATGTCAAAAATATAAATGCCTACTATGTTTAGCTCATATATATATATATATATATGAGTGTTGGACTTCTAAGAATTTTTTTTATTTACTGTAATTTATCATTAAATGTTAAGCCCTGGTGACATAGACATTAGTGAACGTAATTGAACGTAGTTGAACATAGGATAGATTAACGTGGGTCAAACGTGGTGTAAGTACGTTAAACTACGGTGAAAAACGTTAAGGTACAGCAGGTTTTGGTACGGATAAATACGTTATGGCACAGATGCTGGTACGTTCAACTACGTTCAACTACGTTATGGTGCTGTCACATTACGACGTTTCTCGCTAACGCGCGTCGACGTGTTTAATTTTTTGGCGAAACGTTGGGAGACATCTGGAAGCTTTAGGCGTGCATTAGGCGTGCATTGGTATACTTTGATATACGGAGATGGTCAGCAGCACGCGTCAGGGAATCGGCGAAGTTTTGTGCTTGGACAAAACTTTCAACGTGCGACAACGCGCGGGTGCCAACATTATGGCGACGTTAGGGGCGCGTCGACATACGTTAAACGCGCTGGAATAACGTTATGCGAATGCTAGGCACATGCTGTGCACACATGAGGCTCGTTGCGCCAAACTGATGCTTTGTTGTTTTACGTCCTAGCTACATCTACGGTCATATCAGGACGGTGCACCAAACTTTTTTTTGTTTTTTCGCACAACGTCGGCCGCACGCTATCAATATGTTGTGCTGACGCCAAAAAGTTTAACGCGTCTCGACGATTAAAAGTGATTTTGCGCGTTGGCAGCACACCGGCGAGATACGTCGTAGTGTGACAGGGCTATAATTAGCCTCCACTACGTTCAACTACATCCACAAACGTGTATGTGACAGGGCCTTTAGACTCTTGCCTCAGAGGCTTCTTATTTGATCGTTCCTGCAGTGTGTGCTTTGTTCAGTCAGCTCAGGTCGAGCGGTCACCAATGTTGTTTGGTGAAAGAGGCAAACCATCAGACTAATGATATAATGATGGGAAGTGCAAACGTTTTCTGACACCTAAAACTGGAGCGGGTGGGACATGTGTGTGCGCGGTTGTCAAAATTAATGTAGTTATAGGGATCCTTGGGGAGGAGGTATTTTATTATGGAGTGACTTTTGTCACGATACCATGTCCCTAGCCCGAGATTCTATCGTCACAGTACCGTGATGACAGTAGATTATTCTACAATCACGGTTCCACTCAGAGTTAGGGTTATGGTTAGGGTTAGGGTTATGGTTAGGGTTAGATATTTTGGGTAGGCAATTGACTGTGGACTTTTGATCTAAAAGAACAGTACCGTGATACACTGATGCTAGACTGCTGATCTATTTCAATGGTACTGCGATGCTTGACTGCCAAACTGCTGTCATGGCACCATTACAATAGAGGCATCGCCATTGGTCTGAATGCCGCAACCTTCGGATCTAAAAGAATGGTACCATGATGCGAGACTGCTGATTGATATCAACAGTGCTGTGATGGTAAATTGCTGCACTGCTGTCACGGTACCGTGATTTTAGAATATCCTTCTGTTGCCATGGAACTGTGACAATAGAGGCGTCCATTTTATTATGCGTGAGATGAATGTTGGCGCGTGTTGAAAACAACAAGCACAAACACAACATAGCATGTACATGTTCCTTCATCACTATATAAAGTCCACGGCTGGAATCTGTGGTTGAGTAGACAGGCTATAATGAAATCAATACAGGCAAGGAGAGAAAGGAAGAGTATAAAGAGTGAAAGTAGAGAGAGAGCCAAGCCATCAGGTTTATTATTTATAGTGGTACATGGATCTGGTATGGCACACCACCTGACCTTATTCTCCAATGAGAATCAAACATCTCAAGCTCCACCACTGAACCGCAAGCATTCCTGGGTTCCCATGGCTACAGTGCTCTACCCACCACCTCCATGCAGCATGGCTGCTTGGCCACCACCTGCCCTGAGCTGAGTGGGTGGTGATCCGTGACTAACAGAGGGGGGAGGGGGTAGTGAGTAGAGCTCCAAGTGCCCCTTACACACTATCTCCTGGTGCCTCTTTCACACTATCTGACTAACACACAATGACTATTGACCAGGAGTAAAATATCACCAGGAACTACATAAATACAATTATGAACCTGGCCCTATATACCTTTCGCCATAATAGACCATTTGCATTCCCCCACAAATGCATTTTATCAGAATATTTTACAACTATATAGATTGAATAACACCATTGAGACATAATATTCATATCTAATATCAATAATATAAAATATCACATCAGCTTTGTTTAACTCGCGTAATTCATAACATAAAACAATGCCCATTCGTCATATTTATCAACTAGTTTGACACAGAAAGCAGTACTATAAAAACCAAAACAGGGAGATAGTTTAGACATGCTATTCATTATAGAATCTGTGTTGTTATGGTGAAATGGCAATACAACTAGTAATATGATTTGTGTCCACAGTAAACATCGGATTAGTTACCGAAAGACAATAAATGATCTGTAAAATAACATTAATCCCTACGGATACTTGTAGTAATTATCATTAATGAACGAGTTCTCCTTTATTTGTCGACATGACAAGGCTTGCTATGATTATATTATGGCAATCATTAAGCAAATAACCAGCTTTGCACAAGTAAGAGACGTGTTCACACGCACTTGCAATCTTAATAACAAAACCATATACATATATGTAGCCGATCTTTTTAACTCTGGCACACAGTCTTTTTTTTTTTTTTTTTACAAAACCAAAGAATTTATGTATATATTTGTTTTCAAAGAGCCAACATTTGTCCGACTTGGATATAATTCATTCACCCAGTACTTAATATCGAATAGTGTCCGTCGTGCATTATAGACGAGTCTCTAGGTGATAACAATGGAGACAGCGCAGCATTAGTCGTCCCAGAGTGAATTAAGGGTTTGGTTAACGTGTTTGTTCTTACCACATCACTTTTGGATTCTGAGTTATTACTGGCGTACATTAAGGCTGTCGGCAACATGTGTGCTTGTGTGTTTGTGTTTGTGTGTTTGTGGTTGTGTGTTTGTGTTTGTATGTGTGCGTGCCGGTTTGGCGGCTCAGCCAGCTCCGGTGAGACTCAGTTCCCGAGGCCTCGACTTTGGACACGTCAACAGCTCACGCCGCCCGCCGCCCGCCGCCCGCCGCCCGCCGCCCCCTCCTCTCGCCCTCCTCCCGCTCTCCTCCCGCCTCCCTCCTCCCGCGGCCCTCCTCCCACCGTCCTCCCACCGCCGCCTGCCGCCCGCCGCCCGCCGCCCTCCTCCCGCCCTCCTCACGCCGCCTTCCTCCCGCCGCCCTCCTCCCGCCGTCCTCCCACCGCCGCCCGCCGCCCGCCGCCTGCCGCCCTCCGCCCTCCTCCCGCCCTCCTCCCGCCCTCCTCCCGCCGCCCTCCTTCGCCGCCCGCCGCCCTAACAAGCCGCTCCCGGAGAGCTGCTCACCACATAAGACGATTAGCTGAGCAGATTGCGAGCTACCGATGAGCAAGTGGTTGATCAGCTGAGCCTTGACTCTGACGGAGGACCGTTGGTCATGCACGGTAGAGAGGGAAGGGTGGCGGCGGGGGGTGGCGGCGGGGGGTGGCGTTTTGGGGTGGGAGGTGGGACTGAGGCAGCCAAACTAGGAGGGAGACGGCTGTAAACGGGGGTGCAGTACGGTCGGGGTAGAGGTGCCGGCGATCCAGCTGGGAATAATGCGTCGAGTACCACGTGACCAACCTCCAAACCACCCCAACCGGACGCGGTAGCCTCATCGGTAGAGCGCAGGCCTCGCGGGCGGGAGATCGGAAGTTCAATTATCGGTCGAGTTAAACCAATGACTTACAAAATTGATACTTGTCGCTTCCTAGCTTGGTGCTCGACAGTAATATGATAGGGCAAGGACTGGTTAGCTCAGTGTCAGGGTAATGTGATTGAATTGGATATTGGGTCATGGTGCTAGCAGTGCTACGGGCCTGATTTCCCAGTTGGGCAGCACTATTAAGTCACCATGAGTGTGCACTGTTACAAGTCGGTACCCATCCTGATATAACCTATGATGTTGCCAGGACGTAAAACTCCAACAACCAACCAACCACCCAAGCCACCACTCCGTCAATACCTATCCTGATATGACCTCAGATGTTGCCAGGACGTAAAACTCCAACAACCAACCAACCAAACCATTCCTCCCAGAGGAGCAGAGCCAGACATTCCCACCTACTCCACCCACTCTATCACCTACCACGCACCACACACACACACACCGCACACATCTCACAAACACTCACACACAAACCTCACAGACACACCCACACACCGCACACATCTCACACACACTCACACACACAAACCTCTCACACACCCGCCGCCACCAATCGCATTACCTGCGCGCTGTGACGTCAATGGGCACTTGGGGTATTGATCAGAGACCAGCTCGGGGCCTCTCGGAAAGCAGCATGGAGCCACTCGGGGCTTCTGGACGGTCATTGGGGCGCTTCGGGCGGCAGGGCGGCTGTCTTCTATCTGGCATCGACTGCCCGATTAATGGCACTCTGCGGCTGGCAGCGAGGAGCCCGCCCGTGTGCACGTGTGTATGCGTGTGTATGCGTGTGTATGCGTGTGTATGCGTGTGTATGCGAGTGTATGTGTGTGTGAGTGTGTGCATGTGTGCGTGTGTGTGTGCGCATGTGCGCATGTGTGTGCGCGTGTGTGCACATGTGTGTGTGCGCATGTGCGTGTGTGTGCGTGTGCACGTGAGCGGGCATGTGTGCATGTGTGTGCGCATGTGTGCATGTGTGTATGTGTGCATGTGTGTGCGCGTGTGTGTGTGTGCATGTGTGTGTGGGTGTGTGGGTGTGTGCGTGTGTGCATGTGGGTGTGTGCACGTGTGCGCATGTGTGTGGGTGTGCGCATGTGCATGTCGGGCATGTGTGCGCATGTGCAGACACATGTGTGTGTGTCTGTGCATATGTGTGTGCATGTGTGCGTGTGTGCATATGTGTGTGCACATGTGTGCGCATGTGTGCACGTGTGTGTGCATGTGTGCGCATGTGTGTGCGTGTGCGCACATGTGTGCGTGTGTGTGCGTGTATGTGTGCATGTGTGTGCGCGTCTGTACATGTGTGTACATGTGTGAGTGTGCCTGTGGTGTGGTGGTGAGTGCGTGATGCATACAGAGCGAGATAACATTTGTGGATAGCAGTAGAGAGGGTGCGTTTGTTTGTTTGAGTTTTACATCCTGGCAACATCAAAGGTCATATCAGGACAGGTTCCGACTCATGGCGACTATATAGTGCTGCTCCACTAGGATATCAGTGCACTGGCACCATGGCCCGATTTCCCATTCCTTCAAATTATCCTGATACTTAGCTAAAGAGTCCTTGCCTGTTCTAGTAATGCCAAGAGATTGTTTGTAACCTTACGAGGGCTACCGGTTGCAGAACTGCAACATTATAGAGAGGCTCCGATAAATCGGCCCAATCTTTGGTTGAAGAATAATCTTTTGGTGGGACGGTTGCAGAAGCTGGGGTATGTTTTTACAACGATTAAACGATGAGTCGTTGGGGTGGGCCAGAATTGACAGTCCGGCGGTGGCACAGCATTTGTATCCAGCAGACAGCAGCAAGGGTTTCCGAGGAGGGTGGGTAAAGATGGGTCCAGCGGTTCCGGCAACGAGAACAAAGCGAGAGAAACCTAAAGGTAAAGGGCCCCACCCAAGCACCCAACTCCCTTGGTCAGGGGGAGAAGTATGCCTGGGAGAAAAAAAAGGGTAGAGTCTAGGAAAGAGAAATGAGGAGAGTTGAGTCAAAGGACCGTGTCTATTTGCTCTATGGCAAACATCCAGCGAGCCAAAGACACGGACAGAGTAAGAGTAGAAAGTGAAATGCTGACGGGCTCCCCCTCCTGGAACTCTTTTCAGACATATCAAGGAGGAGCAAGGCCAGCAGAGAGGAGATAGAGAGAGGTGTGGATGAAGTGCGGTCCGGATAGCAATGCTGAGGGGAGCGGGGGCGTAGCTTAGGCGGTGGAGTGTCCACCTGTGAAGGTGTCGGTCATCCTATCGATCCTGCTCAGTGCACCTTGGGCTATTTTCCGTTCCAAACAGTGGTCCACAACTGGTTCATCAAAGCCTGTGGTATGTGCTGTTCTGATCCCGGGCTCAAATAGCGGTTGGTTGTTGGAGATTTACATCCTTTCAACATCTAAGGTCATATCAGTTGGCTCAGTGTCAGGATAATGTGACTGAGTGGAATATCTTGTCATGGTGCTGGCGGCCTGGTATCCCAGTGGGGCAGCACTATAAAGTTGCCATGAGCGCGCACTGTCGCTGTTCGGTACCCGTCCTGATATGACCTTAGATGTTGCTAGGACATAAAACAACAAACAAACAAAACAAAGATAGCAGCAATGCAGTCCTCACAGCAGCAATACAGTCCTCACCCGCCGACTGTCGGCGCCCGATTAAAGAATGCCAGCTACAAATTGTGAACGAAATCGGCCAATTTGCCCATTACTGCAGAATGATTGTTTATTTGTTGCAGTTTTATATCCTGTCAACATCTAAGGTCATATCAAGATGGATACCCACTTGTGACAGTGCGCAATCATGGCGACTTTATGGTGCTGCCCCACTGGGAGACCAGGCTGCTGGCTCTATGATCTGATATCCCACTCAGTCACATTATCCTGACACTGAGATAGCCAGTCCTTGCCCTATCCCAATAATGCTGAGGGTCAGGTTAGGAAGCGACAAGTATCAATTGTGTACGTCATTGGTTTGACTCAACTGGGAATTGAACTCCCAACCTTCCACACGGCCACTGCATCCGCTGTTTTACTACATAATTAGCCAATGGATTTTGTTTAGGGGGAGGGGGGGGAGGGCATCTTGGTGTCCCATGACGTCACTGATAACTTGGCTGACTTGATCAGACAATCGAAATCAGACTAGTAGGATTATCCGGCCTATTTGGGTCAGTTCACTGTTGCAACCAATCACAGACTGGCTTAGTCAGCGTCTCCAATCTAGGAAACGATTTCTTCAATGATAATTAGGTCAAGGGCAGTTTTTAATTTTAAATTCTTTTTTATTGACAAAGTATTTATTCTGGCAATAAAGTATAAGCTCCCGCGAGGGTGCTTGTTTTCAACGCTGGACAGCTGTGATACAGGTTTGGTCTGGTATTATACCGTGGTAGCAGGGGTCAGTTAGAAGAACCGCCCACTACTAATTATCTACCATACAATCTGATTGGTCATGAAGACCAGGCACGGTGTCCGAATCGGCAGAGTGCGGGCCTGGCGTGCGGGAGATCGGGAGTTTGGTTCCCAGTCGAGTCAAAACAATGACTTATAAAATTGATACTCGTCACTTCCTAGCTTGGCGTTAAGTATTAATAGGATATGGCAAGGACTGGTTAGCTGAGTGTCAAGATAATGTGACTGAGTGTGATATCGGGTCCTGGTGCTGGCAGCCTGATTTCCCAGTGGGGCAGCACTATAAAGTTGCCTTGAATGCGCACTGTAGCCATCCTTATATGAGCTTAGATGTTGCCAGGGTGCGACACGCCAACAATCAGCCAACCCGATTGGTCATGTCCATTCGCAAAGTGAACCAAGCTTCGAGAACAGGTCTAATATCCTCACTCCACCTGATTATCACAAATAGATCTAAAAGTAAAGGAACATACAAATTTCAGCCCTGCAAAGTCACCTGATTATGGCGATATCCCACTCAGTCACATTATTTTTCTACTGAGAAAACCAGTCCTTGCCCTACCCTATGAATACTGAGTGCCAGGCTGGGTCATAAATAAAAATTTGGTAAATCATTGCATTGACTCGGATAGGGTTCGAACCCACGACTTTCCGCACGGAAAAAATCCCTTGCTATTCTTACCGATTGGATGATCAGGGGAACATGGTCACATGACCATGTAGGCGTGGTGTCACTTGAATGTCTGAGCTGCTATCGGCTTGGTCTAAACCATGCATTAATATACCATGTGGTATAGCCAATCAAATATCCCCCTCTTTCGACATTATATGCATATATATACAAATATATACATACATGTATAGATGCAGTGAAACCTTGTTATAACACCATCATCAGAGTCCATGAAATGTCATTGTGACTGCTAAAGCCAATGGTGTCAGAGTTTTGGCGTGCTTGCCACAATTAACTTGGCATGGTTGCACTTAAAATATCTCAAGTCATTTAAAATAACAATTACTTCAAACTAGAGTAACGGAGATCATAGTGATCAACCTAATATACCTATCTCACAAAATGAGAGAGACTCAAAAGCATCGGACTATCTAACTTGAATTTTGAATTAAAGAATTCTGTGTCCAATGACTCATTGCGTTATATCCGAAGTGACGGAAAATTGGGGTGCATAAAATCGGTGTTTCACTGTAAATACACAATTTCACATCATCATGCTGTCGGTCGCAATGCGACAAAGACTGCTTTCATTACTTGACTGCCGCTCTCCATTTAGCTCTCTGCTCTGAGAGTTGCGTCCATGAGTCGGTCTTAATGTCTCTCAGCTTCAGGTTTCTCTTGATGGTATCCTTGAACCGGAGACGAGGGCGCCCTCTCTTTCTGTAACCAGAAGACAGTTGAGAATAAAGGATCTGCTTTGGTAGCAATTTCACACTGCACACAAATATATATATATATATATATATATATATATATATATATATATATATATATATATATATATATATATATATATATATCTATAAATCTGTGAGGCTAATGGCGATCTGGTGGGCGGATCGGCACCGGAAGTGATGGTGGTGTTCCCTTCTGTGTGGCAACAGATGCTTAATAAGCACATCAGTATCTAAGTTAGATATGTAGAATCAAACTTAGATCATTGTTTTGGTTTTGAAAATGTGATGCTCCATCAAAATTAGACAATGTTTAGGTTGGGGAATCCCCCCAGCTTCTTGACACCAGACGGGACTGAACTGATATGCATGACTGCACATCAATCAATCAATACGAACTCAGATGCAATTGAGCATGATGATCGCAACAGACCTACTACCTTATTGCAAGCGATTCTGTGAATGGTTCGTTGTTGGAGTTGCAGGACGTAAAACCCCAACAAGAAACCATTCTCAGAATAGCTTGCAGTATGGTAGGTAGTTCGGATGCGATTAAATGTGACCTGCTTTTTTCATGATGATATTTGATGGACCCCAACTATCATCCTATAATGGAGTTTCACTGCATATATATATATATATATATATATATATATATACACATTTCCTCCAGTGTGTGATGCGAGGAGGGTGCCAGCCGGGCAATTTACCTGACAGCTGGGAGGTGGGGGCACTCCACCAATGCGCACAGAGGAAATAGAGGATGTACATGTTACCCTCGTTATTAGCTGCGCTATAGTAGTAACAGTAATAATAATAAGGACAAGAGACATATATGTAAATGGAATGAGTAAATAGACTCTGGCTGTCCTCTAAGATCCCCAATCTTTTTTTTTTTTTAAATCAGTTAGAAGTGACCAACCTGTATTAGTACAGGAAGCACCTGCTGACCAGCTGCCTTTGCTTACCTGTCCCCACAGGCAATAGGGCTCCAAGCCACTCCAGCTGTACCCCATAGAACCTTCCAGAATCAGCACACAATAGATTCACCTGCACCGCTTATATAATATTTGCATAAAGGTAAACATTTATACATACACATAATGCGCTATGCATCACACACATATATATATGTCGCAAGTGACACTTGTAGTGGCGGAAGTATGGTTCGGCGGTGGTGGAGCCAATGGTGCCCGTATGAGTAGGAAGCAAATAGATTCAGAAAGCCCATTGGCCAATAATATAATATCGGAATAACATAATACAGTGTAATAAAAACATAGAAATTCCTTTACGCGGATTTATACTCGCATAATGCTTATACATCACATATGAGTCAGCCTCACGAAAACGGGCCAATCGGTGGTCAAGTGAAGATGTCGGCATCGCAATTCTTAAAAGTGTAGTACATTTCTTTGTTTCATATTAAATTATCCTAGAAACAAATAAGGTTGTTGTATTTTCTCGACCTTTACATTCAGTATAAATTTAAGGACTTTCCAACATCTCTGTCAATGTTAAACTATAATTATACCGATCGACGCCGACATCCAATGATCGACGCCGACAACTTTAACAGATGTCAGCGTCACAATTCTTAAAGTCTTGTGCATTTCTTTGTTTTATATTAAATTATCCTAGAAACAAATAAGGCTGTTGTATTTTCTCGACCTTTACATTTAGGATAAATTTAAAGACTTTCCAACACCTCTGTCAATGCTAAATTATAATTATACCGATCGACGCCAACATCCATGCTCGACGCCGACAACTTCTGGCAATTGGCCTCTTTTCGTGATCCTGACCCATATATATATATATATATATATATATAAATTCCTGGGCACGAATGACAGTGTTTAGCATCGGTAGTTAGGAAAGCTTGCGGTAGTGTTGCCGGTGGTCATGTCGGAAGGGGTACACTGCACCAAATGATACAACAAATAGCAGTAACAAATAGAACAGTTATAATAACTCTTTCCCGCGCCTTTATACTCTCATGATGCTAATACATCACATATATCCTGTATATATTTATATACCAACCAAATATATCAAATTGATAGTTTTTCTTTGGGATTTAATTCAGATTTGTTGATATATACTTTCTGTAACTGTCAATATCTAATGAGGTTTCACTGCATTTTTATATGTATATATATATACATATATATATATATCCTGTATATATTTATCAATTATATGCCAACCAAATAGATCAAATTGATAGTTTTTCTTTGAGATTTAATTGAGATTTGTTTATATATATGTTTATAGCTCTTAATATGTAATGGGGTTTCACTGCATATATATATATATGAGCCCATCTCAAAAGGTGATAACTCTTCTTTTTTGTGTCCATTATAATGATTGACACAAAACAGAACAGAAGGACATTTGCTTCAAATTAATATATATTCTATTGGGATTATGAAACACCGTCTAAAAAACAAATCAGTATATCCTGAGCAAATGCATAAGTAGATAGTATGTTGATCGTTACAATGGACAAAGTGTTGTCCCATATTGCTTAGCACCTTTTGAGACAGTCTCATATATATACATTTATAGGGAGAGGTACTTCCGGACCTGCATAGACCTAGTTGACCTCGAGTTGGATGAGTAAAACTGGTCACACATGACTCTGACCTGACCTTCCAGCTCGGTTAGACCTGCAAGATAGAGTTACTTGCTAAATAAATGGGCACAACACAGGCGACCGGCAGGATCGGCGCGAACAATGCGGTGCTTGCTAGTGACATCTTGCCACCTGCTCAGAGCGTCACAGATAGTGTTGTCTCTGCTCCTAATATAAACAGACTTCACGTCGAAGTTAAAGGTAACTGAGGTCCAGAAAAGCTCTTTAACCCAACCCATGATGGCTTTATTAATGCAGCGGCCAGTGGCAAGTGCAGCATGAACCGTATTGTTATCAGTGACAAACACAACACTTTTATCTTGCCAAAGATGGCCCCAGCGGCGCACAGCAGCAATGACTGCCCACATCTCCGTCTGGTTAATGTGGGTTTCGGGCCCAACCCCCGTCACCTCGGCATGGTGGTGGCCGACCTCAGGGGCCAGGTCACGCTCCTTTGAATGAAAAGAGTCGATCAACCAGTCATCCGAGTCGGTCGCTCCAAAGCCCCAATCAGAGGCGTCACTGTAGACAGAAATGACAGCTGCGTGGGGGGCCAAGAATTTGTGCGTAGCCGTTGAAGGTATCAACGTAATTAAGCCACCACTGGAGCTCTGACCTGAATTCCTCGTCAAGGCGGGACATATAGTATTGTTTACGCAGCTGACGGATCGTGTCATAGACCCTGGTTGAGAACGAGCGACCCCCCCGGACGACAGTGGCGCAGTGAGCTAGGCGGCCACCTAGCCTCTCTAGGTCTTTACGTGAAGCCTTGCGTTTGCCAAGGAACCCCGATATGACACTTTTGAGTTTAAGGATCTTATCTCGGGGAAGGCAGAGCTGGAGAAGGACACTGTTGATTTTGATACTGAGAAATCTTGCACATTGGGCAGGCGCACGGAGTTTGGGGTAACTTAAGTAGAAACCAATCCTACGAAGGACGGCAGCAATTTTGTGCTGGTTAATTGCGCAATCCTCGAACGAGGAGCCTATGACCGCAAAGTCGTCCAGATAGTTGACACATCTGACTACTCTGTCGAGCCTGCCACAGCGAGCAACAAAATCTGATATGCGGTTGAAAACGTAGGGGCTAGAGGAGAGCCCCAGTACCGAAGTCCCATTTGATAGCCTGGAATGGGTGGTCAGAAGGATGGATGTTGATGGCCCTATAGGCGTCTTTAATGTCTATAGTGGCTATGTATTCTCTGCAAAGGAGCTGATCAACTAAGTCGCCAACACCTTGGTAGCAGAAGGAATGTGACACCTCGTCTACAAAGCTGTTCACAGAGCGGTCACTGGGCTTACTGCAGTCGACAATGGTGTGCATTCCCTCGCCGCCTGACTTGGGGACCGCAAAAACATTGTGAGTGCAGAGAGGGGCTGAGTCAGCCCGACTAATGTAACCACAGCTGAGCTCAGAGCTGAGCTTCTTATTGATAACATTTTTGTCAGCCCGTCCCGGGTAGGCCGAGAAGGGGCCGGGTAGCTGGCGACGCAACTGGGGTTGATGACCTTGAACCCAAATAGGGAGCCATGTAGTATGAACTCCCAGTCATCAACGACAGATCCGCGAAAGAAACATTCACATATGATACGACAGGATTTACATTGAGCCCTGTTTGGGCTTATGTAATGATCACATGTACAAGTGGCATTCTTGCAGGCGAGGGAAACAATTAATACAGTGGGTTCGCCAGAAAAGCCAAGCTTATCGAAAGCAGTTACGTGAACGCTACCCTCCACCCAAAACAATGTTAA
This sequence comes from Branchipolynoe longqiensis, assembly GCA_030323885.1. Classification (NCBI taxonomy): domain Eukaryota; kingdom Metazoa; phylum Annelida; class Polychaeta; order Phyllodocida; family Polynoidae; genus Branchipolynoe; species Branchipolynoe longqiensis. The sequence goes on along the minus strand of CM059188.1, from coordinate 100,583,672 downwards.
CCAACTACAAACAATTAGAGGGCAATGCGGCATACCGCCAATAGGGGGCTCGTCAATGTTCACCGGCGAGGCCATACCAGATTCGTTGGTGAGAGTGCGGTTGACGGCTGTGTCACAAATGCGGACATTACAATGGGCGGCCAAATTAAGGGGGCCAACAAATTCAAGTAAATGGTCATGAACTACATCACGAGGAACAGGTTCATCAGGAAGAAAGGGTTCAAGCACAGGGCCCGAGGTCACACGCACGGGAAAATTTATAGGCGAGTTGTCGGAAGTGGTAGCCGGAGTCGGAGAGGCAGCACAATCTGCCAGAACGCTAGGATCTAACCCAACAATGGTATCGCGATCCCCTGAACACAATTCCAGGACGTGCCGCGCCGGACCACTGACAAACCCCTAGTCCTTTGAGCACTTGCTCCTTATGTGCGCCTTACTACCGCACCTGGAGCACCAGTGACCATAGCTACAGGTGCGGTCGTCCCTGCTGCAGCCCCCGTCCTTATTGAACGAGAAGCAAGGCTTCTTCCCATCCTTAACGAACAACTGCCTCGGCCGACCCAGGCTACCACTGCCCGAGTGACTAACTCCCCCGCCACCCTGCTTCTTCATGTGCTCGAAAGCATAGTACTTCAGGGCTACTTCGGGGTTGCCCGCAGAGAAGGCCGCGTATCCTTCCGAGACGGCAAGCTTGCGGATGGCACAGTCATAGTTTACGTGCATTTTTTCTTGAAAAGTGCCCACCTTAGCCTTGCCCGCGATGTATCCTAGATGTTGGAGGATACGCAGAAGCTTACTGCCGTCAGTCACCTTAGAGGCCACCACCCTGTTAACGGTTGCCTCTATCAGTTCGAATGGCGAGAGCTTCTTTACGTCCTGCCTATCCTCCGCATGTCTACGCAGCGACCACTTACTTCTAGCCTTCCTCTCTCTGCTAGCAGAGCGGTCGTCTGATGAGGTAGAGCTGGAGGCGCGATGTCGATGGTGGGATCTCCTTCGATGCGGGGACGACGATCGTCTTCGTGTCGTACTGCGGCCTCGCGAATGCGAGCTATCTTGCCGGCTGCTGCGTCATGCCGTCGTCCTGTCTGGGCGAATGTCTTCCATCCGTTTCGACATCTGTGCAGAAAGAAGCGCCATGTCGTCCAGCAAGTCCTGTTCCTCCCTTTCGAGTTCAGCGAGGCGTTTCCGTTTTCGCAGCTTGACGATGCGAGCTCGGATTTCCCGTTCCTTGTCGTCTTCTCTGCAGTCATCCATGCGCCGGACGACCTGTTCGATCTCGAGTTTGTGCTTGGCCGTTAAGGATTTTCTGCCCTCCGCCATCTTGTCGATTTTTTACGTCGATCTTGTTGTCCGTTTAATCGTCTCGCGGCGCCTGCAGCCGTCGTTGACTGGTTCCAAGTGGACAACACTACAAAATGCGCAGTAGTCCTTTGGCATCATCCGGGTAGAAACGGCAGAGATTACCGTATCGACAGAGTGCCGTACGAACGGCCATATCGACAGTTAGTCTTGTCAACATCAAAATTGTCGGAACGGTCATCAAAGTCGATTTAAGCTGCCATTTTTAGCGAGCCGTTACGACTTCCCCACCGTAGCTGTTGAACCGTAATAATTATTGATATAGGAAGACTACAGCTAACTGTTGAAACGAGCCGTTACAGCTTTCCCGCCAAGCTGCATATGTGTAGAACCGTGTCGACAAGGATTTGGGCCTATGTAATGAACACATGTACAAGTGGCATTCTTGCAGGCGAAGGAAACAATTAATACAGTGGGTTCGCCAGAAAAGCCAAGCTTATCGAAAGCAGTTACGTGAAAGCTACATCCCCCGTGGTCGTTGAGAAAGCCATCGGTTATCCTCCGACTCACGGAACTGAGGAAGTCTGGGACACATCCACTCGAGTACCAAGGACTGCATGCAGAGATTCAAGGCCAGTTTGCAGACCACCTCTCCATATACACTGATGGTTCAAAAGACCAAAGCCGGGTAGCTGCTGCGGCAGTCTGCCGACGTGAAAAATTTGGTGTACGTTTGCCCGATCAGAGTTAGATTTTCACTGCAGAAGCCCGAGCACTCCTTCTCGCTTTGGAGTGTATCGAGGTATCCAATCACACTAACTATGTTATATACAGTGATTCGTTCTCTTGCCTCCTGGCTGTTGCTGGACTGAAACCAAATCACCCTATTCTAGCAACAGTCATTTATAAAATGAACCGACTGACAACGGATGGGTATGATATCCACCTGTACTGGGTGCCTGGCCATGCCGGCATACAAGGAAATGAACGAGCTGATCGGGCTGCGAAGAAGGCCCTGAACTGTGATCTTGAACCGTGTCTGATCCCTCACTCTGATCTGAAACTACTAATAGCCACCCACATAAAATCCAAATGGCAACATGAGTGGGATGAAAACATTAATAAACTTAAAGAAATTGAACCATCTGTGGGAAAGCCACCACAGACTCATGCGGGAGGTCGGCGGGACCAAGTGGTCCTTGGCCGCTGCCGTATTGGCCACTCGTGGATTACACATGCTTTTCTGCTCAAGGGGGAACCTCCCCCTGAATGTATTGGGTGTCAGTCCCAACTGACACTCAAACACATTTGACTAAGTTGCGTTGATTTTTTGGCCCTGCGCCAATGGTTCTACACTGCAGACAGTATGCATGACCTTTTTACTAAGGTAAAACAGGAAAACATTTTAGCCTTTTTGAGGGCAGCTGGACTGTACCACCTTATATAGTTTACTAAATGGATTCTATCAATTATTAATAAAAACCTTTCTTTTTCTATGGGAATTTGTGTCCCTTGACCACAAATATATGATTGTGAGCTTTCTAATTTAATTAGTGTCTATTGGCACATAATTGATTGTCTGCTTTTACATGTAAAAGCGATGGTTTGAACAAAAAACAAACATTTCTCACCGTGAATATGGCCTATGCTGCCGACACGGCGTAAAGCAACCACCAATCAATCAATCAACCCTCCACCCAAAACAATGTTAACCAACTACAAACATTTAGAGGGCAATGCGGCATGCCGCCAATAGGGGGGCTCGTCAATGTTCACCGGCGAGGCCGTACCAGATTCGTTGGTTAGAGGGCGGTTGACGGCTGTGCCACAAATGCAGACATTACAATGGGCGGCCAAATTAAGGGGGCCAACAAATTCAAGTAAATGAACTACATCACGAGGAACAGGTTCATCAGGAAGAACTGGTTCAAGCACAGGGCCCGAGGTCACACACATGGGAGAAGTTAGAGGCGAGTTGTAGGAAGTGGTAGCCGGAGTCGGAGAGGCAGCACAATCTGCCAGAACGCTAGGATCTAACCCAACAATGGTATCGCGATCCCCTGAACACAATTCCAGGACGTGCCGCGCCGGACCGCCGACAAACCCCTAGTCCTTTGAGCACTTGCTCCTTATGTGCGCCTTACTACCGCACCTGGAGCACCAGTGACCATAGCTACAGGTGCGGTCATCCCTGCTGCAGCCCCCATCCTTATTGAACGAGAAGCAAGGCTTCTTCCCGTCCTTAACGAACAACTGCCTCGGCCGACCCTGGCTACCACTGCCTGAGTGACTAACTCCCCCGCCACCCTGCTTCTTCATGTGCTCGAAAGCATATTACTTCAGGGCTACTTCGGGGTTGCCCGCGGAGAAGGATACACATAAGCTTACTGCCGTCAGTCACCTTAGAGGCCACCACCCAGTTAACGGTTGCCTCTATCAGTTCGAATGGCGAGAGCTTCTTTACGTCCCACCCATCCTCCGCATGTCTACGCAGCTACCACTTACTTCTAGCCTTCCTCTCTCTGCTAGCAGAGCGGTCGTCTGACGAGGTAGAGCAGGAGGCGCGATGTCGATGGTGGCATCTCCTTCGATGCGGGGATGACGATCGTCTTCGTGTCATACTCGGCCTCGCAAATTCGAGCTATCTTGCCGGCTGCTGCGTCATGCCATTGTCCCATCTGGGCGAATGTCGTCCATCCGTTTCAACGTCTGTGCAGAAAGACGCGCCACGTCGTCCAGCAAGTCCTGTTCCTCCCTTTCGAGTTCAGCGAGGCGTTTCCGTTTTCGCAGCTTGACGATGCAAGCTCAGATTTCCCGTTCCTCGTCATCTTCGCTGCAGTCGTCCACGACCCGGACGACCTGTTCGATCTCGAGTTTGTGCTTGGCCGTTAAGGATTTTCTGCCCTCCGCCATCTAGTCGATTTTTTACCTCGATCTTGTTGTCCGTTTAGTCGTCTCGAGGCGCCTGCAGCCGTCATTGACTGGTTCCAAGTGGACAACACTACAAAATGCGCAGTAGGCCTTTGGCATCGTCCGGGTAGAAAAGGCAGATATTACCGTATCGACAGCATGCCGTACGAATGGCGTATCGACAGTTAGTCTTGTCGACATCAAAATTGTCGGAATGGTCCTCAAAGTCGATTTTAGCTGCCGTTTTTAGCGAGCCGTTACGACTTCCCCGCCGTAGCTGTTGAACCGTAATAATTATTGATATAGGAAGACTACAGCTAACCGTTGAAACGAGCCGTTACGGCTTTCCCGCCAAGCTGCAAATGTGTAGAACTGTGTCGACAAGGATATTTACTGAACACTTTCGTAATATATATTTATTTATAAATAGCGATTCACTGTGCGTTATTTCTAACCAAACCGTAGCCATAGCAGGTCAGTAGGTAGATTAACGGCTAACCGTTGAGAATAGCCGTTGGTATTTACGGCACACTTTCGTAATATATATTTATATTTTGAAGCGAATCACAGAGTGTTGTAGTTCTAACCAAACCGTAGCCGTAGGAGGGTCAGTACGTAGATAACCGATAACCGTTGAATCGAGCCGTTACGACTTTCCTGCCAAGTTATTTTAACGGCCGTATCGACAGAGGTTAGTTTGGCAAATACAATTCCGGGCACGATTACCGTATCGACAGTGCTATTATTAGGCTAACCGTAGCGTTAACCTTGGAGCCACCTTGATGTGATGATCAGACCGACTGTTAAGACGGGCCGTTAAGACGAGCCGTTAAAACTGCTTGATAATGAACCATATCGACAAAGAATAGTTTTAGCTCACAGTTTCGTAGATCGGGTCTCTAGGTGTAGATTGTGTATAGCTGTAGCCGTAGAGTGATCCGTATAGGTAGTCCGAGGAAACCATAGACACAGGTAGCAAGTAGACTGTGTAGGAAACGGTTGCCTAGTTTGAAAAAAAGTTTGAAAGGCAGTGTGGGCGATCTGGCTGGCAGTGACACACTGAGCCAGCACAACAACATGTGTAGGGAGGGTCCTGCCCCACCTGGTGGGTGTGCATGCTACTATCCTGTGAGCCCCCCAGGAGCCTCTGGGTGGCAGCACAGTGAAATTCGGTTACATCCGCATATACGTTGTATATGCGTGGGTATATTTATCTTGTATATATTTATATGACAACCAAATATATGAAATTGATCGATATTCTTTGGGATTTAATTCAGATTTGTCTATATTTACTTTTTTTTTGGCAATATGTAATGTACTTTTTTTTGCTGGGGTGTTATTATTATTGCGGTGAAAACTGGAGGTAGATTACTTGTGGATGCTTACCTGAGACCGTGCCTCTCACACTCACCCTAACCCTCTCCACCCCCCCCCCACCCCCCATCATGGATCCTCCTGTGTAATATGTTGCCGAGCTTGTCATAAATCTTCCTTCCCACCGTCACTGTAAACATACCAAGCCTCACTCTCCGTCCCGCGGCCATATTACCGCACAGCGCTGTTGGACATGACACTAGTGATATGTGCTTGGAGAGTGTGTCCTAGCGACCAGTAAGCGGCCTGCGTCTCCGTGTTGCCGGGGAGGTGAGGACATGATTGGTTCAGTCATAAAACGTGACCCGTCTGACATCAGAGTGTCCCGGATGCGAGATGGCGCAGTGACTTGCATGTTTGAGAGCCTCTAATGACACATGTAGTTCTGGCTATATCAAAGATTCACCTCTGACTCTGTTGCCCCCAGCTCTGCCAATTTGGATTTCCACCGCTGTGTATAACTTACAGCGTCACCAAAGGCCAGTTGCTCTCATACCATGTCTATGTGGTGTGGGAGGTTAAAAATCTCTTGGGTCGGTAAAAGTGTAGGCTCGGGCTTTCTATCGACCAGCAGTGGAATGAGGAAGACCAGTTGTCTATGACTGAAATTTCCCCTGCAAAAAAAAAAAAAAATTGCAACCCTATGTAAAAGTTGGAGAAAATGTGTTTCACTGTTGATGGTCTTAGTTTGGCATTCCTACCCTATCCAATAGCTGCAACTCGAGTGTATATGTTTTCCGTCAACATATATGCCGCAGAGTGGTCAAATCACATAATATTATTAAGGCATAATGACACAAAATCAGTTTGAAGTGATAAAAGTCCATGAAGTAAATCCTCCATGTTTGAATGAACTGGTTGTACCACCTGACTACCTCAGCCATTGAAAATGACTGCTTCCTGACCTAGATTGGATTAATACCGAGGAACCTCTCAACTTCATGTTGACATGTGGGCTGTGTCAATTCAAACTTTGAAGTTCATTGATCTACTGGACTAATCTACTGATCAGTTCATAAGTTAAGGGTAATTATAAAAAGGTATGTGAATAATCTATTTTGCTTTTTGGATTAGGAATGCGTGTGCTCATTTCATTTTCTCCACTTTTTATATTGGGTTGTTCTTGACCTCTACTCAGGCTACTGTAGTATGGTGTGCATATGTTATCTAAGAACTGGCTATCTGTACATGTCCAAGGTACCGACTTGTGACAGTCCACACTCATATCGATTTTATAGTGCTGCCCCACTGCGAGACCAGGCTGCCAGCGCCATGACCAGATATCCTACTCAGTCATATTATCCTGAGACTGAGTCAACCAGTACTTGCCCTATACTAATAATACAACAGACCTGACTAGGAAGCGACTAATACCAGCTTTTAAATTATTGGTTTGACTCGACTAGGGTTCCATCCCATGGGTTCAAATCCCACGATCTTTCAAAGCTGGAGATTGATGCTCAACTCATTCGGCCAACCCGTCTGGTCATAAGCAAGTTAATAGCCACAATTCTAATCCTTCACGATCGGAGACTACTTTGTTCAAAGTGTGAATATTTCACAAATAATTAATTGGTGGGTTTAAATGAACCTTCATGAATATGCAGAGATGTGAAGGAGGCCAGTATTGATGCTGTAGAATTCCACATACAAATTAGACACGTTCCCCAGAGTTCCACTTATAAATTTGGAATTTGAATCCGCATGACCCATTCATCTAATTACCATAAGTGGACGCGGTAGCCGAATCGGTAGAGCGCAGGCTTCCCGTGTGGGATTTCGGGAGTTCGATAACCAGGTCGAGTCAAACCAATGACTTACAAAATTTAAACTTGCGACAAGATTTATTCTGGCAGTTGGCATTACTAGAAATAAGGGCAAGGGCTGGTTAGCTCAGTATCAGGATAACATGACTCAGTGGGAAATTGGATCATGGTGCTTATGGCCTAGTCTGTAAGTGGAGCAGCACTATGAAGTCACCATGAGTGTGCACTGTCACAAGTCGATACCCGTCCTGATATGACCTTGAATGTTTCCAGGACGTAAAACTCCAACAAACAACAACAATCCAATTACCGCTCCCTCTCCATGCTAAGTTGTACTAATTGAAGGGAGACACCAACAATCGCTACCCCATTAAACTATTAACACATACCGAAATAGATCACTATATATGTTCTCCGTGGCAGAGTGGTTAGAGTTTCTGACTTTTTTCTAGGTCAGACCCCTAATCTGAATGTCGGTGGTTCATTTCCCCATACTCCAACCTCTGCCAATTTGGATTTCCACCGCTGTGTATAATATTACAGCGTCATCAAAGGTCAGTTGCTCTCATACCAAGCTGCTGCGGCAGTCCGACGGGAAAGATTTGGCATATGTTTGCCCGATCAGAGCTCGATTTTCACTGCAGAAGCCCAAGCACTCCTTCTCGCATTGGAGTGTATCGAGGTATCCAACCATACTAACTATGTTATATACAGTGATTCGTTCTCTTGCCTCCTGGCTGTTGCTGGACTGAAAACAAATCACCCTATTCTAGCAACAGTCATTTATAAAATGAACCAACTGACAATGGATGGGTATGACATCCACCTGTGTTGGGTGCCTGGCCATGCCGGAATACAAGGAAACGACGGAGCTGATCGGGCTGCGAAGAAGGCCCTAACTGTGATCTTGAACTGTGTCTGATCCCCCACTCTGATCTGAAACCACTAATAGCCACCCACATGAAATCCAAATGGCAACATGAGTGGGATGAAAACATTAATAAACTTAGAGAAATTTAACCATCAGTGGGAAAGCCACCACAGACTCATGCGGGAGGTCAGCAGGACCAAGTGGTCCTTAGCCGCTGCTGTATTGGCCACTCGTGGCTTAGACATGCTTTTCTGCTCAAGGGGGATCCCTGAATGTATTGGGTGTCAGTCCCCGCTGACACTCAAACACATTTTACTAAGTTGCATTGATTTTTTGGGCCTGCGCCAACAGTTGTACACTGCAGACAGCATGCATGACCTTTTTACTAAGGTAAAACAGGAAAATATTTTAGCCTTTTTGAGGGCAGCTGGACTGTACCACCTCATATAGTTTACTAAATAGATTCTATCAATTATTAATAAAACTTTTCTTTTTCTATGGGAATTTGTTTCCCTTGACCACAAATATATGATTGTGAGCTTTCTAATTTAATGAGTGTCTATTGGCACATAATTGATTGTCTGCTTTTACATGTAAAAGCGAAGGTTTGAACAAAATACAAACATTTCTCGCTGTGAATATGGCCTATGCTGCCGATGCGGCGTAAAGCAACCACCAATCAATCAATCAATCAATCTCTCATACCATGTTTATGTGGTGTGGGAGCTTAAAAATACCTTGGGTCGGTGAAAGTGTAGGCTCGGGCTTTCTATCGACAAACTGTCTAATGGTGAAAGCAAGTCTATTCAGACTTATCCGTAATAGGCAGTATCAATCTTCAAGAAAAAAAAAGAAAGAAAGAAAAGTATGGGTTTGAAATCTATTCACTGCAAACCGGATGTCGTTTGAATCATTTTGATTAAGCACATCTGCAATGGCTGAATGAGTTGAGTCCCTGGTTCCCATTTGAACCCTGGCTTCGAACCCTGGCTTCGAACCCTGGCCTGGTCAAACGAACCACTTGCAAATTGATGGGGTTCACTACTTAGCCTGGTGTTCAGCATTATTAACAAAGGGTAAGTAACAGTGGAATTCAGAACACCAGTTATCCATGATTGAAATTTACTTAGGCTAATTCAAATAATGTAATAAAAAACAAACAAAATCCTATCTTTATTGACAGTTTGGCTCGTTGATTTTTCAGTACAGCGCGGACTGGCATCAGATGTGGATAATTACATCCTGAGGTGCGAAGGTCTAATCCGCCATGATGGGGCGTGGACATGAAGCGCCAGACACACTGCGCAACTTTTCTTATTGCAGCACCTCCATGCACTCCCAATAACAGGTATTGCCGATAGTGTACAGAATATACTTACTTATTTGACCGTCCAGATGGGATGGCCGAATGAGTTGAGCGGCTGTTTCACGCTTTGGTAGATGGAACCCATATGTTCAAAATCCTGGTCGAGTCACACCAATGACTTAAAAATTTATAATTGCCGCTTCCTAGCCAGGTGCTCGGCATTATTAGGATTGGACAAGGACTGGTTGGCTCAGTGTTAGGATCATGTGACTGAGTGGGATATGAGGCCATGGTGCTGGTGGCCTGGTCTCTCCCAGTGGGGCACCACCACAATAAAGTCGCCATGAGTGCGCATCGTTACAAGTCAAGACCCATCCTGATATGACCTTAGATGTTGCCAGGATATAAAACTCCAACAACCACAACCAGCCAACTACTTATTTGACCCTGGTGTCTCAACCACGGTGAACCACTCCAGGATAGTGTTCCAGCCTGCGTATACCACCCAGAGCTGAACTTAAGCCTTCTCCTCGTTATGGCACGCACAACTCATTTTATTTCAAGGCTCAGTCACACCTTACCAGATAGGGGAACTGGATAGAAACCAGACACTGTCCGGTGAAATACGTCAATTCCCGGTTTATATATGGTAGGCATCCGGTGTTTCCATTCTCTCTCCGGTGGTGTCTGGCTTGTAAGGTGGCAAGTTTTGAACATGCACAAAACTTGTACCGGACACCACCGGACTGATGTGTACAGTTGGTGTCTGGTTTAAGTCCGTTTAGTCCGGTTCATGTCCGGTACCCATCCATTACGTCTCCAGTTTGCTTCCTGAAGAGTCCTTTGCTGGTGTTGCGGGAATTCGGTCCGTCAGTTTTTTTATATGTTTTCGGCACATCCGTGAACAGTCCGGTACATGTCCGTTTGACATTTGGTTCTTATCTGGTGTTGTCCGGTTATTGTCCGGTTATCATTCGGTGGCTATTCGTTAATGTACTTCCTTATCTATTTAGCGCTTGTTTCATCCGGCAGCCTTTGACCCGATAGCGCAACATTTCGACACATTTCGGTACATTTTGATACCGAACACCACCGGTCTAGAAAATTCTTTGTCTGGTTTATGTCCGTTGCTCAATCCGCTAAGGTGTGACAGGCAGCTTAGGGATGACACATTCCCGTTTTTTGTCGAATTTCTTTTATTTTGATATTGCTCCTATACTTCCTTTCACCTCATATGCTTAGCAACAACAGTTAGAGTTCCACATTCCTTGTTGTTGTTGTAGGAGAATCTTATCCTTGGCTCATGTGATTCTTACCAAACAACTCCCTCAGCATCCCTCATGCTGCGCGGAAATTACACTTTGGCGTCATCTGTGGTTGATTTAACCCCGTATAAGTCACAAAATGGCGGATAAGGTGCTGACAACGCCATTATCCCTCAGCGCAGGCGTAATGGAGGTATAACCTTAGAAGTGTTCCCACTATCTGATCAACAGGACTCAATGCAAGATGCTTGCGCAGTGTATGGTGGGATGGTAACTTTAGACGTGATATGGTAGTTGTACAGCACGATGGCCAACAATTTTTTATTTCTATTTTGTTTCCTCATTTCTCTCTCTCTTACTTTTCTTTGTTATTTTTCTTATACCCCCTTCATTTTACCATCCACATTATTTTTCTATTATATCGTAATTGGTTGGTTGTTGCGGTTTTACGTCCTGACAACATCTAGGGTCATATCAGGAGGGGCACCGACTTGTGACAGTGCAAACTCATGGTGCCCCACTGGGAGACCAGGCCACCAGCACCATGACCTGATATTCCACTCAGTCACATTATCCTGACACTGATCCAACCAGTCCTTGCCCTATCGTAATAATGTCGAGCGCCTGGCTAGGAACATATACATATGAATATATATACATATATATATATAGACCTATTTCAATGTTTACAAACATCGTGTATGCGCGCGCAGCTCGGCTGCAGAACAAAGGCACACTGCCACTGGGTTTGCCGGTAAGCGCAGTGCAAAACATCAGTTTTAGTCAAAATTAATAGAAATCCAGAACCATAACCTCATAAATTTTAAATAAATCTTTTTGTTAAGCATGTTTTCTATATATGTTCCAAGCAGTTTGTGTTTAGGTCGTGTGGTTTTAGAGATATTAAAACTTTTCTGTAAGAAGATTGCTCACGGCCATTGACAATCATTGAGTTTGCCAGTATGCGCAGTGCAAAACATCAGTTTTAGTCAAAATTAATAGAAATCCAGAACCCTACCCATATAAATTTAATATAATCTTTTTGTTAAACATGTTTTCTATATGTGTACCAAACGATTTGTTTCTAGGTGGTGTGGTTTTAGAGATATTTCACTTTTTCTGTATTTTCTCTATGAAGATTGCTCACGACCATTGACAATGCCTTGAGTTTGACAGTACGCGCAGTGCAAAACATTAGTTTTATTCAAAATTAATAGAAATCCAGAACCATAACCGTATCAATTTAATATAATCTTTTTGGTAAACATGTTTTCTATGTGTATTCCAATCAGCTTGTTTCTAGGTGGTGTGGTTTTAGAGATATTTAACTTTTACTATATGAAGATTGCTCATGGCCATTGACAATGCATTGAGTGTGCCGATACGCGTGGTGCAAGACATCGATTTTATTCAGAATTAATAGAAATGCAGAACCCTAACCTTATGAATTTAATATAATCTCTTTTTTAATGTGTTTTCTATATGTAATCCAATTGGTTTGTGGCCAGGTGGTGTAGTTTGAGAGATATTTCACCTTTTCTCTATGAACATTGCTCATAGCCATTGAGTTTGCAGTGTGACCGGATGTTGTCCTGCAGCCAAGGAGCGCACGCAGTGACCTAAATACATGTGCTGACATCATATGAAATTGGTCAATAGTAAAAAGTCTCTAAATCGACCGACCATGGGACCAACTTTAAATGGTCCATTTAGGAAGGCTTAGGGAGGTTTCTTTTTATTGTTACAATGATATTGTATGGGTTATTGTATGGGACCCAAATAGACAGTAAAACCTGTTGAACTGGCCACCTCCACATATCGACCACTCCCCTATATGGATCACTTTATTTGGGTCCCGAACGATCGCCCATACAATATCATTGTAGTGATAAAAAAACCTCTAAACCGACCACCTCCCTAAATGGACCATTCTAAGTCGGTCCTATGGTCGGTTGATTTAGAGAGGTTTTAATGTATATATATATATATGTATATATATATATGTATAATTATATACACATATATATATATGAAGAGATCAGGCGCAAAACCACGTAAACGCCAATCCAAAAATGTAGATAAACATTGGAATTAAACCTACAAAATTACATTTTTTATATATTCCTATTTTTTTTGGTTCATTGCTCCATAACTATGTGGCATTAGTGAGAATTAACATAATATTCGGGGTAAAATCTTTTATTTAAACTACATTTTTGGATTGGCGTTTACCTGCTTTTGCACCTGAATTCGTCATATATACATATATTTATATATATTTATATATATATATATATATATATAGAAAGAGAGAGAGAGTGTGTTGCTAGGCGACCGCTGTAACCTCGTCCGAATCACTTCCTGCCCTCGCCGCCATTTCCTGCCCTCCTAAAACATGTTCCTGACACTGCGCGTGTCAGGTTTTATGGAACACCGAATTAAACTGATCATGCTGCTGTGTTCGGAGCCTGCGGACTCAGATGTGTATCCAACCGAACAATGCGTGGCGCCAACTGACCCGACAGAACCAGGTACAGGCCCCATTAACTCTCCGTACTGCTGCCGATGAAAACATCAAATTGTTGAAACTGAAACAATTACCTAGATATATTCCTACATATCCACCATTGATACCTGCTGCATAGTCCGATAAAAGTATCCAATTTTCCAAACCAGAACAATTATCTAGATTTGAACCTCCATATCCTAGCGAATCCGCTGCAAGAACCTCGATATACGTAGTCAGATATTCCAAACCATGCATTATCTAGATTTGACCCTCCATACACCAGTCGTGCAATCCGTCTATTTTCCGACGAACTTATCTAGATACATATCCGCTAGAGTCCAGATATCCATAAAGTTCCTCCAACCAGAACAGTCATTAGATTTGCACCTCATATCCACAGAGATACCGCTGCATAGTCCGATAAAGCATCCAATTTCCAACCAACATTAACTAGATTTGAACCTCCATATCCACTAAGTACCCACGCTATCATAAAGTATCCAATTTTCCAAACCAGAACAGTTATCTAGATTTGACCCTCCATATCCACCAGAGATACCCGCTGCATAGTCCGATAAAAGTATCCAATTTTCCAAACCAGAACAATTATCTAGATTTGAACCTCCATATCCACTAGAGATACCCACTGCATAGTCCGATAAAAGTATCCAATTTTCCAAACCAGAACAGTTATCTAGATTTGAACCTCCATATCCACCAGAGATACCCGCTGCATAGTCCGATAAAAGCGTCCAATTTTCCAAACCAGAACAATTATCTAGATTTGAACCCATATATCCACCATAGATACCCGCTGCATAGTCCGATATAAGTGTCCAATTTTCCAAACCAGAACAGTTATCTAGATTTGAACCCACATATCGACCATAGATACCCGCTGCCTAGTCCAATAAAAGCATCCCATTTTCCAAACCAGAACAATTATCTAGATTTGAACGCACATATCCACCCTAGATACCCGCTGCATAGTCCGATGAAAGCATCCAATTTTCCAAACCAGAACAATTATCTAGACTTGATTCTACATATTCAACTTAGATATTGGTGCACTTAATTTGTATTAATCGCAACACAAAAGGGAAGACTGAGTGTAATTTAACAGAACCTGTTACTGCAGAAGCCTATGGTGTCAGAGTTTTGGCGTGCTTGCCAACATTAATTTTCCATGTTTACACGTCAAATATCTCAAATGCTAGTCATTTAAATTGAACGTTACTTCAAATTAAAGTAAAGTAGATTATAACGAACATCCTAATATTTTTATCTCAGAAAATGACAGAAACTCAAAACCATCGGACTATGCAACTCTAAAGGTGCAGAGCCCGATGAAATTATCACTTGTCGAAACCAAAATGCTGAGCTAGATTTAATGCTATGCATCCACCATAGATACGGCTGCATTCGTTAAAGTTGCATAGTCCGATAAAAGCATCCAATTTTCGAAACCAGAACAGTTATCTAGATTTGAACCGACATTTCCAACTTAGATACTGGTGCAGTTATTAAAGCTCGCATTGTCCGATGAAATTTCAAATCTTCAAAACTAAACGAATTATCTAGGTTTGATTTTACATATCTACCTTAGATACTGATCCACTTATTAAGCATTTGTTTCTGCGTAGAAGGGAATACTGAGTCAATTTAACAAAACATGTTACTGCAAAAGTCAAGCTTGCCAAAACTAATTTTCCATGTTTGCGCTCAAAATATCACAAAGGTTTACCATTTAAAATTAAAATAACTTTGAACTAATGTAAAGTAGATCCTAGTGATCGATCTGATATATTTATCTCAGGAAAAATACAGAAATTCAAAACCATCGGACTATGCAACTTTAAGTATTTGTTGAAATGGATGAGAGAACTAGGCCAATTTAATAGAACATGTTACTGCTGAACTCTATGGGGTCAGAATAATGCCATACTTAATTTTGTGCATGTACACTCCAAATATCCACCAAATTAATCATTTTAAATCAAAGTTACTTCAAATTTAAATGATGTAAATTATGCATGTTAACGTAACATGACTAATTCGCGGGGCGGAGACAGGACCCAGCCCGACTGGCATGATCTGATCCCACTCGCCTCCAGGGGAAAAAGAACACCCACACCCCTGGTGTTGTGGCGCCACCTAGCGTCAACGGTGGAACCCCTCCCACCCAGTTACAAGAGGAGGACACAGACCTCTCTCCCGCCAAAAACAACACGTGACCAATTCGAATCCAAACCTCCTCCACAGCCAGACAACTCCTCCAGGTGCCGACCGGACAACTCCAACACCTAACTTCACCCACCCACCTACACCTCAAGATGAACAACAACGGGAAGGGTTAAGGGCTCGAATCCGGTCCCACATACCATCACTGGGATCGATAGCCCCAAGGGACCAATGAACCACACACACCGACTAGCACCCATGTATACTCAAAAGCACCTGTAACCGACATGTAACAACCTCATAACAAAAATAAAAACCACTGTATGGTACTCCAGTGTCCGCCTTAGTGAATTATGACAGCCAACCTAATATATTTATTTATAAAAAGACAAATACTCAAAACCATTGGACATACAAGATTAAGTTTGCCATGTTCTCTGACAACCTGGATGGTGTCTCACCCATATCCTGATATCCCACTCCCATGTTCCATGTCTCACAAGTGTGTTCGTCATGAGCCATACATGCCTGTACAACCACCAGATCCTAGTTCAGTGCATCTGTTATCACAGCTTAACTTATGATATTCCAAACCGTGCTTCATATTCCCTAATATTCATCATATTCCACAATATTCATCATGTTCCCTAATATTGATGATATTCCCTAATAATTCTACATATCCCAATATTGGAATATTTTACAAGGTGTTCGGGTTTCCTATTGCGAAGTTGCAAATCCCACATGCACATCGCAGAAGTACACATCTGGCTATGCTTTATTTGTTAATTCACTTAACGAGACACCAAGTTCGAGGCTCTAATATGAGTTTGAAAATAACCAGACGTTTATTTCTGTTAAAAACAAGTCCGTACTTTCAGGAAGTGATGAATATTTGGATAAGTGTAGGGCAAGTCGGCGACAGGGCCTTCCTTAATCTAGCACAGTGACCGCAGTGTCATGAATGTCTGAAAGACCGACATTGGTCTAACGTACCCAGAGTAGACAACATATTAATAGGATAGGGCAAGGACTGGTTAGCTCAGTGTCAGGATAATGTGACTGAGTGGGATGGATATCAGGTCATGGCGCTGGTGGCCTGGTCTCCTTGTGGGGCAGCACTATAAAGTCGCCATGATAAGTGTGCACTGTCACAATTCGGTACGCATCCTGATATGACGTTAGATGTTGCTAGGACGTAAAACTCCAACAAACAACCGACCAGTATGTGCGCATTCAGAGCTATCCATGAACCATGCAGGGATGGGTTGGGGAACCAAGTGGTATAATTTAGAACTATCACCTAACGTCTACAGTTCAAGGTCACAACCTTAAGCCCTGTCACACTACGACGCTTCCGCCGGCGCGCCGGCAACGCACAAAATATTTGCAACCCGTCGAGAAACGTCAAACTTTTCAGCGCTTTGGGAGAAAGTTTGACGCGGCGCAGCGTGTTAGTGGCGGGTTGGAGGCGCATTATTGGCGCGTTATTGGCGCGTTAGTAGCGTGTTATTAGGATGTATGTAGCGTGTCGGTAGCGTGTTATTGGCGTGTTGTCGGCGCGCTGTCGGCGCGTTGTCGGCGCGTTTACGGCGTGGAGGCAGCGCATTGGTATCGTGTTAGTATTGCGTGAACCCGTACATACCCGCCAGCAACACGTTAGGACGCGCCCGCAGCGCGTCCACAGCGCGCGGCCAACGCATCCAGGCGCGCCGGCAACACGTCCAACGCGCCGAGAAACGCTGGAGCAACGCCAATGGCATGCCCACAACATGTCGATGGGACTTTCCCGACGCGCCGACGGAACGCTCCCATTTTGGGGGGAAAAAAGCCAACGTTAACCAACGTTGATCAACGTCCTGCCAGCGTACGGCCGGCGCGCCGCCAACGCGTGTCGACGTGTTGCTAACGCGTCCGTAACGCGCCCTCCAACCCGTTGGCGCGCGTCGCCGCGCGTCCAAAGTTTTGTGCATGCACAAAACCTCGACGCGCCCCGACGCGCCCCGACGCGCGCCGACGTGTCCATTCACACGTTGCTATGTACCGACGCGCCGGTAAACGCGCCGGTAACGCGCCGGCAACGCGCCGGTAACGTACCGGACGTGTACCGACGTGTTGAACAAAAACCCAACCCGTCGGCACGCGTCGAAGCACGTTGGTGAGAAACGTCGTAGTGTGACAGGGCCTTTACAGACGGCGTCACCAGCACTCTCCCTCACTCTCCCACCCCCCACCTCCCATCCCCACCCCCACCTGCCTAACCAGCAACCCCCACCCTGACCCCCACCCTGACTCTCCCAACCCTCACCTCCACCCCCGCCTCCCTCACCAGCAACCCCCCCCCCCACCTCCCTCACTGTCCCAACCCATAGACCCACCCCAGCCCCACACCACCCCCAGCCCCACCCCCCACCCCACCCCCATCTGCACCCCACGCCTCCACCTCCCTCACCCAAACCCACCCCAACTACCACCCCTCCCCACTCTCCCCACCCGCACCCCTCACCGCACCCCCCCCCCCCCACCACTCTCTCCAGATTCGTGTTGCCATGGCACCCTTTATTTTACCCGTATCGATTCGGGTCCAATTAGCTATTCAGCGCGCGTGGGGGCGTGACGTCATCGGGATCGTCGTCGTTTTATCTGATGCCCGGCGTGTCATTATACCTAGCTGGGCCTGTATGCACCAATCGGGGTTAGGGCCTTAACCGCGGCTAAGGTATCCCCGCACGGCTAAATGTGACAAATTGGTATGCACCAATCGGAGTTAGCGCTAACCGCCGACCGTAGCCTCGGCTAAGCTACCCTGACTTCAAGTCAGATTTAACTGCTAGCCGGTGCGGTTAGTGTGCGTGTGTGGGTCTCAATCTATTCAATGCGATCATATTTGACTGAATTAAATACGCAACAATTGACATTTTATCAATTTAACCCTAAATCCGAAGCGAAATTAACACTGATGCCATAACTGCCGCGATATTAATATTTTCGTATCGACGAGTGTAAAGTAAACAAATCGCCGACGCCGACGCATCGACGTTGCTTTCCATACTGGCGGCGGCGGCGGCTGTAGTAGTCGTTTCGATTCGTATATGAATGCGCGGTATCTTAATAATGCTTCGAATTAGGTTAAATTGATAAATTCACTTTGTGTATGTAATGTTAAATGATAGCATTTAATATATTTGAGCCTAATATATGGGTACAAATGCAGACGGAATTCCCAAATCTATAAATAAACTGACGGTTAGCTATCCGCAGCGGCTAAAACATTGGTGAATACCAATTTACACATTTCTCAAACCCCCCGCTACCCTGAGGTAGCTATCCGCGGCTAGTCCCTTAACTCCGGCTGAGCCTAACCCCGATTGGTGCATACGGGCCCTGGTGGCTTGGTCTCGTGTGGAAGCCGGTTCGGTGTCTCGCTGTAAAGGCCCTGTCACACTACGACGTAATGACATCAACGTAGGGAGAATGTGAAGAACGTTGAACTTCTCGGCGTAGTATGCAAATTTTGGCACAAGTTGAACGTGGATGCAGCATAGTGGACGAGATCGTAACGTCGGTAAAGCGTAGTGATACCGTTATTCAACGAGAGAGGTCAACTTCATGTACGTTCACGGAACGTTATGGAACGTTATTTCCATCGCCAAGAAGCGACGCGTTACCTGATGTGAGTAAACGTTTGAAAGTACGTTCTCCTGACGTTCTCCTGACGTTATTATGACGTTATCCTGACGTTATCCTGATGTTATTCTGACGTTCCCATTACGCTGCGTGGACGTTTCCACCGGGTTTAATGTGGGTCAATGTAGTGCAACGTAGTTGAACGTAGTGACTAACGTTTTAATAACGTCCATTTAACGTCATTGACGTTCATTGAACGTGAACAGAACGTGCGGCGAACGTAAACCAAAACATTGATATAACTCGACGTACCACGACGTAATGTGACGTAAATCGACGTCATTCTAACGTCATTCTGACGTCATCATGCCGTAACCCAACGTACCTCAACGTAATGACAAAAAATTACCACGTTAGGCTCACGTTGGCTCGTTACGTCGTAGTGTGACAGGGATATAAGAGAGAGAGAGAGAGGGGGGGGGGGAGTGGGGAGGGGGAAATGATCCACGCGTCGCCTGCGGGGAGCAGCTCCGGCTACGTCACATTACTCGTCATATTGTATACGTCACGTCAATTGACACGCTGCGTTTCACTAACAAATCAACGGAGAGAATTAAGCAATGTGGCCAAGATGCAAGCCATGTGTCTGGATACTGACTAATCTTGCGAGTAGTTGGGTGGTTGTTTGTTGGAGTTTTACGTCCTTGCAACATCTAAGATCATATCAGGATGGGCACTGATTTGTGACCATGCCCACTCATCATGGCGACTTTATAGTACTGCCCCACTGGGAGATATAGGCCGCTGGCACCATGACTCGATATCTCACTCAGTCACATTATCCTGAAAAGTAGTGGTGGCTACTTCATTTATGGTAGTTTATTTACCAATGCTGAGGATGGTGTAAAACCTTTCTAAATCGACCGACCATGGGACCGACTTAAAATTTTCCATTTTTTTTATTGTTACAATGGTATTGTATGGGCGGTCATTTGGGACCCAAATAAAATTATCCATATATTGCGAAGTTGCTAATCCCACATGCACATCGCAGAAGTACACATCTGGCTATGCTTTATTTACGATTTCCCCAGGCTATAGGTTATCGGCGAGGATGTCAAGGTCAGGATGGACTCTGACCCGTTCGAGGTCCATGTCCTCCACGAAGCGAGCCGCCTTGTGGTGGGCGGCCTTGTCAAAGGGTGCCCTGCTGAGGGCATCAGCGAAGGCGATGTCGACGCCGGGTTTATGGTGGACCTGGACCTCACAGGAGCGGAGGGCGGCGAACGTCAAAGTGCTCTCGCACAGGCACACAGGATGGGGTCTCTACCAGCCCCAGAGGTGAGGACTGTCTGGGAGGCCTGGTTGTCCGTATTCACTACGATCACGTAGTCTTGCGGATTTGGTGGGGATAGTGCGTGGAGTGCCACGATGAGGTTGAGGGCCTCGAGTTGGTGTATGCTGTGGTTGCTCTCAAGGAATTGGTCTGAGTATGCCTCGGAGAGGTATCCTATTGGTGAGTGCGCTCCTCCGGCCTTGAGGGAGGAGTCGCATTCGATGATCCACTCATGCTTGGGTGGCGGTCGCAGGAGGACGACGCCGTTGGTGGCCACGGCGTACGTGAGGAACCAGTGGATGTCTTTTGTCATGTCGAGTGTGACGGGGTGTTTCCCTGTGTAGGGTGCGCTTCGTAGGGCGTCGAGGATGCGGTTCATGAACCGTCTTGCGGGTCGGACACACCTGGCGATGTGCTGAAGTCTTCCCACCAGGCGCTGGAGGTCTTTTTTGGAGGCCTTGGCCTGTGGGGTCCATCTATGGAGGTCGATCTATGGAGGTGGTCGATCTATGGAGGTGGTCGGTTATAAATGTTTCACTGTCTATATATATATATATATATATATATATATATATAATTATTTCCTACAAGGTGGAAGGAAAGACAGACAAGGTAGTGGGATGGAAAACTGTATTTTCTGGCAAGAGGTAAATGCCCTATTGCCGGTAAACAAAATCTTTTAAGCAAGTGGTACAGGCAAGAGGCTTAGTCTGTCAGAGAGCCTATCCATTCGCCTGAGTTGTTAAGTGTCAGTAGTTGTGAGGTGTCCAGATAAGGTGCAACCAGAGGCACCATGAAAGGATAATCGGTTTACAGATAATTATACTCGTATAATGCTTATACAGCACATATATATATGAATAGTTTGGTTATTGCAATCTGTCTATTATCAAAGCCGAAGCAATGGTCGTTTTCCAAGTGCATTTAATTCATGTGTTCTCTTTTTTATGATGTTTTCATTTGTACCTAACATGAAAGGCTAATATGGAAAATCGACATTTTATTTGCCAACTAATATTTCACATGTGCAATTTAAAAATTGATATTAAAATAATACGAAAAGTTGTATTTATGAAGTACAAATATTCTTATATATATCGGAATTGAAAACCCAATTAAATATGTCCTTTTTTTGGTTTGTTGGTTGTTGTGTCGTTAATTCCTTTCCCGTTGCATGTACAGATACAGATATGTCGCAAGGATAGTGCTAGGGATGAACTGGTTGTTTCCCACTATTTAAAGAAAGATCACAAAAATATTGTTTGTGCAAGAGGTTTGGATAGACCCACTTCGGCAAATAAGGAAGAAGGCAGAGGTGGGCTATTTAGTTGAGTCTATTTATTAATAGTTCTCTGGCAGGGGAACTATACACGCCACCTACATAAACAGAAAATTACAGATGAAATGAGAGAGCTACGGTCACGTTTTGATACAATTTTCGCTCTGCAGATGGCGCTCCATTCGCGCACTCCTGATCAGGGTGGGTGCGTGACTACGAATATATGAAATATCAAATGTACAATAATATAATATATAAACCTTGGATTATGCTACGTTGCTTTATATTGTTATAACCCATTATAATACATATATATATACATTTGTTTTACCATAGTAGATTGAGCAGGGGAAATTCCAATCGTGGACAATTAGTCGTCCTCATTCCACTGCACTTTGCACTATCCTAGTAATGGCGAGCGCCAGGCTAGGTAGCAACAAGGATACATTTGCTAAATCAGTGGTTTGACTCAACAATAGCAACATCTAAGGTCATATCAGGACGGATACCGACTTGTGACAGTGCGCGCTCATGGCGACTTTATAGTGCTGCCCCACTGGGAGCCCAAGCCACCGGCACCATGCCATGATATCCCACTCACTCACATTATCCTGATACCGAGCTAACCAGTCCTTGCCCTATCGTAATAATGCCAAGCGCCTGGCTAGGAAGCGACAAGTATCAATTTGATAAGTCATTGGTTTGATTCGACCAGGGTTTGAACCCGTGTGTTCGAATCCCACGATCTACCAAAACGGGAGATGGATGCTCAACTCATTCGGCCATCCCGTGTGGTCCGTCATGGGATGGACAATCAAATGAGATCAAAACCATTCATACATTGTTAAATTAGTATGCACATGGTAGGGGTCCACTAATGACAGGTGTCGCTGAAGACAGGTGCTACTGTACCACATATCCCACATTCATTGTTCACATTGACATTATTCTACAACAGATTCCATGACAATAGTCGACACTTCATGCAAATATTTGCTGAATAAGCACTATTTGACACCAGCGACTCTTGTAGATGGATAGAACATAAGCTGGAAGCAATATAGAACGGATGATTACTTGTCGACAATGGATTTGCTTGGTTGTTGGAGTTTTACGTCCTGGTAACATCTAAGGTAATATAAGGACGGGTACCGACTTGTGACAGTGCGCACTCATGGTTACTTTATAGTGCTGCCCCACTGCGGGACCAGGCCTGGCTATGAAACGGCAAGTATCAATTTGATAAGTAAGTCATTGGTTTCACTTGACCAGGGTTCGAACGAATAAGTTCGAATCCCACGATCTACCAAAACGGGAGCTGGATGCTCAACTCATTCGGCCATTCCATCAAAATCATTGGTAACTTTTTTTTTTTTTTTTTTGGTCCATTAGTTGTTTAAGCAGGGGAAATTTCAGTCATAGACGACTGGTCTTCCTCATTCCACTGCTGGTGGAATTGACAAAAGAGCACGCACATGGCAGGAGTTCACTAATGACAGGTGTCGCTGAAGACAGGTTCTACTGTACCACGTATCCCACGTTCATTGTTCACATTGTCATTATTCTACAACAGATTCTAAGAAAAATAGACGACACTTCCGGCGATTTTTTGCTGAATAAACACTATTCAACACCCACAACTCTTGTAGCTGGATAGAACATAAGCTGGAAGCAAGATAACGGCTTATTACTTGTCAACCATGGAAGCCAGTGGTAAGATGCTTTTTTGTTGTTGGTCAAACAGTTTATTCATCAGAATATAAATTAGTTCAGTGCCAAGGCACTGGTCTTCCGGCCGTTTACATTACATTGTAAAAAGGTACATGTTAGTAGATTGTGAAAAGGGTTAGTGTGTTAGTGGGTTAGCCATAATACGTTCAGTGTTACGGGTTGAGATGGTGGGTCGCTGCACAAACTGTGCTGCTATTACAGTATAGCTGAGGTAAGTAATTGAGTGGATGGGGGAGGACAAGCATAGACAACTATCGATCAAACCTGCACAGCTAGAAAGTATAACTACACGGACACATGTATTGAACGTAATTTGTTTATGCTTATTTTGAGAACTAATTCATTACATGTACGGTACAAACCTGTTAAACCAAGCTCGGTTAAACCAAACGATCGGTTAATCCAAACTTTTTTCAGCAGCCCGTCAAAATACTACCATTTATCATATAAAAAAGTTGGTTAAACCAAAGTCGGTTAATCCAAACTATCGGTTAATTCAAATAAAATTGTCGGGCCCCAGTACACTTCCAGTACGCTTAAACCAAACTCTCATGTGATTATAAGTCCATCTGAGATCCCACCGTCTTTTTTATATGATAAATGGTAGTATTTTGCCGGGCCACCGAAAAAAGTTTGAATTAACTGATCGTTTCGTTTAACCAAGCTTGGGTTAATGGGGTTATACTGTGTATACATACAAAACAATAATCAAAGTGTCCACATACATTGTATATTACATTCATAATGCACCTGCGTTTTTGCTAAAGCCAAGCCACACCAATGATCGGTTAATCCAAACAAATTTCTAGGGTCCCTTCAAGTTTGGTTTAACTGGGTTATACTGTATTAAATTATTTAAAGCTGCTTAGTCCGATGAAAACATCAAATTTTCAAAATGAAAACAATTATCTAAATTTGATTCTACATATCTAACCTAGATACTGGTGCACTTATTAAACATCTGTTGCCACATAGAAGGGAATATTCAAGCAATTGAATAGAACCTGTTACTGCAGAAGCCTATATGGTCAGAATTTTGGCATCCTTGCAAAATTAATTTAAGATGGTTGCATTTCAAATTATCTAATAAGTTTTCCACTTAAAATAAAAGTTACTTTAAGTTAAAGTAAGGTACATTATAATGATCAACCTTACGTATTTATCTCAGAAAATACCAGAAACACAAAACCATCGGACTACACAACTTTAATAATATCAACATTTGAATTAATTTCTTATTATTAACCCATTATCCTTGGATAAATATGTACTAGATATAACGCCTCCAAATATCCGAGCCCTCCAATTCAGATGGGGTTAGATCAGTTCTAGGGCATTTGGCCACCCTTATTTATTAATATTAGCTAATCTGACTGTCTTCAATTTGGCCATTTGAGCATTATTAAGCCCGCCTGATATTTGACTAACTGATTTAAGAGGATCAATGTGTTTTCAGAAATTCCGGATCGTAGACACAACCCGGAAATTCAACGTCAACAACCCAGAGCAGCTCCGAGCAATTCGGAGCAGCAATTTAAGAACAACTCTAGTAGGGTAAGCGCAGTGGAACTGGGTCAGGAAACAGGTGGTGTTCTCTGTGGCTGAGTGGTTAGAGTGTCTGACTTTTTTTCTAGGTCAGACTCCTAATCTGAAGGTTGGTGGTTCGATTCCCCATGCCCCCACCAATTTGCCAATTTGGATTTCCATCGCTGCGTATAACTTACAGCATCATCAAAGCCCCGTTGCTCTCATACCATGTCTATGCAGTGTTCAATCAATCAATAGTTCCATCCTCTAGTCGAGGGTTGGATGCAATGGTTCTCCACTTGTCCCGATGTTGTGCTGTTCTGATAGACTGTGAATAATTCAAGCCTGTCCACTGTGAAATATTTGTAAACCATGATGTTCTTGGTCTCCCTCTCCCTCTGCTGCCATTTACCTTCCCTTCCAACAATGTACGGTATATTGAACTCTGACGAATGATGTGGCCAAAATAAATAAGTTTCTTTGTCTGTATAGTGGCAAACAAGCGTTTCTTATTTTTAATTTTTCTGAGAACTTCTTTGTTGGTGATCTTCTTTGTCCATGATATTTTCATCATCCTTCGATAAGTCCACATCTCAAATGCTGCTAAACGTTTGTACATTTTCTTAGAGATTGTCCATGTCTCTGCCCCATACATTAGAGTAGACCACACATAACACTGAAGAATACGCTTCCTTGTTTGTATTAATATCTTACTTGATGTTAACACTCTATACATTTTGGAGAATGTTGTTCGGGCTATTGTTATCCTTCTTTTAATTTCTTCCTCACATCTCCCATCATTTGTAATCTTTTGTCCGAGATATATGAATTCGGATACTTGTTCTATGTTTGTGCCATCTATGGTTATATTGACATTTGGTTTATCTGTCTTTTTACTTATAACCATTGTTTTGGTTATGCAGTGTTGGAGGTTTAAAATCGCTTGAGTCTGTAAAAGTGTAGGCTAGGCTTTCTATCGACAAACTGTCTATTGGTGAAAACAAGTCTATTTAGACTCATCCATAATAGGCAGTATAAATGTTCAAGGAAAAAAACAAAAAAACAGCCAGGTGGCTCTGGCTTATAGAATCGGGTCCATTGCTTCCCTTCCTCCCCAACTCTCCTCTCAAACCCCCCACTAATCCCCATCCATTCACCATGACAGTGATCAAGCAGTAAGTACAAGCTGATTTTAGAAAGCGCAATTTCAACAGACAAGGACAAATCTAAATCCCACCGAGGAAATGCTCAAGCTGAGCCCCTTCTTTCCTCTTTCCGTGTGTGTGAACAGGTGCGCAGGTTTGACTATTCACCGGTACCCAAATGTCCATTCACTGCCAGCTTATAACAATAGCAGGCAATTGATGACCAGCCTTTGTGGGCTAGCCGGGCAGTGGGCTGAGTGTGGATGTGTGGGGAATAGGGGCATTCTTAGTTCTGCTGGTCCCCCCTAGGAAGCACTGAACCTGTGATCCAGCATTTTGTTGTTGTAGTTGTTGGTGATGATGCTGTATTTATGTTGCCCATAACGGTTAAGTCTAATGAATTGTTTTCACCGCTAGACAGTAATAGTCTCATAGTTCCCCTTGTTTTATTACTTTCAGTTGTTGTGTAGCTATCGACTGCATGCATTTTTTCTCTGTTTGTAAGCATTCTTCCACATCTCCCATCCCGCTATAATTCTGTTACTTCTACAATTGGTTTGTTGTTTGGTTACCTATAGTTATTTTCCATGACTGCCTTCACCATCTTGCATTAGTGGTCATTAGTTTTGGTTTAAAATTTACCTTCTGGGTGTATCAGGCCTAGCATGTTTACCTTCTAAGAATTTCCTTGATATTCAGTGTATTTTAACAAAAAGATTTCATATTCATTATTATTATTATAATATATATATATATATTTATTTATTCGAGGTCACAGCTCCAGCTTACAGACAGGAAGTTGGGGTTGGGACAATTCCCAGCCCTATTTTTGTTTGTGGTAAATATTTTATTCATCTGAACACATAATTTGTCAGCGTCGAGCCACTGGTTTTCCAGCCGTTGAAGCACATTTGATTTGATTTGTACATGGTGTATTCTTCACAATAGATCCACCTTGTACCTTAAACTCACTTTTCACCTATAACCACGTGCCTCCTGAGGACCAACCTCGATAGGATTCCTGCGATCACATTTGGATCCCACACAACCACACTTTCCTGATACTGCGTCTAACCAGTCCTTGTCCTATCCTATTAATACTGAGCACCAGGCTAGGTAGCGACAAGTATCAATTTTATAAGTCATTGGATGGCTAGACTAGGATTCGAACTCCCGACCTTCCGCACCGGAAACCTGCGCTCTACTGATTAGGCCACCTCGTCTGGTGAGAATCATATCAAAATCATCGTCATCAAAATAAATCCTTTGTCAGTCCTGAAGCACTGCTCGGCGCTGAAACTTCTTTACAGGTAGCTGTACTGTTCTATATGGCTTCACATGTACTGTACCTTTAACTTTTATCTTAATTCTATTTCCTGTAACCACAAATTATGTAACTCTGAGCTTTTTAAATCCACAGTGTACTGACAGAAAATTGAATCTGTGCTTTTGCATTCTGTAAAAGCGATTGTTGAATAAAAAACAAACAATTATCGATGTGAATATGGCCTATGGTGCCAACATGGCGTAAAGAAACCAGCAATCAATCAATCAATCTTATCGATGATAAGCTTCTTTTTTGGGGGTACATTAGTTGATTAAGCAGGGGAAATTTCAATCGCGGAAATTGGTCTTCGTCATTCCACTCCTCCTTGCCCTATCCTATGAATGCCGAGCGCCTGGCTAGGAAGTAATACATTTTTAAGTCATTGGTTTGACTCGACTAGGGTTCAAATCCATGATCCCATGATCTAGCAACATGGGAGACGGACGCGCTAACTCATTCAACCATTCCTTCTGGTTATATGTCATGACTGTCGTAGACCAAAATGGTCAGCTTTCAGAGGCAGTGAAGGTGTAACACTCACAATGACACTGAAGCTCCGGTAATGTAACCGCATGGCTACCATTAGTTGGATTCATTCGCAGTAATAAGTCCACAGTGACGTCACACCATGGGCGCACAGGATGCAAGGTGGCAGGTTTCTCTCCCAATTGACGTCACACGATGGCCTCACAGGATTCCATACATTGCGTGAATCACTGGGGTTGAAGAGAACTTTGAAAGGCAGGCGTGACATATCATACATGAAAAATATGTACGGGCTAGAAAATCTGTCCTTTGGAATTAGTTCTATGCTGTAATATATGCATAAAAGACATCCAGGCACGTGTGGAGAACAAAGGAATATGTAAGATGACGTCAGAGTTCAAAGGGTGCCGGTGGTTTAGGGCCCTGGACGGTGAATAAAGCATTCAGTATCCAGAAGTCAAAGTGTTCAGACATCGTACTTTCACATGGTGTCAGATAAGGACAATGCCGCCCGCTAACACGCTGCTGGGCCTCAGACCGCCAGGTCAACTCATCCTCTGCAACAATGCATGATCAAAACTGGAAAACAGGGATCAGAGCATATAACGCATGATAAAAATGGGTGTAATTGTTGAACAAGATGAACCTACTGAGTGGGTAAATTCTATAATGATTGTAAAAAAGCCTACTAAGATAAAGATTAGTCTGGATCCGACTAAGTTGAACAAAGCTATCAAAAGAGGGCCATTCCCTACTAAAACTATTGACAAAATTATTGCCAAAACGGCGAATGCACAGTATTTATTGATGCTATGACATGGTATTGGCAAATAGAACTAGACTACGAAAGTTCACTATTATGCATGTTTAACACTCCATGGGGCAGGTACAGGTACACCCGTCTGCCTTTTGGCATCAAAACAGCCAGTGACATTTTTAATCTGGAAATGCACCATGTCATGGGTGATCTACCAGGTATAGGCATAGTAATGGACAATATTTTGGTATATGGGTCAACCATGCAGGAACACAACGACAGACTGAAAGCAGTGCTGGACCGAGCTAGGTCGGTAAATCTTAAGTTAAATGATTCAAAATCTTTGATATGCAAAACTAGAGTAAAGTATGTAGGTCATCAAGTTACCCAACAAGGAGTGAAGCCAGATCCAGACAGAATACAGGTGATTGTAGACACTTTATCATAGGGAGTCTAAGCAGCCAGACAATAACCCAAAGGACATGAGTGACTGGGTACATATGAACATTGGCTGACCTGTGGTCGAAAGCTAAGTACTTGCGATGTTACTTCTTTATTACTGTATTATTGTATTTTAACCTGTAAACTTGGCGTGAAGGTGATGCTTTTTAAGATATTACATATCTAAAAAATACTAGTGAAGGGGGATGTAATATATGCATAAAAGACACCCAGGCACGTGTGAAGAACAAAGGAATATGTAAATGAGATGACTTCAGAGTTCAAAGGGTGGCGGCAGATTAGGGCCCTGGATGGTGAATAAAGCATTCAGTATCCAGAAGTCAAAGTGTTCAGACGTCGTACTTTCACATATGTTATTCAGAAAAATAAAGACTTGTTAACAAATAATAAAAAGGAGAACCAACAAAATAGTAATTCTTGAGAATGATGAGTCAGTGGCAAGTTTGTGCGTCAGTGTCAATATTTACCGGTTGGGAGATACTAGCTGCATGAAATGAGCTTTGGCAATTACACAGCTAATTGAAGCAAATTAAGTACATCTGATAACCTGGTATGCTTCTCAGGGGCATCGCCATGATGTTGTTATTAAACCGTTTTTGCTTGTTGTTATTTTAAGTTCTAGCAACATTTGAGGTCATATCAAGATGGGTACCGACTTGTGGCAGAGTTCACTCATGGTGACTTTATAGTGTGGTCCCACTGGAAAATCAGGCCACCAGTACCATGATCCGATATCCCACTCAGTCACATTATCCTGCCACTGAGCTAACCAGTCCTTGCCCTATTCTAATAATGCCGAGCACCAGGCTAGGAAGCGACAAGTATCAATTTTATAAGTCAATGGTTTGACTCAACCGGGAAACGAACTCCCGGCATCCTGATATGACCTTAGATGTTGCCAGGATGTAAAACTCCAAAAGCCAACCAACAAACCAACTGAACTCCTGCCCTTTCCGCACCCGGCTATTAAACCGCTTCGCAGACATTAATCACTAATTATATGAATGGATAGATTCTCTTTTGCTCTTTAAGAATTGGGAAAAAAAAGATTATATTGTTCTTCATTTGATATAATTACGACTTCAGAGCTCTTTTCATGTGCATTACACTCATGGGTATGCGGGTAATGCAGTACCTATCTGCTAAAATACCTCAGGGAGATTGACGCCCCAGCCTTGCAAAGTTATAAACCACTGCCTTGTGATATAGGTTCTTGATAGAACCAAAGGCTAAGAGAGCAAACCCTAACAGAAAACCATGCTTCCATGGCAGCATTAAGGGCAGTGATGAAGGGAACTCTCAACATCTCCCGGCCAGCTACTGCAGGGACAAATAGTTTGCGCCTTTCTTGATGTGTTCTTGCCGGTGTGAGACCTCTATTTGCTCCCCGAGAGAGTGCTGCTAGTAACTTGCAAAAGCCAGCAGCACTTCAACACTTTGCAAGCAGCTTTTATGAAATGCACAACCGCACGAAATAGCGGCGGTTAAGAAATAAAAGCAGTCTTTGTCGCATTGCGATGGACAGCATGATGATGATGATGATGACACTCATATCACTCGGCCTTATTGTTTTCTTGATTTACATAGGCCTACCAAAATATCTCAAAGTCAGATGGGAGTTTGGTTCCCAGTCCAGTCAAACCAATGGCTTTAAAATTGATACCTGTCGCTTCCTAGCCTGGCAGTCGACATTAATAGGATAGGGCACGGATTGGTTAGCTCAGTGTCAGGATAATATGAGTGAGTGGGATATCGGGTCATGGTGCCAGTAGCCTGCTTTCCCAATGGGGTAGCACTGTAAAGTTGCCATGAGTGAGCACTGTCACATATTGGTACCCATCCTGATATGACCTAGATTAGTCAATTAGATAGGTATTGACATTTTCCAGGAGCATTATGCGTCGCATCTTTCCTGTGGGAATATTTAGCAGTTCGTATCCCAATATAATTGCTGTCTAAGATATGAATAGTTCCTTAAAGCTGCATAGTCCGATTAAATATCAAATTTTTTAAACCAAACCAATTATCTAGATTTGATTTTACATATCTAACTTAGATACTGATGCACTTATTAAGCATTTGTTTCTGTGTAGAAGGTAATACTGCGTCAATTTACCAGAACCTGTTACTGCAGAAGTCTATGGTGTCAGAGTTTT
Source organism: Branchipolynoe longqiensis (assembly GCA_030323885.1). NCBI lineage: Eukaryota > Metazoa > Annelida > Polychaeta > Phyllodocida > Polynoidae > Branchipolynoe > Branchipolynoe longqiensis. The sequence goes on along the minus strand of CM059188.1, from coordinate 100,552,352 downwards.
GGCATGCATGCCAAAACTAATTTTCCATGTTTGCACCCAAAATATCTTGAAAGTTTACTATTTAAAATAAAAGTAACTTTGAACTAATGTAAAGTAGATACTAGTGATCGATCTAATATATTTATCTCAGAAAAAAGACAGAAATTCAAAACCATCGGACTATGCAACTTTAAGAGCATAAGACATAGCGAACATTTGTGTTCAGTACCCATTGGAATCACGTGACTATATCTTTGAACTCTCTTCAGTGGGTATTGAGTGAAAGGGCTGCGTGGGTAGTGATGACATCTGTCCGTGTAATGTAGGCCCTTATGTAATAAAATGTATAAAAGGACTTATCGTACATATTTGTATCTTAACTGGTCGCAAAGATAAGGCATAACCTATATTTCATGACATCATGGTGGCCATCTTGAATTTGGTCAATCTACGCACTGTTAGAAGTTGATCAAATATTTCCACCCTCATTTAAAAAAATCACAATCACATATTATTAATTCCTTCCATAGCATAATAGATAACAGAAAAGGAGACAGAACAGATTCGTATTGATCGAGCCTATAACTCTGGCTGGCCCTTAAGACCTACCGTTAATGTTTTTGAGCTAAATCATTGGCGAAATGGGCAGATAGCAGGTGGGTGAGGCACCGCCTGGATGAAAGGAGGGAATTAGGGGAGCTCTCCAGGCCGCACGCGAACCTCCAGTAACCCATAGTAGCAAGGAGCATATCAAAAGGAAGGTTACAGGAGCAATATCGGAACAAGAACAAATAAGAAGACAGGAGAATTACATACATAATCATATTTGCATAAGTTGTTTATACCTCACAAGAATGCAGGATTAAGTGCCAGTTCACATTTAAGCTACGACATTCGCAATGACGACATAGTCATGTACAAGATGATCATAGATGTTGTGACTGTCTTTCAATCAATGTATTGATGCAAATATTGTACAGCTAAGGAATCAGTAATATAATGTGTTGTACACTACAAAATATTCACAACACCAATGAGACGCTTGTGCATATATATATATCTGTTGTCGTGAATGTCATAGACCAAAATGGTCAGCTTTCAGAGTTAGTGATGGTGCGCCACTCACGATGACACCGAAGCTCCAGTAATGTAACTGCACAGCTACCATTAGTTAGATTCATTCGCAGTAATAAGTCCACAATGACAACACACCATGGCTGCACAGGATGCAAGGTGGCAGGTTTCTCTCCCCAGGGGGCGGCCGGCTCTCAGAGTCAGTGGGTGTGTATGTATGGATCTGTGTGTGGGTGTGTGTTATGTGGGTGTGTGGATTATGTGAGTGTGAGTGTGGATGTGGGTGTGGGTGTGGACGTGGATGTGGATGTGTGTGTGGTCATGCTTGTGAGTGTGGATGTGGACGTGGATGTGGGTGTGGATGTGGGTGTGGGTGTGGCGGACGTGGGTGTGGCGGACATGGGTGTGGGTGTGGATGTGGGTGTGAGTGTGGATGTGGTGTGTGGAGTATGGATCTGTAGATGTGGGTGCCGGTGTACGTGTGGATGTAGGTGTTGATGTGGGTGTGAATGTGGGTGTAGATGTGGATGTGGCTGCAGGTAGATGTGGATGTGGGTGTGGGTGTGGGTATGAAAGTGGGTGTTTTTTAAACCGTTCCAATGGTATTGTAGTGGTCTGCACTGACCTCAGGCAAGTAACCACATAGACAGCTAGGCATGGGTAGTGTGTTGATATCAGGGAGCCTAGGTGGTGTAATGGTTAGCACACTGGCCTGGAATGCAAAGAGATGTGGGTTCGAATCCCGCTCTAGGCACACTATTTCCCATTTGCATCACCCCCATGACAGTATTGTATGAGCGATCGTTTGGGACCCAAATAAAGGTTATTGATATAGTGGAGGTGGTCGGTTAGAGAGGTTTTACTTATATGTTTGTGTGCGCGTGGAATAGGTTTCCTTCTGGTGGGGAGTCCTGCTGTGGGAATGCATTAATGTGGCAGCGTGAGGGGGGCGGTCCTCATTGGGTTAAAGATAAATGCTACCTGTTGATGCTGAGCAGATACAACTGGAGAGCCAAATGGCAGAGTGGCTGCGGGTTGTACCTGGTGTTGAACTCAGAATTCCCCACCACGTGGCCAAAACTCGTGTAGACTGGTATTAGGCTAAATATAGCGAAATTACATTATAACGCGATTGCGATAAATAAGCGGTGTCCCGTTAAATCGGGGTTCAGTTTACTGAATTGCCTTTGAATTACAGAATTCCGGGTTCAATTAATCATCGTGCTAGATATATATGTAATATGCATAACGCATTATGCAAGTATAAATATATGTAAGGGAATTATTATCATATTGTTATACTCTGTAAGGCCCAACACTGTACTGGTGGCGCCACCTGTGGCCCTCCTCACCAGCACCGGATGTTGACAAGTGTCAGTTGCATCAGAGGATTTTTCTAGATATATATATATATTCGAGTAAAATCAATAATGGAACCAATTTATATTCCTCCCTAACAAAACTCCAACCTCGATATTTTGTTTCTTTAAATGAATCGATACAAACAGAATATTGTATCTTTTCGAAGTAAATGTAGCATCAGATGTATGCATTACCAAGAGTTTCGCAGTTTAGGTTAGCCATGGATTGATCACGTGACCTTCTACACAGGAAGTAAGCACCCTCCACATTTGGCCATCCCTTCTGGTTAGAGGAACCTTTTTCGCGGAGCATGCAGAATGAGGCTGCCATCACGTTAGTTCTTGCCACTGCCATCAGAGGGCGGGTTGGTTGTGGAAATTCTCTTTTTAAGACCTTTTCCACAGAGCATTCTGCACAAGGAGCTGCTGCCCACAAGATTAGTTCTTCCACTGCCGTCAGAGGGCGAGTTGATGCTGGAATTCATCTATTAGCGAGATTCAAGAGAAATTATCCTGCAGTTTGAGCCGAGCTTGGGGTGAATATGTTGGCTGTTGGAGTTTTATGTCCTGGCAACATCTAAGGTGATGTCAGGACAGGTACTGACTTGTGACAGCGCACACTCATGGCGACTTTATATTGCTGCCCCACTGAGAAATCAGGCTACCAGCACCATGACCCGATATCTCACTCAGTGACATTATCTTCACACTGAGTTAACCAGTCCTTGCATTATCCTATTAATGCCGAGCACCAGGCTTGGAAGCAACAAGTATCAATTTTATAAGTCATTTGTTTGACTCGACCGGGAGCTGAATTCCCAATCTCCCACACGCGAGCCCTGCAGTCAACTGATTCGGCCATCGCGCCAGGTCTTGAGGTGCATATTTCTGAACAATGAACACCCCAGAAGGTGCTAGTGCCCACTCGTCTTGTGAATCTATTAGATGTGAGGCGGGGATAGAGTCAGCAAAACAGAATCCTCAATAATGCCACACAAAGAAGATATCCAGAAAACACATCAATATTGAAAACAAGACGTAATGATTTAACACCGAAGCCTAAGGGCTATAGAAATATCCACAATTAAAGTTGCATAATCCGATGGTTTTGAGTTTCTGTCATTTTCTGAGATAAATTTATTATGTTGATCGCTTTCTGAGAAAAAGGTATAAATGTTGATCGCTATAATCTACCTTACGTTAGTTTAAAGTAACGTTTATTTTAAATGACTAATTTCTGAGATATTTGAAGTGTAAACATGCGAAAATAATGTTGGTGAGCATGCCAAAACTCTGACGTCATAGGCTTCTGCAGTAACAGGTTCTATTAAATTGACTCAGTATTCCCTTCTATGTGGCAACGCATGTTTAATAAGTGCACCAGTATCTAAGTTAAATATGTACAATCAAATCTAGCTAATTGTTTTGATTTTGAAAATGTGATGTTTTCATCGGACTATGCAGCTTTAAACAAACTCGTCCAAATATACCGACGGCTTACCTCAACAAATAAGGTGTGGCTGTTATGAAAATGTAACTAACCCAATGAGACAAATAGAAGCATGCACACAATTAAAATAAATGGTCAATAAAGAGAGAACAACGATTGTTGGAAAGCCACTATGGACAGCTAAGGTTAGACAGATTTTCTTTGTTGACCGAATGAAGCTTTTTCTCATGGCTTCTATATAGCCCACTCAATTACATGTTTCAAGGTCGATGTTGCTTTTCAAAATATTGAAATAAGGTTCATAAAATAATGTGATTCTTGACATACACATCACTCATTTGGAGTCCGCAATATTTAATTTCGTGTTCCTGAGAAAATCAATCAAGATACATGGACAGTACTGGTAGAAAAAAGTTAAATACATGCAGAATGTAATTGTGTTGGTATGCTTAAACATATTATTTTATGTGATTCTCCAATCATATTAAGTGACAGTAATTTCTTGTTCATTGCTAAGCGAAGTTGGTCCAATTTTGTGTGATTTATATGGTATATATATTTATGTAAAACTACGCCTACTAGCCAGACATGTGAGACTGGCTTACTGGCTAATGAAGATGTGTTCTAGGTGGTGTAAAAGTGTGAGGATTCTTCCTGATATATTCTCTTTTAAAACTATACACTAAGATGCAAAAGCTGTTGTCGTGGGGGTGATGACAATGGGAATTATTGTGCCTAGAGTGGGAATAGACAGGTAGGCGTGGATAGGGTGATGACATCAGGGGGGGCCAGGTGGTGAAATGGTTAACAGAAAGGCCTGGAAATCAAGAGGTGTGGGTTCGATTCCTGCTCTCGGCACACAATTTCCCATTTTCATCACCTCCATGACAGACATATACGCATGATGAAATGTCCATTTCGTATGATGTCTTTTGGAATTTATTATTCATTTAGAATATCGAAATTTGTTATGCATAGCATTTTAATAAATGTGCTTGGTTGCACAGCAATATTATCAAATGCACATAGATGGCGTGCAGTATTTTATATTCAAAGGAGATGAAGAAGATCCCAGCCAACATGCCCTGGTGGGCCTACATGGGTTGTCAATGGGTGAGCTGGGCACAGCTGGGCTGAGGCTCCAGGCGGGCTCTGAAGTGGGCATGAGATGGGCCCCACATGGGCTAGATTCCCAGCTTTAAAAAAACTAAATCATATTTTGTCTAAGATATAGTGAACATATTCAATAACTGAGATAGGCCCACCCGGGCTAGCCCAGGTGGAGCCCACTTGGAGCGTGTGGCCAAATTTAGCTGGGCCCCAGATGGGCTGCCCATGTGGGGCTCACCCAGGGCCTAGCTGGGAATGCTGGCTGGGATACTGTTGGTAAATTAGTGTGTGCTGTCTGAGTGATTGCTGATGGTTTAATGTCGTGTCAGCAGCAAGGTCCATACTCACAGTAAAAAGCTATCAGTATCTATTCTTTCAGTCTTGTTAATGGTATTCACATGCTTGCATTGACATTTACATGACATTCTGAAATGGTCAGATCTGTGGCAAATGATAGAAAAAGATTATCTCTGATGAAATTTTGAATTAGTTAAATGTGTGTCAACTGACAGCGAAATCTAACTCACAAACCATAGCTAAACTTCCCAGAGGTAAACCAGCCCAGTTGTTCTTAGCAATGCTAAGGTTTGTTCATACTTTACATTGCCATAGAAGTCTCGCATGCTATTTACAGCTCCCAATAGCAAGCGTTTACCTTTTGTGCTGGGGGTCGTTAAACAAACAAAAAAGCTATAGGGCCTATGGATTAAAACAGTGTTGACACAAGACTATGAAATCCACACATACAGGCAGAATGTGTCCGAGTGTCATTGGGCACTGACACTCAATGCACTCAGGGGATGGTTCTCCCGAGGGTAAATATGCGGGAGTCAACCCTGGACATCGGTATCTACATCTATGTTATTTTAGTAGTCTGCACTGACCTCTCAGGCAAGGAGCCACATAAACAGGTAGGTGTGGATATTATGGTGACATCAGGGAGCCTAGGCGGTGTAATGGTTAGATTATTGGCCCAGAATGCAAGAGATGAGGGATTGATTCCTGCTCTAGGCGCAATATTTCCTATTTTCATCACCCTCGTAATACTGCTTGCCGTGATCAGGATCATGCACAAGCTGTGCGCTGTATAGTTGTTGAACCTACCCTGTGTATGTTAGGGCGTTCATTGCATTGCCTGTATGTATGTAATTGTAAGCATTAAAAGACTTACAATTCCAGGGGGACAAGTGCAGTAGTCTGCACTGACCTCTCAGGCAAGGAGCCACATTGACAGGTAGGCATGGGTAGTGTGGTAACATCAGGGTTCTACGCAATGGTGTGAAGCTAATGCCTACCATATTTAGGAGAAAACCTACATTTGAACAGAAACGAATATAGATCTATATATGCGTTAAATTTCTATGGTACAGTGAGTGGCGGTTAGAGTGTTCAGGGGTGGTGGCGCCACCATTGGAGCTGGGGTTGGGGAGGCTGGAGCAGTAGATGACTAGGACAGACTCCATCATTCCATGGAGCTAAGTGACGATGAAGGAAAGGAGGGATATTCCGGGTTATTATACTCGCATATTTCTTATACAGCATATATTTATAAATATAGCACAGATATATATATATATAATTATATGTGTATATGTATATGACAAATACATCAATTTAGACGGGGTGCTGCTTTGAAACAAGCAAATGCCATATGATCCACTTAATTTCAAGCCTCACACTGCTCTACTTTGAAACCTAAGTAGGGTTCATGTCACTGATGTTTTCAATACTAATTGCGATGCTGACATTCATCAGAGTCAAGTGTCTATATATATATATATATATATATATATATACATACAGTAAAACCTCTCTAACCGACCACCTCCTCAGATCGACCACTCCCCTGTATCGATCGCTTTATTTGGGTCCCAACAAAACCATTGTAACCATATTCTAACTCCCTAAACCTCCCACCTCCCTAGACCTCCCACCTCCCTAAATGCACCACTTAAAGTCGGTCCCAAGGTCTGTCGATTTAGAGGGGTTTTACTGAATATGTATGTTTAAAATTCTCGATCAAGTGTAGTTATGGCCTGCTGGGTGGTGTGCGAAGTTGGTGGCGCCCCCAGCACGGAATAGGGCTGCCCTGCAGCAAATGAATAGCACATGGAAATAAATAATTAAATAATAAAATACATAGCCGTAATAAATAAGATAATGTAGGAGTCTGTCCACTGTAGTAGTCTGTAGTCTGTCTGTTCGAGTCCCGCTCTATATTTCCCATTTTCATCACCTCCATGACACTGGTTGCCGTGACCATGATCCTGTACAAGGTATGTGCTGTATGGTTGTTGAACCTACCCTGTGTATGTATGTGTAAGTGCATTGCCTGTATGTATGTAATTGTAAGCATTAAAGGACTTACAATTCCAGGGGGATCAGTGTAGTAATCTGCACTGACCTCTCAGGCAAGTCACCACATAGACAGGTATGCATGGGTAGTGTGGTGATATCAGGGAGCCTAGGTGGTGTAATGGTTAGCACAATGGCCCGGAATGCAAAGAGATGTGGGTTCGAGTCCCGCTCTAGGCGCAATATTTCCCATGTTCATCATCCCCATGACAATAATAAATAATAATAGCATATCTCTGCCCCTTTATACTTATATAATACATTTTATTTCGCATATAGGTATTTGCTAAGGCTATTCAAAACATGCTGACATGCAATTAACTTTGATGACAGTCAAAGCGTTGAATCCTTGGATTAGATATTCTACAATGAGGACTTAATCTGCTTTGCGTAATCCTTATTTAAGCCTCTGTGTGAATAGCTAGCTCATTACTCCTTGCAATATGTTTTAGTTCACAATGTATTTGTTGGTCCTGCCATGGGTTGGCTGGAAACAAAACGGTAAACATATTCATACCGAGAGATGAATGCCCAAAGCATGACCGTTACTGTTTAAGTGGATAAAACACTGGCTTTACATAATAATAATAATAAAACTGTGATTCAAAGCAAACTGTAATTCAGGGATGAAAGGTCTCCGCGATTTCGCTGATTTGCGCGATTTGTGATATTTACCCATTAATGTCAAGCAATCAGGATGTATGTGACAACAGGTGAATAGTTCGAATCCCATTCTTATATGATCATACATGTTTCTAGAACATACAACCGAAACAAGAAATAGTTGCGTATTGGCAATAATATAACCACAAAAAGGATCGTTGAAGTGTGACTTCCGGTAATCCTATGGGGGGAAATCCGCGTTTTCACAGAAATTCGCCTTCAGTTTAATAGAGTTAATTGATTTCCGTGAATTTTGTAGGAGATCACTTTCATCCCTACTGTATACTTCTTTATTCAAATGAATGGCACCCTTATTTTGTACATTTGTGACAGATTTTGCCCTCTGACTAATAATGAGACACTGACACATTTTTTGTTTTTGTTTGTTTGTTAGTGTCGTGGGGGGGTGATGAAAATGGGAAATATTGCGCCTAGAGCGGGATTCGAACCCATATCTCTTTGCATTCCGGGCCAGTGTGCTAACCACTACACCACCTATGCTCCCTGATATCACCACACTACTCATGCCTCCCTGTCTATGTGGTTACTTGCCTGAGAGGTCAGTGCAGACTACTACACTCGTCCCGCTGGAATTATAAGTCTTTTAATGCTTACAATTACATACATACAGGCAATGCACTTACATATACATACACAGGGTAGGTTCAACATCGCGTAGCTTGTACAGGATCATGGTCACGGCAACCAGTGTCATGGAGGTGATGAAAATGGGAAATATTGCGCCTAGAGCATCTCTTTGCATTCTGGGCCAGTGTGCTAATCATTACACCACCTAGACTCCCTGATATCACCACACTTCCCACACCTACCTGTCTATGTGGTTACTTGCCTGAGAGGTCAGTGCAGACTACTACCTAGTAACATCTATCTAATGACTAAGCAAAACAACTTCTTTTGTTAGCGACAAGGCACTGATCTTCTGGCAATGCAACGTTATATTGCTTACATAATTTAGTTTCCTGCGTGAACTAGCAAATCTTTATATGCATTAATAATAAGGCAGGGTTAAGCGATTATTGCATATCTAGTTGCGTACGGGACTCACCGAGGGTAGGGAGATGTGGGAGAATGCTTAAAAACAGAGAAAGAATGCATGAGAATAGATGCTTTGTATCCAATGCTAAGTAAGACGTCGTTCATACGCATTCAATTACCCATGTTTTAAAAACATGCACAATTACTGAGATGACCTGCATATAAGTAATGAAATTATGATACATAATAATTGATTCTGATATTCCCTGCACATAAGTAATGAATAGTATACTAGAAAATGACTTAGGTTGTACTATCTGAGCAAATAGACTAATAAAAGCTAATAGACTCAATTGTATTATTGAGTAAAAGCGTATATATAATAATGTTCACAAAGGTGTAGGCCAACAGGCTAGTGTAAAAATGTATTAAGCCTGATTAATAAATTTATTAGCCCAAAAAAGTTTATCTGTGTCTGGTTTTGAATTGTCCATGTTGCCGGAAACATGCATAATTCAAAATACCTGACTACGGGCTTGATATGATAAATACCATGGATACCGTTCGGAGCATGCGTTGCTATGGACCGAGTTAACTTCCGGTAGGGAATGCGAGTACAGTTCAGTTCTTACCTGGCCGCTGTCATATACGGAGTGTTGACACTGCAGTGGAATTTTGTCCAACCCACCCACCCATCAGCCAGTCAAGCTTTCATGCTTGAGAGCTGAGAGATGATGATCCAATTGTGCAATTTAATGAATGTTGCTGTGAGAGGTGAAAGTGCAAAAAAGTGGTTGAGTGTGCCAGATGTGAGCTGTTTGTGTGACCGTGATCTACTGTAGCTGCTTCATCATGTCTTCTGTTTCAAACTTTCATTACAGAAATGAATAGAGAAAATTTAAAGCTATAACATATAGGAGTATGAAAATATACAATTACTGAGATGACCTGCATATAAGTAATGAAATTATGATACATAATAATTGATTCTGATATTCCCTGCACATAAGTAATGAATAGTATACTAGAAAATGACTTAGGTTGTACTATCTGAGCAAATAGACTAATAAAAGCTAATAGACTCAATTGTATTATTGAGTAAAAGCGTATATATAATAATGTTCACAAAGGTGTAGGCCAACAGGCTAGTGTAAAAATTTATTAAGCCTGATTAATAAATTTATTAGCCCAAAAAAGTTTATCTGTGTCTGGTTTTGAATTATCAGGGAATATGATGAATTCTAGAGAATATCATGAGAATCATGGAATGGAATGAATATCAGGGAGTATGATGTATTGTTTGGAATATAATAAATTAAGCCATGGTTGAGAATCCACATATATATGGGCTCTCCTAATAGGATCGGTTGGTTGGTTGTTGGAGTTTTACGTCCTGGGAACATCACAGGTCATATCAGGACGGGTACGGACTTGTGACAGTGCGCACTCATGGCAACTTTATCATGCTGCCCCACTGGGAGAGCAGGCCATCAGTACCATGACTTGATATCCCACTCAGTCACATTATCCTGACACTGAGCCAACCAGTCCTTGGCCTATCCTAATAATGCCGAACCCTAATAGCATTGGAGCACGGTGGAGAAGTGTGTGCCATGAGACCTGGAAATAAAGCCATGTATTTCCCAACCTGCTCTATTTCATCCTCCTTCGCCTCAGCGCAATGACAACAAATAACAAGGGATGTGCTAAACCAGGATCGGTCACTAGTATCTTCTATACATTACTTTAAAGTTACTTTTATTTTAAATGATAAACATTTGAGATTTAAAAATATTTGTTCTTGAAGATTTATACTGCCTATCATGGATAAGCCTGAATAGAGGTGTTTTCACTATTACACATTTAGTCGATAGAAAGCCCGATCCCACACCTTTTACCGCCCCAAGGGATTTTTAATCTCCCACACAACATAGACATGGTATGAGAGCAACTGGCCTTTGATGACGGTGTAAGTTATACATATCGGTGGAAATACAAATTGGCAGGGGTGATGGCATGGTTTGATTCATACTGAACATCCTTTGTTGAAGATTTATACTGCCTATCATGGATAAGCCTGAATAGGCTTGTTTTCACCATTAGACAGTTTGTTGATAGAAAGTCTGAGCCTACACTTTTACCGACCCAAGGGATTTTTAACCTCCCACACCACATAGACATGGTATGAGAGCAACTGGCCTTTGATGACGCTGTAAGTTATACACATCGGTGGAAATACAAATTGGCAGGGGTGATGGCATGGATTGATTCATACTGAACATCCTATACTAAATATTCATGCAAGTGACTTACATTACATTTTCAGTTACACATTACTCACACACATTTTCAGTTAAAAAAACAAAAAAACTGGAAGCCACGTCCTAAGCATTCAAGCATTATGTAATTGTTTCCGAAAAGTTGCCTTTTCTGCTGACTACGCAGATTGTGATTGTGGGGGGGGGGGGCGATGGATTTATTTGAAGCCAAACGAAAGGTGTTCATTATCCTTCATTACTTTGTGCGTTCCTAACTCCCTGGTGTTAGTTACCACGCTGGCTAATACATCCCCCCTTGATTTTTTCTCTCCTCCCCCATAACCCATAGTGATACATCATGAAGGTTATTGACATTTTAATTCGATCGACCTGGAGTGTATTCAGCATTCTTGTCTGGTTCTGAAATAGGAAAATGTAGAAAATGTGAAACAGCAATTGGAATAATAATTAAGGTCTTGTTTCAAAATGGTGTTGATTGATTTGATGCTACTGCTGCGCATGCGTCGATTGCTTGGAATGCCACAGTGTTATCTCGTTGACCTACTTACTTGTAGCTCGTACGAGAGCAAACCCTGCATGCACTTAAGATAATGTACCTTTATTATCACCCTTAACACCATAATATGAGGTGTCATGTCATTGGAGGAACAACGAAATGAAATTAAACAAAAGCAGTTTGAATTTCGAAATATTGTCTGTTCATGGCAGCGTATGGAATTTAATGTGATTCCACTTTGAGTTAAAATCAGTGGCGTTGCTAGTCGTTCTGAATGTTGAAACATGTGGTAGTGGCAAGGACATACTCCAGTAGACGAGTTGTTGAGTGAAAGGAATGTATTCTCTATCAAACAAGTCACATTGATACCATTTCCCCATTGGAAACACCCTATTAAGTTCATTAATACTAAAATTGCCAGATCAGTCTTCATTATCCAACAAGTCAAACATTCTTAGATGTGTTAAAGGTTATGTACTTTATATTTTTCATTGATATATCCGTATCTTTATTAGGGAATTACTGGTTGGGGTAATGACAAAACTGATGCCACCCATAGAACAGAAGATGGTTGGTTAGAGAGGTGTTACTGTACATATATATATATATATATATATATATATATATATATATATGGTATGCTCAAGAGCTAATAAGAAGACGACAATGAATACTTTCAGTAGACAACGATTTTATCGCGGGGAACGACAATTCTTCGGGGGCGGGTGAAGAGAGAATGGAAAGGAGGTCAATCTGTCTCAGCAGCTGATCGATACCTGCCTCCTGCCCCAATGGCGACCTGTGTGTGTCTGACAGTTAATTTAAACCGCAGTCCCCTGGGGACCCACTGCTGGGGGAAAGCTGCTTCTGAAGCAGCATTGTATTACACACAAGACAGCTGCTCCTAACTTGGTGATGGCCATCTTGGATTTTGAACACCTGCACCTTGGGCAACCTTTAAACCTATTGAATCAAGAAACCTTTATTTCATTACAAAGATATGTTATTCATTCCTTTTAAGTCAAATACCATTATAGTTTTCAGCCATTGAAACTATTGTACTGGTAGCTATGGGTGACCTAGATTTCTTACAACCTTGAAATCCCTTAAAATGACTCCGGTAACATAGATTTAGTGGGTAAAGACACATTATTCATCCTTCTAGGTCAAATACTTTTAATGTTATGATCATTTGAGATGTTCAACCGGTTGCTAGGGATGTATATCTGGTGACCTAGACGTCAGGCAACATTAAAAGCCCTTTTAGTGACTCAGGTTGCCTTGATTTGGTGAGGAGAGAACCCAAATCCATTCCTCTAGGCGAAATAACTTTAGAATTATAATCATTACAAATTTCACCCGGTTGCTATGGATGGCCATTTTTAAACATGTCCATTTCCAGGTTTTGCATGTTTTTCCCCCCAAAATTCCACCTAGTGAAGTTTTTAAGCTATATATGTCTATTACTCAAACCAACATTACAATTCTCTGCTTCACCAGATGAATACAAGTCTCTATGGAGGCTCTGGACTAGTAGTTGTATTATATGTGTAAGTGTGGAGAAGGACGGGGTGGGTGCTGTGGGGATGTGTAGGGATGTGTGAATTGATTCTGGAGGGATGTGACGACAGGGGTGGGTGGTGTGTTTATCATTTGGTGTTCTCTGTGGCAGAGTGGTTAGAGTGTCTGCCTTTTTTCTAGGTCGGACTCCTAACCTGAAGGTTGGTGGTTTGATTCCCTGTGCCCCCCCCCCCCTCACTCCACCTCTGCAAATTTGGATTTCCACCGGTGTGTATAACTTATAGTGTCATCAAAGGCCAGTTGTTCTCAGATTATGTCTATGTGGTGTGGGAGGTTAAAAATCCTTTGGGTCAGTAAAAGTGTAGGCTTGGGGTTTCTATCGACAAACTGTCTAATGGTGAAGACAAGTCTGTTCAGAATTATCCGTGATAGGCAGTATAAAACTTCACGAAAAAAACAGGTGTGTGCTGAATTTAGTGCGTGTGGAGTGGTGCGGTGAGAGGTGAAGTGAGGTGAGGTATGTGAGTGTGGGATAGTGTGCTGAGAGGTGGGTGAGTGCTGTAGAAGTTTGTCTCATGGTGTGAGTGGTGTTGAATGTTGAAATGCTCGCGTATGCTCCTAATACATCAGTCACACTACAGCTTGCGCCCACTCTGCGACCACTTTAGACCAAAGAACCCACAGTCACCAGTGATGCCCAGACGTCGGCAACCATTGTTTTGGTAGCAAGGACATCACTGGTGAGTGTGGGTTCTTTGATTCTAAGGTGATCGCAAAGTGGTCGCAAGCTGTAGTGTGACTGCAGTATTAAGGCTCGCTGATTTTTAGCGATGACCAGACTGGTGGCCGTGCGAGTCAGTTGCCATACTGACGAGTGTAAGGCGAAGAGTGTGAAATAAAACACACAACCACCAGGGTCAAAAACCCTTAAGATTATGCATAGAGGTTCACAAAACCAATCATGATATCATCAGCCCATTTTTGCATGAACTATAGTGACTGGTGCTGTACATTATACAGCAGGAGCCACTCCTTTACTTCTACAGGATCAGTGCTGTAACTAATACAGCACTGATCAAACTTAGATTATATAAACTGTCAATTCCAATAGTACGATGGCTGGAAGACCAGTGTTTGGGCACTTACAAATGTCATATTCAGATGAATAAATACTTTACCAAAATATATATATATAACCCCACCCCCCACACAATAAAAGCACAACCCAATGGTAAATGAGTAATTGTTGTTTTTCTTCCTTTTGTTTCTTTGGGGGGAGGGGAGGGTTAATTCTGCGATTATCACATACATTGCGTATATTCACCATCCCTATCTCGGCCATATAATTGACGCTCTTGTCAACTTTACCAAGGCAACTTATCATGCCCCATTGAATCTACCCTTCCCTTTCTACTACTAGTATAACCCCCTTAAATAACCCATTTTGTCCTACAGTAAGACCAAGGCTTGCTGCGAGGATTAGCAATGGGTTCTTCAATATATTCGAGTATATCAAATTTTAAACAAAAGAAAAACAAAAGAAAAACGAACTAAAAGAAAAAAATAAAAACATCCCAAAATAACAATACTAAACATAGTGAGCTTTGATTGATTAATGATATTTAAAGAACCCATCTTGCACTGTTTTAAGTATATATCTTGCTGCAAGCATTAATCATGTAATCTTCAATATATCCGAGATAACATTTTTTAAACACACACAAGGAAGACAAACAATCCAGACTTAGCATGGTGTGCTTTGATTGATTGATGATCAATAAAGCAACACCACTTGCCACGTATTTCTTCCACATATTCTCTGCTGTGGCATCTTCTCCTTCTCCTCATCAATTTGACTGGTTCCTTAACCTCCCTCTATATCTAGTTTTGGTTCCGCCCACGGCCACATCCGTTCGTCAAATGGCAGTGTGGGTGACCTTTGCTGAACCGGAAGGAATTGTAGAAAGGGGCTAGGGAACCAGTGAAGAAGGCTAGGGAACAGGCAGAAGGTTAGCCTTATATGGTGTTACAATTTGGGAGGTTAATATTGCACCACAGCAAATGGTTGGATAATATGAACCGTGATTTTTTAGTTTATTTGTAAATTAGTTGATTAAGCAGGGGACATTTCAATCACAGACGATTGATCTTCCTCATTCCACTGCTCCTTGCCCTATCCTAATAATGCTGAGTGCCTGGCTAGGAAGTGACAAGATTCAATGGTTAAGTCATTAAACCGGCATCGGTTTGTTAATTACTAACTACAATAGAGAGTTAAAATTGATAGACTGAATTTAGCTAAGACTTAATTAAAATGTGTATCTGACTTTCTCCCTCCTAATATGACCAACTGTGTTGCTAGGACGTAAATCCCCAACAAACAAACGTGATTGTCTAAACTTTCCTGGACATCTCATCGTCGTTGCAGACTTGTTTACATTACATAACACGCGGTATAATTACTTTGCAATTTATATTCATTCCCATTACATTAATTGACACGCAGGCCTGTTGCATCACTCCAATTTGTGTCTACTACTTACGGCTCGAAACTGAGCAATTCGTGACCACGGTATTTGTATCGTGTGCACTCTGGATTAATTAAGGGTGATGACCCATCAGAACACTTTGTTCAGAAACTAAAAGAGTGAACTGTATGAACGCCATTCTATTCGCCATATCCTAATGTTGGTTGGTTGTTGGAGTTTTATGTCCTGGCACCATTTAATGCCCTGGTCACATACATGTTAGTGGACGTAGTTGAACGTAGTGGAGGCTAATGTAGTTGAAGGTAGTTGAAGGTAGTTGAAGGTAGTTGAAGGTAGTTGAAGGTAGTTGAAGGTAGTTGAAGGTAGTTGAAGGTAGTTGAAGGTAGTTGAAGGTAGTTGAACGTAGTTGAACGTAGTTGAACATAGTTGAACATAGTTGAACATAGGTGAAAGTAGTTGAACGTAGTTTAATGTAGTTGAACATAGTTGAACGTAGTTGAACATAGTTGAACATACCGGCATCCATACTTGTCTGTGATGTTAACTGTGTAATAACATGGGTGAGCCGTAGTGTCCGATTAAATTTTTGGACTCAAAAGAGTACTACATTAGAGGCTGAATTTACATCTGAGATGCTAACATACTCTAGCATACTCTATACTCTAGCGTACTCTAGCATACTTGGACAAAGCCCTGGTCACATAGCTGTTAGTGGACGGAGGTGAATTTAGTGGAGGCTGACATAGTTGAACGTGATTGAATGTAGTTGAATGTAGTTGAACGTAGTTGAATGTAGTTGAACGTAGTTGAATGTAGTTGAACGTACCGGCATCCATACTGTAACATACCAAAACCTGCCATATCTTAGCGTATTTCAACGTAGTTTAACATACTTACACCAGGTTTGACCGACGTTAGCCTCCACTACGTTCACCTCTGTTCAACTACGTTCACTGACGTCTACGTGACAGGGGCATAAAGTCATATCAGGACGGATACCGACTTGTGACACTGCACACTCATGGCGACTTCAAAGTGCTGCCCCACAACCAGAAAAGGATCTGTAAGTTAATCTGTAAGTTATTTGAAAAGTACACATAATGTGCTTCCTATGACGACGCAATAAGCACATGTAATGAACAAAATATAAAGAAAATATAGCCAAATATAACGGACATCTGTAATTCATCTAGCAACATATTGTAAGAATATACGGATTTTTGGTTGGAATTATATATTGGCAGAGAGCATTATTATTCTTGGGCGACAGAGTGGGGACAAGGTTATGTAATCTAAAAGCAATGGTGCCCCACTCACATTATGACATGATATAAGCTATGTGAAATATATGTTCATACATGATGCCTAAGATTAATGAAGAGATTTTTTTTTTAATTTTTGTTAACATTTTGTATTGAGGCTGTATTTATACTGTCCATAGCATGTAAGCCTGGGTATCCAGGCTTGTCTTCAATGCTGGCCAGCTGTCGTGTTGGTGTTGTCTTACCAAGCAGTAGCTGCTGATAAGTTATTTGATTGTCTGCATTTCAGTAGTAGATAGATCTGTTGGTACATTTAGTAGCCTATGTTAGTTTTTTGGGGCCCTCTTGGCATTGAATTTTTGTCCTATTCTTATTACTATGTTAGTTGTTTTCTTAGGGTTCTATGTTAGTGTTTTGGGGTTTTCTTGGGAAGAGTTTTCCAATTTTTTCTACTTAATTCTATACTAGCCTATTTTATGTACATGTCCATAGGCCTGTATGTAATAGGTGGTTGAGTTATGTTTGTTTGAATTTGATTTGATTTATATTGTTGTTGGATATGTTATCTGGCTTTTATATTTCCGGTTATCCCACCCTGGGCTGTCCAGTTGGTGGGCCGTGACATATCACCTGCCCCCTTGGGGTGCAGTTCAGTTGGGGTTCCCAGTTTTTATTTTGCACAGATATTTTTTGTAGGTTTTTAGGTCAGGGATTTGTCTTTCTTTCACCGTTTGCGCATTCCATGCCTTGGCGGCCATTTCCAGTGTGCTCCTTTCATGGGCTTTGATCTGGCTTCTGGTCTGCCTTAGTAGTGGTGCCTTGCTTGCTCTGGTGTCCCTTAGTGGTTGGGTTAGACGCTTAATGTCTTGGCTATATCCATATCTTAATGTTTTTAGGTGGATTATCCTTCTGTTTTCTAGTAGCTTTACTTTTGTTCTTTTGTGTAGGTCATAAGTGGGGTGTAGTTTGTCTACTTTCAGGCAGATTTTCAGGGCCCTATTTTGTAGTATCTGCAATCTCTTTTTTAGCACCCATGTAGATTACGTCCCCATAGTCAAAGTAGGCGAGTACCATGCCTTTGAAGATTTTTATTGACATATATTGTGTCATATAGTTTCTTAGTTTAGCAAATAGCCATAGTATGTGATTTACTTTTTGTATGATTTTAGTTACACACAGATTGTAGTTTAGCTGGCTATCTAGTTCTAGGCCTAGGTATTTGTAGTGATTTACACTTTCCAGTGTTTGGTTTCCTAGTGTGCATTGTAGGTTTCTTCCTGTGATTGCTGTATGTGAGAAGAGTACAGTTTTAGATTTATTTGCATTGATGGTTATTTTATTGGACTCACACCAGCCATGCAGTTTTAGCAGGAGGTTGTTCAGTTTGGTTGCTACCTCCTCTACTGTGCTTCCTTCTGCATATACAACAGTGTCATCCACATAGAGCTGGAGACATTTTGTCTCCAGCCATTTTTCTAGGTCGTTTATGTATAGTATAAATAGTAATGGTCCCATGACTGATCCTTGGGGTACATACACCACAGGTGACAGTTTGTTGGTTTGTTTGTAGGTAGCATTTTATCCAGTTTATTGATTTAGATTTAATACCCATGTTGTTTAATTTTCTTATTAATATGCTGTGGTCTACGGTGTCAAAGGCTTTGCTGAAGTCGATGAAGGCTGCTCCAACTAATTTCTTTTGGTTCAATGATGCCAGCACATCACTTGTTAGGTTTGCTATTGTTTTTGATGTGGAGTGTAGTTTTCTGAAACCTCCTTGCCTCTTGTTTAGTATATTGTTTTTTTCCAGGTGCTCATTTATGTGCCTGTGGAATATTTTTTCAATTAGCTTGCCTGGTGTTTGCAAGATTGATATTGGTCTGTAGTTCCCCATGTTTTGTTTGTCACCACTTTTGTAGATGGGGGTGATGGTTGCCATCTTCCATGCTGTGATGAAGTGTCCCTGCTCAAGTGATATGTTGAACAGGTCAACCATGATATCTGGGATGGCTTGGAGTGCCTCTTTTAGTATTTTTGTGGGGATTCCATCTATTCCACTTGGTTTGTTTTCATCTATGTCATTTATTAGTTGCGTTAGTTCTTTTAGGTCAGTTTTGCAGGTGGGGATTTCATCCTGGATATTTTCTGACTTGTTTTCCCAGATTCTTGTGAATTTCTTTGCTAACCTTTGTCCTACCATGGCAAAGTGGGTATTTAGTTTGTTTGCTGCATCACTATCTGTGTGCGTATTTCCATCCTTATCCTGGAAGCTTATGCCTTCTTCTATCTTATTTTTGGGAAATAGTAAGCTTACATTTTTCCAGAACTTATTTGCATTGCTTCCCCAGTCCTTGTCTTGTTTTATTATATATTTGCGTTTTGCTGTCCTCACTGCTTTGAGGGAGTTGTTTCTGGCAGTATTATAGGCCCTTTTATCCTCTGGGTCTTTAGTACGTTTCACTTTGTCACCTAGCTTTCGTTTTGTTGCGATATGCGTTAACAGTTCCCTGTCTACCCACGGGTCTTGGTTTCTCTGTATTTTTAGTTTCTTTATGGGACACATTTCATCTTGTGATTGTTTTATTTCTGTGACAATGTTATTCCAGTAGATATCAGTGTCATCTCTGTCTGTTGTGAGGTTGTCTATATTTTCATATAGGTGGTTTTTTAGTGTTTCTTTTGAGTAGTTTTTTAGGGATCTGCCCATCTTATATTTATATTGGCTTGTGCTTTTGAGATGTTCTTATATAAGAGACATTTCATGTTTGGTGAAATGTTCCTCTATGCATCCATAAAGAATGCAATTGGAGAAAAGGGACATTTTTTTTATTAAATATATATATTTGTAACTGTCTGCAACTACCTGTCACTACCGGACCTATGGCCAAGCACACCAGCCATTCCACATTCCTTCGGGCCACACCCTGCAGGCTGGGTTGGGTGGCAACTCCCCATATTAGGGCATTGCACTGACCAGTCTGTAGAGGGGTGTCTGATTGGTTGGCTGTGGGAGGTCCAGTCACCTGACTCCCTTGACCTATCCTGATCACACTAGTCTCATTCTAATTAATTATTCAAGAAACTTCTCCAGACACACTGGATAGATCACTCTACTCCTGGCTCTTGAGTGACGCAGACCTACTCTAGAGCAGGACCCCAGGCACTCCGTCTGATGCTACCAAAATTCATCTATCCAAATTGAGCTGTGTGCAACAACCAGGGGACTCCGGTTCAATAGGCTGTAGGCACTGACTCCTAGATACAAGAGAGGTAATTAGACTCTGTGTGGGCAACAGGTAAGGGGTCAGGGGGATAGGTCACTCGTAGGTGAACAGGAGTTGGTCCCATTAAAGCACAACATCTTCACTGTCATTCGTTCATCACTTGTCTTCCTTTCTTCCTTATGAGTTTGTTGATGTGTTTGTTTAAGGGTTGATTAAGGGAGGCATCACCGGTGAAATGAAGTGGGAGAGTTTTATGGTATTCTCTGGGGCTCTGAGCGGCTGAGTAACCCAGTAATACTATATAATATGTCCATGACTAGCAATATGTTATAGCGTATACTTGATCTAAAAGCACTCTCTCTAATAACAAAAGTAATAGACAAATAAATAAAAGTCCAACTCACAATTCATTGTTTACCATTCATATTTATTATTTATCAACTCTAGGCGAATCAGAGCCCAGTTAACACAATCGTATAATCATCACCATCGTCACCACCATGCTGGTCACCATCCGCATCATCTGATGGACAACATGATATTGACAGACACATCATCGTAACAGCAGACAGAAAAATACGCATTCTGTTCCCTACTAGCAAGTACGACTCAACAATGGTGAAACAGCCAAGCATCATTTAACATCATGTACGGGGTTTTGGAAACAAGACAGTATCGTGAGGGCTGGTGGAAGGGGGAGGTGGATCTCCGTGAATTCGCGGATTTCCGCGATTTAAAATTTGTGTTAGTCATTCACGTTAAACAAAATTCTAAAACATCAGGATGTATATGACAAGAGTTGGGTAGTTCCGATCCCATTCTTTTATGAACTTAGATGTTGCCAGGACATACAACCCAAACAAGAATGAGTTACGTATGGGTGATAATACAGTCACAACAAATCAAGTTGAAACCTGACTTTCGGCATTTTCCCACGATTCCCTGACAGTGCTAAATCTAAGGGAGTAAGATCCGCATTTTCGCGTAAATTTGCTGTCAGTGTAATAATCTCGGCTTGATTTCCGCTGGGTTTATTTTTGGCTGGAGACCACTATCATCTCTGTTTAGCTGTTTAATACTACCGGTCAGAAACAAAATGCAACAACATCACCATAAAACTGCAGCCAATGCGCATAATTGTACACATCATATAGTCACGTGATTTATGCATCAAGTGAGGCGGAGGTAGAGGCACAATTGTATTTGTTTTGAGTACATATGCAAAGTGCCTGCAACAACTGAAAGACCGACTCGCGCAATTGTCTACCCCCCTCTTCTGCCATAACAAGAAAATCGCATCTGATTAAAAACAACATAATTGATGACAATGACAACACCAGTAAATATCCCCTGTAGCATATATATATATATATATATATATATATATACCATTCATTATTTATATCCCCCCTTCTCATCTCATACACCCCAACCAACTTCTTCTGATAGCCTGAATATTGGACGTGGCGTAGCCGCCATCTTGTATGCTCCTCTCGAGCTGCTCCTCCACCAGGGGAGGTCTCCTGGCCGTGCGCTTCGCGCACTTACCGACCAGATGTGAGGTTCATCTTGTCCTCTGCATCCTCCTTTTCACCTAAATCGTTTTTGACGGTGTGGGAGGGGGGGGGGGTGTTATTGTGGATGACATGGGTGGAGTCAGTTGTCGCTAGTTATTTTTTTAAGTTGAGAGTCCAACCGCCAAGCGAAACCGAATGGCTAGAGGTGGGGCGGGGAGGTTTCGGTTCCAGTGATGTTTGTCCTGCCCTCTTGGGGTTTGGTGGGTACCCGGCTCCCCTCGTCGAATCAACCACAATTCGGAAATTATGCGCCAATCTCATAATACTCGGACATTGACTCAGCAGGCAATACTTAAAGTTGCATAGTCCGATGGTTTTGAGTTTCTGTCATTTTCTGAGGTAAATATATTAGGTTGAATGTCATTATGTACCTTACTTTACCTTGAAGTAACTTTTATAATAAATGGCGAACTTTTGAGATATTTGAAGTGCAAATATGCCAAATTACTTTTGGCAGGCATGCCACAACTTTGACAGCATATGCTTCTACAGTAGCAGATTCTATTAAATTTGCCTCAATATTCCCTTCTATGTAGTGACACATTTTTTTATAAGTGCACCTGTAACTAAAGTAGATAATTGCTTTCGCTTTGAAAGTTTGATATTTTCATCGGCCTATGCAGCTTTAACTGAGCATTAGTACAACTAGATGGTTGCTATGTTACCAAAGTAGCCACTTGGTGTGAAGGACATCACACTACCTACGATCCTCTGTCTGTATGGCGGTCATAAAACTTATCCAGCCACTGACTTGGTAGGTTATTAGGCTTTAACAAGCAATTAACAAGTTATTAAACATGGGTACAATCTCAATCAGGCAGAAATGCATGCGCATGCGCATTACGAAAAGCCCCATTTTAAATTGGGTACGCTTTTAATGCTGCAGTCACACTACAACGCTTCTCACCAACGCGCATCGACGTGTGTGATTTTTTACCGCAACGTCAGGATACGTCAGGAAGTGTTACGCGTGTGTTAGGCACGCATCAGTACACGTTGGTACACCTTGATGGACATCGACGGTCGGTGAGGAACGGCGGCGTGCGGCGTGGCGCATTGAAAGTGTTGTGCTTGCACAAAACTTTCTACGACCGTTTGTTTGTCTGTTTGTTTTTGTTTTACGTCCTAGCAACATCTAAGGTCATATCAGGATGGGTACCGACTTGTGACAGTGCACACTCATGGCGACTTTATAGTGCTGTCTCTCTGGGAAACCAGGCCGCCGGCACCATGACCTGGTATCCCACTCAGTCACATTATCGTGGCACTGAGCACACCAGTCCTTGCCCTGTCCTAATAATGCCGAGCGCCTGGCTAGGAAGTGACAAGCACCAATTTTCAAGTCATTGGTTTGACTCGACCATGGTTCGAACCCACGACCCCACGATCTACCAGCACGGGAGGAGGTCGTGGGGTCGTGGGTTCGAACCATGGTCGAGTTCTACGACCGACAACGAGCATAAACGCACGGGTTCCAATATTATGGCGACGTCAGAAGCACGTCGCCATCGCTGGAATAACGTTATGCGAATGCTAGGCAGACGCCGCGCGCACATGAGGGTCGTCTCCACACGTAGCGCCAAACGGTTGCTTTGTTGTTTTATGCCCTAGCTACATCTAAGGTCATATGATGATGTCGCGGCAAACTTCTTTTTTTTTCCGCACGCGTCGACACATGTTGGCCACGCGCTACTAACACGCTGCGTTGATGCCAAACTTTTTCCCAACACCACCGAAAAGTTCAACGTGTCTCAACGCGTACAACTAATTTTGCGCGTTGGCGGCATGCCGGTGAGAAGCTGCAGCATAAACTGCGACACCGGGTCACAGCTTCAGCTTACGCACCGGAAGTTGGAGTTGGTGCCACTCCCAGCCCCATCGTTCACAATACCCCTTATACCTTAAACATACTTTACACCTATTAGTATTACTACAAGCTTCCTGATGATTAAACTCGGTAGAGTTCTGGGCCATATATCTCTTTCATGGCGTATGTATGTTAACGACCTCCCCCCACCCACATCCACACCCACACCCACACCCACACACACCCATACCCACCCTCCGCCATGACGTCAACTGTAAATGTGCTGGCTGGCAGCTACATTCCTTCCTGAGGGAACCAGTGGAACCGGGAACACACATATTGCCGGCTGAGCAGTGCACATGTTGAGCTATCTGCTTAAAGACCGCCACACGTTACACGACAATTTCACTTGAATCACGTCAGACTATAATACTCACACTTTCTAGTAAACAAAAATCGGTCATTATCGGCAATATATATACTAGTTTTAACATGTGCTGTGCACGGGTTAAATCTAGGCTCCGCATCAATCCCTGGACTAATATTGTGTTGAACTGTCATTATATATATATTCACGGTCTCTGACTATATTCAGAGACCATGTATATATCTACGTTCTCTACTATATTTTGGACTCGTGCATGGTCACATTTCAATATAGCACCACCATCTGGTGTAATCCATCTGTACCATTTTGCAGTATACCATATCGCTGGCACTATCTAATGGCGGAGTTAACGGATGACTCAAAACGGATTCTACTCTGGTCGAAGTGACCAAAGTTAGTTAAAACCATCAACATTAATATGAAATGTATAAAGTAGGCACAAAAAACATGCTATTAACAAACCATACATAGCAAAGCATCAGTCGAGTACAATGATGCGCGTTAGCAGCGTCGATTAACAGAGGAGTAGTGATCAGAACGACGCTAAAACCTTACCACCGTTTGGTATTATATATCGATATATCGAGATGGGACAACAAACAAAACCTATCAGAAATCTTACTGGCTGTGGTGTTTGGTATCCTTGGTAACTGCATGACGGCGTTGATGGGCTGGGGCGTGGATTATTGGAATAATGGGGGAGACCTCCAAACCAAATGGCAGGAGACGAGTAGAAATTCACATCTGCTGTTGGTTGGTACGGGCATAGCAAATCAGTGCTCACAATAACCAACATTTAATACTTAGCCGCAACTGCAGTTGTATAATTCAACCTACACCGGATAGGTGGCAGCACATATATTATGTTATGTTCTGTAGCTATTGGACGAAGGCTTAAGCCTGTATGTCCAGATCTTCATCTGTATCTGATAAATACGTAGAGCAGTTATCTGTAATTCTCAGAGCACCCTCATAGTTGTTCAATCAATCAATAGTTCCATCCTCTAGTTGAGGGTTGGATGCAATGGTTCTCCACTTGTCCCGATGGTGTGCTGTTCTGATAGACTGAATAATTCAAGCCTGTCCACTGTGAAATATTTGTAAACCATGATGTTCTTGGTCTCCCTCTCCCTCTGCTGCCATTCACCTTCCCTTCCAACAATGTACGGTATATTGAACTCTGACATAGAATCATAGTTGTTCACCAGGTCCTAATTCCCATTGGCTGAATAATATCTCGTGATAGTTGATACCCAGTTTGTCTAAAATTCGAGGTTCATGTCATAGCGTGAACCAATTAGGTGCACGAGCTTTATAGTGCTAATAACTCACGAACCACGTGTAGTGTGAGGCGGTCAGTGTGTGTTCGCCGACCGGCGACAGACAGTGCGTGGGTATACCAACCAGATGTCTGTCTACCAACTGAATGACGTCACCGTTTTGGGTCTAAATCTGGAACTGGAAGAGAGCCTGGCCCGATGTCTGCATGCATTCTTACTTATTTGTATTCAGGTAACAACCTCACTGTGTTCTATATATATATATATATATATATATATATATATATATATATATATATATATATATATATATATATCAGGAAACCAACACATTGTGATCTTAATATATTCTTATATATATATGGATAGTGATAAACCCTTTATCGACTGTAATAATGCCTGTAGTGTCCTGCACTCCTCCCCCCTCCCCCCCCCCCCCCCCCCCCACCCACCCTGTCCAGCTGGTGGGTGGGACCCCCTTTTTTTTCTTGAAGATTTGTACTGCCTATCATGGATAAGTCTGAATAGACTTGTCTTCATGTTTTCAACATTAGACAGTTTGTCGATAGAAAGCCTAAGCCTACACTTTTACTGACCCAAGGGATTTTTAACCTCCCACACCATATCGGCATGGGATGAGAGCAACCCGCCTTTGATGACGCTGCAAGTTATACACAGCAGTCAAAATCCAAATTGGCAGACTTCACAATTATTTAACAATATAGAGACTAGCTTGTTTTTCTTCCACATAGTACTGTCTCATTTCATCCGAGATCCACTTATATATTTATATACCCGGGTAGGGTTAATAATAGCGGACATCGCTAACATAATATGTAACACAACATAACATGACATATACTATAACAATATCATAATATCATAATATCATAACATCCACAGCTATAGTTGACCAGCTTTATATATATATATATATATGTATATATGTATTTATATGCATATATATGTATGTATATATAGACATATATATATACACATGTATATATATGTATATATATACATATATATGTATATATATGTGTATATACATATATATACACATGTATATATATGTTTTGACATGTTCTTGCCAGTGTGAAACCTCTATTTGCTCCCCGAGAGAGTGCCTCTGGTAACTTGCAAAAGCCAGCAGCACTTCAACACTTTTGCAGGCAGCTTTCATGAAATATGAGAGACATTAAGACTGACTCATGGATGCAACTCTCACAGCAGAGAGCTAAATGGAGAGCGGCAGTCAAGTAATGAAAGCAGTCTTTGTCGCATCGCGACCGACAGCATGATGATATATATGTATATACATATATATATATACACACATATATATATATATATATGTATGTGTATATATATGTATATATACATATATATATGTATATACATATATATACACACATATATATATGTGGGTGTATATATATACATAATAACAGTCACATATATATATATGTATATATATATGTATGTGTATATATGTATGTATATATATACATATATATACATATGTATACATATATACACACACATATATATATATATATTTATATAAATCGCCCACGTGGGGAAAGTGCCTGGTTTTGCCGCCTTGAGCGATCGTCCACCTAACTTCCACAACACTACACATACATCAGTAGTTATTACTTGTCCGTGACATTATTAATGTGTTGCCTATCGCCAATTGTTCCCTCTGTGTTGTTGTCTGGTAGGTAGAGTTTGAGTGCTGCAGACCACCCATCTCCACAGCCAATTCACCCTGTGTCTCCCAGTGGTGGTGCCGGCATGGGTGCTGCTGGTGCTGGCACTGGCACTATACTCTACTGACGCAGATATGGATTGTATTGGTGTATCGAAAACATCACATCCTAAGTCAGGTATGCAGCAAAACCTTAGACCGCTCACTCTCTCCGTCTCTCTCTGTCCACACAGCCAAGTAACTCCTCCTGCCGGTGTCACAGTTTGAAAGGGTACCCGTTTTAAAATGGGGCATTTCACAATGTGCATGCGTCAAAGTCGAATGGTGAGCCTGAAATCTTGTCTGAATTTCTGGCTTGCTTCTGTCTGCGGAGGAAAGGTAGGGCGAGACAAGTAACGATTCCTTCCGGAATCATTGTAGTGAATATTTTATGTTTGATGGTATATATTATCCTATGTACTAATAAGTTACCAAGCAGGTATCAAGGTATTAAACATGGGTACAATCTCAATCAGGCAGAAATGCATGGGCATGCGCATTGCGGAAAAGCTGTGTTTTAAACTCGTACCCTTTTAAACTGCGACACCGGGTTCAAATTCGCGGGCATGAAATACTAAAAGCCAACTCCGTGGAGAAATCACACACTGATTCCCGGCGATGTAGCTATGGTTACGGATCACTCCGTGAAAATCAGAAAAATATCGTCTATATTTGGTTTCATCGTAATGATTATCGTCACTCACTGGCTCGTTTATAACACGAGTATACTTATTTTTGACATGGTTTCCTTTTTAGGATTTGTAATATATATGTATGAATGTAGCTTACACACATGGGTGTATGTATACATATATATATATTATATATAGTACATATATAGTACATATACAGTACATATATAGCACATGTATATATAGTACATATATAGTATATGCATAGTACATATGTAGTACATATGTAGTACATGTATAGTAGATATATAGTACATACTTAGCACATGAATATAGTACATATATAGTACATATATAGTACATACATAGCACATGTATATAGTACATATATAGTACATATACAGTACATATATAGTACATATCTAGTACATATGTAGCACATATATATATTACATATATAGCACATGTATATATAGTACATATATAGTGCATATGTACTACATATATAGTACATATATAGTACATACATAGCACATGTATATAGTACATATATAGTACACATATAGTAGATATGTAGTACATATATACTACATATATAGCACATGTATAAATAGTACATATGTAGTGCATATTTAGTACATATATAGTACATATATAGTACATACATAGCACATGTAAATAGTACACATATAGTGGATATATCACATATGTAGTACATATGTAGGACATATATAGTACATACATAGTACATACATAGCACATGTATATAGTACATATATAGTATATATAATACATATATAGCACACGTATCTACATAGTACATATATAGCACATATAAACAGTACATATATGTATATATATGTGGAACAAATTAATGAGCATAGTGGCTTCAAACTATGAGCTCTGCTTGTAGTGCTCAATGTTTCGCTTCATAATGTCCAAGCACGGTCCCAGCAATCGCTCAAAGCAGTCGCGTTCAATGAACGCCACCTTGCACTTTCCAATGGCATAAACGGACGCCGACCGGGGCGCGTTCTCTATGAGCGCCATCTCGCCGAAATACTGTCCCTTGGTCTGCTGCGCAACTTCCTGCGCGCATCCCTCTTTAGTGATGATCACCCTTACCGCACCCTGCTCGATGAAGTACATTCCCTGTGCCTCAGCGCCCTCCGAGATGATGCACTGGCCGTCCGAGTAGCTCTGCGGAAGCAGCGCATCCGCAAGGTTCATCCGCTCATAAGGATCCAGTGACTTCAACATGGGCACGCGTTCCAAGAGCTCCTCATACATCTTCCGCTTCTTGAAGGCGCTCTTGAGAACGATGCGCCTGAAAGAGCTGCGCTCCATGGCCCAGAGCGTGCCTGGTCCCTGCGCAATGACGGTTGCGGACCGTGGCATGTTGTACATTAGCGCCAGTTCGCCGAAGCTGCCCTTCTCCTCGAACACGTGGACCTTCTTTTCAACACCGTCCGAGTTGCGGAACATGACATCATACATGCCCTTTTGGATGACGTAGAAGTTGTCGCCGTCCAGGCCCTGCTCAATGACCTTCTCGTCTGCTTCGACCGTCCGCTCGAACATGGCGTCGATGACCTCTTGCATCTGTTCCGGCTCGAGCGACTTGAAGAGGAGAATGTTCTGGACGGCGTCTGTGAGGTGCTCCCGTTGGATGTCCGTCTTCGGGTGGACCTTCCGGTAGACATCATCGTCATCATCGTCTGCTTCTGGGTCATATTTCTCAGCCGACACTGAATGCCGACGGGCGAAGCGACTCTTCAGCGTCTTCGGCTTGAAGTGTACGGGGTCGGGCTCCCGCGCCTCCTCCTCGTCATCCACGATTATGTACATTGGGACCGGCTTCGGCTTCTTGTTCTCACGAGTTCTCGTGAAGTACTCCACGGCGAACTCGTGCAGGTCGGCCGGCCGCTCGCGCAGCACTGCCACGGTGAAGTCCCGCAGCAGATCGCCCAGCCCCTCGGGAATGTCGAAGTTCATGGCGCTGGTTACTAGCAGCACAGTGCGGCACAGCCAGGCTCTTACCGATGGCGTCGGCCCGCGTGCCGCTGGAAACCAGCGATGCGGGGGTACGGGGGAGTGTGGGATGGTGGTGGGGTGGAGTTGGAGGGATGGGGGTAGGGGCTGAAAGGAGGGGTGAGACGGTGGGTGAGAGAGTTGGGTGTTTGGAGGGGAGAGATGAGAGGATGGGTGGGAGAATGGGTGAGTTGGGGGTTTGGAGGGGAGGGGAGAGGTGAGAGGAGGTGTGCGAGGGTGAGTGAGTTGGGGGTTTGGAGGGGAGGGGAGGGGAGGGGAGGGGATGAGGAGGGGTATGGGGGAGAGTTGGGGGTTTGGAGGGGAGGGGAAGAGAGGACAGGTAAGAGGAGGGGTAGGAGGGTGGGTGTGTGAGTTGGTGGTTTGGAGGGGAGGGTTGGAGGGGAGGGGATTAGAGATGGGGTGGGAGGGCGGGTGTGTCAGTTGGGGGGTTGGAGGGGAGAGTTGGAGGGGAGGGGACTAGAGGAAGGTGGGAGGGCGGGTGTGTTAGTTGGGGGTTTGGAGGGGAGGGTTGGAGGGGAAGGGATTAGAGGAGGGGTGTGAGGGCGGGTGTGTGAGTTGGGGGGTTGGAGGGGAGAGTTGGAGGGGATGGGATTAGATTAGAGGAAGGGTGGGAGGGCGGGTGTGTGAGTTGGGGGTTTGGAGGGGAGGGGAGGAGGGTGAGAAGGAGGGGGTGGGAGGGCGGATATGTGAGTTGGGTGTTAACTCTACACTCAATACCAGAACTGCTAGCGCATCGCCCCCTTGGGGTGGAGTCTAGTCGGCGGGGGTTGGGTGTGTGTGCGCAGCTCTCTCAGCCCCCCGTGTGCAGACTGCTGCAGGTGCATACAGCATCCCAGCGCGCGTATATCAGTCGGCCGCCAATCGATGAGGTCCGCTGGTCTGTGGATCGTCCCTGCCGGCAACCAGCCACAGCCTGCTGGGAAAAGAAGCAGATCAGTGTTAGCATACATGGTGAGTGTAGAGAGAGAGCAAACAATTACACATAGACAAAGTTAACTACATGTATGCACATGTTATGGATGTGTGCATGCACATACATATGGTCGATATGGAGAGGTCCCGACATTAAAGTTGCATAGTCCGATGGTTTTGAATTTCTGTGCTTTTTTTTTTTATAGATAAATATATTAGATCGATCACTAGTATCTACTTTACATTACTTCAAAGTTACTTTTATTTTAAATGAGAAACTTTTGAGATATTTTGAGTGCAAACATGGAAAAGTAGTTTTGGCAAGCTTGCCAAAACTCTGACAACATAAACTTCTGCAGTAACAGGTTCTGTTAAATTGACTCAGTATTGCCATCTATGCAGAAACAAATGCTTAATAAATGCATAAGTATCTAAGTTAGATATATAAAATCAAATCTAGATAATTGGTTTGGTTTTGAAAATTTGATATTTCATCAGACTATGCAACTTTAATCTTCACCCCGAATTAACTTTACCCGATGAAATGTAGCAGAGACTCACACATTAAACTAAGCGTAGGCTTTCAGCGAACGTGGCTCTAATAACATTAAAGTGGTCGCGAGTGTCAGAGTTTTGGTGTGCTTAGCAAAAGTAATTTGTGTGCGTTTGCACTTTACGCTGTGTCTCCTCATGGACCGATGTCATCACCACCCACGCAGCTCTTTCACTCGATATCCTCTGAAGAGAGTTCAAAGATATGGTCACATGATTCCAATGGATACTGAACACAAATGTTCACTACGTTTGTGGTGTTCTCTGTGGCGGAGTGGTTAGAGTGTCTGACTTTTTTCTAGGTCGGACTCCTAATCTGAAGGTCGGTGGTTCGATTCCCCATGCCCCCATCTCTGCTAATTTGGATTTCCACTGCTGTGTATAACTTACAGCGTCATCAAAGGCCAGTTGCTCTCATACCATGTCTATGTGGTGTGGGAGGTTAAAAATCCCTTGGGTCGGTAAAAGTGTAGGCTCGGGCTTTCTATCGACAAACCGTCTAATGGTGAAAACAAGCCTATTCAGGCTTATCCATGACAGGCAGTATAAATCTTCAACAACAACTTCAACAACGTCTTAAGGAACTATTCATATCGTAGATGGAACAATTATATTGGGCTGAGACCAAGTAAATATGCCCGGGGGAAAGATGCAGCATATAATGCTGCCGGAAAATGTCAATCCCTAGCTAATTGCCTAGAGTTTAAAGCTGTATAGTCCGATGAAGCATTACATCTTCAAAACCAAAACAATTATTTAGATTTGATTTTACATATTTAACTTAGATGCTAATGCA
Source organism: Branchipolynoe longqiensis (assembly GCA_030323885.1). Taxonomy (NCBI): domain Eukaryota; kingdom Metazoa; phylum Annelida; class Polychaeta; order Phyllodocida; family Polynoidae; genus Branchipolynoe; species Branchipolynoe longqiensis. Next base: position 100,520,347 of record CM059188.1, on the reverse strand, counting down.
CTTGTTGAGCATAAATTGCCACATCATAGGCTTCTGTAGAAAGAGCTGCTATTAAATTGTCTCAGTGTTCCCTTCTATGGGGTAATGCATGCTAATCTTTCATGTTTATTCTTCAAATATCTCAAAAGTTAACCATTTCAAATCAAAATTACTTCAAATTAAAGCTGCATAGTCCGATGAAACATCACATTTTCAAAACCAAACCAATTATCTAGATTTGATTTTACATATCTAACTTAGATACTGCTGCACTTATTAAGCATTTGTTTCTGCGTAGAAGGCAATACTGAGTCAATTTAACAGAATCTGTTACTACAGAAGTCTATGGTGTCAGAATTTTGGGAAGCTTGCCAAAACTAATTTTCCATGTTTGCACTCAAAATATCTCAAAGGTTTACCATCTAAAATAAAAGTAACTTTGAACTAGTGTAAAGCAGATATTTGTGATCGATCTAATATATTTATGTCAGAAAAAATGCAGAAATTCAAAACCCTCGGACTATGCAAATTAAAGTCAGGTAGATTATAACGACCAACCTCATATATTATAGTAACCCTGAGAAAATAAGTCGTTTTAATCTATACATATTTGAACTAGTCATACTTATTCATAATAATTGTGAATAAGTCCTTTAAGGAGTGTGCTTAATGAGAAAAGGATGCGTCCTAGCAACATCTAGGGTCGTACACAGTCTCCATTCATGTAGCGCTGCTAGCTTAGTGTACCGAGTATCGATGAACAATACGTTGAACACTCATGCCTCCCGCCTGGTACAGTATAACCTCGTTAAACCAAACTTGAAGGGACCCTATAAATCTGTTTGGATTAACCGATCATTGGTTTAACCGAGCTTTGGCTTTGACTTTGAATTGAGTAAGTGGGTATTGCACATGTAATATACAATGTATGTGGTCACTTTCATTTTATTTTTTTTTATGTATGTACAATATACCCCCGTTAAACCTTGCTCGGCTAAACCAAACGATCGGTTAATCCAAACCTTTTTCGGCGGCCCGGCAAAATACTACCATTTATCATATAAAAAAGTTAGTGGGGTCTCTGATGACCTTATAAACCACATGGAAGTTTGGTTTAACCATACCAGAGTGGCCTGGGTCCGACAATTGTGTTTGGATTAACCGATAATTTGGATTAACCGACTTTGGTTTAACCAACTTTTTTATATGACAAATGGTAGTACTTTGCCAGGCCGCCGAAAAAAGTTTGGATTAACCGATCATTTGGTTTAACATAGCTTGGTTTAACGGGGTTATACTGTACCAGCTTCATATAATATTAAAACCAAATCGACACAGCTACTATTAACAATCTCATTGCGACCATTAAATGAGGATAATGGATATCGACCGATAATCCACTTATTATTAAACCATATTAATCTTGTTATTGGTTGGTTAGTTTTAAGTCCTGGTAAAAGCTAAGGTAATATCATGATGGGTACCGACTTGTGACCGTGCGCACTCATGGTGACTTTTATAGTGCTGTCCCACTGGGAAATAAGGTCACTGGCACCATGATCCAATCTCCCACTCAGACACATTATCCTGACAGTGAGCGAACCAGTCACTATCCTAGTAATGCTGAGTGCCAAGCTAGGAAGGGACAAGTATCAATTTTGTAAGTCATTGATTTGACTGAGTGTGTAAACCTGCGGGTCGCAGCTTCCATCGTTCCTCAGGAACCAGCGGACAGTCATTCAAAATACACATATTGAAACCATAAAAAGGTTTTGGTAACTACTATTTCTACATCTTATGTACGATTGTAAAATTCCCACAATCGGTATAAGGGCATGGATGCTGTTCAATTCTTTGACAACCTTGATATAAAAAATGTGCAGATTCACTCCCATTCCCAATGTGTTTTTGGATAATCCCAAGATGACCCAGACGCCCTGTTGGTGTTACTGTCACCCTGACCCACACATCCCTGGCACTACCAACCTGACCCACATACCACCCCTGTTACAGCCAACCTGACCCACATACCACCCCTGTAACTACCAACCTGCCCCACACACCCCTGTAACTACCAACCTGACCCACACACCCCTGTAACTACCAACCTGACCCACACACCCCTGTAACTACCAACCTAACCCACACACCACCCCTGTTTCTGTGACTCGGCCTCACACGCCGACAGACACGGGCTTCCCCCGCCCCGCCCCACCCCGCCCCGCCCCGCCCCGCCCCGCCCCGCCCCGCCCCGCCCCGCCCCGCCCCGCCCCGCCCCGCCCCGCCTCACCCCGCCCCGCCCCCGCCCCGCCCGCCCCGCCCCGCCCCGCCCGCCCCGCCCCGCCCGCCCCGCCCCGCCCCGCCCCGCCCCCCACGCACCTTGCACCTGCCTCCTAATACCCCTGTCACACTACGACGTAATGAGCGAACGTGAGCCTAACGTGGTGATTTTTCGTCATTACGTTGATGTACGTTGGATTACGTTATGATGATGTGATAATGACGATAGACTGACGTCGACATTACGTCATGTTACGTCGAGTTACGTCGAGGTTTTGGACATGTTAAAAAATGTTGACGTAGCTCGAACGTAAGGGTTTACGTTCGCCGTATGTTCTGTTCACGTTCAGCGAACGTCAATGATGTTAAACGGATGTTAGGCAAACGTTCCTCACTACATTCCACTACGTTCCACTACGTTCCACTCGTTGACCCACATTAAAGCCGGTGGAAACGTCCATGCGGCGTAATGGGAAAGTCAGGAGAATGTCAGGAGAACGTCAAGAGAACGTCAGGAGAACGTACGTTCAGCGTTTCACCAACGTTTAATGACGTAAGTAATGTAAGGTAACGTAAAGCAACGTAGTTCTGGCGATGGAATAATGTTCATAACGTTCCGTGAGCATTATTACGTTGTCCTCTCTCGTTGAATGACGGTATCACTACGCTTTACCGACGTTACGCTCTCGTCCACTACGCTGCCTCCACGTTCAACTTGTTCCCAAATTTGCATACTATGCCGAGAAGTTCAACGTTCTTCACGTTCTCCCTATGTTGACGTCGTTACGTCATAGTGTGACAGGGCCATAAGACACACTTCTCCCCATCAGACACATCCATCTCGATTTCACCATTACGCTCAAGAGCCATTTGGATCTCTGCCCGCCCGTAATACACACACACAATCTGAGAAACCAAAAAGGCACCCAAAAACATCCCAAACCCGCCAACTAATTAAATCAGCACTCACATTGACGTCCCAACTCCCCACAACCCCACCCAATCGCCTCAGACACAATTATATTACCTTGATTAAAACAGGTCATGTAACTAAACTGATCCACCCAGTGCAGGAAGCCTCTGGTTAATTCACAAGTAACTCGACATTTTAAAACCTGCAGTTTGAGAGCTCCAAATGACAATGCGCCCTTCTTCCCCCTTGCTCCCACCCAGCCTGCCTGTCTGCCCAGCCCGTCCCCGGGCTGCCTGCCCCCTCCCTCTCCGGTCTGCTTGCCTGCTTGCCTGCTTGCCTGCTTGCCTGCTTGCCTGCTTGCCTGCTTGCCTGCTTGCCTGCTTGCCTGCTTGCCTGCTTGCCTGCTTGCCTGCTTGCCTGCTTGCCTGCTTGCCTGCTTGCCTGCTTGCCTGCTTGCCTGCTTGCCTGCTTGCCTGCTTGCCTGCTTGCCTGCTTGCCTGCTTGCCTGCTTGCCTGCTTGCCTGCTTGCCTGCTTGCCTGCTTGCCTGCTTGCCTGCTTGCATGCTTGCCTGCTTGCCTGCCCCCGCCCGTCCCCGGACGTCCCCGCCCGTCGTCGGACTACCTGCTTGCCTCTCTCCTCCGCGGCTTGCCTGCCTGCCCCGCCCGTCCCCAGCCTGTCTGCCTACTCCGCCGTTCCCGGCATGTCTGCCTGTCTGCCTGCCCCGCCAGTCCCCATCCTGTCTGCCTGCCCCGCCCGTCCCTATCCTGTATGCCTGCCCTGCCCGTCCCCATCCTGTCTGCATGCCCCGCCCATCCCCAGCCTGTCTGGCTGCCCAGCCCGTCCCCAGCCTGTCTGTCTGCCCCGCCTGTCCCCAGCCTGACTGCCTGCCCTGCCCGTCCCCAACCTGTCTGCCTGCCCCGCCCATCCCCAGCCTGTCTGCCTGCCCCGCCCGTCCCCAGCCTGTCTGCCTGCCCCGCCCGTCCCCAGCCTGTCTGCCTGCCCCGCCCATCCCCAGCCTGTCTGCCCTGCCCCTCCCCAGCCTGACTGCCTGCCCCGCCCGTCCCCAGCCTGTCTGCCTGCCCGGCCCATCCCCAGCCTGTCTGCCTGCCCCGCCCATCCCCAGCCTGTCTGCCTGCCCCGCCCGTCACCAGCCTGTCTGCCTGCCCCACCCATCCCCATCCTGTCTGCCTGCCCCACCCGTCCCCAGCCTGTCTGCCCCGCCCCTCCCCAGCCTGACTGCCTGCCCCGCCCGTCCCCAGCCTGTCTGCCTGCCCCGCCCATCCCCAGCCTGTCTGCCTGCCCCGCCCATCCCCAGCCTGTCTGCCTGCCCCGCCCGTCACCAGCCTGTCTGCCTGCCCCACCCGTCCCCATCCTGTCTGCCTGCCCCACCCGTCCCCAGCCTGTCTGCCTGCCCCACCCCTCCCCAGCCTGTCTGCCCCGCCCGTCCCCAGCCTGTCTGCCGCCCGTCCCCAGCCTGTCTGCCTGCCCCGCCCGTCCTCAGCCTGTCTGCCTGCACGCGCCATTACCGCCCTGTCTGCCTGCCCCACCCGTCCCCAGCCTGCCTGCCTCCCTGCCTGCCCAGCCTGTCTGCCTGACTAGCCCGTCCCCAGACTGCCTGTCTGCCCAGCCCGCCGCCCACCTGACTGTCAAATGAAGCTAACTTCGACGGCTTACTTCTCACTTGTATCTCTGGAGACTGGCACGCGCCGATAACAGCGGGTGGCGGGCGGTGTGAGGGGAGTGGCGGGCGGCGGGCCGCGGGGCGGCGGGCAGCGGGCAGCGGGTGGCGAGCGGCGGGCAGCAGGCAGCGGGCTGTGGGAGACGGGTGGCGGATGGCGGTCACCGGGCGGTGATCAGCGGGTGGCGGGTGGCGGGCGGCAGGTGGTGGGTGGCGGGCGCTGGGCAGCAGGGTGCGGGCGGCGGGCATGTGGCGACAGCCGGTGGTCGGAGATAATTAACGTGTAACCTGGACATGTTCCAGGATCTAAGGCTATTCCCGATTGGTTTCGCTGGCGTCCGCTAGGGGCATTGAGAAGTGACCCCAAAAGCAGTTGGAGACGACGGTGTGAGCGCGAGTGGGGATTTGCTAGGGGTTAATGGGGGTGACCGCCGGCACCCGTCAGCCTGATGACCTCCTCACATAGGATATGCTCAGAGACCTCATTATAGACACCGGCAGCAAGTAGTGGGCTAGCAATATTTTGCTATTTTAAAGTCAATTCCAGAAGGGATGACCGGGGATCAGTTGAGCGCCCGCTTTCCGTATGACAAGTGATGGGATTCGAATTATTGCCGAGTGTAACTGTAAGGCTAGGTTATTGGTTAAACTTGACCAGGGTTTGACCTTTAGGTTCGAATCCCATAACTTGTAATTACGGAGAGGTGTGAGCAGGATGTGATGAAGGATTGGTGAGGTGGGGTAGGTTGGGAAGGCGGCAGTGTCAGTGAGAGAATGAGATATATACTTATCGATACTGTGAGAGTGAGAGAATGAGAGATACTGATCGCTACTGATTCTGGTGCTCGGCATTAATAGAATATGGCAAGGACTGATTTTCTCAGTATCAGGTTAATGTGACTCACTGGGACATCGGGTCATTGTACCGACAGCCCGTCTTCCAGTGGGGCAGCACTTTGACCTTAGATGTTGCCAGAAGCAACCTCCCCTGAAAAGACCCCACATATATCTGATGTAAAATGCATTATATTAGTATAAAGTCGCGGAGGGGAATTATTCTAAATATTTTGATTGTTATTATTATTATCATTCTGTATAGACCCCTTTCAATGGTTGTAAACATTGTGTATGCGCACGCAGCTTGGCTGCAGAACGAATGCACACTGCCATTGAGTTTGTCGGTATGTGCACTGCAAAACGTCAATTTTATTCAAATTTAATAGAAATGCAGAAGCCTAACCTTATAAATTTAATATAATCTGTGTGGAAAACATGTTTTCTATATGTGTTCCAAGTGGTTTGTTTCTAGGTGGTGTGGTTTTAGAGATATTTAACTTTTTCTGTATGAAGATTGCTCACGGCCATTGACAATGCATTGACTCATTGAGTTTGCCGATATGCGCAGTTCAAAACGTCAAACCTATTCAAAGTTAATAGAAATGCAGAACTCTAACCATATAAATTTAATATAATCTGTTCGTTAAATAAATGTTCTATATCAGTTCCAGGCAGTTTGTTTCTAGGTGGTGTAGTTTTAGAGATATTTAAGTTTTTCTGTATGAAGATTGTTCACAACCATTGACAATGCATTGAGTTTGCTGATACGTGCGGTTCAAAATGTCAATTTTATTCAAAATGAATAGAAATGCAGAACCCTAACAATATAAAGTTAATATAATCTGTTCATGTAATATGTTGTCTATATGTGTTCCAGGCGGTTTGTTTCTAGGTGGTGTAGTTTTAGAGATATTTTAGTTTTTCTGCATGAAGATACGCTCAGCTCAAAATGTCAATTTTATTCAAAATTAATAGAAATTAAGAACCCTAACCATATAAATTTAATATAATATGTTCGTTCAATATGTTTTCTATATATGTTCCAAGCAATTTGTTTCTAAGTGGTGTGGTTTTAGAGATATTTCACCTTTTCTCTATGAAGATTGCTCATACGCATTGAGTTGGCAGTGTGACAGTGTGTCATCCTGCAGCCAAGCAGCGCGCGCACTGACCTAAATACCTATGCTGATGGCATATGAAATAGGTCTATATTGCCACCTCCTTGCTGTGCTTATGACTGGTGGTGCCACCACCGGCGCTCCTCCTCCTTATCTTGCGTTCCAAACCGCCACTTGCACTGATATATAACACAACCATATATATATTGGCATACCGTATATGTCCCAATAGAAGCATGCTACCCAAATAGAAGCACACCCCACATTCAAGATTGAAAGCACACAGAAAGTAGATCATATTCAGACTGAATGCACATAAAATAAGACAATCCCACTTGATTACAGAGGAAGTGTTCTCTGTGGCGGAGTGGTTAGAGTGTCTGACTTTTTTCTAGGTCGGACTCCTAATCTGAAGGTCAGTGGTTCGATTCCCTGTGCCTCCACCTCTGCCAATTTGGATTTCCACCGCTGTGTATAACTTACAGCATCATCAAAGGCCAGTTGCTCTCATACCATGTCTATGTGGTGTGGGAGGTTATAAATCCCTTGGGTCGGTAAAAGTGTAGGCTTGGGCTTTCTATCGACAAACCGTCTAATGGTGAAAACAAGCCTATTCAGGCTTATCCATGACAGGCAGTATAAATCTTCAACAACAACTTCAACAACGTCTTAAGGAACTATTCATATCGTAGATGGAACAATTATATTGGGCTGAGACCAAGTAAATATGCCCGGGGGAAAGATGCAGCATTTAATGCTGCCGGAAAATGTCAATCCCTAGCTAATTGCCTAGAGTTTAAAGCTGTATAGTCCGATGAAGCATTACATCTTCAAAACCAAAACAATTATTTAGATTTGATTTTACATATTTAACTTAGATGCTAATGCACTTGTTGAGCATAAATTGCCACATCATAGGCTTCTGTAGAAAGAGCTGCTATTAAATTGTCTCAGTGTTCCCTTCTATGGGGTAATGCATGCTAATCTTTCATGTTTATTCTTCAAATATCTCAAAAGTTAACCATTTCAAATCAAAATTACTTCAAATTAAAGCTGCATAGTCCGATGAAACATCAAATTTTCAAAACCAAACCAATTATCTAGATTTGATTTTACATATCTAACTTATTAAGCATCGACAAACTGTCTAATGGTGAAAACAAGCCTATTCAGGCTTATCCATGACAGGCAGTATAAATCTAAAACAAAAACAAATCAAAATTTACTATCATATTCAGACTGAATGCACATAAAATAAGGCAATCCCACTTTATTTCAGAGGCACGACAAAAACAAATCCATGAAATTCTTTAACTTTGAATAGACGCACATCCACGTGTCTGCACTCGTGCAGTGCGTGTCTATTGGGACATATAAGGTATATATATATGTGTGTGCGTGTGGTAGGCGTGAAGCATTTCGCGCTTTGCCACAGCGCACACAACCATGACCACACACTAATCTCTAGTCGGTGATGGGAGGCTAATGGTATTGGCCACATCCCGATTGGTGGTCATGGCATGGACAAGTGCCTGATGGGAAATGTGTGTCCGGGGAGCAAATAGCTATTTTCCATTGGAGGTCTTTTAACACAGGTCTAGGAAACATCCACTGAGCCTCCTCCTTAGAAATAAGAATGCCCCCACGTCTATATGATACTGCCCTATTAAGGGTCAAAAGGTTATACTACATATAAAGCAGGAGACTTATGTTTGTGTTGTGGAACTATTTAATGAAATCTAAAGTAATGCTAGGATGTATATAGATAAAAGATTCACCCTGTACTTCCAGTACAGGGGTGAAAACCAGCCTTATATAAAAACGGTCGAAAAATCGGGCTAATGAATTGAGTCTTTATGAGAGCCTAATTTCACAATCTAAGAAGCAACATTTATTATTTGTATGTCTTCATGTTTACCCGCTACTTTTGAGTTGGAAAATATAATAAAACATATACTTTAATGCAATTTAAAAGTGAAATCGACGGCGTTCTCTGGCCGCATTCTTGTCTTTTTGCATTCTCTCCCATTTCACCAACTCTGTGCTGATATAAGTAACCATTTAAAAAAATAAAATTTTTTTTTTATTGAGGATGTATTTATACTGTCCATAGCATATAAGCCTGGGTATTCAGGCTTGTTTTCAATGCTGGCCAGCTGTAGTGTTGGTGTTATCTTATCACACAGTAGCTGCTGATAAGGTATTTGATTGCCTGTATTTCAGTAGCAGATTTGTCACTGGTGCCAAGCATTCTACTTGTTGTTCCATACTAACGGTATTTTCGCCCGTATTTAGACTACATTGTCGTTCACCCGTGTACTACAAGTATCGGGTGAATCTTTTATCTAGGATGTATACAGATATGGGTTACATGTTACAAATTGTGTATTCAACAGTTATTGTATACATTATTCTATATACCTTTTGTGTAAATAACTCTGAATTGAAAAATGGCTGGAAGATAAGTGCTTCGGCACTGACAAAAGACTTATTCAGCAGAATAAACATATTTACCCCCAAAAATGAAGATAAAAAGCATTATACAGGTATAAATGCAAGGGGAACATTTACTCTACATTATATTCCTCCGTTGGTGCATTGGGAAATATGGTATATGGGGAAGTGTAACCGATATATATATATATATATATGTCACATTTTCCCACCAGTGTTGAAGCGTGGAGGAGCTGACTGGGCAGAAGGCCCTGCACTTCAAGCCCAGTCCCTGGGCGCTGTGTCTGCAGTAACCAGCGTAGATAGACTTGAGAATTGATAGGCTTACAATTACGGCAAACTGCCCCCGTCCAGCGTCAGGTAAATAAGGTCCGCTGGTTGTGCCTGCCGTCTAATTAATAGTGGTAACAGTAGACCTGTTTGTACGCGGGGCGAGGGTCAGTAGCACTAAAGGCCCTGTCACACCTCACCGGATTGGGGGAAACGGACAGAAAACAAACAATGTGCGGTTTGTGTCCGTACAAGTTTTGAACATGCACAAAACTAGGAATGGATGCCGCCGGATTGACATATACAGTTCTTGTCCGGTTTGATTTTGTTTCGTCCGTTGGCTATCCGTTCATGTCCATGTCTGTTTCAGGTCCGTTTCATGTCCGTTTCATGTACGTTTCTACGGCCACCTTAGACCCGAGGTCGCAACACTTTGACACATTTGAATATATTTTGATACTTATCACCACCGACTAGACAATTCTGTCCATTGCTCAATCTGGCATAGTGTGACAGGTACTTAAGCAACAGTCACTGACTGTCCGGTGGTTAAAGGGAGATCCACAAGCACATGTTTAACAGATACTCCAATGGTTCCAGTTACCATTCCATAAGTGCCTGTCACACCTCACCGGATTGAGTACCGGATACAACCGGACAAGGAATTTTCTAGTCCAGTGGTGTTCGGTATCAAAATGTACCGAAATGTGTCGAAATGTTGCACTTTCGGGTCAAAGGCGGCGGACGAAACGGGTGCTAAACGGACAAAGAATGTACATTAATGAATAGCCAACGGACGAGAACCGGACAAGAATCGGACGAGAACCGAATGTCAAACGGACTGACCAAACATTAATGAATAGCCAGCGGACTGTTCACGGATGCGCTGAAAAAAACAACTGACAGAATTCCCATAACACCATCAATGGACTATTCAGGAAGCAAACCGGAGACGTAACGGATGGGTAACGGACATGAACCGGACAAAACGGACTAATCAGACTTAAACCGGACACCAACTGTACACGTCAGTCCGGGGGTGTCCGGTACAGGTTTTGTGCATGTTCAAAACTTCCCACGTACACACCAGACACCAACGGACAGATAACTGACACGCCGGATGCCCACCGTATATAAACCGTACATTGCCGTATTACACCGGGCAGTGTCCACTTTCTGTCCGGTTCCTCAATCCGGTGAGATGTGACTGGGCCTTTAGACAATCAGGACCAGGCAGGCTGGCCGAATGAGTTGAGCATCTGTCTCCAGTTTTGGTACATCGTATGATTTGAACCCATGGATTCAAACCCTGGTCGAGTCAAACCAATGACTTAAAAATGTATATTTGTCACTTCCTAGCCAGGCGCTCGGCATTATTAGGATAGGGCAAGGACTGGTTTGCTCAGTGTCAGGATAATGTGACTGAGTGGGGGGATATCAGGCCATGGTGATGGTGGGCTGGTCTTCCAGTGAGGCAGCACTATAACGTCGTTAAAAGTGTGAACTGTCACAAGTATGTACCTGTCCTTATATGACCATAGATGTTACCAGGATGTAAAACTCCCACAACCAATCAACTTGACACTGAGCCATGCCGAGTGTCAGGTAAGGTGCAATAAGTGTCAATATGTGCGAGACTTTGATTGATCAATCCTACGACTCCCTCCCCACCCCTTCTCTCGATAGCGGAGGCCCGCGGCCCGACCCGACCAGCTCAGCCCGCTCCTCGGTCGCTGCTACCGGTGAAGGTGGGACCAGTGTACTGAGCTGCTACCCCCTTCATTTATGTGCTACGCTGGTCCTCGGGAGACTTGGGGTGCTGATAATTGTGATATATGGCGCTCGTGCCTAAATTGCTCACTCAGCCTCGCCTCAGGTTATGAGCAGCTCGGCGCGCCTACTCATCTAAACCCGCGCCGGAACCAGCAGTCCTACCGCCCCGAGGCAAGCATTGCTAATGCACGCCAGGAACCTGCGCTGGATACAGATGTATAAATACAGCCAGACTATAGCCCCGTTCACACACCGGCCTTAAAGTTGCATAGTCCGATGAAACATAACACTTTCAAAACCTAAATACTCACCTAGGTTTGATTCTACATATCTAACTTAGATAGTGGTGCACTTATTAAACATTTGTCATCACACTGAAGGAAATACTGACGCAATTTAAGAGAACCTGTCACTGCAGATGCCTATGGTGTCAGAGTTTTTGGCGTGGTTGCCAAAATTAATTTTGCATGGTTGTCCTTCAAATATCTCCAAAGTTAACAATCTAAAATAAAAGTTACTTCAAACTAAAGTAAGGTAGTCTATAGCGATCAATCTAATGTATTTATCTGAGAAAATGACAGAAACTCTAAACCATCGGACTATGCAACATTAAGTTGCCTCAACTAGTTTGCCTCATGTAAGTCGACTCAGATCGTGTGTGTGAATGCTCCGCTGAGGCGACTTAGGGCTGAGTCGACTCAACTAGTTTATCTCATCTAGACCGCTTCACGAGGTGGATTAGATGAGGTGAACTAGTTAAGGCGACTGAAGGCCCTTGTGTGAACGGGGCTTAAGTCCTACTAGAGCACCCTTGCCAGCACAAACTGTGCAATAGAGCGGCAGTCTTGACATGCATACCTAATTATAACCTGGTTATAAATGTAGGATTCGGACATTTTATTTACAGACTAAGCAACATTATAGATTATGGACCTTATTCTTAAATTTGCATAGACCGGCGGTTTTCATTTTCTGTCAATTTCTGAGATAAATACATTAGGTTGATCGTTATAATGCACATTACTTTACCTTGAAGTAACTTTGATTTTAAATGGCTAAGTTTTGAGATATTTGAAGTGCCAACATGCAAAATTAATTTTGGCAAACATGCCAAAACTCAGACACCATAGGTTTCCGCAGTAACAGTTTTTTTTTATTAAATTGGCTCCATATTCCATTCTATGCGGTGACAAATATTTAATAAGTTTCTAAGTTAGATATGTAGAATAAAATCTAGATCACTGTTTTAGTTTTGAAAAGAAATTGATGTTTTCATCAGACTATGGAGCTTTAATTAGGTCATGCAAGATATGCGGAATATAATCTATACTTACATTGATCATGTCATTGATTATTGAGTACATTAAGCTTCGTAGCTGACACACGCGTCGTAATTGGTATATAATATCTTTAAAGCTGCATAGTCCGATAAAGCATCAAATTGTCTAAATGAAAACAGTTATCTACATTTGATTCTAGATATCTAACTTAGATACTGGCACACCTGTTAAGCATTTGCTGCCACATAGAAGGGAATACTGAGTCAATTCAATAGAACTTGTTGCTGCAGAAGCCTATGGTGTCAGGCTTTTGGCGTGCTTGCCAAATCTAAGTTGACATGTCTCCACTTGAAATTTCTCAAAAGCTAAAGTAAGGTAGATTATAACAATCAATTAAATATGCTTATCTCAGAAAAATGACAGAAACTCAAAACCATCGGGCTATACAACTTTAATAATAAGTAATGTGGAGTATAAAGCATTTATACAAATATTATACAGATATTATTATTATCTACTATTGTCATATATCTATATTCCCTTCATGGGATTCGAACCCACAACCCCCAAGCCTGCGTGCTCACGGGCAGTGACTAACGGATCGGCCACTGATTGGCTGCCACTGGGCGGGGTGGCAGTCACGCATTCCCCAACGCTCAATGGTCGTGTAGGTATATCGGCCATTTGCATATAATATCTAGCTTTGACTGGACGTGCTGAGTCGCTCCAAGCATGACCAACCACGTGGTAGCAATGCCACTGGAGCTGTGCACAATGTGCGGGGAAGAGCATGAACCCCCCCGCGGTTCAAAGTGTAAGCATACGAAGATGCCCAAGCGGGCTATCAAGTCAGAGCCCACTGAGGAGGAGGCGGACAGGGGTTCGCGCGAGCCACCGGCACCGGCGGTGGCATGTGGCGTGCGGCGCACCATGGCCGGAGTAGCATGTAATCTGGAGGAATATGAAGAAGATGACGAGGAGCAGGATCTGAAAAGGCAGCTGGCAGCACGGGTGCGGGAGCGTCGGAAGCAGGCGCTACGGGTGGAGTTGGAGAGTAAGCCGACGGAGATGGTGGGGGAGCCAAAGGCATCGGTGAAAAAGCCCTAAAAAAAGAAGCAGGCGGCGGAGCCAAAGCCTGACGACTCTCCGAGTGAAAGCAGCTCATCTAGCAGCGAATCCGACTCTGTTAACGAGGCCCCAGGCCGGAGACGGAGTGGTAGCAAGCGGCGACGATGCCAAAAATGCAGTAAGTTTGTCCTAAATGAGGTTACAAAGGAGGAGAAAAGCCTTAACAAATTTATCGCTATGGAGATGTCTATGCTGCCCTGATGTGGGGTTTGGAGCGTGGCAAGGTGGTGGGGATGGACTATGATGATCTGATCAGCTATATGGGCCATGTCGCTTATCTGGCTGTGCATGCCACCACCTGTGCCTACACGACAGAGAGTACCGGGTCTATGATAAAGCTATCCGGGCAAAGGCCAAGTTCAATCAAGGGTTTGAAGGCCTTGAAGATGGGAGATCAGGAGATCGGGAGATCTCAATTTTGCATTTTAATGTGGACAACTATCAGAGTGTGTGTCAGGCTAGGAAGCCGACACGCACTGGTTACTTGGGCAAGTCCTTTGATGGTCCCAAACTATGCTATAGCCACAATTACAACAAGGATGGTTGTACGCTGAGGCGTTGTGATTATGAGCATAAATGCCTGATTTGCAAATCATCTGATAACACGATTGAGCCGTGCAAGAGGAAGAAGTACTGACTTGGTACGGTTGTGGGCCATCTGCCATGCCCGGCTGATCTAGTTCCGTCATGTGGCGGCCACCATCTTGTCGGCGAGTGACTCACAAGTGAAGACCGGCTTTGCCGACCCTGATTTGGGGACTATATGTTTGGACGTTAACGACATTGTTTCCATTGCGGACTTTAACGACATTGTTTCTAGTCTGGGCTGTGTGGATGACAAAGGTGGCGATATTGTTGATTGTGTTAGGGAGTTTGTTTGTGTTCCCAAAGGGCCTGATTTGGGCAAGCCTGCTAATATTGATGCTAGTTGTGTTGCTAGGCCTGATTCAGGCTTTGATGTTGAGTTTGTTGATAACATGTGTTTCCCAGCTCCTGGCCATAATTCAGGGCTTTCCGGAGTGGACTCGGGTGGGTCCGGTGGAAGCCACCCTGGTCTGACCAATGCCAATGCTGATTGGCTCAGGGTGGTCGGCCCGGATCCAGCTTGACCAATTGCTGATGGGCTACTGTGCTCGCTCTGGGTCGTCGACAAAAATGGTGGCAGATGTTGTGAAAAGTAGATCGAGATCTTCGATACCTGCCTGCAAGGGAATTGTAAGTATGAACATTATATTGAAGGTTGTGTGGGCCAGCTTAGGCCGTGTAGGTTGTTTGCCAAGGTGATGTGCCATGGTGATACTGATCCAGACTGGGAGTACCTGCTCCGTGGAGCTTGTTTTGGCTTTCGGGTGATTGACCCGGAGTGTGTGAGCACATATTTCCACGGAAACTATTCATCAATAACAAAGGGTGTCACTGGGGAACGCATGGCTGTCAGAGTACAGGGTGAAATTGATGCGGGGATCCTTACTGTGGTGGATGCTCCTTGTGCCAAAAGGGCATGATGACTTTCGGGCGATCGTTGACTGCTCTGCACAAACAGGGGCTGTAAGACCAACTTCAGCTACAACTCGGTGGAGACTGTGACATCGCTGCTTCAGGAGAGAGACTACACCGCAACTATCGACATTTCGAATGCATATAGGGTGGTTAATTTCTACCCCACATGCCGGGACAGGCAAGGCCTCAGTTGGGAATTTGGTGATCGTATTGTGTTCCTAATGGATAGCAGACTGTGTATGGGCCTCAGCAGTAGCTCTTTTATGTTTTCAAAAATAAGTGATTCTGTTATGAGGTGTAATGTTAGGAAGGTTTCCCTATGTTAACTATCTTGACAATTTTTGTGTGATTGGGAGAATGGTAGAAGGGTGCACCGCAGCCCAGATTGCGTTTGTGGCCATCCTACGGCGTATGGGCTTCTACATTAGCTTGAAGAAGCTATCGACTCCCCTGAGGGTCACAAGGTTTCTCGTTATTGATATTGACTCCATTGGTCGTAATGCTCGCATTGCGTTTGATTCGTGGCGGGGAAGGAGGACCCCCCCCCCCTCTCTCTCCTTCATCCTCCCTCGACCGTTGGACCATTACATAACCCCCCCCCCCCTTTCCGGCCCTTATAACCGGCCGCCCTAGCTGCTCCTAGCCACTCGCCTTTCATCACCCTCCAGGCCCGGACCATATTTTCTACTTTGGCACCCTTCACATGCGGGCCGTCACGCTGCCCCTCACGCGATACACCTCACGCGCTTCACACGACGCCGCCCGCCTCACGCCACTTCGCCCACCGGCCCGACTATCACCCGCACACTCAGTCGTCATGCCAGCCGGCGCACGCCCCCGGGGCCGCCCCCCGGGCCGCCGCGGATCGCGCCGAGGCCGGAGCGCCTCGGCCGCCTCACAGGATGCCGCCTCCGCGACCTCCGCCGCCCCCAGCCTCCAGTCGGAGGCCACCTCATGGGCGAGCGCCGTGGATGCTCGGATGGACGCCCAGGCCGCTGCGATGCAGTCCCAGGCCGGTGCCATCGACCACCTCACGGCCCTGGTCGAGTCCTTCACCCTCGCTCCACCTCGGGCCTCGGCATGTCTGGAGCCGGCCGCCCTGCCTCCGCCTCGGGCCCCGGCCGCCCCCTCCATAGCCGAACGCTTAGCAGAGATGCTGCAGGAGCTCGCCGCCGGGACTGGAGGGGGTGCCCCCACCACGCACCCTCGCCTCCTCTCCGCCTCTCCGACGCCTACGCCCGCCTCCACGACTCCCGCCAGCGACGTCCACGCGACCTACCAGCCCTACCTACGGCGCGGCCGCTACGCCACGCAGCAAGCCGCCTCCGCCGCGCCCCAGCCCGCCTCCATTCACCCGCCTCCGGACCGCTCCCCTGCCTCCGCGGCCGACGCAGTCAGGGAGATCCTGGAATCCGCCGAGGCGCAAGGAAGCGGGCGCCGAAAAGGTATTCCCCCAGGTTACCTTTTCCCCCACGATCTCATTGAGAGGGGACCCGAGGGGAAGGCTGTAAAGCGAGGAGAGGCGACCATGGAGGAATATAACCTCGCCCTCCGCATGCTTGAGACCCACCCCTCCTTCCCCACCGACGGCCTCCCCGGACTACTACACCACAATATGACCGTCCTCCGAGACGCCGTCACACATCCCTGGCCTACCGTCCGGCGATACTCGGAGACCATATTTGCTTGGATTGCCGATGGCCGCCTCCCGGAGGGCTGGCGCGACCCTGTCGCCATCAACACTGTGCGCATGGACGTAATCACCGCCCCCGCGACTGCCTCCGGGAGCGGCGCCAGGGCTCTCCCCCCCCCCCCCGCCCGTGCCCGCCCCACCCCCACCCCCACACACTCCCGCCCCACCAGCGCCGACCCACGCACACCCTACACCCGAGAGGCCTACGGGATACCCTGCCCCGCGTGGAACAGAGATCCCGCCTCATGCGACCTCGCCCCCCCCGGTGAGGCCCACGGTGACCAGGGCGCGAGGAGGAGGCACGCATGCGCATACTGTGCGAACGTGCGCCGCATCCTCACGGTCCACAGCGAGGCGGTCTGCTATACGAAGCGCACCCGGGACCGCGCCTCAGCCGCCCCCGCGATCACCGCCCCGGATTTTTAGCCCGGCGGCGGCGACGCGGCCCCACCCCCGCAACACACCCCACACACGCCGCACACACCCCCCCCGCACCCACCCCGATAACACACACCGCCCTGCTCTGAGAAACGGCCACCCAACACCCGACACCGCCACCACCCTCAGATCTCAGGCCGACACCGACCGCCCGCCAACACCCGATACCACCCCCCGCTATGCCCTCGCCAACCGCCACCCTGCCGCCCGCCACCCTCACATCTCATACCGCAAACACCGCCCCCGCCAACCGTCTTCCCTCTCATCTTCCCGCTCCCGCCAGCCGCCGCCACCCTCACCCCGCGCCCACCCCCGCACCCGCACCCGCACCCGCACCCGCACCAGCCGCGTCAACCGCCCCCCTCCCCCCGGCCCAGGCGACACTGCATACATAGACCGCCTTCCCGGCTTCCGCCCCCCCCGCACCCCCCCCCGCTCCCGCCGCCCCCCCCTCCCCCCACGCCTTTGCCCGCCCCCTCTCCGACCCCGCCCGCACCCCTCCCCCCCCCCTCGCCCTCCCCGCCCCCCTCCTCCCCCCCCCCCCCCACTCCCCCCCCCTCCCCCCCCCCCCCCCACCCCCCACCCCGACCTCAGCGAAACCGTCGCCGAGGTCATCAGCCCTAGCATCCAGGATACCCTCCCCACCGCCCCCTCCTGCGGCCCCACCCCTACCGCCTACCGCCCCACCCTCCTATCCATATGGCCCCACCTATCCGGCGCCGCCTGGAGCCGCCACCCCACCTTCTCCCGTGCCTACCATACCCTCCGCGATACGGGCCTCCCTAATTTTTTGGCCGCCCGCATCCCCCTTCCCTCAGGCCTCCACATCCCCGCCTGGCGTGCCCGCCTCCGACACCACCCCGACAAGGACCTAGTAGACCTCCTCGAATATGGCTTCCCCGCCAACTACTCCGCCAGCACCCCCCCCCCCCGGCCCACATACACCAACCATCGGGAGGCCCCCGAGCACCAAGCCCACCTCCGCGACTTCATTACCACCGAGCTCGCCCATGGTGCCCTCGCCGGCCCCTTCACCACCCCCCCCTTCACCCCCTGGGCCCAGGTCTCCCCCATGATGACCCGCCCAAATCCGACCCGGGCAAGAGGCGGGTCATCGTCGACCTCTCCTACCCCCCTGGCCACAGCGTTAACGCTGGGATACCCCGCCGCGAGTACCTGGGTAGGCCCCACGCCTACCGGCTCCCGTCCGTGGCCGACGTGGGCCGCCGCCTCATCCGACTGGGCACCGGGGCCTACACCTGGACCGCGGACATATCCAGGGCCTACCGCCAGCTGCGCGCCGACCCCCTCTCCTGTCCCTTATACGGGATCGCCTTTGAGGGCGCGACATATGTCGACCTCGCCCTCCCCTTTGGCTGCCGCTCCTCGGGCGCCGCCTGCGTCAGGGTGACCGCCGCGGTGGCCTGGATCCTGCAGCGCGAGGGCTTCCACGCCCTCGTGTACGTGGACGACTTTGTCGGGTGTGAGCTCACCTACCTCAGGGCCCGCAGGGCCTTCGACGGGTTCATTGCCCTCGTCGGCGCCCTCGGCCTGGAGGTCGCCCCCGGGAAGTGCCACCCTCCGGCGGTGCGAATCTCCTGGCTAGGGTTCGCCGTCGATAGTGAGGCCATGACGATTCGCATCGCCCCCGACAAAGTCGACGAGCTCGTCGCCGACTGCGAGGCCCGGGCCGCCCGGCCTACCCTCGGGCGCCAGGAGCTCCAGAGCATCCTCGGCCGCCTCAACCACGTCGGCAGCTGCGTGCTTCCCGCGAGGAAGTTCATGGCGCGCCTCCTCGCGGCCCTCCGCAGCTGCCGCGGGTTCGCCGCCATCACCCTCGGGGACGACGCCCTCCGGGACCTGGCCTGGTTTGCGGCCTATGGGCGCGCCACCAACGGCCTCCATCTCCTCCGCCCGATGGGGACCCGGAGGATCGTGATCGAGTGCGACTCCTGCCTCACCGGAGGCGGGGCCTACTCCCCCAGACGCTACTACGCCCGAGGGTACTCCAGGGCCTTCCGGGCCCGTTTCCCTACAATCCACGAGCTCGAGGCGGTCAACCTGGTCGTGGCCCTCCGCACCCTCCTTCCTGCGGACGTCGCGGGGGCCAACGTGGTCATTAACACAGACAACATGGCCTCCGCGGCCTCCCTCGACTCGGGACGGGCCCGCGACCTCACCCTCGGGACGTGCGCCCGGGAACTCTGGCTCATGGCGGCCGAGGCGTGCTTTGAACTAACCATCCTCCACAAGCCCGGCGTCGACCTCGTCCTGGCCGACGCCCTGAGCCGCGCCCACCTCCCTGGTCGGTGGGCGGGCGTTGCCCGAGACGAGGTCGCCCGCCTCGGGCTTGAACGCGCCGATGCCGACCATGATGATTTCCCCTACAATCCTACCCTCTGATGCAGGGTACTCCGCCACTGAGGTCGCTGCCGTGGACGGCCTCCGCATCGCCGCCCTCGCCCCCTCCACCTGGAGGAACCGACGTCGGCAGGCCCGAGGCTACGTCCAGTTCGCCTCGGGCCACCACTGGGATCCTCTCGCCCCGACGCCCTTCGATGTCGCCGCCTACACCGCCTCGCTCTAACGCCCGCCCTCTGGCGCCGGCCTCCGTCCGGAACGCCCTCTCCGGGGCGCGCTCCTGGCTGGAGGCGGCCGGGGGCGACCCGAGCGCCTTCACCTCGCGCCTCGCCAGAGACGTCTGTCGCGGCGGGGAGCGGGCCTCCGGCCACGTGGCCCGCCCCGCCCCGCCTCTGACGCCTACCATCCTCGCCGCCGTCGCCCACCATCTCGCCCTCGCCGGGCCCTCGGGCGTCGTCCCCCGGGCCGCCCTCCTCCTCGGGTACTACGGGATGCTCCGGCAGTCTAGCCTCCTCTCCCCCAGCCCCGAGGTCTGGGGCGGCCCGCACACCATCACCCGCGGGGATGTCGCCCCCGCCCCCGGCGGGCTGCGCGTTACCCTCCGGACCACCAAGACCATCGCGCTGCCCTCGGGGGCGGTTGCCCTCTTCATCCCGGCCTCGCCCGGGCGCCCTCTCTGCCCCGTCGCCGCCTGGAACGCCTCGGTGGCCCTCGCCCCTGCCTGCCCCGCCGATCCAGCCTTCATCCTGCCCTCCGGCCGCCCCCTGGACCCTCGGACGCTCACTGCCATCCTCCGAGGCGCCCTCACGGCCCTCGGGGTGCCCGCCCCCGACGGTTACACTCTCCACAGCCTCCGCCGGGGGGCGGCCCAGGCTTGTCAGCGTGCCGGGGTTCCCCTCTCGGAGATTATGGAGCAGGGGACCTGGACCTCCGCCTCGGTCCACGCCTACGTCCCGCGGATCGCCGCCTCGGGCGCCCCTCGAGCCCTCTCCTCAGTTTTGGTGGAGGGCTCCTCGGGCCACCTCCCTCCCCTCTGGGTTCATGCCCCCGATAAACATTAGCCTCGGGCATGGCCCCTGGACACATTGACTCTTTACCCTCTACCTTGACATTACCTTGACATTTATCTCCTGATGGAGCTTACATTGACCTTTGTACTCATACTGCTATTGCCCTGTCTTGTGAATAAATGTCTTTATTCCAACTCCCTCTTCTCTCCTTCCTTGTCACGTATCGGTCGTAATGCTCGCATTGCGTTTGATTCGTGGCGGGGAAGGAGGACCCCCCCCCCTCTCTCTCCTTCATCCTCCCTCGACCGTTGGACCATTACATAACCCCCCCCCCCCTTCCGGCCCTTATAACCGGCCGCCCTAGCTGCTCCTAGCCACTCGCCTTTCATCACCCTCCAGGCCCGGACCATATTTTCTCCACCCACCCACCCTACTTTCATGCCTCTGTCCTTCCTCTTAGGTGGAGGGCTCCTCGGGCCACCTCCCTCCCCTCTGGGTTCATGCCCCCGATAAACATTAGCCTCGGGCATGGCCCCTGGACACATTGACTCTTTACCCTCTACCTTGACATTACCTTGACATTTATCTCCTGATGGAGCTTACATTGACCTTTGTACTCATACTGCTATTGCCCTGTCTTGTGAATAAATGTCTTTATTCCAACTCCCTCTTCTCTCCTTCCTTGTCACGTATCAAATGGAGCTACAGGGTCGGTTGGACCACCATTTTGTATATGCAGATGATGCGGTATGTAGGTCTGTCAAAATTAGCGTCTTGGAGTTGTGGCCCATACTGGTGGGTGTGAGGCACTTGGGCTCGGATTGGCAGGACAAGACTGTGATATTTGTAACTGATAACACCCAGGTGATGGCAGCTCTTAATACGGGCCAGAGCAGAAACAAGACCACGATGGCATGGCATAGGTTTATATTTTGGGCCTCAATTAAATACACCTTTGATGTTTAGTCAGTATACATCAACACAAAAGTGAATGTTATTTGCGACAGCCTGAGCAGACTGGATAAGTTCCAGAGTTTTGCTAGAATCACGGATGCGGATCATGCAGCCAAATTGTGTTGTCATAATATTTTTACTTGCTGATTTCGCTCCAGGTTGGGACAGGCTACTGGCCAAGAGGCGGAACTTTGAGAGCAACCACTATGCAGGCTCGACCATCTGCACATGCTCAACACAACTGAAAGCCTACTTGACCTTCTGTGAGAAATTTGAGGACTTGATTTCCCCATATCCATGCGACTCGGATCAGGTCTGTCTGTATATGTCATTTCTGGCGAGGAGGTTGTGTTACTCATCCATACGTAACTACTTGAGTGGTTTGAATAATCATTTGAAGGATCTGGGCTGTGCTCCGAACGATTATGCTAATCATGGTATAAAAAAGTGCATGGCGGGTATAAGGAGGCTAAAAGGTAGTGAGGTCAAGCAGACCGCCACTTTGCTGCCATTGGAGCTACTGCATTTGTTTTTGGTATTACACCCAACTCCGAGTCATACAGCAGTCAGGGCTGCGATGTTGTTATCTTTTAGGGCGCTGTTGAGGAAGGCACAGGTCACTGCTCAGACACAACTTTGAAGCATGCGGATCTGGTGTTCCACCCGTGGGGAGTCATGGTGTGGGTGCGGAAGTCCAAGATGAACCAGTTCAGAGAACGGATCCACAAGATCCCAGTGGCGGAGGTAACAAATCACGAATTGTGTGAAGTGTTCTGGTTGAAGAGCCACTTTGAGCAGTGTCCGGCACCGCGGGATGCCCATGCGTTCTGGGTGCATAGGGAGGGACATTCAGTCCCCCTCCAGTATTGTTACTATACCAATGTCTTGAAAGCCTCATGCAGAACAGCGGGACTGCCTCCGGATGAATTCTCTACAGATAGTCTGAGAAGGGGTGGGGCTACGTTCCTATGTCTGTGCGGGGTGCCATTGGAGGCTATTAAAGAGAGAGGTGACTGGAAATCTGATTGTGTGCGCCAGTATCTGAAGGCGTCTGTGGTGGAGAGGCTGACTCTCGATATGCATGTTGCTGTGCTGCTTGATACCTTTTGAGCAAGCTCAAAAGCCATTGGTTTTCGCATTCTGGTTGGGGTAGTTTGGGGAGCCTATTAGGGGCCAGCCAGAGTGCTACTCAATCCAACTACTGTGTATTGTGTCTTAATAACTAATAATGTGGAGTATAAAGCATTTATACAAATATTATTATTATCTACTATTGTTGTATATCTATATTCCCTTCATGGGATTCAAACCTGCGGTGCTCGCGGCCAGTGACTGACGCATTGGCCGCTGATTGGCTGCTGCTGGCCCAGGTGGGAGTCGCGTACCCCCCACCCGCAATGGTTGTGTAGGTATATCGGCCATTTGCTTATAATATCTAGCTTAAGGTTTATTTTAAATAAAGGGGTAGGTCTATTAGGGGCCAGCCAGAGTGCTACTCAATCCAACTACTGTGTCTTGTGTTTAATAATAAGTAATATACTGAGCTGGGCACTATATAGAGAGCCACATGGAGACCTTTAAAAATTCGACAAAGTGGTCAACCACTCCCTACAGGTGCTTGCCAGTTACCGGCTCTTGTTTTGTACCACGTGACCCACCCGATATAACATGTCCATGTATCTGTTTCTACGGCCTATGTCAGTAATATTAGAAGGTAAGCGAATATTAACAATACATACTTGTACAGTTTGATGATATTTCACCTGGATGATTTCTGTTGCCAACATCTTTGTCTGTGTGAATATGTTAAAGCTGCATAGTCCGATGAAAACACAGAATTTTCAAAACCAATACAATTATCTACATTTGATTGCATATATCTAACTTAGACATTGGTGCACTTATTAAACATTTGTCGCCACATACAAGAGAATACTGATGCAATTTAATAGTGGTCTCCACTGACCTCTCCGGCAAGGAGCCGCATGGACAAGTAGGCGTGGGTAGTATGTTGATATCAGGGAGCCTAGGTGGTGTAATGGTTAGCACACTGGCCCGAAATGTAAAGAGTTGTGGGGTGGAGTCCCGCTCTAGGCGCAATATTTCCGATTTTCATCACCCCCCATGACAATAGAATCTGTTACTGTAGAAGCCTATGGTGTCAGAGTTTTGGCATGTTTGCCAACATTAATTTGGCATGTTTGCACTTCAACTATCTCAAAAGTTAGCCATTTAAAATAAAAGTTTCTTCAGACTAAACTAAGGTAGATTATAACGGTCAACCTAATATATTTATCTCAGAAAATGACAGAAACTCAAAACCATCGGGGTTCGAACCCTGGTCGAGTCAAACCAATTAGTTAAAAAAATGATACTTGTCACTTCCTAGCCTGGTGCTCGGCATTAATAGGACAGGGCAAGGACTGGTTAGCTCAGTGTCAGGATAATGTGACTGAGTGGGATATCAGGTCATGGTGTCAGCAGCCTGATTTCCCAGTGAGGCAGCACTATAAAATCGCCATGAGTGCGCACTGTCACAAGTCAGTACCTGTCCTGATAGGACCTTAGATGTTTCTAGGACGAAAAACAACAAGAAGAAAACAAACAAAGCAAACTTGCGGTTTCAGTCTCCCTAATCATATTTGATTCAATCTAATAATATAGAACGCTTCAGTATATAAAGGTTCTCAGCCGCAGGATGGAGAATAGTGGTCAGAGTAGGCCCTACAAAGCTGACTTTCCTGGTCCGTATCCAATGCCTTTAATGTTTTACAGTAAATTATGTCAATGGGATAATGCTATAATAACCACAGTATGCACAGTATGCCATAATCACATGTTTACTATTCCCAGCAGTAGTGGTGGCCTAATCGGTAGAGCGAGGGCCTCGCATGCGGAAGGTCGGGAGTTAGGTTCCCAGTCGAGTCAAACCAATGACTTCAAAAATTGATACTTGTCGCTTCCTAGCCTGGCACTCGTCATTAATAGAATAGGGCAAGGACTGGTTAGCTCAGTGTCTGGATAATGTAACTTAGTGGGATATTGGGTCATGGTGTGGGTGGCCTGATTTCCCAGTGGGGCAGCACTATAACACCATCATGAGTGTGCACTATCACAAGTCGGTACCTGTCCTGATATGACCTTAGATGTTTCCCAGACGTAAAACTCCAACAACCAACCAACCCAACAGTAGCATTCATGGACGCCTCCACATAATCAATGAATGATTTTCAACCACCTCGATCTCTCTTGATCTCCCCACACCACAACGAGGCTGTGACGTCACAGCACCCTCAAGCACGCTCCAAGCCTATGTTTGGGTGATCGAATTACCTGAGCACAGCAACAGCAGCTGTGCCGTGAGAGTGAGAGTGAGCACATGTTTTCTGGACAGTTCATGTTGGACTTCTACTTTATTGACTGTTTGTTGGAGTTCTACTTTATTGACTGTTTGTTGGACTTCTACTCTATTGACTGTTTGTTGGACTCTTCTTTATTGACTGTTTGTTGGCCTTCTACTTTATTGACCATTTGTTGGACTTCTACTGTATTGACTGTTTGTTGGACTTCTACTTTATTGACTGTTTGTTGGACTTCTACTTTGTTGACTGTTTGTTGGACTTCTACTTTATTGAGTGTTTGTTGGACTTCTACTCTATTGACTGTTTGTTGGACTTCTACTTTATTGACTGTTTGTTGGACTCTTCTTTATTGACTGTTTATTGGACTTTTACTTTATTGACCGTTTGTTGGACTTATACTGTATTGACTGTTTGTTGGACTTCTACTTCAGTGACTGTTTGTTGGACTTCTACTTTGTTGACTGTTTGTCAGACTTCTACTTTATTGACTGTTTGTTGGACTTCTACTTTATTGACTGTTTGTTGGACTTCTTCTTTATTGACTGTTTGTTGGACTTCTTCTTTATTGACTGTTTGTTGGAGTTCTACTTTATTGACTGTTAAGGTGTGGTTGTTTCAAAGCACCAAGAAAGCAGTGGTTACTGTGCGTTTCTATAATTATTCAAGTACATCTAAGTGAGATAGTAATAGTTCATCTGGAGTGGAGTTCCCATGGGGTATATTAATAATTAGTGTTTAATTTAGGCTATCTGTCGCATAGTGAGAATTTGATCGACGAATCCTTGGTTCAACTCACCCCTACAACAGTAACCTGAGACTATGTCTGCCATAAGTGTCTTATACTTTATAGTCCTTATGGATAGCATCTGATAGACACAAGAAGGGGAATGTGGGGGTAGGGTGGGGGGTTGGGGTGGGGGTAGGGTGGGGGGTAGGGGTGGAGAGTGGTGGTGGGGCGCGATGTGGGGTGAGTATGCTATGTTGTTGGCGTTGTTTCCTATGTTTATCAAAAAAAATGCATGCGTGTCAGCATGAATTCATGGGCTTTATTTTATAGGAAAATTGAAGTCATATGATCAACTTTGCATGCTGGAGTTCATTTTAAAATACATCTGGTGGAACCTGGACTCCTTTTAATACACGCACAACCATTGGTAAAGTCCACACCTGAGAATCACCTTACTCAATTGAAAAACAAGGAGAAACGAAGACCAAAAGTAAAGTCAATAATCCCCAAACTTCATTCACACCGGGTGCAGCAGTCGAATCGGCAGAATGAGGGCCTCACGTGCGGAAGGTCGGGAGTTCGGTTCCCGGTCGAGTCAAACTAATGACTTATCAAATTGATACTCGTCGCTTCCTAGCCTGGCATTCGGCATTAATAGGATAGGGCAATGACTGGTTAGCTCAGTGTCAGGATAATGTGACTGAGTGGGATATTGGGTCATGGTCATGGCGGGATAATTTCTCAGTGGGACAGCACTATGAAGTCACCATGAGTGCACACTGTTACAAGTCGGTACCATTCTTGTTATGATCTTAGATGTTGGCAGGATGAGAAACTCCAACAACCAACCAAACTGCATTCACACACACAAATTCACTCCAAAATACATAACTGGAATGTAGACACTTTCACCAACCTTCACGATCCATGCACAATCAACAAAACAATTAGAAAACAATTGATCAATTAGAAGAGGGGGATGCGAGGGGTGGGTGTGGGAGATACAAAGTGCATAAACAAAACCAATAATCTCCATAGATCATATAGATAAGCTAAACTCCATCACATACTAAGAAATAAAGAAGTTATAGCCCACGCAATATTACATAGCATAT
Organism: Branchipolynoe longqiensis; assembly: GCA_030323885.1. Classification (NCBI taxonomy): domain Eukaryota; kingdom Metazoa; phylum Annelida; class Polychaeta; order Phyllodocida; family Polynoidae; genus Branchipolynoe; species Branchipolynoe longqiensis. The sequence goes on along the minus strand of CM059188.1, from coordinate 100,493,476 downwards.
GCCCGCTGTAATTTAATAAACCTCGAACATACAAGATTTCAACTATATGGGGGACTCAAATACTGTCTTCCCTACCATTCCACCAGTAAACTCAAATAAATAGGAAAGGAAATCTGTTGACTTATAGTGATATAGTGATTGGTAGACAGGAAGTGTGAACACTTATTTGTCTCTCATTTTTGCTTGAGTGCAAGTAATTAGCAACACAAGGAATAAATTAGTAGCATGTGGTGAATAAGGGGTCAAATTTCCCTGGATCATCAGCCCATGCTTTTTCTAATCGGTTCTTGAATGAATTTATTGAGCCCTCATCTATAACATTTTGTGGGAGACTATTCCATATATTTATGATCCTGTTTGAGAAACTGTGTTGCCTTAATTTTGAAACGGCTCTGGGTTTTACTAGTTTGAGAGTATGGCCCCGGCTGCCTTCTCTTTTATTCAAGGTGAAAAATTGGTTCATATCTATTTCATCAAAACCTTTCATAATTTTAAATACTTCAATTATGTCACTTCTTTTCCTTCTGTAGAAAAGGGTAGGAAGTTTCAATTTCCTGAGCCTTTGTTCATAGGGTAAGTCCTTTATAACTGCAACTAGTTTCGTCGCACGTCTCTGAACCTTTTCGATCTCCAGAATATCTTTCCGAAAAATTGGGCTCCAAATTTGTGGACAGTATTCCAAAATTGGCTTAACAAGAGACTTAAATAGAATGAGAAAATTGTTCTTGTTGAGGCGATGGAAGGTTCTTTTAATTAATGACTTGTTACTAGTGGTAATGTGAAAAGCAGATGCCTTGAAGGCAATTTGTCACTCACCCTTCATTCTATCTGCAGAAGTGAAAGTTAAATTGTGGTATTCTCTGTTGTGATGTGATTACAGTGTCTGACTTTTTTCTAGGTCGGACTCCTAATCTGAAGGTCGGTGGTTCGATTCCCCATGCCATCACCTCAGCCAATTTAGATTTCCACAGCTGTGTATAACTTACAGCATCACCAAAGGCCAGTTGCTCTAATACCATATCTATCTGGTGTGAGCAGTTAAAGATCCCTTGGGTCATTAAAAGTGTAGGCTCTGGCTTTCTAATGACCAACTCTCTAATGGTAAAAACAAGCCTATTCAGACTTATCCATGATAATTGATAAGGCAGTATGAATCTTCAATACAAAGAAAAAGCTGCGGTCTTTTACCGGTAAGTACAAGGATTCTTCTCACTTCCAGCATCAGGGTGCTGCGTGATCTGCGTCGACAGTAATTATAATGGGCACACAGTAAATGCTGCCTTTTTTTGTGAAGTATGTAAAGTCTCCACCCCCCCTTATCTCTCAGTAATATGCGTCAGGTGCAAGTTATATATAATTTAATGAAGTAAATAACATATCTGATCATGCCATTGGATTCCATGCACATAATTGTTTGTTTGGGGTTTATTAGATAAAAGATTCACCCGATACTTGTAGTACACGGGTGAACGACAATGTAGTCTAAATACGGGTGAAAATAGCTTTAGTATGGAACAGGGAGTAGAATGCCTGCCTCCAGTATCAAATGGATACTTATATCGGCACAGAGTTGGTGAAATGGGAGAGAATGCAAAAAGACAAGATGGCGGACATAGAACGCCATCGATTTCACTTTTAAATCTTATTAAACTAGATATTATATTATATTTTTCAACTCAAAGGTAGCGGGCTAATAATAAGACATATGTAAAGAATAATTGTTGCTTCTTACATTGTGAAATTAGGCTCTCATTTCATTGACCCGCATTTTCGACCGTTTTTATATAGGGTTGGAATTCACCCGTGTACTGAGTACCGGGTGAATCCTTTATCTAGGGGTTTATGTACTAGCAACTACTATGGTGATATTCGGATGGGCGCCGATTTGCTACAGTGTACGCTCATGGCGGGTTTATAGTGCTGCCATACTGGGAAATGAGGCCACTGGCACCATGACCCAATATCACACTCAGTCAGATAGCCTGATACTAAGCTAACCAGTCTTTTCCCTATCCTAGTAGTGTCGAGCACCAGACTACTATCATTTTTGCAAGTGACTGGAATTTGAACTCCGAACCTTCCACATGGGAAGCCTGCGCTCTGCCAATTTGGCTGCCGCATCAGGTCTGACCGCAATATTCAAATCACATTAGTAAAATTATGCAGTTTTTGTTTGTTTGGTACTAGTTTGGTACAATGACCGAATCAGTAAAGCGCAGACCACCCGTGTGGAAGGTCGGGAGTTCAATTCCTGGTCGAGTCAACGCAATGACTTACAAAATTGATAAGTGTTGCTTCCTCGAGTAGTGCTCGGATTTATTAGGGTGGGGCAAGAACTGGCTGGCTTGGCATCAGGATAATGTGATTGAGTGGGATATCAGGTCATGGGGCTGGCAGCCTGGTCTCCCAGTAGGGCAGCACTATAAAGTCATCATGAGTGTTCACTATCATAAGTTGGTACCAGTCCTGAAATGACCTCTGATGTTGCCAGGACGTAAAACTCCAACAACCAACCAACATGATCAGGGTGTGCAGTATATTTACTTATATGTATATATATATATATATGATATAAATATATAAACAATCGAACAGGAAATGAGAAGCAAAAGACTAGACTTGGTTTGGGTTGAGTTTATTTTCTCTGGCAGGGAAAATATATGCCCTACCGATAACATCTTTGAAGTGAGAGCTGGGAGACCATTGGATTCGGTTCCCAGGAAGGGGGGAGCAGAGAGTACCCGGTTACAGTGGGGGGGGGGGGGGGCTGCAGTAAATAAGGGGTGTTGGGAAGCAAGAGGTGCCCAGAAGGAGCACCGAAACACATTAGGGACTATTCTTTATTTATATTTACACAAAAGATTATATAGCACGTATATATAAATATATATATTACACTGTCGGAATCCCATAAGATGTCTGACTGGCATTGCACTCTAACTGACGTTCGACACTGCGCAATAGTTTCTATAAATAAGAGAATTTAGTTATTTGAGGGTTGTTGGCTGCATGGCACACTTGGCATAGAATCAAAATCAATATTCTGTTCGATCTTGCCATGTGAAATTGATCGAACATGTATTGGGTGGTAAAAATCCCACAAACAACTCCACAAAAGATCATATAAATAATAAGGTATGTGTATATCCATAAGCATATTGTGTGCATGTGGACGCATGTGAGCATGTGTGTATGGTGGTTTGGTTGTTGGAGTTTTGCGCCCTGGCAACATATATGGTCATATTAGGATGTGTATCGACTTGAGAGCGTGCGCATCAATGGTGACTTTATAGTGCGGCCCCACTGGGATACCAGACCACCAGCATCCATGACCTGATATCCTACTCAGTCACATTATCCTGGCACTGAGGCAACGAGTCCTTGCCCTATCCTAATAATACTGATTGTCAGGTAAGGAAGGGATAAGTATAATTTGTTTTCTAAGTCATTGGATAAAGTTGGCTTAACTTAATCTTCCAGTGAGGCAGCACTATAAAGTCGCCATATGGGCGCACTGTCACAAGTCGGTACCCGTCCTGATATGACGATAGATTTTGCTAGGATATAAAAAAACTCCAACAAACAAACAATATATAAATTATATACACATGCATAGGTTGGTTGGTTGTTGGAGTTTTACATCCTGGCAACATCTAAGGTCATATCAGAACGGGTACTGACTTGTGACTGCACGCGCTCATGGTGACTTTATAGTGTTGCCATACTGGGAGACCGGGCTGCAAACACCATGACCTGATATCGCACCCAGTTCCGTTATCCTGACACTGAACCAACCAGCCATTACCATGTTCTAATAATGCTAGGCGCTTGGCTAGAAAGTGACAAGTATAACTTTTGAAGTCATTAGTTTGACTGGACCAGGGTTCGAACCCTTGGGTTCGAATCCCACGATCTATCAACATGGGAGACGGTAGATACAAGATTCACCCCATACTGCTGCAGTAGGGGTGCAAACCAACCCTATGTAAAAGCTGTCGGAAATGCGGGTCAAAGAATTGAGAGCCTAATTTCGCAATCTAAGAAGCAACAATGATTCTTTACATTTGTCTTATTGATAGCCCGCTACCTTTGAGTTGAAAAATATAATATAATATCTAGTTTAATAAGATTTAAAAGTGAAATCGACGGCGTTCTGTGGCCACCATCTTGTCTTTTTGCATTCTCTCCCATTTAACCAACTCTGTGCCTATAGAAGTATCCATTTGATACTGGAGGCAGGCATTCTACTCTCTGTTCCATACTAAAGCTATTTTCGCCCGTATTTAGACTACGTTGTCGTTCACCCGTGTACTGCGAGTACTGGGTGAATCCTTTATCTAGGGAGACGGGTGCTCAACTCATTCCGCCATTCCGTCTGGTCACATATGTATCCATATTTACATATACCTGCATATAATATGCATGCATATAATACGACCTCACTATTGTCTGGAAAAGCCGCATACACACGTAACCACCACTATACATGTAAATTAAGCAGTGACGTCATTGCTGGCGGCGCTGCCTGGCCTGATTTATGTAGCCCTTGTTGACCCGCCTGCAGGTAATCATGCTGGTTCCCGCACACAAACATGCTCCTGCGCAACCCCTGACTACCCTCCATAATGGCGTATGCGCACCGATCACAACAACGCGCCTAGCAACCACCCACCGTGAGCGTTTACTGAAACACATGTTTTACTAATAATTTAGGTTGTTGGAGTTTTACGTGATAGAAACATCTAAGGTCATATCGCCGTGGATATGGCCTATGCTGCCGACTCGGCGTAAAGCAACCACCAATCAATCTAATGTCATATCGGGACAGATACTGCCTTGTGACAGTGCACACTCATTGTTTGTTGTTGTTTTACATCCTAGCAACATCTCAGGTCATACGGGAATGGGTACCGCCTTGTGACAGTGCACAGTCATTGTCTGTTGTTGTTTTACATCCTAGAAACATCTCAGGTCATAGCCGGATGGGTACCGACTTGTGACAGTGCACACTCATTGTTTGTTGTTGTTTTACATCCTAGCAACATTTCAGGTCATATCGGGACGGATACCGCCTTGTGACAGTGCACACTAATTGTGTGTTGTTGTTTTACATCCTAGCAGCATCTAAAGTCATATCAGGATGGGTACCGCCTTGTGACAGTGCAAACTCATTGTGTGTTGTTGTTTTACATCCTAGCAACATCTAAGGTCATATCAGGATGGGTACCGCCTTGTGACAGTGTACACTCATTGTTTGTTGTTGTTTTACATCCTAGCAACATCTACGGTCATATCGGGACGGATACCGCCTTGTGACAGTGCAAACTCATTGTGTGTTGTTGTTTTACATCCTAGCAACATCTAAGGTCATATCAGGATTGGTACCGACTTGTGACAGTACACACTGATGGTGATTTTAAAGTGCTGCCCCACTGGGAAACAAGGCTGCCAGCACCATGACCTGATATCCCACTCAGTCACATTATCCTGACACTGAGCCAACCAGTCCTTGCCCTATACTAATAATGCAGAGTGCCTGGCTAGGAAGCTACAAGTATACATTTTAAGGTCATTGGTTTGACTCGACCAGGGTTTGATTCCCACGATCTACCAAAATGGGAGATGGACGCTCAACTCAATCGGACATCCCGCCTGGTCTTACTGAAACAAATGTTTTACTAATAATTTACATGCGATAACGGCCATGGATACGGTCAAGTATTACGAATGAATAGCAAATAACTCCGACATATTCGTACCGAACGCGGTGGGCGAATCGGTAGAGCGCAGGCCTCCCGGGTGGAAAGTCTGGAGTTCAATTCCAGGTCGAGTCAAACCAATGACTTAAATTAATACTTGTCGCCTACCAGCCAGGCGTTCGACATTGTTAGGATAGGGCAAGGACTGGTTGGCTCGGTGTCAGGATAATGTGACTAAGTGAGATATCCGGTCACGATACTGGCAGCCTGGTCTCCCAGTGGGCCAGCACTATAAAGTCACCATGAGTATGCACTGTCACAAGTCGGTACCCATCCTGATATGACCTTAGATGTTGCTGGGGTGTAAAACAACAAACAAGCATAAAACATGGCTGAAGATATGTGTCACATAAAGTGTGCCTGAAGCGAGCTGCACGCGGGGGATGAACAGGGTCGAGTCCTTTCTCTAGATCAAACAGCCCGCACTGTTAGATTCAGGTCAACCACTGTCCTCCAGCCCTCCAGCCCTCCAGCCCTCCAGCCCTCCAGCCCTCCAGCCCTCCAGCCCTCCAGCCCTCCAGCCCTCCAGCCCTCCAGCCCTCCAGCCCTCCAGCCCTCCAGCCCTCCAGCCCTCCAGCCCTCCAGCCCTCCAGCCTCCAGCCCTCCAGCCCTCCAGCCCTCCAGCCCTCCAGCCCTCCAGCCCTCCAGCCCTCCAGCCCTCCAGCCCTCCAGCCCTCCAGCCCTCCAGCCCTCCAGCCCTCCAGCCCTCCAGCCCTCCAGCCCTCCAGCCCTCCAGCCCTCCAGCCCTCCAGCCCTCCAGCCCTCCAGCCCTCCAGCCCTCCAGCCCTCCAGCCCTCCAGCCCTCCAGCCCTCCAGCCCTCCAGCCCTCCAGCCCTCCAGCCCTCCAGCCCTCCAGCCCTTCAGCCCACCCACCCAGTCTATCCCCTGCGTCGAACCATAAATACTGCAATGGACCAGCGCCCCGAGGGCATGTGGTGTGTTCACAACCCCCCCACCAAAACAAACTAATCGATGTTGTCCAGTTGTGGCGAATTCAAGCCCCAGTCACACTACAGCTTGCGACCACTTTGCGACCACTTTAGACCAAAGAACCCACAGTCACCAGTGACGCCCAGATGTCAGCAACCGTTGTTTTGATCACAAGGACGTCACTGGTGAGTGTTGGTTCTTTGGTCTGAGGTGGTCGCAAAGTGGTCGCAAGCTGTAGTGTGACTGTGGTATCAGCGACCCGCTTACCCCCCCCCCCCCCCCCTGGCAGCTAAAGGCTATCACATCAGTTGTTTTTTGCTAGATTATTTCCCCTCCCCCTTCTTTTTTCGCCCTTTTTTTCAATGCTAAAGTTGTCTGATTGGAATTCAACAAAAACGAAATTGTTCGATTATTTCCCCCCCCCCCACCCCTTTTCCCCCTTTTTTTTTAATGCTGAAGTTTCCTCATTAGAATTCAACAAAAACGAAATTATTCGATTATTTCCCCCTACACTTTTTTGTTCTTCTTTTTTTGTTTCTTTTTGGGGGGGGGGGGGGAGGCTATACTTTCCTCAATGGAAATCAACACAAACGAAATAAACTGGATTCCTGTAATGAAGAGTATGTTATTTGGTACGCAGCTCAATCTCCCGATTTCTTTCAGTCAACGTAGACCAGTGTAGAATGTTGTGGTTGTGTTAAAGAATTAAACAAATCAAAGGTTCTATTTTGTTGACAATCGGCGGTAGAAAAAGAAACGGTGGCCATCATTAGATGTCGTAATATTCAATAGATGTCGTAATATCCAAGGTGTTTATAAAAGTATTAAGTGATATTGTGATTGCATCGATAACATCCTTTTTGAACACCAGCTACTAAAGAAATATGTCAGAATGCCCATATATATGTTTAACGTCCAATAGCCAATGATGAAAATCAATGTGCTCTAGAGGTGTCGTTAAATAGTACAAACTTTCATATAGGGGTTCAGCGGTGCATACGTGACGGAGCACACGTACATAGGTCCCCGACGTTCAGACTGCAAGCCACACCTGCTGGTGTTTAATAACGCCTCACATCTGGCAGGTATCAGGCCCCGTAATGGCAAATCGTGCTCACCGACAGCGCGCGTTAGACCCCAATCACACCACGCTTGCGACGGCTTGCGACCGCTTGCGACCGTTGGCGATTGATCGCGACGCATCGGCGACTGGTTGGCGGCTGAACGACGACTAGACTTCCCTGGTCTTAGACACGTTAGTTGGTTGGTTGTTGGGGTTTTACGTACTGGCAACATCTAAGGTCATATCAGGATGGGTCCTGACTTGTGACAGTGCACACTCGTGGTGACTTTATAGTGCTGCCCCACTGGGAGACCAGGCCGCCAGAACCATGACCTGATATCCCACTCAGTCACATTATCCTTATGCTGAGCTAAGCAGTACTTGCCCTATCCTAAGAATGCTGAGCGCCAGGCTAGGAAGCGAAAAGTATACATTCCGCAATCGAACGCTGATTGGTTGCAAAGCAGTCGCAAAGCAGTCTCCAACCAGTCCATGATCATTCACCGATCAATCATCTACTGATAATCAACCAATCACCAGCCAGTCTTCTCTGGTCTTAGTGAAGTCAGCAATCAGTCATTCCACTGATCTGCAATCGAACGCTGATTGGTTGCAAAGCAGTCGGAAATCAGTCCCCAACCAGTCCATGATCATTCACCGATCAATCACCGACTGATCATCATCCAATCACAAACCATTCTTCTCTGGTCTTAGTGAAGTCAGCAATCAGTCGCAAATCAGTCTCCAACCATTTCCCGATCACTCACCGATCAATCGCCAACTGATCGCCAACCAGTCTTTCCTGATCAGTCACCTGCCATTTCCCCCCATGATTTTTGCTTTAATCGGATGCAGGTTGGCGACTGATATGGGATCTTTTTTGGTCGCAAGTGGTCGCAAGATGTCGCAAACCTGGTGTGCATGGGGTCCGAGAGGCGATCTTGTGCGGTGTATGCCTGGTAAAAAGAAACACTCGGTAGGTGCTGCTCTCTTTGCATACACAAATGGATGCATTGCGTGTCGACTTGTAGAATCACCCAGATCGAGTGTATACGACTCTACTGCCATTACCTGCGGTATTGAGTTGGTTTGATGGTAATGCCGACTGCAGAAATGTGTGCATGGCTCTACCACCCCATCTTCCTGTATTGAGTTGGAAAAGGAAAGTTTGTTTTATTTTACGACACCTCTAGAGCACATTGATTTTTATCATAAGTTATTGAACGTCAAACATATGGTCATTCTGACATATTTCTTTGGAGGAAACCCACTGCCGCCACATAGGCTACTCTTTCCGATAAGCAGCAAGGGGTCTTTTATATGCACTTTCCCACAAACATGACAGCACATACTGCAGCCTTTGATGAACCAGTTGTGGGTTGGTGGTTGGAATGGAACATAGCTCAATCTGCCACTTTGTTCACAGAGCAGGATCGATTGGATGATCCATACCTTCTCTGGTGGACACTCTACCGACTGAGCTACGTCCCGCTCCGGTATTGAGTTGATTTAGTGATAATTAATACCTACCAACACTAGTAAGGGAGCCTTGTAACTCTAGTTTAGGTTCCTGCATAGCAGGAAATCGCAAACCCCTGGAAATTGCACACCCTGGGGTTTCCGATCTCCTAGGAAATCACAAAACCCCCCTGGTGATCGCAAACCCCCGATGCTTTGTAGCATTTTGTAATATTCAATTAACACACTAGTAAATAATGGTTCATTGAGATATTTTGTGCATGCATAATAAGAATTTGGAATATTAAAATGGTTCTATTTACTGTATGCAGTGACTGAAGTTGGAACTAAAAAGGCCATTTTGCTAACGATATTGTTTACATTGCCGATCCTGAAACTGAGTGACAATACCAGGATATATGGCATGGGGGTTTGCGATTTCCTAGGAAATCACAAATGGGGGTTTGCGATTTACAGCCTTTGCGACTTTATATTTATTGTTAAAATTTGACCGTCCCAACTGGTCTATAGGCGATAAAGGCCAGACACAGCTGCCATACAGTGCTTAGAGCCCCTCACAGGTGGCAGCAGTGTAGCCAAGACTTTTCTACACAGGGTCAGTTAGATAGGATACAATGAATATACTATTACAGAGGGAACTGAAGATAGATAGTGTCCTTGTTTATATTCCATAATAGATTATAGAGCACATATCTCGACTATTGACTTGGAATAGCCGTACCAGTAAAAGGAAAGAATCATGTTGGTTGATTGTTGGAGCTTTACGTCCTGGCAACATCTAAGGTCATATGAGGACAGGAAAGAATCAGGTGAGTAGGGCGAGTCACGCGCACACCCAGAGTATATATTAGTCAACGCAAGACAGGAGCACGGACCGGAGCACATGGAGCACGTGGAGCACGAGGAGCACGTGGAGCACGTGGAGCACGTGGAGCACGTGGAGCACGTGGAGCACGTGGAGCACGTGGAGCACGTGGAGCACATGGAGCACATGGAGCACATGGAGCACATGGAGCACTTGGAGCACATGGAGCACATGGAGCACATGGAGCACAAGTAATAACAAATATCAGGAAGGAAGTCACACATTCAACAAAGCATAATCAACAAAATAGTGTATTTTCCGCTCCCTATACTCGTATAACCTTTTATACGCCCCATATTGCTAATCAATACCCCCACAGTGTTTTTAGAGTTAGGTTTGGGTGTATATGAGTTTTCCAGACTACTTACTCTTATAAATGAACAGTTGTACTCCTACATGACCTGAAGCAACAAACGGCGACTGAAGCGCATGTCAAACTTAAAGCTGCATAGTCCGATGAAGCATCAAATTTTCAAAACCAAAATAGTTATCTAGATTTTATTCTGCATACCTAACTTAGATATTGATGCGTGTATTAAGCATCTGTCGCCCCATATAAGGGACTACTGGGACAATTGATTAAAACCTGTTATTGCTTAAGCATATGCTGTCAGAGTTTTGGCATGCTTGCCAAAACTAATTTGATATACAGTAAAACCGTTCTAAATCGACCGACCATGGGACCGACTTTAAGTGGTCCATTTAGGGAGGTGGTCGGTTTAGAGAATCAGAATATCCTTACAATGGTAGTGTTGGGACCCAAATAAAGCGATCGATATAGGGGGGTGGTCGATCTGTGGAGAGGTCGGTATAGAGAGGTTTTACTGTATTTGCATTTCAAATATCTCAAACGTTAGCGATTTAAAAATCAAACTTTCTTCAAACTAAAGCAAGGTAGATTATAGCAATAAATTTATTATATTAATCTCCGAAAAAATAACAGAAACTCAAAACCATAGGACTATGCAACTTTACTGATAATTATTATCTACCAACACTAGTGACAGAGCCTTATTACTCTAGTATTTTGCCAATCAGTACTTAATTAGCGCTTAATAAGCGCATCAATATCCACAGTCTTTTCATAGATACACCTGGGTGCACATAGGTTGGCGAGACTACTTACTCTTATAAATGTGTGTACCTAATGGCATGAAGCAGCTATGACTAACACTGTACCGGTGGCTCCACCTTCCCTCCTCTCCTCCACCGGATGTAGACCAGTTTCAGTGCCACCGGAGGATATATGTTATATACATGCATAGAGGATGGAACCACAAATCAGTGATGTGCACGCACCCTAGCGGCATTTCGAGGTGGTTGAATAAAAGCCTGATCGACCACTGGCATGAACGCTACCCACCATGCTAAGGGGTTCGTCGGACTAACACTTCACCGATTAACATCACCAAACTTGTCTGTATGTATTTACACCTGAAAAACGAGAGTCACCCAACTTCAAGATTGTATGTAAAGAGGCATTTATCAGTGTACACAGACTCAACTGTTCACCATGGATGGCAACAATGTAATGTTAACCATTAGCAGTTCATGGAAAGATAGATAGACTTCCTGTTTCATTCGAAGGTATTTCCTGGTTAAAGCATGACACTGCTATGTGGATATTGCAAGATATTGGTTTTAAGCATGAGAAGACATATCTGTGAGTTCACAACAGACTTGCGACAATGCGACAATGGCCATGTCCGTTGAGCGTCAACAACCCTAAGTAGAATACAACAATCAACTCAATATTTGTATCTCAGAAAAATCACAGGAACTCAAAATCATCGGCTTGCCATGAATAAGGCTATAGCTGCTGACATGGCGTAACACCTCCAAGTCACTGACTCACTCAAAATCATCGGCTTGCCATGAATAAGGCTATAGCTGCTGGCATGGCGTAACACCTCCAAGTCACTGACTCACTCAAAATCATCGGCTTGCCATGAATAAGGCTATAGCTGCTGACATGGCGTAACACCTCCAAGTCACTGACTCACTCAAAATCATCGGCTTGCCATGAATAAGGCTATAGCTGCTGGCATGGCGTAACACCTCCAAGTCACTGACTGACTCAAAATCATTGGCTTGCCATGAATAAGGCTATAGCTGCTGGCATGGCGTAACACCTCCAAGTCACTGACTCACTCAAAATCATCGGCTTGCCATGAATAAGGCTATAGCTGCTGGCATGGCGTAACACCTCCAAGTCACTGACTCACTCAAAATCATCGGCTTGCCATGAATAAGGCTATAGCTGCTGACATGGCGTAACACCTCCAAGTCACTGACTCACTCAAAATCATCGGCTTGCCATGAATAAGACTAGAGCTGCTGACATGGCGTAACACCTCCAAGTCACTGACTCACTCAAAATCATTGGCTTGCCATGAATAAGGCTATAGCTGCTGACATGGCGTAAAACCTCCAAGTCACTGACTCACTCAAAATCATCGGCATGCCATGAATAAGGCTATAGCTGCTGACATGGCATAAAACCTCCAAGTCACTGACTCACTCAAAATCATCGGCTTGCCATGAATAAGGCTATAGCTGCTGACATGGCGTAAAACCTCCAAGTCTCTGACTCACTCAAAATCATCAGACTATGCCACTTTAAGGAACGAAGGTAATCTATTAAGGCATGTGTGGATATAATTTATCCGTGATCAATGCATCGTGGTGATCTCAATTCACACTATTCACGCCCCGGCCATGTTGAAACCAGACCGAGGCCACTTATGAATCTGTGAGGCGCCACTATATGAAAAGTAATGTGAATACTTTTTCGTCAACCAATACCTCTCAAAATCACTCAAATTTGAGGGTATTCATTTTTTAAACTACCATATTCATCTTTGCATACCTGTTTTCTATCTATTGGCCAATTTTCACGAAGATTAGGTGATCCTTGCATGGTGATTTTTCCCATTCTTTAACTAAAATGTGACTGTCAACTTCCAGTCTGCATAGTTTTGATGGTATCATGTAATACAGCACTGTCAGCGTAGTTATCTGTGCAACACAGTTAAACAACTAGTCTTAGTAACTACAAATTAATAAAAGCTTTAAAAGGGTTAAAATATATTTAAAAAATATATCTATATTAAGAAAGTTATGCAATTTTGAATTTAAGAAAAGATTGGCAGCCAAGGTGAGTTACTTTGTTAACATTGCCTACTGAAATGCATCTGATCATCACTCAATCTTCATGAAAATTGACCAATAAATAGAAAAAAGGTAAGCAAAAATGATTATGATAGATTCAAAAGTTAATATCTTCAAATTGTACTCCTTTAATTTATGTAGTAGTTCATACAAATCAGCACACAGTATTGTCTTATGGGCATTTTCAATACCGACTCTTACTCAGACTCGTTCTGATGCCGAATTAGGTCACGCGTGAATAGTGTGAATTACCAGCCATACTGATAGGGACTGTCTAGCGGCCACACCCATCTGTGAATGGGGTAGTCCCATCGATCGATGCCTGGATGTGGCCAGCCTAGCGCTCTCCCACACGCAGAGTTGTCTTTGTGTGTATATCCTGGCTGCGGTATATTGACAAATGTATGTTTAATTTCGCCATGCTGCTGCACGATATGCCTATATATTATATAACATAATATATAACATATATATAACATGGCTATGACATATATCATTGCAATAATAGTATCTAGGCAAATGCATCGTCTGTATTTAAAGTTGCGTAGTCCGATGGTTTTGCGTTTTGGTCATTTTTATGAGATAAATATATTAAATTGACCGTTGTAATCGACCTTCTTTCCGATTAAAGTAACTTTGATTTTAAATGGATAAGTTTTGAGATATTTCAAATTCAAACATGCAAACTTAGTTTTGCCCAGCACGCCAAAACTCTGACACCATAGGCTTCAACAGTAACAGGTTCTATCAAAATGTCTCAGTGTTCCCTTTTATGTGGCAATAAATGCCTAATATGTACATCAATATCTAAGTTAGATATGTAGAGTCAAATCTATATCATTATTTTGGTTTTGAAAATTTGATGCTTCATCGGACTATGCAGCTTTAAATATATATATACAGGGGCCTTTTCATAGCACAGTCCAGCACCTTGGCAGCACATTAGGACCGATGTAAAGGGTGGACAGGATCGCAGCACACACAGCTGCAGGTTCCCATAGCAATATTAACTTAACAACCGCCACATCACAAATACACAATAATAATAGATCCATATTCCGCCTATCTATACCAGTATAACCCTTTGACAATTATACCAGATGGGATGGCCGAATGAGTTGAGTGTCTGTCTCCTGTTTTGGGAGATCGGAGGATCCAAACACATGGGTTTGTGGGTTCGAACCCTGGTCGAGTCAAACCAATGACTTAAAAATTGATAGTTGTCGCTTCCTAGCCAGGCGCTTGGCATTATTAGGATAGGGCAAGGACTCCTTGGCTCAGTGTCAGGATAATGTGACTGAGTGGGATATCTGGTCATGGTGGTGGTGGCCTGGTCTCCCAGTGGGGAAGTACTATAAAGTCGCCATGAGTGCACACTGGCACAATTGGTACCTGTCCTGATATGACCTGAGTTGTTGCTAGGACGTAAAACAACAACAAACCATTTAAAAAAAACAATTATACACCTTATATATAGCAGGAACCATTAATTATCTAATACACATTTACCTTATGAATGCTATGATTTTATGACATCGGATTATTCAGATATTAAGATGCATTTAGATGAACATATATGAATATGCGCTACATATATATATATATATATGTACATACTGTATATGTTGCAATAGAAGCACGCTACCCAATAGAAGCACACACCCCATTTCAAGATTGGAAGCACACACAAATTTACAATCATATTCAGACTGAATGCATATACAATAAGACAATCCCACTTTATTTCAGAGGCATGACAAAAACAAATCCATGAAATTCTTTAACTTTAAATAGATGCACATCCATGTGTCTGCACTCGCGCAGTGTGCATCTATTGGGACATATACGGTACATACACTTGCTTGAAGAGTAAGTGAAAATGATCAAGTAAAGAGAAGTGCAAAATGTCTCATTCAAAATACCCTCAAGAGAAAGACTACTTTGGAAAGTGGCGAGGCGACCTGCCTCTCTTCAACAATCCCTCTGAAAATCCGAATTAATCAGCATTGTTCCCATAACCCATGACCATGGCCAATCAGACTGCAAATAATCAAATTAACAACAGCGCGTCAATTATACAATTAGCCACAGCGCGTCCCTCGACTAAGCCCTTCTATCGGGGATTAATCCACTTGACCCAATCCCCATTGTAACCAAGGTTACAGCGTTCGACTCGTGCTAACTAAGCCCCTAGCTAAAGGCCCTGTCACACTACGACGTAACGACGTCGACGTAGGGAGAACGTGAAGAACGTTGAACTTCTCGGCATAGTATGCAAATTTGGGCACAGGTTGAACGTGGATGCAGCGTAGTGGATGAGAGCGTAACGTCGGTAAAGCGTAGTGATACCGTAATTCAACGAGAGAGGTCAACGTAATGACGCTCACGGAACATTATGAACGTTATTCCATCGCCAGAAGAACGTTATGTGACGTTAGCTATGTCATGAGACGTTGAACGTACGTTGAATGCATGTTCTCCTGACGTTCTCCTGACGTTCTCCTGATGTTCTCCTGACGTTCTCCTGACGTTCTCCTGACGTTCTCCTGACGTTCTCCTGACTTTCCCATTACGCCGCATGGACGTTTCCACTGGTTTTAATGTGGGTCAATGAGTGGAACGTAGTGGAACGTAGTGAGGAACGTTGGCCTAACGTCCGTTTAACGTCATTGACGTTCGCTGAACGTGAACAGAACGTACGGCGAACGTAAACCCTTACGTTCGACCTACGTCAAAACTTTTGAACATGTCCAAAACATCGACGTAACTCGACGTAACACGACGTAATGTGACGTACCTCGACGTCAGTCTAACGTCATTATGACGTCATCATAACGTAATCCAACGTACATCAACGTAATGACGAAATATCACCACGTTAGGCTCACGTTCGCTCATTACGTCGTAGTGTGACAGGGGTATTAGTTCCCCGCCTCTGTCACAGACATTAGGTTTGGCACAAAGGATGACGTCATCGGCACCAGTGTAGGTGTTCTTCCGCGCATGCGCTACTCTGCGGCAGATCAGTCAAGGCGTTAAGCCCCAAAGCCATACAGTTGTGTTTTATTTTGCAATAATTATGTACCAGGCATCTCATTTTGAAAGTTTCATTTGAATCATGTATGTTTAGAGAATATAAATATCGATTAAGAAATAAATGCCAGGATTGGTATGTATGTTATAAGCTTAATGCATTGATGGCTTATGGGAGTGCTTCGGGTCGTTAAACAAACAAACGAACAATGATGGCTATGGGCGTCATTACTGGCACGGGCAGGGAGGAATGCGGAAGCATGAGTAGGAATAACATAGCTTTATTCTCAAATGCTAAGGTCAAAAGTGGCATTCAGAATATGACCAAAGCACAATAGGCAAGGGACAAATAAACTGACAAAGCTCAACACAGCAAAACTAAGTACCATCAGTCACAGGGAGAGCTTCGAGCGGGATATGGACAGCGGTCTCGCACAATGGGAGGAGAAGGAAAGCCCAACACCAGTCGAGGAATGGGCAGCTTTGCAGCAGGTTGTATACAACACAGCTAAAACAGATCTCGGCAAGCCAGACAGAAAACACCAGGACTGGTTCGACCCCAACAATCAGGAGCTACAGAATCTTATGAGCAGAAGAGACCAAGCCCACCAGAGAGTGTTGCAGACCAGGAACACTAGATCCACCACTGCAGCATACAAAGATGCCTGCAGATTGCTACAAAAATGCACCCATGCATTGAAGTCAGACTGTTGGGAAATCAAGGCAGAGGAGCTGTAGAGAGCTGCAGACAGAAACAACATGAAGGGCTTCTACAGCGGACTGAAGGAAGTGTGGGGACCCGTGAAGAAGGGACCTGTTCACCTGAAATCAACAGATGGAATGGAGACCTTTTCTGACAGCAAGAGAGTTGTGGCAAGATGGAGTGAACACTTCCAGAAGCTACTCAACATCCCTGGTGACATAGATCACGAAGCTCTGGAAAACATCCAGCAGCGCATTACCAAAACATGCCTCAATGAGATTCCAACCATGGATGAGATGGCTAGAGCAATCGCCAGCCTGAAAGATGGCAAAGCACCTGGGGGTGATGGAATTCCTGCTGAAGTATGGAAGCACGGAGGAGACAATCTGTTCAACAGACTGCACCAACTAATCACCAATGCCTGGGAGGAGGGTTCTGTACCCCAACCATGGAAGGATGCCAGCATTGTAACCATCTACAAGAAAGGTGATCGAACAGACTGTGGGAACTATAGAGGAATCTCTCTTCTTTCCATAGCAGGTAAGATCTTTGCCAGGATCCTCCTCAACATACTATCTATTCATATAACACCTGACGTAGTTCCGGAGTCACAGTGTGGCTTCAGAGGTAACCAGAGCACCATGGATATGATATTTTGTCTCCGACAGCTACAAGAAAAGTGCATTGAGCAGGACCGACCACTGTACATGGTATTTGTCGATTTCACTAAGGCATTTAATACAGTCGGGAGGACCGGGCTATGGCAGCTACTGAGGAAGTATGGATGCCCAGAGAAGTTCACAACTATGATCGAGGCTCTACATACAGGAATGATGGCGAACGTTAGTGTTGGAGGGGAAGTCTCGGAATCGTTCGGGGTTACCAATGGGGTCAAGCAAGGTTGTATACTGGCCTCCCACACTCTTCTCCATCTTCCTATCAGCAATGCTTGACAAGGCTTTCTGAGACATGGGGGATGGCATCTATATACAGTCCAGACAGAGCGCTGACCTATTCAATGTTGCACACTTCAGAGTGAAGACCAAGACTACTCGGATACTGGTGAGAGAGCTACTATTCGCAGATGACAGTGCACTGGTTGCCCACTCTGCTGAAGAGATCCAGAAAATAGTGGACGCTTTCTCCGATGCATCAAAGAATTTCGGCCTGAAGATTAACATCAAGAAGACGGAGGTGCTGTACCAACCCAACTCTACAAGAACCCGAGAGGAGGAAATCAACATGGTTGATGGAAACAAGCTGAACTCTGTTCCGGAATTTACCTACCTCGGAAGCACTATATCAAGTGATGGATGCATTGATGCTGAAATACAGAGGAGGATGGCCAAGGCTAGCGCATCTTTCGGACGACTACGCCAGAGACTCTGGAACAACCACCATGTGTCCATTTGGGTCAAAGGTAAGATCTACCATGCAATCATACTATCCACCCTACTATACGGAGCCAAGGCCTGGACAGTGTACAGACGACAGGTGAAAAAGCTGCATGCCTTCATGATGCGACATCTGCGTTCAATCATGAGGCTAACCTGGAAGGACAAAGTGACAAATAAGGAAATACTCGAATGGACAGGGCTACCCTCTATGGAAGATCTTCTGATCAAAAGGAATCTCCTGTGGACTGGACACCTCATGAGGATATCATCAGACAGGGTACCAAAGCAGATCCTCTATTCTCAACTGTCTTCTGGTTACAGAAAGAGAGGGCGCCCTCGTCTCCAGTTCAAGGATACCATCAAGAGAAACCTGAAGCTGAGAGACATTAAGACCGACTCATGGACACAACTCTCACAGCAGAGAGCTAAATGGAGAGTGGCAGTCAAGTAATGAAAGCAGTCTTTGTCGCATCACGACCGACAGCATGATGATGATGATTCTCAAGACAATCGTTGTCAACGGGTCATTCGGTTTTAGGTTGTACATGGTCGAGGTAGCCCGCAGGCGAAGTCTAACATGAGCATGAAGTTATGCAACAATGATAAATTGATCATCAACATATCTACAGTGTTTTTTATGAACGGACAAGTCAATACAGTAGTGACATAAACCAAACAGTGGTTTGTGATGATTAATTGTGAATCAAGCAAGTTAATGGAGTAGTGAGATAAATCATAGAGTGTCTGGTGATGATTAATTGTCAATCAATTGGTGAATGTTTTCATCAATCCAGGTATGAGTAGTGATGGAGTAGTTATATGATCGGATGACCTTATCTAAGGTAGTCATAAATCACGAGTGAAAATATACGCAGTAATGACAGAAAATGACCACTTCCGTGGTCATTTAGCCCAATGCTTTGATGGCCCCACCACAGAGTAGCGCACACCGCGTGGAGGAACACCTACACTGGTCCCTCTCTACATATCTTCCATATATCATATGGGTCTTCTTGAAGAAGATTTATACTGCCTATCATGGATAAGTCTGAATAGACTTGTTTTCACCATCGGACAGTTTGTCGATAGAAAACCCAAACTTACACTTTTACCGATCCCAGGGATATTTAAGCTCCCACACCACATAGACATGCTATGAGAGCAACTGGCCTCATGCTTTGTGCCAAGTATAAGGACTTGTCCATTGCGGGGAACCAAACTAACTAAGAACACACATGAGCAGATAGAACACGGGTCTGAACACATTCGGAGCACACCATGTGGGTAGTCCTGCCTGACACAGCACTAGTTGGAACACGTGAGCCAACTTGGGCATGCGTCACAAATCAGCGCCCTTGTCTTTAATCATAACCACATCGCACCAATATTAAACACAGATGATCGTAAAACAATAGACAAACCAACCCTCACCACCACCACCATTCATCCTCCCGGACCGTCAAAATATTACCTGATTTGAACGTGGGGACAGAGTAAGTGGTGTATAGCTGTTGTTTTTTGGTAATTCAATTTGTTATATATTTGTTTATAACTTTTGCATTATAGTTGAACAATGGAAGTGGTTGAGACCGATGCGGATTGGTTGGTAATTGGAGTTCTACATCATGGCAACATCTATGGTCATATCATATTTTGATTTTGAAAATTTGATGTTTTCATCGGACTAAGAAGTGGCAACAAATACTTAATAAGTGTATGGGTATCTAAGCGTTGTATGTAGATTCAAATCCAGGTCAATGGTTTGGTTTTGAAAATTTGATGTTTTCATCGGACTATGCAGCTTTATTTCGTCAGGAATGAAGAAGCGGCAACAAATACTTAATAAGTGTATTGGTATCTAAGCGAGGTATGTAGATTCAAATCCAGGTCAATGGTTTGGTTTTGAAAATTTGATTCTTTCATCGGACTAGGCAGCTTTATTTCATCAGGAATGAAGAAGTGGCAACAAATACTTAATAAATGTATTGGTATCTAAGCGAGGTATGTAGATTCAAATCCAGGTCAATGGTTTGGTTTTGAAAATTTGATTCTTTCATCGGACTAGGCAGCTTTATTTCGTCAGGAATGAAGAAGTGGCAACAAATACTTAATAAGTGCATTGGTATCTAAGCGAGGTATGTAGATTCAAATCCAGGTCAATGTTTTGGTTTTGAAAATTTGATTCTTTCATCGGAATATACAGGTTTAATTAGTCAGCACAAGGAGCCGAAAGAGGGAATTTCCGAATTAGTCAGCTAGGAGAGCAGAAAGAGAGAATGGGTTATTTATGTAGTCTACAAAGGTACTGACTGTGTGACTGGACACGGTGCTCTAATCGGCAGAGCGCGGGCCTCGATGTGGAAGGTCGGGAGTTCGCTTCCTGGTCGAGTCAAACCAATGACTTTAAAATTGATACTTGTCACTTCCTACCCTGGCGGTTGGCATTAATAGGATAGGACAAGGACTGTTTAGCTCAGTGTCAGGATAATGTGACTGAGTAAGATAATTGGGTCATGGTGCCAGCGGCCTGCTTTCCTACTGGTGCAGCACTGTAAAGTCACCCATCCTGATATGACCTTAGATGTGTCTAGGATGCCAAACAACTAACAAAGAAACAAAACAAACAAGTTCACTGTCGAGTCCATTACTGGGTTCCTTCGCTGGTTTGCATTAGCTGCGCTGGTTGCCTGCGTGCCTGTAGACACACCACCCCGCTGTGGACGTGCCTGTGTGCCAACGGGCACAGTGCAGGCACGTAGACCCTGCGCCCGTCACACGACCAAACAGACATGGAGGTAGAACTGGCAGATGGTTGTTGCTTCTTGTTGTTTTTCGTCCTAGCAACATCTAAGGTCATATTAGGATGGATACCGACTTGTGACAGTGCACATTCAAGGCAACTTTATAGTGATGCCCCACCGGTAGACCAGGCCACCAGCACCATGACCTGATATCCCACTCAGTCACATTATCCTGACACTGAGCCAACCAGTCCTTGCCCTATCCTAATAATATCGAACGCCTGGCAAGGAAGCAACAAGTATCAATTTTTAAGTCATTGGTTTGAATCGACCAGGGTTCGAACCCACGAACCCATGGGTTTGGATCCCTCGATCTCCCAAAACAGGAGACAGACGCTCAACTCATTCGGCCATCTTGTCTGGTCAGAACCATTGGCTTAAATAATAGTAAAATTATCACTTTACTTGGGGGGCTATAATGCGCAATCGTGACTTCAAATTTGCCACGCCCTTCATCCAGGGCACTCCCCGCCCACACCGCACACACACTCTCACCTCCACCCAATTATATCCGCCACTGAGGACGATGACAGATTGCTTTTAGAACCAATCGTGGCCAGAAGGTCCCACCATTTCCACTGCACAGTCCGCCATCTTGGGGGACAATCTGGCCAGCTCCATGGCTTATTTAGCACGTCTATTGCATTACTTTGATGCAGAGGGTGCCTTCTGCTTGTCCGAATGGCACTAGTGCCATATGAAGTCAATAGAATATAGTTCCAGCAAGACAACCAAATGCATGTGCAATAAAAAAAGATTTAATAATAAATATGTTTAATTGTTTTCAGAGAGCATGCTACTGGGATGGGCTGAGTGATTTAAAATGGGTCTCCACCTTCAGGGTCGAGCTATTTGAAATCACTCTACTCAGCCGGTATTACTGTGCATATGTCCAGTCATGTCTTTTGATTACAGCATTCCGTCCTCAAATAACAGTAGATGTTGCTAGGACGTGAAAACCCAAACACGAGATGGGATAGCCGAACCAACCTTCAGTGCACCGACTTCCACGACGGAAAATCGGTATGTATAAACACAATATTAAGCTGTATTCACACGGGCAAAATATAAAGCGATCTACAGAAGGTGATTTATATGAAGCGATCTATGCATGCATTCACACGGGCTGAGTTTCAAAGTGTGTCGTATTCACACAGGCAGTACTTAGGGCGGTTTAAGGCGGAAGTGGATATCTGCGCATGAGCAAGTCCAGACTAACCAGCACCAGTTTGGGTTCATCGACGACGGCCGAGAGAGTGTGGGTTCAACCTAGATATGTATGGACTGAATCGTATTGGTTTGGAACAGTCAAAACTTCTTCTGGGCAGTGAAACCCTAAAAATAAATGATGAACAAAATATATGTGCACCTCTAGCAGGTTCATAAAGCAAATTTACCGGAAAGTCAACACAATCAGGTCTTGACTGTCACGTTTCCCTCGACTGCGCATGTGTGTGATGTCATAAATAAAACGATTCAGCGTAGATCGGTTCCTGTAGACCACTTTGCGAAGCATTTTACATTAAACGATTTATATGAATCGATTCAGCCCTAAAACGCCTCAGCCGCGCATTCACACGGCACATGTGAGTCGAACTAGGCAAGTCGATTTATATGAATCGATTTAACTTCCCCGTGTGAATACAGCTTAAGACTCAGAGTGTAATGGGGGGAGCACAATATACAGCACAACTGGTTCTAAAAACAATCTGTCATCATCCTCAGAAGCGGATATAATTTGGGTCGGGGTGAGGAGTGGGGGAGTTGAGAGTACCCTGGATGAAGGGCTTGGCCAATTTGAAGTCACGATTACGCATTATACCCCTTAAGTAAAGTGATAATTTTACTATTATTTAAGCCAATGGCATGACAACCAAGCGCATTGAATGCCTATGTTGTAAATCTTTAGCCTAAACAGAAATAAATCAATTTAAATAAGGTATGGGTGGAATGATATTCACACACATAAAAGAATAGCAAGTAGGAATGTGAACACTGGGAAAATAATTATGATAAACCTATTGAAGATGTGGTGCATTTCAAAATAACAACTGACACATGAATAGGCAATGGGTGTGATGTGGACTATGTTGATTGTGTAAATATTAAATTAGATTGAGTGTATTGAGTTTGAACTGCACTTGTAGCATGAGGTCATTGCCTCACGTGGGAGAACTCCCCGTAATATATATATATATATACATATATATATATATATGCTGTATAAGCCATTGTACGAGTATAATAAGCTGGAAGATCCATCTATATATAGTTAGTATATTTATATACGTGTATAAAATCATCGGTATGAGGTATTTTCTTATTATTATTATTATTATGATCCGTTATTGTCCATGAACAGACCCAGATTTATTCACTGCGGCACTCATTCGCCTACGGTGGCGCCACCACCGGCAGTTCTTGGTACTCATTCCTCAGAGTTTTATAGATCACTATAGTTGTGTTTGTTTGTGGGAGGTTTACGTCCTGGCAACATCTAAGGTTGAATATCAGGATTGTTCCGAATTGTGACAGTTCGCACTCATGGCGACTTTTATAGTACTGCACCCGGGAGACCTAGCCACCGGCACCATGATCCGATATCTGACAGTCACATTATCCTAATACTGTGCTAACCAGTCCTTGTCCTATCCTGTTACTATCAAGTGCCATGTGACAAGTATCAATTATATAAGTCAGTGGTTTGGCTCGACCGGGAATCGAACCCCGATCTCCCGCACGTGGAGCCTGCACTCTACTGATTAGACCACCGCCTCTGGTGTATGTATACATATGTATATATATGTATATATATGTATATGTATATATATATATACATATTCCTGTTCCTACCATGCACTCACCGCCTCTGGTATACATATATATATGTAAATACAGTATAACCCCGTTAAACCAAACTTGAAGGGACCCTAGATATTTGTTTGGATTAACCGATCATTGGTTTAACCAAGCTTTGGCTTCGACTTTGACTTGGGCTTTGGCAAAAACGCCGCTGCATTATGAATGTAATATACAATGTATGTGGACATTGTGATGTGTTATGTAAATACAGTATAACCTCGTTAAACCAAGCTTGGTTAACCAAACGATCGGATAATCCAAACGTTTATCGGCGGCCCAGCAAAGTACTACCATTTATCATATAAAAAAGTCAGTGGGGTCTCAGATGACCTTATAACCACATGAAAGTTTGGTTTAACCATACTGGAAGTGGCCTGGAGTCCGACAATTTTGTTTGGATTAACCGATAGTTTGGATAAACCGACTTTGGTTTAACCAACTTTTTTATATGATAAATGGTAGTATTTTGCCGGGCTGCCGAAAATGTTTGGATTAACCGATGGTTTGGTTTAACCGAGTTTGGTTTAACGGGGTTATACTGTAGTTGGTTAGTCCTCAAACATTGCACTGCTTATTATTTAATTAACCTGTTTAATAATATGTAGCCGGACAAACATGGACGTCCCACACCCTATATATTACGTATGGACGCGTGCCCTACATAGACTATGCATATGTATCTACTATGTAATGTCTTATGTGAATATAAATGACAGGTGTCTTTCTCATGTACCTGTTTTAAGCGCCTTCAATGTAGGTCTACTACTGCTGGACTGATGCCATCAGGGTGTTTGTTTTGGCATGCCTTCTCCCTCCTTTCAAGCCCAACTTACAGCTAATGGTCACAATATACACAATGTCAACACCTCTCTAACCCGACTGATCATGGGACCGACTTTAATACAATGGTATTATATGGGCGATCGTTTTGGACCCAAATAAAGCGATCGATATAGGGAGGTGGTCGATCTGTGGAGGTGGTCTCTTAAAGAGGTTTTACTGTATATATATATATATATATATATATATATATATATATATAAAGGTCACTGCGACAGAAGGTAACAAATCATGAGTTGGGCTGAGTACTAGTTTTATTAGTCTCTGGCAGGACTGATGAATATGCCCACCAACTCCAGTCTCCTCTTGTACGTATCTCCTCCAACGAGGCCCCACACATTGACAAATACGTGCATCCACCTCTTCGTAAAGAGTGAGATGACAATAACTCAACATCTAACCCAACTCGACCTCCAAATATTGTTAGTGTCGACTGGTAAATTTCATAGGATAAGGGGAAATTACCTCCCTTACTATCTGGCAACAAAAAAGCCCAATCATCCCCTGCGGCCGGCCTATCCTCAAAATGTTTTTCAGTCCAATGGACTGCACATAACTCCAATTCTACACACCGAGCTATAGGAATGATTAATGATCTTTCCGAGAACTGAATTGTCTTTGACTTACGAACTTTCAAAATCATCCCCCTTGGGTAGATCTTAAAGTCCTTCCTACGGAGCATGGCTCTTGAAAAAGTTACATTCGACTTCCTCAGCAATCCCCTGAAGCTACACAGGACGGCCGCACGCCAAGCAGTATGACCCGAACTAGTCGACAACTGAGAAAAAATACACTTCAACATATTTGGTAACAATGGCATGGCCTGCTTAGGTGCATCCCCAAGCTCCCTTCGAATCCCTCGCAACGTAGAAGAAATTACAAAGTCTGAATAATCAATGGGTACTGCCCCATTCCTCTTAAGAAAATAATTTAGGCCACTTAGATAGTTAATAATTGAGGAATACTTTAAAGTCCTAGCCAGCCAGGTCGCATATAACGGCACTTGTGACGAATTGCATGGGATGGGAGCGTGTGTTTCCGAAAACTCCTCAACAAAAGTCAGATACTTATTCACCTGCACCTCCCTAGCCGTCACAGAGTTAGGAGCGTAGGATTTTAGCTGGTATTCCTTCTGCTCATCTTTAAGTCTATCCACCCCTGTAAAGAGAATGGCCGTTCAAACAAACTAATACAGCATAAACATTTATTACAATCTGCTTTATATATGACATCCTGCATATAACCATCATTCAATCTACTCAACGCATCCGTTATAACATTCGACTCACTTGCAATGTGTACTGCGGTAAATACAAAGTTATATTTTATGGATAACCAAAATAGCCTTCTCATATAATGCATTATTAGTTTGCATTTCGACCTTCCTGTGGATAACGCCGACTCTACTGTGGCACTATCTGTCACCATAACTATGGAATCCCCCTGCCATCCAGGTGCCCATCTCTCTACCGCCGCATATACCGCCCACATTTCTTGTACATTAATATGGGCCTCTAACACTTTGCTCTCTGGGCGGTCATAGTGGTGACCAACTACCTCCTGCAATTGCTTATCTACTTGCCTGTCGTAACATCCTACTAACCAGTCGATATCGTGCATAGCACCATATCCCCACTTACTCGCATCACTATAAACTGATTTCACTGTTGAAAACTTCCCCAACATTAAAGCCTTTCCATTAAACTCCTTGGCAAAGCGGCTCCACCAGTCTATGTCTTCTCTGAATGCCGAATTCAACCTAACTTTATAGTATGGACGAGCTACCATATTTATTAAGTCGTATACTCGACGAGAAAAAGTTCGCCCACCACGCACTACTTTGGCGCAGTGGGCTAACAATCCCGCTAGTCTTTCCAGGTTTTTCCTCATTTCTTTCTTTTTCCCTCTGAAGGCTTCCAAAGTTCTACTTAATTTATACAACTTATCTTTTGGAAGCGTCAATTCTAGCTTTACTGATTCCACTAATATTCCCAAAAATCTAATTTTTGTATTGGGACTAATTAGCTTCTTATAACTTATGTAGAAACCTAGCCTTCGAAGAAGACTAATCAATTTATTTAGTAAAATTTCAGTATCATTGTAAGTCGAACCGATGACACAAAAATCATCTAGATAATTCACTATACGACTCACTCCCTCTCTAACTGCACATCTCCCTATAAAATCCGAAACTTTCGAAAAAACAAAAGGGCTTGAGGATAATCCCATACAAAGCCTATTGTCCAAAAGGTATACAGGGCCCTTTTTATCTCCAAAATCCCAGATCAAACCCTGCCTAGGTCTGTCTACCGGGTGGATAGGAATAGCGCGATATGCATCTTTTAAATCCACAGTAGCCAAATAGTCTCCCTGCTCCATGTTATCTACCACATCATCTACACTCCTATAATTAAACTTCAAAGCTACCTTTTCCGTGTAATTATTAATAGATTTATCTTTTGGCCTGCTGCAGTCCACTATTCCTCGCCCCCTCCCCCCCTTCTTTAGGGATACAAAAAATATTGGGAACGCATTGAGGTGTTTTATCTGTTAAAGTAATTATATGTTGGTTCAACTCTAACTACAACTTCTGCGTAATAATATCTCTATAAAGCGTGTTACCGATTTTTTTAAATGCAGGTTCATATTCCACTGTACAGTTGA
Source organism: Branchipolynoe longqiensis (assembly GCA_030323885.1). NCBI lineage: Eukaryota > Metazoa > Annelida > Polychaeta > Phyllodocida > Polynoidae > Branchipolynoe > Branchipolynoe longqiensis. The sequence continues at coordinate 100,465,909 of CM059188.1, read as the reverse complement.
TATTGGTAACGTGGAAGCCAAAAACTACCCCCCACAAAATATAGACCCAATCAGGATCGGTATCACCTCTTATAAACATCTCACAAATGAACCGACACGGTTTAAGCTGCATCTGATTGCCTGCTATATAATGCATACATTTGCATCTACCGTTTATACAGTCAACATCAACACGAACTACAACTGGTTTACTGTGGGGAAATTCCTTAATATAAAAATTCCAACAATTGTATTCTTCCATTATTGTCTCAACATATAACATGTCATTTTCATTACTACTATCATGATTAATCCAACATTGCCATATTCTGCTGACTTGACTATTTATTTGTGATACCTCAGAATTAATAGCATAATTTTCATTTATTTGCTCACTTATTATGTTTTGACCTACTGTCTGGGTATCACTAGCACATGCAACTTCATTCACTATGACATTGGGGGTATTATAGTTAACTTGGCTCACACCTTTTGGCTCTACTTGAGTACAATTAGTTAATTGCATGCTCAGTGTATTTTGAACCTGGTCAGGTACGCCCACTACTTCCTTCGCGGACACCGCACATGTAACCTCCCTAGCAATTGGCCGCAAGTAATTAACTTCATGCTTATCATGTAATTTACTGCCAACACTATGCTGCTCCAAGTGTATGACTTTACCACTATGTCTTATAACATTGTCGTTCATACATGGCACCGGTAGATTATTATTTGCTGCACTTTTCAAGACTAACATGGGGTTAATATTAGACATAACAATATTATCACTGTTCTTCGTCAATTTGTCATGTATTACAGACCTATTCCCCTTTAGATTAGCAGGCTTGATAATTGACCTAACTCGTCAGTCTTTAGTACAATTAATCTTTTTATGGCTCTTACTGCCACATTTCATGCACCAATGACCATAATTACAATTGACCTCACTCCTACTGCAGCCACCATCTTTATTCCATTTGAAACATCCAGTCTTACCTTCCTTTGTATAAGCTGTTGTTCTACGCACATTACTCGACTGCTTTTTCGACCGCATGTTGTGCATGCCATAGTGATACATGCACAGGCCCGTATTACTGCTACCGAATGCTGCAAACCCTTGTATTTCTGCTAGCTTACGAACGTCTTTGTCGTACTCAACATGTGTCGAGTCTACGAAATCATTTTGTCGAGCCCTTGAAGCCATAAAACATATATGCTCAAGGAAAGAACGATAGTCTGCAATAGTCAAGCCTTGTATATCTAGACACCACCTAATTGAGGCTGTGAGCAGTTCATAGCAATTTAGCTTTTTTACTTCTTTTCCTAATACAGCAAATCTTCTGATACTCCACTTACTTCGAAGTCGTCGAGTACTACTGCTGCTCCGACTCCTCGAATCAGACGGCGTTCGCCGCCTCCGTCTTGTTCGCGACCTGTGTCGAGGTTTTGACACACCGTAGCTTGAGTGTTCGTCCTTCCCGCTCAATGCCGCCCCGGCACCTGCACCGGCTATCGCTGCCGGCGGCCATTCGTCTGTCATGGCTGCCCCCGCTCGCTCTGTCGAGGTCACCGCCGCAGTCATCGTCCCTTTCACCAACTCGTCCTCGCCTGCTTGTTGCCATTCCAGTCGTCTTCTTCTCCTAACTGTTCGCCTCTCTTGCAACTCTAGCACTCGCTCCTCCAATTCCATATCCTTTATCTCTTTCAAAATTGAAGTCTCCTGTTCGTCTAATGTTAGTGACGACATTCTCTTCAGAATTTCAGGTGAACTCTCCCTCGAGTCTTTCAAACTATCACCTGTTTGTCGAGATGAAGCATGTGTAACTCTAGTCGATACCAACTTCTTTCCTTTACGCCCCTTCTTTTTGCACTTGTCTGTTTTGTGCGACGCACCACACAAATCGCAATACATAATGAGCTCTCGACACACACGTCTGCTTCAATTGAAATTCAGTGGGAAGTGAAACCAATATGGCGCAATACAGGTGGCGCCGCCCCATAGGCGCGCGTGCCCAGGGAGGTTGGCGCGCGACTCCAATTCAACAAATAGCAAGTACAGACAGTAATAAATACAATACACCTGTATGTGAGCTCCGTTATGTATATAATTATAATTGTTATTATAATACACATATATGAAGATTTCAGGCGCAACACCTCGTGAATGCCAGTTCAAAAATTGATATTTTTTTCTTGAATATTTATACTGCCTATCATGGATAAGCCTGAATAGACTTGTTTTCACCATTAGACAGTTTGTCGATAGAAAGCCCGAGCCTACACTTTTACCGACCCAAGGGATTTTTAACCTCCCACACCACATAGACATGGTATGAGAGCAACTGGCCTTTGATGTCGCTGTAAGTTATACACAGCGGTGGAAATCCAAATTCGCAGAGGTGGGGGCATGGGGAATTGAACCACTGACCTTCAGATTAGGAGTCCGACCTAGAAAATGGTCAGACACTCTAACCACTCTGCCACAGAGAACACCAATATCAATGTTGGAATCAAACCTTGGAATCAAACCTTTAAACAGTTTATTTTTTCACATTCCTACTTTTTTGTTCATTGCCCCATCCATAATCATGCCAACACAAGAAAAGTGGAATTAGTGAAAATAAAAATTATTTTCCAGTAAAAATCTGTTAGTTTACTTCAATTTTGTGATTGGCGTTTACGTGGTTTTGCACTTGAACTCTTCATATTATGTTCGATATATTATATATTTATATATTTTATTTGTTATAGCTTTACGTCCTAGCGATATTTACAGTCATATCAGGATGGGTACCCACTTATATTATAACAGTGCTCACCCATGGCGACTTTATAGTGCTGCCCCACTGGGAGGTCACGTCATGGGCACCATTACTCAATATCACACTTAGTCACATTATCCTAATTGTATACTGAGTTAACTAGTCGTCGCTTTAATAAAGCAGAGCACCAGGCAAGTATCAATTTGGTAAGTCTTTGGTTTCACTCGGCTGGGATTCGACTCCCGACCTTCCACACGAGAAGACTACGCTCTTACCGATTCGGCCACCGCATCCGGTTCCGGTTTGTGATATGTGTATATAATTGATTATGCTATATCATTTATTATGCGTATATAAATACAGAATAGTCGCTAATGTTTTTCGGTGCTCCTTCTGGCCCCCTCTCGCTTCCCAACGCCCCTTATTCTCAGCAGGCCCCCCGTGTAACCGGGCATACTCTGCTTCCCTCCTCCTGGGAACTGACTCCAACAGTCTCTCGCTACTCACTTCAAACTATATATATATATATATACTTTATGTATATATATACACATACATGTATATGAGCCTGTCTCAAAAAAGGTGATAGCTCTTTTTGTTTGTCCATTGTAACGATTGAAACAAAACATCACAGAAACCGTTCCAATGAAAACACAATGACATTTGCTTACAATGGACAAAGTGTTGTCCCATATTGCTTTGCACCTTTTGAGACAGTCTCATATATGCACAAATAGGTATATATGATACGATACAATCCTACTAAAACAAGACCTGACAGGATCAGGGATAGCCGATTCGTTACGACCGCTGGCTGGCTTTCCATAGAAGAAGTTGTGGGTTCAAACCCCAGCCGAGTCAAACAAATGACTTACACCATTAAATGCATAGTCCAATGAAATAGTCCAATGAAATATCACATTTTCAAAACCACACCAATTATCTAGATTTGATTTTACATATATAACTTAGATACTGATGCACTTATTAAGCATTTGTTTCCGCATAGAAAGCAAAACTGAGTCAATTTAACAGAACCTGTCACTGCAGAAGTCTATGGTGTCAGAGTTTTGGCAAGTTTGCTAAAACTAATTTTCCATGTTTGCACTCAAAATATCTAAAAAGTTTACCATTTAAAATAAAAGTAAGTTTGAACTAATGTAAAGTAGATATTAGTGAACGATCTAATATATTTATCTCAGAAAAAATACAGGAATTCAAAACCATTGGACTATGCAATTTAATACTTGTCACAACCCACGCAGTCACTTGGCATTGTGCATGTTAATTTTAACATGGGTAATTCAAACACAGAGACTGGATAGCCAACACTTAACAATATGATACTGTGCCGCCACCTTGAGGATCCTGCCCGAACTAAGCACCCAGCAGCCACCATCACTCCGGTGGCGCCACCTTGAGGAACCTGGGTCATTACCCATACGCTTTATAGGTGGCGAAACAGTATAAAATTTCCCGCCATTTCGGTCATGTGACCCTACGGCGGTTTGAACTCCACACACAACCGTCACAGCCGCTGCCATCTTCACACCATCCAGCTTTCTTCACCCACCCACCCACACCACTAGCTAAAAGCTTGAATCTATAGGGTTGAGGGTTTGAATCCCACCTGATCCATTCATCAGCAGTGGACCCAAAGAAGCAGAACGACGGCGGTTCCGGTTCCAACAACTCATACCTGTACCAATGACATAACCGATACAATAAAGCCATTGTACCAAATGCTGTCTCGTGTTGTGAATTACCAGGCTAGGGAAAGGACTGGTATGTTCAGTATCAAAATAATGTGACTGAGTGAGAGCTCAGGTCCTGGTACCAGCAGCTGGGTTTCGCAGTGAGGCAGCAGCACCATAAAGTCGTCATGAGTGCGCAGTGTCATAAGTTGTGTTCCTGTCCTGATATGACTTTAGATGTTACAAGGTGGTAAACCCCAAATCAACAAACATAGTAAGCCAAGAATGTCACTAGGTCCCACTTAGACAGGCCAAAGCTGCTAACAGGCATTGATGCCTAATTTCTTAAGCAGAAGAGGATAAGTATAAGTATAAGTATAAGTATAAGAAAACCAGAGCTATAAAGAACCTATTGAATTACGCTTTGTAAGCACTGGAATAGACCATACGGTAACCATGACAATGAGAAAGCAGCAAGTGTTTCATTTCTGAGAAGCAAGAAACATGAAATCCCCGCACCTTCTTCCACCCAAACCGGCTCCAGATGATTAAAAAGACCCAAAAAAAGAAAACAACGACGAAAATGACAAAAAAAGACTTTAAAAAACCCCAAAAGACTAATTAAAAGATGAATTATCTCTGCCAAATAAGGATAGCAATAGAGCAAACAACAGCAAAACAAGCAAACCCAAAGAAACACTCACATACCCCCCCCCCCCACCTGCGACCCTTTTAAAGACAATATTAGTGGAGCAATAAAACAACCATCAGACGAATTCACAAGAAGCGAATAATTGGATGCACTGATGAAGAAAATGACTTTCTCTTCCGGAACCTGAAATGACTTTGCAATCTCACTGATGGAGAGGGTGATTTTTTATCAGGCGGGTTCAATGTCATTGTGACAGCACGGTGAATGTACCTGACAGCACAATGCATGGCTCGAACCACACAGACAGTGACCGATTTAGCCCTGCTGGCTAGATGATCAGATCTGTTTGTTCCTAACAATGTTGTTTGTTGTTGTTTTACGTCCTATCAACATCTAAGGTCATATCAGGACAGCAGTTCCTAACAATGTGCTCCTGCCAAGTACTGAGGCTGCATTTATGAAGCGGTGTTAGTTTATCCAGGTGATAGGCACTATTCCTTGTGGAGTCAAACCAACGATTTATCAAATTTATACTTGTTGCTTCCTAGTTTGGCACTCGGCATTAATAGGATAGGGCAAGGACTCATTAGCTCAGTGTCAGGATAATGTGACTGAGTGGGATATTGGGTCATGGTGATTGCAGCCTGATTTCTAAGTGGGACTGCACTATAAAGTCGCCATGAGTGTGAACCCATCCTGATATGACCTTAGATGTTGCCAGGACCTAAAATTCCAACAATCAACCAGGGAGGTTTTCATGAATTGTCAATTAATCATGAAATATGGGTGGGTTGCATTTGAATAAAAAAATGTTCCGGAATAGTTCAACTCGTAAAAACATGCACATCCGGCAGGGCTTGCAAACCGGAAATCAGCCGCAGACTGGTCGCGTGAAACCAATAACTTAAAAATTTATGCTTGTCACTTCCTAGCCAGGGGCCATATGCATGGAGCAGTGTTAGGAGGCAAAACGCGTTTAGCGCGGGATTTCTGGTTTAGCGCAGACACATTGGTATGCATGGATAACACCACACATGCTAACACTGCTCCATGCATATGGCCCCAGGTGCTCGGCATTATTAGGATAGGGGAAGGAGCAGTGGAATGCGGAAGACCATTTGTTCATGATTGAAATTTCCCCTGCTTAAATAACTAATGTACACAAACAAAAAAACGACAATCAAAAGTCAAAGCAGACGACAGTCAAAAGTCAAAGCAGACGACAGTCACCGCGAAGCAATCAATAGACGCTACTCCTATCACCAAAAGCCACCTTCTACCCGCCATCAGACACTTCAAGTGAAAGGAGTAAAAATAGTCCCAGCTCACCAGAACTCGATCCCGATTTGAGCAATTACATAGAAGTTAGAGAACTGGTCACCTTACATGGCTATTCATAAAACGTCAACGAAATATTCGGTATAGAAATAATAACATTGCCAAATGGGATGGCCGAATGAGTTCAATGTCCGTCTCATGCCTTGGTAGATCATGGGATTTGAATCATGGTCAAGCCAAACCAATGACTTAATAATTGATACTTGTCACTTTCTAGACTGGCGCTCGGCATTAAAAGTATAGGGCAAGGACTGGTTGGCTCAGTATCAGCATAATGTGACTGAGTGGGATATCAGGTCATGGTGCTGATGGCCTGGTCTACCAGTGGGGCAACATTATAAAGTTGATATGACTGCGCACTGTCACAAGTCAGTACTGGTCATGATATGATCTTAGATGTTGCAAGGACGTCAAACTCCAACAACAAACTAAGAACATTGCACTGACAATGACCAAGTATAGCCATGGGACACTCGGTGTAATGGGCCTGGACAGATCAATCCAGGTACCTATTGGATTGTAACTCCAAGAGGTGCCCAGAGAGAGGTGTGTAACTCCGAGAGGTGCCCAGAAGGAGCACCGAAAAACATTAGGGTCTCTACGCAAAGTCCCCAAGCCTTCCACAAACAATCTAATTAAAGCACCAATTTACAAAGGCAGCAAGATGTGGAAGAACCTACCAGCCAGAACCATGGCAGCGTCCTCTTACCTAGAATTTAAATACTCACTAAGAGTACATCGGATTGGGCAGGCCCTTATGCAGTTACAGCCAAGTATGTTCCATGGCACACCATACCGTAAGTGGCAGACAACCGAACCCTCAGCCTCAGTTTTCCCCCCACCTTTTTTATTTGTTGCTGTTCCTCTGTTATTTCCAGTCAACCATATACAATGACAGAGACAGTCCAAATAAAAATGTAAAATTTAAGACCTAAATGCACTGGGATTCATCCCACTGCTTCACTGGTCACAGCTGGTCCAGTGTATTATTAACAACCCCACCCCAACCACATAATTCATAAACTCACATAACTAACTACACTAGAGTTATACAAGAATATTTCTAACAAACTGACATTTATATACTGCTTGCCTAACTGCAACTGAACATTAAAACTTACTATAACTCTACCAACTGAATACAGAAGATAACTTCTGCTTACATTCTAAATACTATGTAAATACTCACATTGATCTGACTAATATTGATCAAGTTATATGACACTACTGTTACCGTATTGCTATGGAACTTTTGGGTTACAGAATTTCAATGTGTTACATGCTGCAAATTGTGTGTTCAACAGTCATTGCATACCTTATTCCTTTTGTGTAAATAACCCTGAATTGAAAAATGGCTGGAAGACCAGTGCTTTGGCACTGACAAAATACTTATTCAGCAGAATAAACATATTTACCACCAAAAAAAAGAAAAAACTCCATTACTTCATTGTGTGACATCATGCTGGAAAGGGATTGGTGGAATTGCATAAGTCAGAAGGCATAGTCAACGAATGTCAAATTTATTATTAATCAAAGTAGGCATTGGAATATTCCTTGTGGGGAACTCCATTGCAGTGAACTGTCTGTCTATAATTATGATCCGTGTCTTTGAGAATGGTTCAGTTCTAGTTTTGTAGAAACGCCTATCCAACTGTGAGTATTCTCTGGGCTACATGCGTCACTCTATGGGGCTGTCACACTACGACGTAACGACGTCAACGTAGGGAGAACGTGAAGAACGTTGAACTTTTCGGCGTAGTATGCAAATTTGGGCACAAGTTGAACGTGGATGCAGCGTAGTGGACGAGAGCATAACGTTGGTAAAGTGTAGTGATACCGTCAATCACCGAGAGAGGACAATGCCACTACGATAACGGAACGTTATGAACGTTATTCCATCGCCAGAAGAACGTTACATGACGTTAGCTATGTCATGAGACGTTGAACGTATGTTGAATGCACGTTCTCCTGACGTTCTCCTGACGTTCTCCTGAGGTTCTCCTGACGTTCCCATTAAGCCTCGTAGGCATTTGCACTTGGTTTAATGTGGGTCAACGTAGTGGAACGTAGTTGAACGTAGTGAGCAGCGTTGAAATAACGTCCATTTAACGTCATTGACGTTCACTGAACGTGAACAGAACGTACGGCGAACGTAAACCCTTACGTTCGACCTACGTCGAAAGTTTTGAACATGTCCAAAACCTTGACGTAACTCGACGTAACACGACGTAATGTGACATAGCTAGACGTCATTCTAACGTCATTCTGACGTCATCATGACGTAACCCAACGTAATGATGAAAAATAACCACGTTAGGCTCACGTTGGCTCATTACGTCGTAGTGTGACAGGGGTATTACAGCCGGTGACTTATTGGGGCTGAATAAACCTGATAGTCACAGCTTGACCACAGAGGAACTCAATGGTCATTGAGCCCTAAATAACTCCCAGCGAAAACCAGACAGGATGGCTGACTGAGTTGAGCGTCCATCTCCCCTTTTGGTAGATCATTCGAACCCTGGTATTGTCAAATCAATGACTTACAAATTTATACTAGTCGCTTCCTAGCCAGGTGCTCGGAATTATTAGGATATGGCGAGGACTGGTTAACTCAGTGTCAGGATAATATGACTAAGTGGGATATCAGGTCATGGTGCTGGTGGCTTGGTCTCCCAATGGGGCAGCACTATAAAGACGCCATGCGTGCGCACTTCCACAAGTCAGTAGCCATCATGATATGACCTTAGATGTTGCCAGGATGCAAAACTCCAACAAACAACTCCCAGCAAAAGGTTTGTTTCAATATGGGCAAACCACAGATAGTCATTCGATCGTGATAATTGTGTCTATAAGTGAATTTTGTTTTTGTTTGCTGAGGTTTTACATCCTAGCAACATCTCTAGTCATATCAGGACGGGTTAGTAAAGTTGTGTTGGTCTTGTTTCTACTCATTTACAATTTTGATGCGCGAAAAGGAGGAAAACAAGGCAGGGGTGGAGAAAGAGGCGTTTATTGTGCGCCTCAGGAGATACAGAGGAACAGGTTAAATACAAAGGTAACAAGAGGTAAGGGCTCATGAGGAGCAATGCAAGAAATGACATGGATATAAAAGGGGCTCATAAGGAGCAAGGCAATAAACATGAGGATAACAGGGCTCAGAAGGAGCAAGGCAAGAGAGTCAGTGTGTGGGCTCAAATGGAGCTAGAGTTCGTGGTGAAGGTGGTTGTCAGTGAGGGGGAGCCGAGGAGCCCTCCACCAGAAGGAAGGGAAAGAGAGAGAGAGAGATGGGTGGGTGGGTGGAGAAAAAGAGGTGAGATCTGGAAGGCGGCTGGAGGGTGAGTGCCTGAAGGAGGCGGGGGGCGGCCTTATACGGGAAGGGTAGTGGGCGACAGCAGGTGAGGTGTGAAGGCTGCCGGCCCGGGGGAGGGGGGGAAAGGTGGCGAGCAGCGGGCGTCGGGTGAGGTGCGAATGCTGCGCGGCAGAGGGCGGGGAGGGAGGGAGCGAGTCGCGGCGGCGTCGGGCGAGGTGTCAAGCTGCGCGACAGCCCGGGGCGGGGGAGGGTCTCCTCCTTTCCTCGCATCAAACGTAATGCTTCGCATTACGACCGATGCGCGAAAAGGAGGAAAACAAGGCAGGGGTGGAGAAAGAGGTGTTCATTGTGCGCCTCAGGAGATACAGAGGAACAGGTTAAATACAAAGGTAACAAGAGGTAAGGGCTCATGAGGAGCAATGCAAGAATGACATGGATATAAAAGGGGCTCATAAGGAGCAAGGCAATAAACATGAGGATAACAGGGCTCAGAAGGAGCAAGGCAAGAGAGTCAGTGTGTGGGCTCAAATGGAGCTAGAGTTCGTGGTGAAGGTGGTTGTCAGTGAGGGGGAGCCGAGGAGCCCTCCACCAAAACGGCGGAGAGGGCTCGCGGCGCGCCCGAGGGGGCGAGGCGGGGCACGTAGGCGTGGACTGCCTCGGAGGTCCAAGTGCCCTGAGCCATAATCTCGGGGAGGGGAACCCCGGCGCATTGGCAGGCCTGGGCGGCCCCTCGACGGAGACTATGGAGGGTGTAGGCCTCGGGCGTCGGCACTCCTTGGGCTTGCAGGGCCCCTCGCAGCAGGGCGGTGAGGGACCTCGGGTCGAGCGGGCGGCCGGAGGGCATTATGAAGGCAGGAGCATCTGGGGCGGCGGGGCAGAGGGCGACGGCAGCGGACCAGGCCGACACGGGGCAGAGGGAGGATCCGGGGATGGCGGGGATGAAGAGGGCGACCGCGCCCGAGGGGCTGGAGATCGTCTTGGAGCTGCGGATCAGGAGGCGGAGCCCTCCGGGCGCGGGGCGGACGTCGTAGCGGGTGAGGGTGTGGGGGCCGCCCCACCCCTCGGGACTCGGGGCCAGCAGGTTGGACTGCCGGAGCATCCCGAAGTACCCGAGGAGGAGCGCGGCCCGAGGCACGAGCGAGGCGGGACCCGCTCGCTCGAGGTGGGTGACGACCAGGGTGAGATGCTGCGGGGAGAGAGGAGGCGCTTGCCGGGGGACGTGGGTGGAGGACCGCTCCCCGCCTCGGCAGACGTCCTTGGGGAGGCGGGCGTCAAAGCCCGAGGTGAGGCCCCCGGCGCCCTCGACCCACGACCGGGCCCCCGAGAGGGTGTTCTTGACGGAGGCGGGGGCGAGGCCGCGGAGGTAGAGGGCGGCGGTGAAGGCGGCTACGTCGAATGCCGAGGGCGCGAGGGGGTCCGCGCCTCGGGCAACCGCGTAGGTGACGTAGTCCTCGGCCTGGCGACGTCGATTCCTCCAGGTTGCCGGGGCGAGGGCGGCGACTCTGAAGCGGGCAACGGCGGCAACCTCGGCAGGGGGGAAACCTAGAGGCCGGGGAAAAAGGGGAAAACGTCATGAGACACCTCGACTGGGAGGAGCCCGAGGCGGGCCACCTCGCCGCGGGCCGTCTCGGCCCAGGGCCCGGGAAGGTGGGCGCGGCTGAGGGCATCGGCGAGGAGGAGGTCCGCCCCGGGCTTGTGGACGATGTGGAGCTGGAAAGAGCCGGTGGCCGCCATGAGCCAGAGCTCCCGGGCGCAGGTCCCGAGGGTAGGGTCTCGGGCGCGGCCCGACTCGAGCGCGACAGCGGAGGCCATGTTGTCGGTGTTGATTGTGACCGTCGCCCCTGCGACGTCATCCGGGAGGAGGGCGCGCAGGGCGACGACAAGGTTAACCGCCTCGAGCTCGTGGATTGTCGGGTACCGCGTCCGGAACTCCTCCGAGTACCCTCGGGCGTAGAAGTGGGAGGATGAGAAAGCTCCTCCGCCGGTGAGGCAGGAGTCGCACTCAAGCACCAGCCGGCGACCCTCGGGGGCCCTGAGGAGGCAGAGGCCGTTCGTTATCCGCCCGTAGGCGGCGAACCACCTCAGGTCCCGGAGGGCGTCGTCCGCGAGGGTGAGAGTGGAGGCCCCGAGGCAGCTGCGCAGCGCCCCGAGGAGCCGAGCCATGAACTTGCGGCCCGGGAGCACGCAGCTGCTGACATGGTTCAGGCGGCCGAGCAGGCTCTGTAGCTCTTGTTTCCGGAGGGTGGGGCGGGCGATGCGGTCGTCGCAGTCGTCCACGAGGGCTTGGATCTTGTCGGGGGCCACCCGGATGGTCATCGCCTCGCTGTCGAGGGCAAAGCCGAGCCAGGTCAGGCGGACAGCGGGGGATGGCACTTTCCGGGTGCTACGTCGAGGCCGAGGGCTGCGGTGAGGGCGAGGAAGGCGTCGAAGGCCTGGCACGCCCTCAGGTAGGAGCCCTCGCACCCGATGAAGTCGTCGACGTAGACGAGGGCATGGAAACCCTCGCGCCTAATGATCCAAGCCACCGCGGAGGTGACGCGGACGCAGGCCGCGCCCGAGGAGCGGCAGCCGAAGGGGAGGGCGAGGTCTATGTAGGTTCGACCCTCTAAACATATCCCGAAGAGGGGGCAGGAGAGGGGGTCGGCACGGAGCTGGCGGTAGGCCCGGGAGATGTCCGCCGACCAGACGTAGGCCCCTGCGCCTTGGGTGATGAGGCGGCGGCCCACGTCGGCGACGGAGGGGAGGGTGTAGGCGTGGGGTTCCCCGAGGTACTCGCGTCGGGGGATGCCCGAGTTCACGCTGGCACCTCGGGGATAGGAGAGGTCGACGATGACCCGCCTTTTTTCCGAGTCGGCCTTGGGGCGGGTCATCATGGGAGAGACCTGCGTCCAGGGAGAGAAGGGGGGGACAGAGAAAGGGCCGATGAGGGCGCCGAGGGCAAGCTCCGTGTCGACGAAGGCCTGTATGTGTTTCAGGAAGTCGGGGGGCTCACGGTGGTTGGAGTAGGAAGGGCGGGGGAGGGTTTGAGGCGGAGTAGTTCGCGGGGAACCCGAACTCCAGGAAGTCTAGGACGGCGGGGTCGGGGTAGTCCTGGAGGCGGGAGCGCCAGGCAGGGATGTGGAGGCCCGAGGGGAGGGGGATGCGGGCGGCCAAAAAATTAGGGAGGCCCGCTTCCCGGAGGGTGGTGTAGGTGTGGCGGAAGGTGGGGTAGCGATCCCACGCCTCGCCGGAGATGTGGGGCCAGGAGGCGATGATGGTAGGGCGGTAGTGGGCGGGGGTGGGTCCGCAGGACGGGGCGGCAGGGAGGGTAGCTTGGAGGTCGGGGTCGATGACATCGACGGTGGGCTCGTCGAGGGTGGCGGGGGGTGGGGGTTGGTGGGGCGGGGAGGGGGAGGAGGTGCGAGCGGGGGCGGGTTGAGGGGGGCAGCAAAGTCCTGCGGGGTGCAGGGGGGTCAGGGGCGGGGGGGGGGGGGGGGGGTCGGGGGGTGTCGGGGAGGTCGGGAGGGCGGTCGTCAGGGGGGCAGAGGAAGGCGGTATCGCCAGGGTCGAGGTGACCTTCTGAGTCGAGGGTGATGGTGGGGGGTTGGTGGTCGGCGATGAGAGCCTTACAGGCGGGGCGTTGAGCCCCGGAACAGAGGGTGGTGCCGAGGCGGCGGTCAGGCCGCGCCTCGGGGGAGCCGCTGGTGCTCCGGCGAGTCGTGTCAGGGGGGCTGCTAGGGGTGCACTGGGCGGTTATTAGGGGGACCTTGGGCCGACTGGGAGCCTTCGGGTCGAGAGTGGTGGACGGGGCGGCTTGGTCGAGACAAGTGGGCCGGTCGGGGGCCTCCGGGCCGGGCGGGAGGTGCCGGCTTACTGAAAATCCGGTGAGGCGGAAGCTGTGGGCCGGTCCCGTGCGCGCTTCGTCAGGCAATCCGCCTCACTGTGCATAGTCAGCACCTTGCGGACATTCGCACAGTAGGCGCATGTGTGGCGGTGTTTTGCGGCACCTTGGCCGTGGGCCTCCCCCGGGGTGGCCTGGGTGCAGGAGGAGGGGTCCCGGTTCCATGGGTAGCAGGGGGCTCCGTGGGTCTCCTTGTTGTAGGTTACCCGGGTGTCGGTCTGGGGGCGGGGCTGGGGCCGGGCTCTTGGGTGGTCGAGAGGGCGGGGGGCGGTGGTGGTTGTCTGCTGGGGTGGCATTGCTATGCATTCGACCCTAAGGAGGTTCAGGGCCACTGGGTCGTGCCACCCGTGGGGGAGTCGGCCGTCCGCGATCCAAGTAAACACCGTCTCGGAATAATGGCGGACGGTCGCCCACGGGGTAGACGAGGTGATCCTGGAGGACAGTGAGGATGTGGTGGTGTAATCCGGGGGCGGAGTGGGCGGGGAAGTCGGGGTGGTTGATGAGGGTCAGAAGGGCGAGGTTATATTCATCCTTCGTCGCTTCCCCCCTCTTTACCCGACTTCCTCTCCGCCCCTCTCTGCACAAGGTCGGAGGGGAACACATAGTCGGTTGGTATACCTTGCCGCCTCACTGAGTGGCGCGCCTCGGCGGAGGCCAGGATTTCCCGGACGGCGTCGGCTGCGGACACCGGGGTGTGCTGTGCCGGCTCCTGGGGGTAGGCCGGGGATGTCGGCAGGGCTGCCTGGCCGCCGATGTGCTGGTAACGCTCGTACTGTGGGTGGGCGGCTCCTGGCAGGGCTGCAGGCGGCGGCGGCGGCCTGGGACCCACCGGGGCGCGCGCGCCCGAGGTGCGGGGGCCGGGGCGGCCCGGTGTCTGGGCGCGGGGGAGGGCGCCTCGGGGACGGGCCGCGCCTCCCCGGTCTGGATGTCGTCGATCCTTGCGTGGAGGTCCGCGGTCGACTGGCGTTGTTCCAGCTGTTCCAGCCGGATGCGCTGCAGTTCCTCCAGGATGGCGTCGATGCCCGAGGCGCGGCGCGAGGTGCCCGGCGAGGAGGGAGTCGCCGGGGCGGAGGGGGGTGACTCGTCCCGCCTCGGGGTGGTAGCCGGTCCCGGGGTGCCGTGGGCGGCTGCCCGGGGGCCCTTCCGTCCTTTTCCCTTTCCTTGTGGCATGGTGTATAGGTCCGAGGTCCGAGGTGAGCCAAAGTAGAAAAAGAGGTGAGATCTGGAAGGCGGCAGGAGGGCGAGTGCCTGAAGGAGGCGGGGGGCGGCCTTATAAGGGAAGGGAGGAGGGCGACAGCAGGTGAGGTGTGAAGGCTGCCGGCCCGGGGGAGGGGGGGGGGAAAGGTGGCGAGCAGCGGGCGTCGGGTGAGGCGCGAATGCTGCGCGGCAGAGGGCGGGGGAGGGAGGGAGTCGCGGCGGCGTCGGGCGAGGTGTCAAGCTGCGCGACAGCCCGGGGCGGGGGAGGGTCTCCTCCTTTCCTCGCATCAAACGTAATGCTTCGCATTACGACCAAAGCTGCATAGTCTGATGAAAACATCAAATTTTCAAATCCAAAACAATTATCTAAATTTGATCCTACATATCTAACTTAGATACTAATGCACTTATTAAGCATTTGTTGCCATATAGAAGTGGATACTGATTCAATTTAATACAACTTGTTACTGAAGAAGCCTATGGTGTCAGAGTGTTGGCGTGTTTGCCAAAACTAATTTGACATGTTTCCACTTCAAATATATAAACAGTTAGCCATTTAAAATTGAGGTTACATCAAACTAAAGTAAGGTAGATCATAACAATCAATTAAATATTTTTATATTAGAAAAATGACAGAACTTCAAAACCATTCGACTATGTAACTCTAAATGATCAGAGCATATGGTTCATATAAATAGTTGTTATGTATTTTTGCGCACCTTTTCGTACTATATATATATACCTATCGCACTATCTCATATGAGTTAAGCTAAGATTCCTTATACGCAGTATGCGGCATGCAAATGCAAATGCGAATGCGAATAAAGATCGAAAAGCATGTAAATGAATAGTGGTGCTTCCATACGTTCGAATGTGAATACGAACGCAAATGCGAATGCGGCAAATGGATCGACCCATGGACCGATCGGTGCGAATGCGAATGCGAATACTGCTGTGTTTGCCATAGAAAACAATACTGTTTCTTCACAAAAATGTCGGGGGTTGGCATATATCTATGCCGCATATACGACATTCGTATGCCGCATACCGCATGGTGCATGCCGCATACCACGTATAAGGAATCTTAGCTTAACGCTTTCTAATTTTCCAAGTATAGTTTATATTTGGAGAGAGGTAGGGGGGGGGGGGGAAGGAAATAGTCAGGCTTATGAGGTGTAGATGTTGGAGACCAGCTAACATCACTTTGATTTGAGATGGGAATATCTCTTTCAATATGGCGACAAATAGCGTCATGACACCCCCACCCTACTACTCCGCAGTAGGAGCTTCTATTCAGTGTAACCCGTTGTCGCAGTTTGAAAGTGTACCCAGTTTAAAAGGGGCCTTTTCGCAATGCACATGCATCAAAGTCGAATAACAAGCCTGACATCTTGTCTGAATTTCTGGCATGCTTCTGTCTCTGGAGGAGCTCTCTGAAAATGTAGGGCGAGACAAGCAAGGATTCCTTCAGGAATCATTATAGTGAATATTTTATGCTTGGTAGTATATATTATTCTCTGCACGTTAATAAGTAATTAATAATTTATTACACATAGGTACAATCTCAATCAGGCAGAAATGCATGTGCATGCGCATTGTGAAAAGGCCCGTTTTAAACCGGGTACCCTTTCAAACTGCGACACCAGCGGCGGCGCCAGTGTAGTTTATTCTGCCATTGGTACAAACCTCAGCCATTCTGTGTCACTGCTCAGAGAGTTGACACTGCTTTTACAATCTCTCCACAGAGCACACTCAGGTCTTTCAGCAGGCAGACCTTCTTTGCTCAGTCATCTAAGAATATCCACTCCAGTTCACAGTCCTCCATGAAGCTCTACAACATTGGACAGCGTTGTTGAGTATCCACAGATCATATAGATGCATTATTCCTCTTCCAAGGTCTGAGGTCCATGAACAATGAAAGGACCCACTGAATGACAATCAAACGCACTCTCCAAACAGATTTATCGATGTACTCAGAAAGCTCTCTCTTTCTCACTGTCAGATCTGCCACCATAGGTCTTATGCGCGCGTTACTAGACAATGGTAAAAATGTCTTTGAACGGGTACAGACACCGCACCGTTGTGCATAGCATTTAACCCCCTGGGGCCATATTCATGAGCTCGGGGTACGCTTAGCCGGAGGGTAGGCTTAACCGTTGGGTAGGTATCCCGCGGGTTAACGGCAGAGGTTAATTAGGTCAATCGGTATTCACCAATGCACTAGCCGTTGCGGATAGCTACCCGTTCGATTATTTATAGATTTGGGAATTCCCTCCAGTCGCTGCCTTGTTTACTTTACATTCGGCGATTCGAAAATATCAATATCGCCGCCGTTACGGCGTCAGTGTTAATTTTGCTTTGGATTTAGGGTTAATTTGAATAAATTTCACTTATTGCGTATGTAATTCTGTTAAATATGACTGCATTTAATAGATTAGGGCGTAAGAAATTCACGCCGATTCGGCGGCGACGGCGGCGGCCATTTTTGCGCCGATGTGTGTACTTTACATTCGGCGATTCGAAAATATTAATATCGCCGCCGTTACGGCGTCAGGGTTAATTTCAGTTCGGATTTAGGGTTAAATTGATAAGATTTCACTTATTGCGTATGTAATTCTGTTAAATATGACTGCATTTAATAGATTAGGGCGTAAGAAATTCACGCCGATTCGGCGGCGACGGCGGCGGCCATTTTTGCGCCGATGTGTGTACTTTACATTCGTCGATTCGAAAATATTAATATCGCCGCCGTTACGGCGTCAGTGTTAATTTTGCTTCGGATTTAGGGTTAATTTGAATAAATTTCACTTATTGCGTATTTAAATCTATCAAATATGATCGCATTGAATAGATTCAGAACCACACACACTCACTATCCCCTCGGGATAGTGGCTTACCCCTGGGTCGAAATTGGGGTAGGGTACCCTCCGGATAGAGCCCCAGGGTAGCGCTACCCCGAGCTCATGAATAAGGATTTTCCGCCGTTAGCCGGGGGGGTAGCGTACCCCCCGGTTACAGCCTCAGGGTAGCGCTACCCCGAGCTCATGAATATGGCCCCTGGGCCCATATTCATGAGCGCGGGGTACGGTTAGTCGGAGGTTAGGCTTACCCTTTGGGTAGGTATCCCGCCGGTTAACGGCGGAGATTAATGAGGTCAATCGGCATTCACCAATGTTCTAGCCGGTCGGGATAGCTACCCCTTCGCTTTGTTTACATTCGTCGATTCGAAAATATTAATATCGACGCCGTTACGGCGTCAGCATTAATATCGGTTCGCATTTAGGGTTAATTTGAGCAAATTTCACTTATTGCGTTTTTAAATCTATCAAATATGATCGCATTGAATAGATATGGGCATAATTAATTCACGCCGATTCGGCGGCGATGGCTCCGGCCATTTTTACTTGACGTCGACAGTATGGATATCGACGTCGCTGCGGCGGCGGCGATTTGTGTACTTTACATTCGCCGATTCGACAATATTAATATCGCCGCCTTTGGGGCAGCAGCGTTAATTTCGCTTCGCATTTGGGTCTAATTCGAGCAAATCCCTTATTGTGTATTTAAATCTATCAATATGACCGCATTGAATAGATTCAGACCCACACAGGCTCACTACCCCTCGGGATAGTCCCTTACGCCTGAGTCGAAAATGGGGTGGGGTACCCCTGGTTAGAGCCCCAGGGTAGTGCTACCCCAAGCTCATGAATACGGATTTCTCCACCGTTAGCCGGGTGGAGATACCCACACCACGGTTAAGAGCCCTACCCTGAGCTCATGCATACGGCCCCAGGTGGTTTGATTGATTGCTTGGTGGTTGCTTTACGCCGTGTCAGCAGCATAGGCCATATTCACGGTGGTAAAACATGGCATTTAAGCCCCAGTCACACCTACCCGGATCAGGGGCCGGACGAGCCCCGGACCGTGATCCGACGTGGTCCGTGGCTATCTGGCGTGATCCGTGTCTCATCCGTGGCTGGTCCTTGGTGATCTTTGGTGATCTGGGGGCTGGTTCGGCCTTACCTGCGGTCCGCCCCGGATGTTTTAAAATGTTTAAAATATCCGGGGCGGTCCAGGGAATGTTGCGATCCGGGCTCGATCCGGCATCATCCGGGATGATCCGGGTGTAATCCGGGGATGGTCCGGGTCGTCCGGGGTTGGACCAGGGGTAGTCTGTGTAGCGTCTGGGCCAGTCCGGGGCTGTTCAGGCTTTTTTAACCCGGATGAGCCAGGTTTTAGCCGTGGTTTAACCCGGGCCAGCCCCAGACTAGCCCCGACCTAGCCACGGACCACTCCCAGACTGCCCGGATAAGACCCAGACAAGCCCGATGAGCCTGGATTGCCACAGATTGCCACGGATAGCCCGGCTTACCATGGATCAGTCCAGGATGAGCCCTGTTTTTGTATATGTATAGCAGGAGCAAGTCCACTTCCAGTCTGCGACTGATCCGGGACTACTCCATGGATACACCAGGTAGTCCGGGGTGGTCCGGCTAGACCAGGGGCTAGACTGGGGGCTAGACCGGGAGGCTATACCATGTAGGTGTGACTGCGAGACCAAAAACGACCAAAATAGCAATTTTATCCGGGACTGTCCGGGACAGTCCGGCCAACTGGTCCGGGGGTGGTCCAGCTAAAAATCCGGGGCTCATCCAGGTAGGTGTGACTGGGGCTTTAGAGTTGTCGTTGTTTGTTGGGGGTTTGCATCCTGGCAACATCTAAGGCCATATCAGGATGAGTACCGACTTGTTACAGTGCACACTCATGGCGATTTTATACTGCTGCCCCACTAGGAGATCTGGCTGCTGACATCATGACCTGATTTCCCACTCAGTCACATTATCCTCATACTGCGCTAATCAGTCTTTGCCCTATTCTAGTAAAGCTGAGTGCCAGGCTAGGTAGTGACAAGTATCAATGTTGTAAGTCAGTGGTTTGAATCGGCCAGGTTTTTAAATCCCTGACCTTCTGCATAGGAAGCCTGTGCTCTACCGCTTCGGCCACCACGTCCTGTATTGGTATTTATTTACACATAATGTTGATTGCCATAACATAGTAAATGATCGTTTATTCAGCGAATAAAGCATAAGCATTTTCAGCGCTGAAAGGAGAGGGACAACCAGCCACTGATGAACTTGTCTGAGCCTGTTTGAACTTGCCGGAAATGGACTTTCCTCTTCTCGTTTTCGGGAGAACTCAGTGTCAGCCAATCAGAGCTGATTGGCTGAGAACAGCTCTCAGTGTCAGCCAATCAGAGCCATTCTTTTTTATTGCAAATGGTGGCCCCCATAGGGGGCAGCCATTTGCAATAGAAAAGCACAGCTCTGATTGGCTCAAATTATGGAAAGGTCATCCATTATTTTTTTAGTAGTTTCTTGTTCAGACATTGTCACACATTTATTTATCTTTTGCCTAGATTTAAGTGTTTGAAGTATATTTTTAATTTATCTACATCAACCACTGTTTAAATCACACAATATCAGTACTCAAAGAATGGGAAACTCATCCTGCAAGGGGGTATGCTCGATATGGGACAGTGGTCACCCGATTTTCCTCCTTTCCTCGCAGTGGACCCTTCTCAAATAGAGGTATTTTTTCAGCGCTACATTCATTCACGTTTATAACAGTTTAAAATCAAAAAGAGTTTGATATTATATAACCTTTTTATTTGTTCTTCTACCGATGCTACTATGACTTAAGGGATCACTTGTTTCTGCATGAATACATTTTGAACTTCCTATCTGTTATCTAGATAAATGAACTTATAGCCTATGATTCCAGTGGCAAGTTATGGGTAGGTTTATATTGTTGTTTCAAGTAGCTACATAGATATTATCTATGCCTCTATTACCATCTCTCTTTGTAATTAAAATGCATTCATATAATGTCACTCTATTGTAAACAAATTACTGCAGCCTATCCGAGCCTCATTTTCGACTATTGACCCTACCACTGCAGGGTCATGGAGCCAAAAACTCGGTGCATAAAGGTGAGCAATAACATTTGTTTGTTTGTTTGTTGTTTTACATCCTAGCAACATCTAAGGTGATATCAGAACGGGTACCAACTTGTGACAGTGCACACTCATGGCGACTTTATAGTGCTGTCCCACCGGGAAATCAGGCCACTGGCACCATGACCTGATATCCCACTCAGTCACATTATCCTGACACTGAGCCAACCAGTCCTTGCCCTGTCCTAATAATGCCGAGCACCTGGCTAGGAAATGACAAGTGTAAATTTTAAAGTCATTATTTTGACTTGACCAGGGTTCGAACCCACGCCCCACGATCTATCATCACAGGAGACGGACGCTCTAATAGCCCTGTCACACTACGATGTATCTCGCCGGCATGCCGCCAACGTGCAAAATCACTTTTAATCGTCGAGAAATGTCAAGCTTTTCGGCGTCAGCGCAACGTATTGGTAGCGCACAGCCGACGTTGTGCAAAAAAAAAAAAAAAAACTTGGGGCGCCATCCTGATATGACCTTATATTGGTAGGACATAAAACAACAACAGACAAAAAAAGCAACAGTTTGGCGCAACATGTGGTAACGAGCCTCACGCATGTGTGGCGTCTGTGGAAAAAAAGTATATATACCTCCAACGCGCTTCTAACGTATCTCAACGACCCCCTAACATCGCCATAATATTGGCACCCGCGTGTTGTCGCGCGTTGTCGGTCGTCGAAAGTTTTGTGCAAGCACAAAACTTCGCCGATCCCCTAACGCGCGCCGCCGACCCTCGTCGACCGTCGCCGTCCATCAACATCTACCAACGCGCGCCAAAACGCACACGTAACGCTTCCAGACATCTCCCGATGTTTCGCCAAAAAATTACACACGTCGATGCGCGTTGGCGAGAAACGTCGTAATGTGACAATACCATTAGTCATTCGGCCATCCGGTCTTGTCTGAGCAATAAGAACAAAAAGGTGTCGGATTCGTAAACTTAGCGC
This sequence comes from Branchipolynoe longqiensis, assembly GCA_030323885.1. Taxonomy (NCBI): domain Eukaryota; kingdom Metazoa; phylum Annelida; class Polychaeta; order Phyllodocida; family Polynoidae; genus Branchipolynoe; species Branchipolynoe longqiensis. Next base: position 100,444,137 of record CM059188.1, on the reverse strand, counting down.
CATTGCGCAAATGCAGTGGTGTTCCTAATATATAATATATCTGAAGCTATGGTATTAAATTCACCTCATTATTACACACAGCTACACATAATAAATGCTATATTAATGATATTCTCATATATATCTTGGCGATCATATGGACATTATTTCGCCTGGATCCTGCTGGTAGCATTGCCAACGACCAATGTCCACACATTCAAGCTATGCTTGAAAATGTAGAGGTTTCAAGGGGAGTTATCTGCGGCGTCATACCCTTTGCGAGGCACACGTGGAAGCGATATAATGTCTTCTCTCTCTCTCTCTCTCTCTCTCTCTCTCTCTCTCTATATATATATATATATATTATATATATATATACTATATATATGATTTATAGTGAATTCTGCGAGTATAAGGGTGCGGAATGGAAATATTTGAATATATAATCTAATTATTGTTATCCTGATTCTACCTGCTGCCTCCAGCGCCCCTTCCCCATGACTGGTGGCGCCGCCACCGGCCTTGCCGTCCCTACCGGAAGCGCCAACCTCACTCGCGCAGGAGGAATTATGGGATGTATAACGAAGTATTCGAGTATAAAGATACGTAAGGGAATAATTATTATTGTTATACTCCGTAAGACCCATAATGTACTGGTGGCTCCACCTTCTGCCTCCTCGCCTCCACCGGATGTAGACCAGTGTCAGTCGCACCGGAGGATTTTTTGTTATATATAGATGAGGAGGAATTATCTATGATATAAAGAGCAGTTGGATTATGATGTAAAACCTCCGTATAACTCCACAAACACAGCTTAAAGGCTCCTTTCTACTTTTGACGGCGTGTGAAGGCGTAACACGGCACAAGCGAACGTTCCCATTTAGACTTTAACGTCGAAGCTGCGAACACACCGGACGCCCAACTTTCACTGACTTTGCCTGACTTTGCCCTACATTTCGGACATTGCCCGACTCTGCTCGACTCTACTCGGCTTTACTTGAATTTACTCGACTCCACTTGACTCTACTCGACTATACCTGACTACCCTACTCGACTCGACTCTACCAAACTTGACTCGATTCTACCCGACTCGATTCTACCCAACCCGACTCGATTCTCCCCAACTCGATTTGACTCAACTCTACTCGACTCTACCCGACTCGACTCCACCCAACTCGATCGACTCTACTCTATTCGACTCTACTCGACTCGTCCTGACTCAAATCGACTCTACCCAACTCAAATCGACTCTACCTGACTCAAATCGACTCTACCCGACTCGAATATACCCAAATCGACTCGACTCGACCCAACTTGACTATACCCAACTCGACTCCACTCTACCCGACTCGATTCTATCCAACTCGGCTCAACTCTACCCAACTCGACTTGACTCGACTCTACTCGACTCTACCCAACTCGACTCTACCCAACTCGATCGACTCTACTCTACTCAACTGTACCCATCTCAAATCTACTCTACCCGACTCGACTCGACCCATCCCGACTCGACTCCGCCCATTTATATTTGTATAATGCTTATACTTAAAATAAAGTACACACATATTTGTATATGTCTACTCATTCAGACTGAAATGGACGTCTATAAATGACATTGCCAATACCGCATAATGATACATAGATTAATTATAATTATATATACATCGCGGTCAATTATACTTGATGATTTATATTCAAAGAAGATCGATCCATAAAGTAACTGTGTTTTCTAAGGAATCTAGATGATCATTGTGATTTATTTAGCATTCATTGCGTGCACACTTATTAATATTAACCTCGTTCATCAACCTGATTCCGTTGTTGTAAATAAAATCCAGGTAGCTCATGAATCAACGAATATTATACAAGCAATAGGATGGCATAGATCTTTGTGTTTGATGTACGTCATTAGTGAAAATATATGCGCAGTTTAGATTTGTTTTTTGAAGGGCTTCTTTAACTCATCATATATAAATTATGTAAAGTATGTCAAGTATTCGAAGTATGCGAAGTGTGTGGTTGGTTGTTGGAGTTTTATGTCCTGGCAACATCTGAGGTCATATGTAAAGTACGCGAAGTATGCGGAGTACGCGAAGTACGCCGAGTGCGCCAAGTACGCAAAGTGTATGGTTGGTTGTTGGAGTTTGATGTCCTGGCAACATCTGAGGTCATATGTAAAGTATGTGAAGTATGCGGAGTATGCGAAGTACGCCGAGGACGCCAAGTACGCCAAGTATGCCAAGTACGCCAAGTACGCCAAGTACGCAAAGTGTGTGGTTGGTTGTTGGAGTTTGATGTTCTGGCAACATCTGAGGTCATATGTAAATGATGCAAAGTACGCGAAGTGTGTGGTTGGTTTTTGGAGTTTTATGTCCTGGCAACATCTGAGGTCATATGTAAAGTATGCGAAGTATGCGGAATATGCGAAGTACGCCGAGGACGCCAAGTACGCCAAGTACGCAAAGTGTGTGGTTGGTTGTTGGAGTTTTATCTTCTGGCAACATCTGAGGTCATATGTAAAGGATGCAAAGTACGCGAAGTGTGTGGTTGGTTTTTGGAGTTTCATGTCCTGGCAACCTCTGAGGTCATATCTAAAGTATGCGAAGTATACAAAGTACACAAAGTGTATGGTTGGTTGTTGGAGACTTACATCCTGGCAACATCTAAGGTCATATCAGGACGGTTACCGACTTCTGACAGTGCACACTCATGGTGACTTTATAGTACTGCCCCACTGGGAAATGAGGCCACTGGCACCATGACCCTATATCCCACTCAGACACATTATCCTGACACTGGTCTAACCAGTCTGAAGTGTGTGAAGTGTGCACGATTTATGAAGCACATAAAATGCATGAAGCATGTTCTATGACCCTAGAAGTTACTAGGACGGTGAACTCCAACAAACAAGTGTATGAAGCCCATGGAATACACGAAAGACATGAAGTACATGAATTATGTGAAGTATATGATGTACATTTTGTATATTATGTATATCAAGTAAATTATGTGTATTAAATGCTTAATCAAAATTAAGGAGCCATAATTTGGGTCTCACGTGCGCATGTGGGTGCCTCTCAGCTGGGGTTTGCCGTCTTTGGCACAAACTGGCTGCAAACTAGCCGATGCCCAAGCCACACAGGGTGTTAGCTGCGTGTCTGTAGTGCAGTGTCAAGGTAACTTATGTGATGTATAAGGATTATGCAAGTATAACAATTAAAGGCGCGTAAGGGATGTTCCCTTATTATCTATTACTACTGTATTTAAGTAACCACAGCTATGCTGTTTACTACTCTATGGATGGCCCACCCCTACCACTGGTGGCGCCCGCTACTTCGAACTTCACTAGTGGCGCGCATATTGTCTGTCACTCGCGCACTGGAATTATTAGCATAATATCTTATATTCCATGAATCGGGTCATGGTGCTGGCGGCCTGGTTTCCCAGTGGGACAACACTATAAAGTCACCATGAGTGCACACTGTCACAAGTCGGTACTCGTCCTGATATGACCTTAGATGTTGCCAGGATGTAAGTCTCCAACAACCAACCACACACTTTGTGTACTTTGTATACTTCGCATACTTTACATATGACCTCTGATGTTGCCAGGAAACCAAACTCCAACAACAAAGCACACATTTTGGATAGGTTTCTTTACAAATATGAGAAGGAATATAATTTAAATGTGCACAATAGACCCTTTTCGTCCCCAATATTAAATCGTCTCAATACCCTGCTACAAAGTGAGCATGACATATATAACTACTCTGAACCAAAACTATGAGAATTAATACACTGCCTGACCAGACTGGATGGCCAAATGAGTTGAGCGTCCGTCTCCCGTTTTGGTAGATCGTGAGGTTTGAACCCCTGGTCGAGTCAAACCGATGACCTAAAAATTGAAAACTTGTCGCTTCCTAGCCAGGTGCTTGGCATTATTAGGATATGGAAAGGATTGGTTGGTTCAGGGTCAGGATAATGTGACTGAGTGGGATATCGGGTAATGGTGCTGTTGGCCTGATTTCCCAGTGGGGCAGTGCTATAAAGTCGCCATAAGTGTGCACTGTCACAAGTCGGTGCCCGTTCTGATATGACCTTAGATGTGGCCAGGACTTAAAACTCCAAAAACCAACCAGACAGGATGGCCGAATGAGTTAGAGCGTCGGTCTCCCGTGTTGGTAGATCGTGGGATCGTGGGTTCGAATCCTGGTCGAGTCAAACCAATGGCTTAAAAATTGATACTTGTTGCTGCCTAGCCAGACGCTGGGCAGAAGACCAGTCATCTGCGACTGAAATCTGCCACGCTTAAACAATTAATGTACCAACAACAAAAAACCCAAAAAACCATTAATCCATCGCCCCCAAATCTGCCACTACCAGACTGGTTATTTTGGTAGAGAAAGAGCAGAGTGTCCATGTTTGAATAACCAGTAGTATCATAAAGGGAGCCAATAAACTCAAGAGCCATGCCCCCACTTCTGCCAATTTGGATTTCCACCTCTGTGTATAACTTACAGCATCATCAAAGGCCAGTTGCTCTCATACCATGTCTATGTGGTGTGGGAGGTTAAAAATCCCTTGGGTCAGTAAAAGTGTAGGCTCGGGCTTTCTATCGACAAACTGTCTAATGGTGAAAACAAGTCTATTCAGACTTATCCATGATAGCCAGTATAAATCTTCAAGAAAAGAGACTGAGCACATGCCCCCAGGACAATCTCACTGTGTACATGCGCACAACCCTTGAGTATAGGACCCAGGGGCCATATGGATGTGTCGGGGTTAGTGCTGCGAAGCTGGTTTTCGGCGGGTTTACCGGGTTAGCGGCGATAACTCTGTATGTATGTGTCGGAGTTAGACAAACACTGCGAGCTTAAAGTCGCCTGCACTAACCTCAAGCCATAGGATGGTTAACGTTGATGTTAGGGACCGATTAGGCCCAAATCTATTCAATGCTGTCATATTTAACAGAATTACATACGCAATAAGTGAAATTTAATCAAATTAACCCTAAAATCGAACCGTTATTAACGCTGCCACCGCATTGGCGGCATTATGGCTGAATGCAATGTGTTGGATGGATGGTTGGTTGTTGGAGTTTTACGTCCTAGCAACATCTTAGGTCATATCAGGATGGTTACTGACTTGCAACAGTGCACACTCATGGCGACTTTATAAAGCTGCCGCACTGGGAGACAGGGCCGCAAGCACCATGACCTGATATCCCACTCAGTCGCATTATCCTGCTACTGGGCAGCACATATCCTAATAATGCTGAGCGCCAGGCTAGGAAGTGATACATTTCAGTTTTGAAATGCATTGGTTTGACTCGACCTGGAATCGAATTCCCGACCTTCCGCAAGGGAAGCCTGCACTCTACCGATTCGGCCAATGCGTCCAGTTTTGTGTATTCATCTGGGCTTCCTATTAGTCGCTATTGGGTCCATATACTACTTGGATACTGGTGAGAGAGCTGCTATTCGCAGTTGACAGTGCACTGGTTGCACACTCTGGTGATGATATCCAGAAAATAGTGGATTCTTTCTCCGATGCATCAAAGAAGTTCCGCCTGAAGATTAACATCAAGAAAGCGGAGATGCTGTACACACCCAACTCTACAAGAACCTGAGAGGAGGATATCATGGTTAACGGAAACAAGCTGAACTCGGTTCCGGAATTCACCTACCTCGGAAGCACTATATCAAGTGATGGACGCATTGATGCTGAAATACAGTGGAGGATGGCCAAGGCTAGTGCATCTTTCGGCCGACTACGCCAGAGACTCTGGAACAACCACAATGTGTCCATGCAGGTCAAAGGCAAGATCTACTGTGCAATCGTGCTATCCACCCTACTATACAGAGTCGAGGCCTAGACAGTGTACAGACGTCAGGTGAAAAAGCTGCATGCCTTCATGATGCGACATCTACGTTCAATCATGAGGCTAACCAGGAAGGACAAAGTGACAAATAAGGAAATACTCGAACGGACAGCCCTTCCCTCTACGGAAGATCTTCTGATCAAAAAGAATCTCTGGTGGACTGGACACCTCTTGAGGATGTCATCAGACAGGCTACCAAAGCAGATCCTCTACTCTCAACTGTCTTCTGGTTACATAAAGAGAGGGCGCCCTCATCTCCGGTTCAAGGATACCATCAAGAGAAACCTGAAGTTGAGAGACATTAAGACCGACTCATGGACATCACTATCACAGCAGAGAGCTAAATGGAGAGCGGCAGTCAAGTAATGAAAGCAGTCTTTGTCGCATCGCGACCGACAGCATGATGATGATGATGATGATGGGTCCATCCACAATTATATATCAGGAAAACAAATAACAGCAAGTAACGGCAAGTGTATTTAATATTATACTATAAGTAGACTGGTAGACAGTAGGCACACCCACTGACCACTCACTGAAACACAGGTTAAATCTAACATTATGTGGGGGTAATATTTGCATGGCATTCAATTATTCAACGAACCATCATTTATTCCTATTAATTGTATTACCTTCTGATGACATACATTAATTAGATATTGCACATATATAATGTTTATATACCAGACGGGATGGCCGAATGAGTTAGAGCATCTGTCTCCCGTGTTGGTAGACCGTGGGATCATGGGTTCGAACCCTGGTTGAGTCAAACCAATGACATTAATATTTATACTTGTCGCTTCCTAGCCAGGCCCTCAGCATTATTAGGATAGGAAAGGAGTGATTTGCTAGGATAATGTGACTGAGTGGGATATCAGGTTATGGTGCTGGCTGCCTGGTCTCCCAGTGGGGCAGTACTATAAAGTCGCCATGTGTGTGCACTGTCACAATTCGGTATCCGTCCTGATATGACCGTGGATGTTGCTAGGACGTGAAACAACAACAAACAAACTGTAATGTTTATATCACAGTTGAAATGAATCCCTTCAAATTTCATTCCAATGGTATTTAGCTTTTGCCATTAAAATATAGATTGTATATATATATATATATATATATATATATATATATATATATATATTGCGATAGGCCGTCTGTTTTCTTTCTTGAAGGTTTATACTGCCTATCATGGATAAGTCTGAATAGACTTGTTTTCACCATTAGACAGTTTGTCGATAGAAAGCCCAAGCCTACACTTTTACCGACCCAAGGGATTTTTCACCTCCCATCCCACATAGACATGGTATGAGAGCAACTGACCTTTGATGACGCTGTAAGTTATACACAGCGGTGGAAATCCAAATTGGCAGAGGTGGGGATACAAGGAATCGAACCACTGACCTTCAGATTAGGCATCCGACCGAGAAACTGTATAACTATTTGTCGATCTGGTGTGTGGAGTGTTAGTAAATTGTAGATGGCGTGAGTGATAAGATATGTGTAAAATAGGAGTAGAACCGTAGTAAGTGTCAATTTTATACCCCCTGCCACTTTTATGAGGTGGGGGCCTATTTCTACAAAAATCATTGCTAAAGTTCACTAAAGGGATTTTTTAATCACACACACATATTTACCCATTGCATACAGTAATAACTACACGAGTAGGCCCTATATAATTATTATATAGGGGGGCGGGACGCGGTGGTCGAATCGGTAGAGCGCAGGCATCCAGTGCGGAAAGTTGTGATTTCGAATCTCCACCGAGTCAAACCAATGACCTATAAAATTGATACTTGTCGCTTCCTGGCTTGGCGCTTGGCATTATTAGGTTTGTTTGTTGTTTTATGTCCTAGCAACATCTAAGGTCATATCAGGACGGGGCATTATTAGGAGAGGGCAAGGACTGGTTAGCTCAGTGTCAGGATAATGTGACTGAGTGGGATATCAGGTCATGGTGCTGGCGGCCTGATCTCCCAGTGGAGCAGCACTTATAAAGTCGCCATGAGTGCGCACTGTCACAAGTCGGTAGGCCTACCCATCCTGATATTACCTTAGATGTTGTCAGGACGTACAACACCAATCCTGATCTCCTGCACGGGAGGCCTCCGCTCGACCCATTCAGCCACCATACCCGGTACATAGTGAATATCACTGGTGCCGTCATCACCACGTAACCACGTGACCACCTCACTAACCGCTCCCGACTACCTGTCATTTTCTCGGGTAGACAGACTGATACAAGGGCAACATGACGCCTGACTGCACGTTTGTCATTGGGTGTAATGCGGGGTCACATTCAACTGGACACCTCGGAGGTGTCTGGGAAAAATTCCAAATGTCGCGCTACTCTGAATGGCGTTTTAGCTGATTGATTGATTGATTGGTGCCTGTGTCGGCAGCATAGCTCATATTCACAGCGAGTTCCTTGAAGATTTTATACTGCCTATCATGGATAAGTCTGAATAGACTTGTTTTCAACATTAGACAGTTTGTCGATAGAAAACCAGAGCCTTCACTTTTACCGACCCAAGGAATTTTTAACCTCCCACACCACATAGACATGGGATGAGAGCAACCAGCCTTTGATGACGCAAACGATCCATTTTTGTTTTAACCATAGCCAGTTTTATATATAATATTCATTAATATTAACAATCCTGCACACAGACTACATTTACCAAAATAACTCAACCTTGTGCCGCCTAATTGTACATTCGCCATGGTAAGCAACTAGCCCTCTGACGGAAGTGGAAAGAACTAACATTATGGGTTGAAGCTCATATTATGGGTAGCAGTGTGGCAAACAGTGTGGCAAGCTCTGTGGAAAATGTACTACAGAGCATTTCCACCACCAACCCACCCTCTGACATCAGTACCAAACACTAGTGTTCTGGCGTAGCAGCTCACTGTGCAGCGTACTCTGTGGAAAAGTTCTTATAGATGATTTCCACTACACACCTGCCATCTGATGGCAATGACAAGAACTAATGCGGGTAGCAGCTCACTCTCAAACAGGATCATAAATATATGGAACAGTCTCTCACAAAATGTTATTGATGTCAAGTCAATAAATTCATTAAAGAATAGATTAGAGAAATTTGACCCCTTATTAACCACATGTTACTAATTATTCCTTGTGTTGCTTATTTACTTGCACACAAGCAAAACTGAGAGACAAATAAGTGTTCACACTTCCTGTCTACCATTCGCTATTTCGCTATTTATTTTTTAAACATCAACCTGGTTCAAACTATCTTAGCTCCATCTGGATTATAACACATTATAGCTGCATTACTATGGGCCGCCAAGTATCTAACCCTGCTCTGGATCATGTAACCCTATTAGTATTAATAATACCAGACGGGATGGCCAAATGAGTTAGAGCATCCATTCCCGATGTTGGTAGATCGTGGGTAAGAATCCTGGTCGAGTCAAACCAATGACTTAAAAATTGATACTTGTCACTTCCTAGCCAGATGATCGGCATTACTAGGATAAGGCAAGGAGGAGTGGAATGAGGAAGACTAGTCGTCTGCGACTGAAATTTCGCCTGCTTAAACAACAAATGTACCAACAAATATTTGCCGTTCTCACTTAAAGTTGCATAGTCCGATGGTTTTGAGTTTCTGTAAGTTTTCTGAGATAACTATATTGGATCAATCAGTAGTATCTACTTTACATTAGCTTAAAGTTACTTTTATTTTAAATGGTAAACTTTTGAGATATTTGAAGTGCAAACAAGGAAAATTAGTTTTGGCAAGCTTGCCAAAACTCTGACACCATAGACCTCTACAGTAACATGTTCTATTAAATTGACTCGGTATTCCCTTCTATGCAGAATCAATTGTTCAATAAGTGCATCAGTATCTAAGTTAGATATGTAAAAATCAAATCTAGATAATTGTTTTGGTTTTGAAAATTTCATATTTCATCGGACTATGCAACCTTAAACCTGTTAGATGACATAGCTTTGAATATGTCGTTTCCATTCAATTTAGCGGAAATGCAACATATTCATATACTTTTTTCTTTTTTTAAATAATGATTCTCCACCCCAACTATTATCGCAAACAAATATACCCGGTGTAAATCTGGAATTCTCACCTACACGGCAGGTGAATTGGTTGGTTGGTTGTTGGAGTTTTACATCCTGACAATATCTAAGGTCATATCAGGACGGGTACCGACTTATGACAGTGTGCACTCATGGTGACTTGATAGTGCTGCTCCACTGGGAGACCAGGCCACCATCACCATGACCAGGCCACCAGCACCATGACCAGGCCACCAGCACGACAGATGACTTTGCAACCAGTTTTCTCCATTTTCCCCTGCTCTCCACTGCCGTCACAGACTTGCCGAACTCTAGGCATGTCTCTGATGTTGTCTTCCTACCTCTTCCTTTGTCTGGCATTTCTTCTTCGATGGCTTTCACTCCCAGCCAGTGTCGGATTTACATACAGCCTTGACACGCTGAAGCCTAGGGCCTCACAATGTAGGAGGGGGGGGGGGGCTCCAGCCAAGTCCCACAAGTGGAATAAGCCTAGGGCCTCATCATTTAAGTCCAGCGGTGCTCTCAGGCCACCCATTTCAGTTAGGCTAAACAAATAAATCGATACTTTTTTTGTATACACATTTCTCCAGAACTTGAGGAAGGTGGGAGGTTGTTTGTAATTTCTTCTTTTATAAAAAAGAATTAAAAAAATTAATCTTTCAAGATATTTGATATAAATGGTATTCTTAATTTGCTTTATATTTGCTGAAATAACTTTGTCCTGTAATTAACCACAAAACTAAGATTTTAATGTTTGTAGCATGCACAAACTGCTAAGAAACAATTACAAACCTGCTGGAGTGGCGATTGGAATACGATGTGCTGGGCTATTTTTAAATTTCATTTTTCTCTTTCAAAATTGTTATTATACAACAGAAAGTTTGCATGGGACTGGAAATGGACTCGGTGATGCCGAGGAAACAAATATGTCTTCCTTTTCTTTTTTGTTTGGCCTTAGGATTTGCTATGGTTGCATTAGCAGATTTGATATGGTTGCATTAGCAGATGTTAGAGAGGAAAAGAGGTGTGGCAGGCTGCACCTATGAAGCTGTGTCTTATGTGAGATTAAAGCTTCATGTCCTCATTCCATCTTTTTGAAAGTATGTCATGTTCGTGACATCACCTACCCGAAAGTTATTATGTTTCCCGGTGGTGGTGGCGCTGTGTATGTGTGTGTATGTGTGTACATGTGTGTATGTGTGTGCATGTGTGTATGTATGTGTGTAATGTGTGTATGTGTGCATGCATGTGTGTATGTGTGTATGTGTATATGTGTGTATGTGTGTGCATATGTGTGTGCATGTGTGTATGTGTGTATGTGTGTGTATGTATGTGTGTATGTGTGTATGTATGTGCATATGTATGTATGTGTGTACATGTGTATGTGTGTATGTGTGTATGTGTGTATGTGTGTATGCATGTGTGTATGTATGTGTGTACATGTGTGTGCATGTGTATGTGTGTATGTATGTATGTGTGTATGTGTGTATGTATGTGTATGTATGTATGTATGTGTGTGCATGTGTGTGCATGGGTATGTGTGTGTATGTGTGCATGCATGTATGTGTGTATGTGTGAATGTGTGTATGTGTGTATGTATGTGTGTGCATGTATCTATGCGGGTGTATGGGTGTATGTGGGTATGTGTGTGTGTTTGTGTGTGCATGTGCACATGCATGCATATGTGTATGTGTATGTGTATATCGGTGTGTGTGCATGTGTGTATGTGTGTTAATGTATGTATGTGTGTATGTGCGTGTATGCGTGTATGTGTGTTTGCATGTACACATGTGTGCATGTGTGTATGTGTGCATATGTGTATGTGTGTATGTGTGTATGTATGCATGTATATATGTATGTGTGTATGTGTATGCATGTGTATGTGTGTATGTATGTGTGTATACATGTGTGTATATGTGTATGTGTGCATGTGTGTTATGTGTGTGTATGTGTGTATGTATGTGTGTATGTGTTTATGTGTGCAGGTTCCGTACGGGAGCTGGGAAGTCTTAGATATATATGCATGCACATAGATTTACTTAGAGGAGGGAGGAGGGAAAAGGAAGGAGGGAAGAAGGAGGGGGAAGGGTGTGGGAGTGGGAGGAGGAGTGGGGAGGGAGAAGGGGAGAGGGAGGAGGTGGAGGGAGTGTGGTGTGAGTGGGAGGAGGAGTGAGGAGGGAGGAGGGGAGAGGGAGGAGGGGTGAGGGAGTGGGGTGTGAGTGTGAGGAGGAGTGAGGAGGGAGGAGGGGAGAGGGAGGGGGGAAGAGTGAGTGGGGAGGGGGATGTGAGTGGGAGGAGGAGGGAGGCGGAGGAGTAAGAAGGGAGCAGGCAGGAGGAGAAGTGAGTAGAGGAGAAGGAGGAGGGAGTGGAGATGGGGGGTGTAAGTGGGAGGAGGAGTGAGGAGGGGGTAAGGGAGAGGGAGTCGGGTGGAGTCGGGAGGGGGCGAGAGGCTGGGCCAGTTGGCTGCCTGATGAGCTGTCATAGGGCGCTATGTAGAGCTACATTGACTCCAGGAAGAAACATAATTTGCCCCATTTCAAGGCCCTGAAAAGCCTTGTATTTAACCTATTTTGGGTTATTAGTCTTGAAAAGCCTCGACTTCCATTAAACTGTCCCCGCTGATCTAATTCAGTCCGAAATCACCCTTCACCATTGTTGTTTTGTTCCCGGAAATCCAAGTGAAAATTGTCTTCAATTCCTATTAAAAAAACAGCCTTGAAATAGCCTTGAATTCCATATCTTCACATGTGTACGGATGTGCATCCTGACGTCAGGTGAATTCGCCACATCACGGTGACAAGGAGGTGCTGAGAATGAGGTGTGAAAAGCAATGCTGGTTCAGCGCGTCCTTATTTGGCACACTGCCAATGCCCCTCTGTCAGGCTTCATCAGCATTGATGGGCAGGACATTAACTGATTGCGCCCCTCCAGCTGACAGTATTCACAAAATGTTCACATTTCTGTGTGCACTCCATTAGTCACGCTGGTAGATGAGGAACATGGCGGACACGTTGAGGGGGGGGGGGGGTAAGGGGGCGGGGGGGTGGATTTAGTAGGATATGACGTAAATAGGAGACGTGCGCAGAACATGCCGTGCGCTGGTGCATCATCTACTGGACTTACACATTTACACAATTTGAAACATTTACACATTTAATCGTTTACACATTTAACCATTGACACGTTGACACATTGACACATTTACACATTTAACCATTGACACATTGACACATTGACACATTGACACATTGACAAATTGATGCATTGACACATTGACACATTGACACATTGACACATTGACAAATTGACAAATTGACACATTGACACATTGACACATTGACAAATTGACACATTGACACATTGACACATTGACACATTGACACATTGACACATTGACACATTGACACATTGACACATTGACACATTGACACATTGACACATTGACACATTGACACATTGACACATTGACACATTTACACATTGACACATTGACACATTGACACATTGACACATTGACACATTGACGCATTGACACATTGACACATTGACACATTTACACATTTACACATTGACACATTGACACATTGACACATTGACACATTTACACATTTACACATTGACACATTTACACATTTACACATTGACACATTGACACATTGACACATTTACACATTTACACATTGGCACATTGATACAGTTACACATTTACACATTGACACATTGACACATTTACACATTTACACATTGACACATTGATACAGTTACACATTTACACATTTACACATTTACACATTGACACATTGACACATTTACACATTTACACATTGACACATTGATACAGTTACACATTTACACATTTACACATTTACACATTGACACATTGACACATTTACACATTTACACATTTACACATTGACACATTGACACATTGACACATTGACACATTGACACATTGACACATTGACACATTGATACAGTTACACATTTACACATTTACTCATTTACACATTTACTCATTTACACATTTACTCATTTACAAATTTACACATTTAGACATTTGCATTTTACTAAAGGTAACGATCAACAAATCGCCTTCAATGAACTGAAAAAAAACAACCCAAAACCACATTAAAATAACACAAAAACACCCAAGATTTTGAACACAAAGGAAACGATCTATGTTTATAGATATACATCTGTATGTATATATATACATATATATATATATAGATACAGTTAAATATATACATAGTTGTTTTTATTTGTGTAAGGATATATATCTGTAAATAGATATGTTACAGATATATAGATTTACAGATATACTACTGATAGTGATACAAATAAATATCTATTGATATATCTAGATATATTGCTATATATAGATATATATGTAGATATATATAGTGTAGATATATAGATCGATATATATATCAATATGTATATATAGCTATATATATTTGTATATATATATGTACATATAGCTATATATATTGGTAAATATATAAATATGTATATATAGCTATGCACTGGTATATATATATATAAATATGTATATATAGCTATATATATTGGTATATATATAAATATGTATATATAGCTATATATGTTGGTATATATATGTATATATATAAATACATATATATAGCTATATATTGCTATATAAATAAATATGTATATATAGCTATATATATATTGGTATATATTTGTATATATAGCTATATATATTGGTATATTTATAAATATGTATATATAGCTATATATTGGTATATATAAATATGTGTATATAACTATATATATTGGCATATATATAAATATGTCTATATAGCTATCTATATTGGTATATATACATATGTCTATATACCTATGTATATTGGTATATATATACATATGTCTATATAGCTATATATATTGGTATATGTGTATAGATAAATATGTGTAGTTGTCTGCACTGACCTCTCAGGCAAGGAGCCATATAGACAGGTAGGCGTGGGTATTGTGTTGATATCAGGGAGCCTAGGTGGTGTAATGGTTAGCACACTGGCCCGGAATGCAAAGAGATGTGGGTTCGAGTCCCGTTCTAGGCGCAATATTTCCCATTTTCATCACCCCCATGACATATGCATACATATATATGTATCACCCCCATGACATATGCATGCGCAGTTCCCATTGTGAATGACCAGCATCCATGGAGTCTGACCAAGTGTGACGTCACAGCGCGCGTTCCCGCTCTTTGAAAATCCATGCAATGTCGTCTGCTGCTGGCGCGTCCATTCATCAGCACACAGGCCGTCCCTGTCAGATGTCGCATGCCGATAACCAGCAGCCTTACTTTTTTGAGCGATGCTTCACAGCTATGTTATCCCAGCCCTGGTGCTGGTTGGGCGTGTGCAGCTTGTGTCTCTCAGCTTCATGTTTATTATCAGAATGAGGCTTGGCGATTGCGCGCATGATCAGATAGTGCACATGCGCATTGGGGGATCCTTATCAACGATGCCAATAGCATCCCCTCGTTAATAATTCAAGGGCAACAACCGCCATATGAGCAGACAAATGCTGAGCGTTATTGAAAACATGCGTGTCCGTGTGGTGGCGCTTTCTATTCAATACACCAGACGGGATGACCGAATGAGTTGAGCATCCGTCTCCCGTGATGGTAGATCGTCAGATTCGAAACCGGCAGGTTGGCACCCTGGTCGAGTCAAATCAATGACTTGAAAATGTATACTTGTTGCTTCCTTGCCAGGCGTTCAGCATTAGTAGGATAGGGCAAGGACTGGTTAGCTCAGTGTCAGGATAATGTGACTGAGTGGGATATCAGGTCATGGTGCCAGTGGCCTGATTTCCCAGTGGGGCAGCACTATGAAGTCACCATGAATGCACACTATCACAAGTCGGTATCCGTCCTGATATGACCTTAGGTGTTGCCAGGACGTAAGCATCCAACAACCAGCCAACCAACTGACCAGCCTAATATAACTTAATTTATCTGAAGAACATGGCAGAGATGTATATAGCAATACCTGAAGGGGCTGTCACACTACAACCTATGGCGTTAGCGTATGCCAACGTATGCGCTTTTCGACCTACATGTCGGCATAGGCCGTCATTGGTTACACATAGGTTGGGCATACATCGTATATGCTTTTCATAGGTCATCATAGGTCGGTGTAGGTTGAGCCGCCAAAAAATTGTTGTGCATGTTCAAAATTTAAAACCTATGCCGGCATGTGGCTCATACGTTTCTCATACGCTGGATGTATGCTGGACGTATGCCAGCATAGGTTATGCATAAGTTAGGCATAGGTCAGCATAGGTTAGCCATACATTGAACCTGCGGCCTCCGCATATCTCTGATATATATAGCGTACGCCTAGCTTATGTCTGACGTGCCTCTAGTGTGTGCTGGCGTATCCCTAGTGTATTGCGAGTGTACGGCGAGCATATGCCCAGCATGTTGGCTGTCTGTCACACTACGACGTATGGCCATTAGTGTATGCCGACCTATGCAAATTTTGACCAACACGTCGGCATATGGCATCTTAGGTTACGCATAGGTTGGGCATAGGCCGAGTATGTTTGGCATAGGTCAGTGTAGGTCGGCGTAGTTCGCCGTATCTCGACCTATTTTTATTTTCAAATTATTTCGACACATTACGCGCATGCCATCACCATACGTCGTAGTGTGACAGGGCCTTTAAGTCTCGACGACCCACAAGCGTATACATGTATGTAGTTGCAAACGCCGAGCAGCTCAGGTGGTCACGTGATCTGTGTAAGAGGAGTGCCGGCGCACCTGTGTGTGACAGCATGTCGGTCAGGCCTTCACGTGTAGCCCTATCTCACTGCGGCCCCCCACCTCCCCCTCCCCCTCCCCCCACCTCCACATCAACTGCCACTTTGTTTCACCTTCCAACTCAATGTACAGAGCAGCACATCCCTTCTCACTCCGCCTAAACCCAACATAACTATAGCTCTCACTTCATTATATATATATACATTGATGACAACATTTTGTGACCAAATAAAGGAAGATTTATACATTCTATTTGGAAGATGAGTTGCTATGTGGAAACAAACGGCACAACAATCAGACATATATCATACAATATTCCTCTGAGCGACTGGAGGCTAGGCCCCGCACAGGAGGCTGAGCGGTGCATGATGGGGGGTCCCACCCCTCCACCTATACAGCGGGCGGGGGGGGGGGGAGTGCAGGACACTACATGCATTAATACATGCGATAAAGGGGTTATCACTATCCTTATATAATTATATTATATGCATTTTTTCACACAAGCCCCACCATGTATCCCACCATGTGTCTATAGCCCTGTTCACACACGGGCCTTATGTCACCTCAAGTAGTTCACCTCATCTGAGTTGACTCACATTGGCCATGTGAATGTGACACTGAGGCGAATTAGGGCTGAGTTGACTCATCTAGTTCACCTCAAGTAGACCATGTCGTGAGGTAGTTTATATGAGGCAAACTAGCTTGAGTCGGCCTATCTTGCATGTGTAGATGCTAGCAGTTTAGTTGAGGTGGCTTAAGCACGTCACATGCATGTGCACTCCAGCGATGAGTTTGTTGGTTTCTGGTCGATCACAAGCACATACTATATAATTTGGTCTGTGAAAGAGCTAGCTTTGCACAGATATTTTTGTCATTTTTTTTTTTAGGTTTACACTGCCCAGCACAAGTGTGGTCCGTTCCAAAACAATATGATTCTGTCAATACAGATCTAGGTCAAACCCATACAATCTTGTGATGACTTTGACTAACCGAGGTCGCTACCCTACAGCAGATAGTTCTCTTCGTGACAGTTTGGTTTAATTCGGTGCGAGAATGCTCATAAAAAATGGCGCTGGTTTGGAGGGTCACGCTCATGCGCAGATATCGACTTCCACCTTAAACTGGCCTAAGTACTGCATGTGTGGACACGACACACTTTCAAACTAGTTCGTCTCATCTAGTTCACCTTATCTAAGTCGGCCTAAAGTTGTGTGTGTGAACACGGCTTATGTGTCATGTTCTAGGCTCCGCTTACCACCATGAGCTGCTGATGTGTTTAAGCTGATTTTTGCTTTTGCATTAGCTTTTTCTTTTAGGTGGGTGAGAGTGAAAATCGGGAGATTTGGACATCGAATCGTAATATCGGAAGAGAGTAGCTAAAATCGGAAGTCTTCCTACAAAATCGGAGCAGCTGACATATCTGTATGAATGTGCTCTATAAGGAATTATGTATTGTATAACTTATTATGCTCATATTATTTAGGCTGCAGGGCCTAATGCTCCCCACCTGCCACGTGGCGGGTGGGCGCTGTATCGCCTGCCCTCCCCCAGCTAGGCTCACCGAGTCGCAGGCGATCAGCCAATCAGGGGGGGTTGAGCTTCCCGGGGCAGGCGACTTCGGGCGGTTCTGCCGATATACGGCCTCCAGTCGGTCGGAAATTTGACTTTATTTGTATTATGACTATTGCTATTAAACGGAGGGGGCTCTCGAGGGTACCAGCCAGAGAGTTTCTCATCCAACTATATTCACTGTTCGTTGTTTTGTCTGGAAGATATAAATAATATGAGTATAATTATACGGAAACCGATCATCTATGAACTACAAATATAACAAATTGAAAACTCAATTCAAATATAGTCCCAATTTCACCTCCGACAATAAGTGAAATGCCAGGTTAGTGTGTTAGTGATATGTGGATGCCCAAGTTAAGTGTTTTATATGCCCGATTCAAATTAAGGACATTTATTAACAATTTCCTCTCAATCCAGCCTGTCCGCACTGCACTGATGCTAAAAAAAAGCAAGTATCGTTCATCGCTAATCATTTCAGTTCATGATATGGTCATATCTTCCCAGATATGCCTATTTAAACTATATATATACATACTCTATTCTCAACTGTCTTCTGGTTACAGAGAGAGAGGGCGCCCTCATCTCCGGTTCAAGGATACCATCAAGAGAAACCTGAAGCTGAGAGACATTAAGACCAACTCATGGACATCACTCTCACAGCAGAGAGCCAAATGGAGAGCGGCAGTCAAGTAATGAAAGCAGTCTTTGTCGCATCGTGAACGACAGCATGATGATGATGATGATGATGATACATATTTCAGTTACATTCTCTGTGGCAGAGTGGTTAGAGTGTCGGACTTTTTTCTAGGTCGGACTCCTAATCTGAAGGTCGATGATTCGATTCCCCATCCCCCCCCCCCCTCTCCCCCTCCTCTGCAAATTTGGATTTCCACCTCTGTGTCTAACTTAGAGTGTAATCAAAGGCTGGTTGCTCTCATACCATGTCTATGTGGTGTGGGAGGTTAAATATCCCTTGGGTCGGTAAAAGTGTAGGCTCGGGCTTTCGATCGACAAACTGTCTAATGGTGAAAACAAGTCTATTCAGACTTATCCATGATAGGCAGTATAAATCTTCAAGAAAAAAAAATATATATATATATATAATGCTGAAATATGTATATATATATGTAGAGAGAGTCACCAAGGTACACAGGATATGGATATATTTTATACATTATATATAACGCATACCTTATTTTATATACACAACATTACCATACGGAATGGCCGAATAAGTTGAGCATCCGTCTCCCGCTTTGCTAGTTCGTGGGATTCGAACCCACGGGTTTGAACCCTGGTCGAGTCAAACCAGACTTAAAAATGTATACACGCCGCTTCCTAGCCAGGTGCTCAGCATTATTAGGATAGGACAAGGACGGGATGGCTCAGTGTCAGGATAATGTGACTAAGTGGGATATTAGGTCAGGGTATGCAGGTATTGCAGGTATAGCAATACCTCAGGGAGTTTGACGCCCCTTCCCTGCAGAGTTGTAAGCCACTGCCTTGTGGTACAGGTTCTTGACAGAACCGAAGGCTAAGGGAGCAAACCCTAAACAGAAAACCATGTCACTGTGGCAGCATTAAGGGCGGTTGATGTATGGAACTCCCAACATCTCCAGACCAGCCACTGCCGGGACAAATAGTTTTGCGCCTGTCTTGACATGTTCTTGCCGGTGTGAAACCTCTATTTGTTCCCCAAGAGAGTGCCGCTGGTAACTTGCAAAAGCCAGCAGCACTTCAACACTTTTGCAGGCAGCTTTCATGAAATGGGAAAGCAGAGGTCGAGTAATGAAAGCAGTGTTTGTCGCATCGCGACCGACAGCATGATGATGATGAGGTCATGGTGCTGGCAGCCTGGTCTGCCAGTGAGCCAGCATTATAAAGTTGCCATGAGTGCGCCCTGTCCCAAGTCGGTACCCGTCCTGATATGACCTTAGATGTTGCCAGGATGTAAAACTCCAACAAACAACAAATACATCAATATAAATAAGTAATAGTTGTGTCCCTGTAATACATGTATGTAAAAAAATTATTCATGTGCTGAATAGATCACATGTATATATGTGAAAGTGGGATCTACTTATGCCGCACATAGGTCTATTGTCATATTGCTAGTATGTGCTTTTGGGTTGAGGTAAAGTGGCTGAGAGATATTGAGAGTAATATGTTGGGTAGATTGGGTGCTGTCCAACTGACCTGGGTCTAGCCAATACATTTCCTGTCTCCTTCATTAGTCGACAATGGACGATGTTGGTCATAATGGTACTATCCCAATGGCATTATTCTAATCTTGGACCAGTTAGACAGTAACGTACAATCAACTCCTGTAACCCGTTTATATATATATATATACATAAATATATATATATTTGTAGTTGTATTATATTAATACATGCCTATGCATATTTATATCATACTTTTCTTTAAATTCTTATAATTTGCTATATTTCTCGGTGTTAAGTGAGTAGGATAGTGAGCAGGCGAGTGGTGGCGCCACCGTCGGAGTTGAATCCTGTGCAGTAGATGAGTAGTCCGAGGCTCAACCACCTGATTACTGGTGGGTGGGTGTTAATTCCGGGTTATTATACTCGTATAATTCTTATACAGCATATATATATATTTGTTAAATATATCTTTGTTGCATATGTTATATATAATCGTATATATACTTATATTGAAATATTATATATTTACATATACCGGACGTGATGGCCGAATCGGTAGAGCGCAGGCTTCCCGTGCGGAAGGTCGGGAGTTCCAATCCCAGATGAGTCAAACTGATGACTTTAAACTTGATACTTGTCGCTTCCTAGCCTGGCACTCGGCATTAATAGGATAGGGGAAAGACTCAGCTCAGTGTCATGATAATATGACTGAGTGGGATATCAGGTCATGGTCCCAGTAGCCCGATTTCTTAGTGGGACAGCACTATGAAGGCGCCATTAGTTCGCATTGTCACAAGTCGGTACCCATCCTGATATGACCTTAGATGGTGCCAGGATGTAAAACTCCAGCAACCAACCAACCAACCTTCATATCTCTGGATTAAGAATTTGGTACCTTCTAGGCAGGCTCTATGCTATTTGACATTTAAATATACATCTCCGTTTGGTTATGTATTACTATTACATAAGTGGTATAGAGGGTATGCCGATCTTTATAGTATTCGTATTATTAAACCAACGCTTGCAAGACATGACTTGCATCGACTTATATTTAATTGTTCTTTTCTTTTATCATGGCAAAATCATGCGGAATTTGTTCCCATTTAAAATAATGTAGTATATAGTTATTGCCAAAATGACATATACTGATATTTAATTATTGGTTTTGATATACATATCTTCTTAGTTATCAATTTAGTTTCCAAAACTTATGTGATAAGGCAAACAATAATATAATTGACATAAGCCGCATATAACATTGTATGCTTATATACACGCACACACAATATATATATATATATATATATATATATATATACAGTAAAACCTCTCTAAAACGACCGACCATGGGACCGACTTTAAATGATCCATTTAGAGAGGTGGTCAGTTTAGGGAGTTAGAATATTATTACAATGGTATTTTATGGGCGATCATTTGGGACCCACATAAAGCAATCGATATAGGGCAGTGGTCGATCTGTCGAGGCATTCGGTTAGAAAGGTTTTACTTTATATATGTGATGTATAATGCATAATACAAGTATAAATGCTAAGGGAACATATATACTTTGCTATTTCCTCCATTTGCGCATCGGTGGAGTGCCCCGCCCCCCACCCCCCGCTGTTGGAAGCTGTGTACGGGTGCCCCCCCCCCCCTCGCGCCACACACACTGGAGGAATTTATACCTATATACATACATGAGACTGTCTCAATAGGTGCTAAGCAATATGGGACAAAACTTTGCCCATTGTAACGATCAACACACTATCTACTTATGCATTTGCTCAGAATAACCTGATTTGTTTTATACATGGTGTTTCATAATCCCAATAGAATACATATTGATTTTAAGCAACTGTCCTTGTGTTTTCAGTGTAACCATTTCTGTGCTGTTTTGTGTCAATCGTTACTATGGACAAAAAAACAAAGAGCTAGCACCTTTTGAGACAGGCTCACCTATATATATATACCTATATACATACACACCTATATACATACACACATTCAAATACTAGTATGATTCATAATACTTGGCACAATGCACGTTGTGTGCATGGTTCTACTCGTGTTTCTGCCGGCGGGCATGTCAATGCTTGTCGGTTCAAAGAGGCAGCAGCTGTTTCACAACGGCCTCGGTCGCCTATTGAGACGTTAGTCAGAGCATGCCTCCACATGGGCTATGTAGGCCTCTTTAATATACAACCGGCTACCTACATAATAGCGAATGAACGACCTTCACCTCATTACGAGGCTCGACAAGGTTAAAATGTACTTTATATTGAGCATTAAACTTGCATAATCTAATTGTTTTGACGTTTTTGCAATATCTTTATAAAAATAAAAGATCATCATCATCATACTGTCGGTCACAATGCAACAAAGACTGCTTTCATTACTTGACTGCCGCTCTCCATTTACCTCTCTGCTGGGAGAGTGATGTCCATGAGTTGGTCTTAATATCGCTCAGCTTCAGGTTTCTCTTGATGGTATCCTTGAACCGGAGACGAGGGTGCCCCCTCTTTCTGTAATGAGTTGAGAATAGAGGATCTGCTTTGGTAGCCTGTCTGATGACATCCTCATGACGTGTCCAGTCCACCGGAGATTCCTTTTGATCAGAAGATCTTCCATAGAGGGTAGCCCCGTCCGTTCGAGTATACATTTCATGAAAGCTTCCTGCAAAAGTGTTGAAGTGCTGCTGGCTTTTGCAAGTTACCAGCAGCACTCTCTCGGGGAGCAAATAGAGGTTTCACACCGGCAAGAACATGTCAAGACAGGTGCAAAACTATTTGTCCCTGTAGTGGCTGGTTGGGAGATGTTGGGAGTTCCATACATCAACCGCCCTTAATGCTGCCACAGTGACATGGTTTTCTGTTTAGGGTTTGCTCCCTTAGCCTTTGGTTCTGTCAAGAACCTGTACCACAAGGCAGTGGTTTACAACTCTGCAGGGCAGGGGCGTCAAACTCCCTGAGGTATTGCAATACCTGCAGAGAAGTAAATTGTTATACATATCTGCACCAGTAAACGCCATCCAAGATGGTGGTGTGTACCGGGTCTGAAAGTTATGCACTGTATCCGAGAACCAGCTGGATATAACAAAAATCCTGTGACCAACTGGCCTCTAGCACTGACTGACTGATTGGGTTGTTCATAACTTGTTCGGATACAAGTTGCAAGCCTACAGCATTAGAGCGACACTGACAAATTGGTCTGATTTTGGTAGAAGTAGAAACTTCTAGGAGTCGCATATTTGAAGCAATTGAGTCTGGATTCCGAATCGTTGGAGAAGCAGGAAGAGAAAAAGACTGGATTCACAGTCAAAGAGCACAGAGCAGCAGTGAAAAGGGAAAAGAGCCCCACCCAAGAAAACAGCTACTTTGATCAGGAGGTCGCGAGAAAAGCCCCCAAGACTGGGAGAAAAAAAAAGGAATGTGTAGGATTGAGGAAAGAGAAGTGAGGAGAGTTGAGTCAAAGAGCCGTGCCTCCTTGCTCTGGGTTAAAAAGATAGCGAGCTGGAGACACAAACAGATTAGTGGCGGGAGAAGATGAAAAGATGGCCGGCCTCCCCAGGCAATATATTTTTAGATCAAATCAGGAGAGGAGACCGGCGGCTGAGGGGCGATAGAAGAGGTGTGGACGAAGGGCAGTCCGGACAACAAGTCTGACCTCTAGCACACCTGCCACAAGTAATAAGCAGACTACTGCACCTCTATTAATACAGACCGATATGTGTTCCAGGCAGCTCTATCAATACCAACCAACCCTTTCTCGAAGTTCTTAGAATAATATTCGCATAAGATACCTCATGGCACACATAAAGCTATGCTGCAAAACTTGCTGTGTCATGACACGCATAGCCACCCTATAGATCACACACAGAGCGATGATGTCACAGCAACACTGTTGTGTACTATTACCAAAGACATTGGTGCAAACACAATCTATTCCTATATATCGAATTTAAAGTCTGCCAGACATCTCACAAGGTTCTCGATTAGTCGCCTCAGCCACCTACAGTCATGGGAATCGCTATTTATTGCATCGCCATGAATTTGGCCTAGACTACCAACAGGGCGTAGAAGCATCACCAATCAATCAATCAATAAGTCCAACAATCAATCAATCAATTTACTGCAATTTTCACTGATGCATATAACTCGCGAAATATCTCATCTGGATGTTTCGATTATTGGCATTATTGTTTGCTTGTTGCGCATCATCTAAGGCCATATCAGGACGGGTACTGACTTATGACAGTGCACACACATGGCGACTTTATAGCACTGCCACACTGGGAAATGAGGCTGCCACCACCATGACCCAATATCCCACCCATTCAGATTATCCTGCCACTGAGCTAACCAGTCATTGCCCTATCCTATTAATGCCAAGCGCTAGGCTAGGAATCGACAAGTAAAAGTCATTGGTTTGATTTGACCAGGAACCAAACTCGGTCTCCCACGCGTGACGCCCGCGCTCTACCGATTCGGTCATCGCGCCCGGTGCTTCAAAGATAGATCACTCTAATTTAGGTGCATATATATCATGTGTGCCCAACTAGGTATGTGAGTTCTTCACTATATTTCAACTCATCACAATGAACGCATTGCTACCATTGGTGACATTAGCGACCGTGTTAAAGCGAATACTAACCACATGTGACTACACTAAAGCCCCGGTCACATAGCTGTTAGTGGACGTAGTTGAACCTAGTGAAAGCTAACGTAGTTGAACGTAGTTGAACGTAGTTGAACGTAGTTGAACGTAGTTGAACATTGTTGAACGTAGTTGAATGTAGTTGAACGTAGTTGAATGCACCGCCATCCATACCATAACATATTTATCCGTACCGTAACATATTTATCTGAACCAAAACCTGCTGTACCTTAACAAATGTCAATGTAGTTTAACATACTTAGACCATGTTTGACCCACGTTAATCTATCCTATGGATCACTACGTCCACTAACGGCTATGTGCCGAGCCTTTCGAGTGACCCTACAGAGACGGGAGGAAATGGGGGTGAGGGGGGGGGGGGGCTCATAAAGATGGCCATGTTTCAGGCACCAGACGGGATGGCCGAATGATCGCAGCACTATAAAATTACCATGAATGCGCACTGTCACAAGTCGGTACCCGTCCTAATATGACCTTAGATGTTGCCAGGACGTAAAACTCCAGCAGCGTCACATTTGCGACGCGTGGTAAAGCGAACATTAACCACATGTGACTAGACTTAGTGACCTTACAGAGAGCGGTGGGAATGTGGTGGGGTGGGGGTGGGGGGGGGGGGGGGGGTGTTTATACAGATACCCATGCTTCAGGCAATAAGCAGATAAGCTCGCACACAATAAATTGCTAGCTGTTCCTGGCGTACCGGCGAAATACGATACGAGGTTACTTGATCCGGCTAAAGGAAAACACACAGGGGAAATGGGGACATAAAAGAACACTGCATTGAAACTTGATCACTCGGCAGTGCATCCAGGATTAAGAAAAGAAAAGAAAAACAAGTAAAACAAAGACAAAGAATGTAAAACAAAACAAAAATAAAAGTAAAAATGAAAGTAAAAAATGAAAGTAAAACAAATAAAAGTAAAAATAAAAGTACAACAATAAAAGTACAAAAATAAAAGTACAAAACAAAAGTACAAAAAATAAAAGTACAATAACAAGTATAAAAATAAAAGTAAAAATATAAAATAAATGTAAAAAAAATAAAAGAATAACAACCATTGTAGTGCAAACTACAGGAAGTAATTCGTTGTTTGTTTGTTGTTGTTTTACGTCCTAGCAACATCTAAGGTCATATCAGGATGGGTACCGACTTGTGACAGTGGGCACTCATGGCGACTTTATAGTGATGTCCCACAGGGAAACCAGGCCACCGGCACCATGACCTGGTATCCCACTCAGTCACATTATCTTGGCACTGAGCACACCAGTCCTTGCCCTATCCTAATAATGCCGAGCGCCTGGCTAGGAAGCGACAAGTATCAATTTTAAAGTCATTGGTTTGACTCGACCGGTACTCGAACGCATGACCCCACGATCTACCAGCACGGGAGACGGACGCTCTAACTCATTCGGCCATCCCGTCTGGTCTAATTCGTTGTATCAGATCTGTGTGAAGATTGAACATTTCTGGGTGTCTTCTCAAATAAGTTTCTTGCAGTAATTAAAAGCCTCTTTCAGTAAGAAAACAAAGACGAATAAAAGCTAAAGTTGACCTCAATTGAAGATCAAACTCAAATCACCTGCCGCACCCCATGACCCCAGCGCCAAACTTTACTGACGAGTTTGGTACTTTCTTTTTATTTTATTCTTAAATTATTTTATTTTATATTATTTTTATTTCATATATAAATATTTTGTTATCTAGGATTAGCCTGAGCTAGCCCAAGGCAGTTGGAAGTGCTCTCAAGGCAGTTACAAGGCTTAGGGACCCACTCCAAGCACATCCTTCAGCGCCACTATTCCCCTGGTGGAAGATTAGCATTCTATGTGTTTTTGTGACGAGTGGGGGTGAGTGGGTGAGTGGGTGAGTGGGTGAGTGGGTGAGTGGGTGAGTGGGGTGGGACGAAGGTGTGAGTGGGTGAGTGGGTAGGGGAGTGAGTGGGTGAGTGGGTGAGTGGGTGAGTGGGTGAGTGGGTGAGTGAGTGAGTGAGTGAGTGAGTGGGTGGGGGTAGAGGGGAGTGGCAAGCTATGGTAGGTGGTGTCTAGGAAGGGAGACAATATAGCAAAAGAACCACCAGCTGAGACCAACAGAATGAGAAAAGTCAATTTCTCAAAATGAGATTTACCCTGCCTAAGCAAATAAATGTTCAAGAACAAGCCATATAAATTCATCCTAAAATGAGGTAGCCTTACAGTTGGAAAACTGCTTAGTTACTAAAGCTTCAAGGTCATGCTTACTAATAATGTCCTTATGTGTGATTAGTTGCCATGGCATTATATCGATAAAGACTTTGTCGATGGTAGTATGAAGTGGCGTCCTCCACTAAAGTGAAAATGTGAAAATTTACACACCGACGCCGTCCATTTTTTTCAACTTTTTTCAAAACTTAAAAAAAAATCTTTGTTTAACTTTACTTATTATTTTGAATGTGTGTTTTGCTATTATTTGGAAGGTTTTCTCTTTTGATTTCCATGTCACACTTTAGTGCCCAGTTTCAGAGAATGACTCAATTTGGTACCTAGAAAGGGTGAGGCGGATCTTAACTCGCGATCAATGGACGAGATTCAAGCCAAATTATCGGCCAGTGTGCGGCGGGCTGGAACTACTTCGAATCTGACCTCTTAAGTCACGATCAATAGGCGATATTCAAGCCAAATTATCGGCTAGTGTGCGGCAGGCTGGAACTACTTCTAATAGGGGGAAGGCTGATCGTACCTCACGATCAATAGGAGAGATTCAAGCCAAATTATCGGCAAGTGTGCGGCTGGCTGAAACTACCTCTACTCCAGGCTCTTAAGTCACGGTGAATTGGCGAGGTTCAAGCCAAATTATCGGCTAGTTTGCGGCGGGCTGAAACTACTTCTAATCTGGGGGAGGCTGATCTTAAGTCACGATCAATGGGCGAGATTCAAGCCAAATTATCGGCTAGTGTGCGGCGGGCTGGAACTACTTCTAATCTGGGGGAGGCTGATCTTAAGTCACGATCAATGGGCGAGATTCAAGCCAAATTATCAGCTAGTGTGCGGCGGGCTGAAACTACTTCTGATCCGAGCCTAGCTGCTGCCTACAGTCGATGAGACATCTCTTATGCTGTTGCTAATCACTAAGCGCTGCCTCCACCATCCCCTCCACCTATAATGAATGAGTCTTCACCAGTCACACTAATGAGCTCGCCTTTCACTCAGTTTCAACTGAACCGACATGACGATGTTCGACAGTTGGCGGGGGGAGCCGGGGGGGGGGGGGGGCGCAGGGTCGAGTGTTAAATCAGTTCAAGTCTTTTTGAATGTGCAAAGCTGCAGTTCCAGAGATGCCAACTGATCCGATTTTGTAGGAAGACTTCCAATTTTGGCTACGCTTTTGCGATATTACGATATTGCGATATGTGCAAATCTCCCAATTTTAACTCTAACTCACTTAAAAAAATAAATCAGCTAATATGAAAGGCAAAATCAGCTACTTATAGAAGCTTAAAGACATCAGCAGCTCAAGGTGGCAAGCAGAGCCTAGAAAATGACAGATAGACCCATGGTGGGATACATTGGTGGGAGTTGTATGAAAAGTATATAATATAATTACATATACATATTATATATTGCATGAATATACTATGCCATGATATATGTCTGATTGCCGTGCGCGTGTTTGCGCACAAAACTTATCTTCCTAATAAAATGTTAAAATCTTCCTATTTTTGGTCACACAATGTTGACATCTCGGCAGTTCCCTCTCAATTGAACCATACTAATTCAGCGCTCAATGCCCACTGGAGCCGATTGTAAACCTGTGCCGCCAACAAGAGCTGACAGAGCAGAAAGCAGACAGTCCACGCCGCAAGACAAGTCGACGGAGTCGGCCGTCGTCGTCTCGGTTGAAGCCGTGCATTATTATGGCCATTAAACTAATGAGCTGCTCTTGACCCTCATCACCGTCCTGATGATGCAGCCCCCACCCCCACCCCTCGCCCACTCCCTCTCCGTATCCCACTGTCTCTCCGTATCCCACTCTATCTCCGCAGACACTTGCTATCTGGACCGCACTTCGTCCACACCTCTCTCTATCTCCTCTCTGCTGGCCTTGCTACTCCTTGATAATGTCTGAAAAGAATTCCAGGAGGGGGAGCCCGCCAGCATTTCACTTTCTACTCTACTTTGTCTGCGTCCTTGGCTCACCGGCTGGTCACCATAGAGCAAATAGACATGGTCCTCTGACTCAACTCTCCTCATTTCTCTGTCCTATGCTCTACCCTTTTGTTTCTTCTCCCAGGCTTTATTTACTTCTCCCCCTGATCAAGGGAGTTGTTTGCTTGGGTGGGGCCCTTTACCTTATCGTTTATCTTGCTTTGTTCTTGTTGCTGGAACCGCTGGACCCACCTTTACCTGTCCCTTCCTCCTGAACCCTTGCTGCTGTTGACTGGATATGAGTGCTCTGCTACCGCCGGACCGGAGTGATTTGGGGCCACCCCAACGATTCGTCGTTTTGAGTGTTGTAAAGACATCCCCAGCTTCTACAACCGCTCCACCAGAAGATTAATCTTCAACCAAAGATTTCACCGATTCATCGGTGCTTCTCTATATTGCTGTAGTTCTGCTGCCGGTAACCATCGTAAGGTTACAAACCCCACAGAAGTCAAGTGAACTCACTCCCTCTCCGTCTCCGTCTCCGTCTCCTTCTCCTTCTCCCTCTCCCACTCCGTCTCCCTCTCCGTCTCCATCTCTGTCTCCCAGGCTCCCACCCCGTCTCCCACCCTGTCGCCTTCTCCCTCTCCGTCTCCCTCTACATCTCCGTCTCCCTCTCACACTCCCTCTCCGTCTTCACCTCCCTCTCTGTCGCTCTCTCACACTCACACTCCCTCTCCCTTTCCCTCTCCGGCTCCTTCTCCGCCTTCATCTCCGTCTCCATCTCTGTCTCACACTCCCTCTCTGTCCTCCGTATCCCACTCCTGCTCCGTCTCCGTCATCGCCTACCACACTCCGTCTCCCACTCTCTCTCCGCATCTCACTCTCTCTGTCTCCTACTCCCTTTCCGTCTCCATCTCCCTCTCACAACCTCTCTCTATCTCCCACTACCTCTACGTATCCGTTTCCCTCTCCGTCTGTCACTCCGTCTCCATCTCCGTCTCTGTCTCCCATCCCCTCTCCGTCTCCCACTACCTCTCCGTCTCCCTCTCTGTCACCCAATGGCTATTCCACTCCTTCCCCCTCCGTCTCCCACTCCCTTTCTGTCTCCGACTCCCTGTCCGTCTCCATCTCTCTCTCCGTCTCCCACTCCCTCTCCGTCTCTCACTCCCTTTCCCTATCCGTATCCCACCGCTCCCTCTCCCTACACCTACCCCCACTCGCCACTCACACCACCCACCCCCTACACACATACTTCCCCTTATCCCCAATTCGCCAAAATGATTTTGCCGCTCAAAGCCTACACGGACCAGGCTACGTGACCTGATTTCACTTTTTAGCTAAGACTACAAGAAACCACTGCTCGGCACTAGTCTAGTCTAGTCTCATACACCCTGGGGGGAATTCCCCGCCCCCAAAGACCCGTCGAATTGATTATTCACCATCAGCAGGCCCTTCAATCTCTTTAACCTCTGTGGGCTCCTCTGTATTTGGAGCTGAGGAGTGGGGAGTGTTACTTGAAATTAAAGTTGCATAGTGCGGCGGTTTTGAATTTCTGTAATTTTTCTGAGATAAATATTATAAATTGATTGTTATAATCTAATTTAGATCAAAGTAACTTTTATTTCAAATGGCTATGTTTTGAGATATTTAAAGTGTGAACATGTCAATTTAGTTTGGCAAGCATGTCAACATTCTGACACCATAGGCTTCAGCAGTAATGGGTTCTATTAAATTGCTTCAGTATTGCCTCCTATGGGACAACACATGCTTAATAAGTGCATAAGTATCTAATTCTAAGTTAGATATGTAGAATCAAATCTAGATAATTGTCTTACTTTTGAAAATGTGATGCTTCATCGGACTATTGTACTTAAACATCGGCATACTATTTTGAAATGGTAATAATTATTGCCTGATACGAGGCTTCAGGCTCAAGATCATCGAAGGTGACTATTATTAAATTAGTTGAACAGAACAGAGTATAGTTTGGCTTGAGACAATCTCTGGCTGATTATAGCCCCCTCCATTGTTTATTACTATAACAAATCAGAGCTAAACTTCGGCTTAAAACATCAACTTTTCAAAACAAAAAAACTCACCTATATTTGATTCTACATATCTAACTTAGATACTGGTGCACTTATTAGCATTTGTTTCCACATAGAAGGGCATTCCAAGTCAATTTAATAGAACCTGTTTCTGCATAAGTCAATGGTGTCAGAGTTTTGGCATGCTTGGCGAAATTAATCTTGCATGCTTGCGCCTCAAATATCTCCAAGGTTACCCATTTAAAATAAAGGTTACCGCAAACTAAAGTAATATAGATTATATATTTCTCTCAGAAAAATGTCTGAAGCTCAAAAGCATCGGACTATGCAACTTTAAATTTAGTCCGATGGTTTTGAGCCTCTGTCATTTTCTGAAATAAATATATTAGGTTGATCGTCATAATCTACCTTACTTTAGTTTGAAATAACTTCGATTTGAAATGGTTAACTTTTGACATATTTCAATTGAAAATATACTAAATTAATTTAGGAAAGCACCCAAAATGCTCACACCATCGTCTTCTGCAGCAACTTTCTATTAAATTGGCTCGGTATTCCGTTCTATGTGATGACACATCTTTGATAAATGCACCAGTATCTAAGTTGGATGTGTAGAATCAAATCTAGATAATTGCTTAGGTTTTGAAGATTTGATATTTTTTCAGACTATGCAGCTTTAAAAGGACCAAGACACGTGACCAGAAACGATGAATCACTACGTCAGTACATACCCCATTTTGCCCATCCTGCTCTAGCGGTCTTTTTCACCCATGGTGGATAATGAGACATATTGTAAAAATATACGGATTTTCGGTTAAGAATTATATATTGGCAGAGAGCATTATTATTCTTGGATGCTGGAGTGGGACTGATAGTATGTAAACTAAAAGTAAACTAAAGTCAACAAAAGTCCACTCCCATTGTACATGATACTGAGTGAGGTAAACTATATGTTATCTACTAAGAGTGGAGTTGATGGAAATGTACATGATGCTGAATAGAGTAAACTATCTGTTATATATGATGTTTGGAGTTAATGAAAAGAGTTCCTTTGTAAGAAACAGTACATGATGGTTGAAATGTTCTCTTGGTGTTCATAAAGAATACAAAAGAGGAAAAGAAAGATTTTACTATATATAAATCTGTAACTGTTGCAACATCCTGTCCACCCAAGACCACCGACTGACCCACCAGCCTCATTAGCATATGTATAGAGTGCACCACCTGCAGATGGCTTGAGTGACAGCCCCTAATGGGGTGGTCACCCACCCAGTCTGTGGGGAGGTGTCTCATTGGCTGGTTGGGGAATGTCTGGTCACCTGACTCTCTTGGCCTATCCTGACCCACACACTAGTCTCAGCTAATTGATTATTCATGAGTTTGCTTCAGACACACTGAAGGAAAATCACTCTCATCCTGGCTCTTGAGTGAGACAGACCAACTTCTGAGCAGGACCCCAGACACTCTGTCTGATGCTATCAAAATTCAGCTATTCTAATTGAGTGTATCCACAGCCATAGGACTCCTGTCCCATGGGTTGTAGGCACTGGTTCAACATACAGGCTAAAGTGACTATGAGACATAGTGTGGGCAGTATAGGAGGAGTACAGGTGCTAGGTCACATGTAAGGGGGATGACAGGAGTTGCTGCCAATAAAGCACAACTTATTCACTGTTCATCCTTGTGACTAGTTTTCCTTCCTCTTTCTAGACATGGTTAAATTGATCAGGCTAATTGCATCACAGGTGAAATGAAGGGGGAGAGTATTGTAATCACATAGGGTTCTCACAGCGGCAGAGACCCGTGTTTTTATAATATGTAGGGTGACGTTGTGGTAGGGTTGGGGTATGTGCTTCGGCATGTAACTGGTATGTGGGATGGGATATATGTGAACTCCGATCGGAGCTCAAATTAAACCTGCATAGTCCAATAAAATATCAAATTTTCAAAACCAAACCAATTATTTAAATTTGATTTGACATATCTAATTTAGATACTGATGCACTTATTAAGCATTTGTTTCTGCGTAGAAGGCAATACTGAGTCAATTTAACAGAACCTGTTCCTGCAGAAGTCTATGGTGTAAGAGTTTTGGCAAGCTTGCCAAAAGAAATTTTCCATGTTTGCACTCAAAATATCTCAAAAGTTTACCATTTAAAATACAAGTAACTTTGAACTAATGTAAAGTAGATACCGGTGATTGATCTAATATATTTACCTCAGAAAAAATACAGAAATTCAAAACCATCGGACTATGCAACTTCAAGGAATACTAAGACAGCTATTGTCTGGTAGGCTCACAACAGGAGGTTAACACGTTAGATCTACAACATGTGGTTGGTATGATGGTTGTTGGAATTTTTAAGTGCTGGCAACATCCAAGGTCATAACAGGATAGCTCCCGACTTGTGACAGTGCACACTCATATTGACTTTATAGTACTAGGCCACCAGCAGCAGGACCCGATGATATCCCACTCAGTCACATTATCCTGACACTGAGCTAACCAGACCTTTTCCCTATCCTATTAATGTGAGTGCCAATCTAAGAAGCGACAAGTATAAATTTTGTAAGTCATTGGTTTGATTCAACTGAGAATTAAACTCTCTACAAAACCGGCCTGATATGACCTTAGATGTTGCTAGGACGTGAAACAAAAACCAATAACAACAACGGTCTCTACCAGACGAGATGGCCGAATGAGTTAGAGCGTCCGTCACCCGTGTTGGTAGACCGTGGGATCGTCGGTTCGAACCCTAGTCGAGTCAAACCAATGACTTAAAAAGTTATACTTGTTGCTTCCTAGCCAGGCGCTTGGCATTATTAGGATAGGGCTCTGTGTCAGGATAATGTAACTGAGTGGGATATCAGGTCATGGTGCGGGCGGCCTGGCCTTCCAGTGGGGCAGCACTCTAAAGTCGCCATGAGTGTGCACTATCACAATTCGGTACCCGTCCTGATATGACCTTAGATGTTGTTAGGATGTAAAAAACAACAACCAACAACAACAACGGTCTCTACAACATGTGCATGGTGTTCGGGGAACTAGGTTAGCGCTGGAACTGGAAGTGGGTCAATCCTGGGAGTTCAGAGGGGGGCGGGGGGGGGAGGTGAGACAGGACAACAACAAAACACAGTAGACATGACTGAAGATTACAGACATGCAAGTGTCTGACCGCAAGGTCACCTTGGTCTGCTTAGCTCATAACTTAGCTGCAGTTTAGGAGAAGAATAAACAGAGAATGACGCGAGTGCAGGTTTATCTACTGCAAATGGAACAGGAAATTCCGATGGAAAATAAATGCTATTGAATGCTAAGATACTTTTAGTATAGAGAACGACAATTTGGAGTAGGCGTTTCGCAAGAAATATCGCTTTTTTGGTGTTGTTGGTGGTGGTAGATTAGTTGATTAAGCAGGGGAAATTTCAATTGTTGACGAGTGGTCTTCCTCATTCCACTGCTCCTTGCCCTATCCTAATAAAGCCGAGCACCAGGCTAGGAAGCGACAAATATAAATTTGTAAGTCATTGGTTTGACTCGAGCAGGATTCGAACCCACGAGCCCACGATCTACCACAATGGAAGACGGACGCTCAACTCATTCGGCTATCCCATCTGGTTGCGCTGTGTTTGAGAAAACCGTGATGTATCCTATGTTAATACATGATTATAGTAATTATTATTGTTGTTGTTATGTTGACTACAACTATTATTGTGATACCCTTTCAACTTTAATAAAAGCGAGGTGAGATTGGCACCAATCAATCCTACATCCCGTTTTTTTCTTATGGAACATTTCGCTTAGCCAGCAATGTATTATTAAAGCATATTAGAGTTTCAGGGGGCACTGGTGAAAATTGTTAGTGCTTGAATGCTAAAACCATTTGTTTGTTGGGGTTTATATCCTAGCAACATCTAAGGTTATATCAGGATAGGTACCGACTTGTGACCGAGCACACTCATGGCAATTTTATAGTGCCTTCCCACTGGGAGATCATGCCACCTGCACCATGACCTGATTTCTCACTCAGTCACATTATCCTGACACTGAACTAACCATTCCTTACCCTACCATAGTAATATATAGTATATAGGACATAATATATAATACATAACATATAGCAAATACAGTATAACCCCGTTAAACCAAGCTCGGTTAAACCAAATGATCGGTTAAACTTTTTTCGGCAGTCCGGCAAAATACTACCATTTATCATATAAAAAGGTTGGTTAAACGAAAGTCAGTTAATCCAAATTATTGGTTAATCCAAACAAAATTGTCGGACCCCAGGCCACTTCCGGTATGGTTAAACCAAACTTTCATCTGGTTATAATGTCATCTGAGACTCTACCAACATTTGTATATGATAAATGCTAGTATTTTGCTGGGCCGCCCAAAAAAGTGTGGATTAACCGATCATTTGGTTTAACCAAGCTTTGTTTAACGGGGTTATACTGTATATACATAAAAAAACAATAATCAAAGTGCCCACATACATTGTATATTACATGTGCAATACACACTTGCTAATTCATAATGCACCTGCATTTTTGCCAAAGCCAAGTCAAAGTCGAAGCCAAAGCTTGGTTAAACCAATGATTGGTCAATCCAAACAAATTTCTAGTGTCCCTTCAAGTTTGGTTTAACGGGGTTATACTGTAGTATATAGTACATAATACATAACATATATATAAAGTAGCGCCTTTGTTGTTGGTTTTTGGTTCGGCTTTTGTTCATTTTCATCAAATGTAGATGTTGTTTTGTAAGTCATTAGTTTGCCTCGACCAGGATTCAAATCTCGACCTTCCGGACGGGAAGCCTGCGCTCTACCGATTGGACCACCGCGTCCAGTCGCCCTGGAGTGTGGGGCCTGTGGGAGTAACAGGAGTCACATATATGATGTTGCTAACTCTCGTAGCTTATCTCAGACAGCTGTCTCGGTTCAGTGATTTTCAACTAAGTACACTACCCTTAGACAGGGTGGCCAAATGAGTTAGAGCGCCCGTCTCCCATGCTGGTAGATCGTGTGGTCGTGGGTTGGAACCCTGGTCGAGTCAAACCAATGACTTACAAATTGATACTTGTCGCTTCCTAGCCAGGCGCTCGGCATTATTAGGATAGGGCAAGGACTGGTTGGCTCAGTGTCAGTATAATGTGACTGAGTGGGATATCGGGTCATGGTGCTGGCAGCCTGGTGTTCCAGTGGGACAGCACTATAAAGTTGCCAAGTCGGTACCCGTCCTGATATGACCTTAGATGTTGCTAGGACATAAAACAACAATAAACAGAATTCTCAGCGGGTACGGTAATTGAAAAATGAACTTCTGGTTCCCCAGTTCACTGGAAGCACATCAATCTGCATGTGCGGGAGGCACCTGTGTAAAGCCTCGGTCACAAATGCATTACGGCGTGCTTTTGACGACCATAAGTCCACACATCGGCTAGACCGCACGGTGGGATACGGTCACCATACAGTTTTTTGCTCGCCGCAAGTGGTTGCGGTTATTTTTAATTGAAGTTATCTTAACTTTGTAAAATCGCAACACTGCAGACCGCAATGACATGACAACACCATATGGTCACCTTTTTTGTCATCAATGAATATCAATATGGTACAATATTCATGTTTGTGTGATCAATATTAAGTTACATTTTTATATATTAAATAAGTGCATAGAGCTAAAGACAAACCCCAAGGTGCCTTGCGGTGAAAGTACGATTTGTGAATGGATAAACCGCAGACCACAACAGCGTTAAATTTGCATAAACCGCCAGACAGTCCACATACCGCAGCACCGTACGGCGACCGCAGCATTTGTGACCTAGCCTTCAAGCAGCATTGTGTACTAGGTAGGATGTTTGTTGACTGGTGTCCTGTGTCTGAACACAAATCGGAGCAGTTGGTTGGTTGGTGGTCTTTACGCCCCTACAACATCTGAGGTCATATCAGGATGGGTGACGACTTGTGACAGTGTGCACTCATGATGACTTTAGCTGGACGTAAAACTCCAAAAACCAAGCAACCGCTTCAACCTCCTGGCATTGCTACCCCCCCCCCACCTCCACGCTCTGCACATCCTCCCACTCCCTGTCACTGCTACTCCCCCCCCACCTCCACGCTCTGCACATCCTCCCACTCCCTGTCATTGCTACCCCCCCACCTCCACACTCTGCACATCCTCCCACTCCCTGCCATTGCTACCCCCCCCACCTCCACGTTCTGCACATCCTCCCACTCCCTGTCATTGCTATACCCCCCCCCCCACCTCCACGCTCTGCACATCCTCCCACTCCCTGCCATTGCTACCCCCACCCACCTCCTTGCTCTGCACATCATTTCACTCCCTGTCATTGCTACCCCCCCCCCCCACCTCCACCCTCTGCACATCCTCCCACTCCCTGTCATTGATACCCCCCCCCACCTCCACGCTCTGCACAACCTCCCACTCCCTGTCATTGCTACCCCCCCCCCCCACCTCCACGCTCTGCACATCCTCCCACTCCCCTGCCATTGCTATCCCCCCCCCACCTCCACCCTCTGCACATCCTCCCACTCCCAGTCATTGCTACCCCCCCCCCCACCTCCACCCTCTTCACATCCTCCCACTCCCTGTCATTGCTACCCCCCCCACACCTCCATGCTCTGCACATCCTCCCACTCCCTGTCATTGCTACCCCCCCCCCCACCTCCACGCTCTGCACATCCTCCCACTCCCTGTCATTGCTACCCCCACACACCTCCACGCTCTGCACATCCTCCCACTCCCTGTCATTGATACCCCCCCCCCACCTCCACGCTCTGCACATCCTCCCACTCCGTGTCATTGCTACCCCCCCCCACCTCCACGCTCTGCACATCCTCCCACTCCCTGTCATTGCAACCCCCCCCACACCTCCACCCTCTGCACATCCTCCCACTCCCTTCCATTGCTACCCCCCCCACCTCCACGCTCTGCACATCCTCCCACTCCCTGTCATTGCTACCCCCCACACCTCCTCGCTCAACACATCCTCCCACTCCCTGCCATTGCTACCCCCCCCACCTCCACGCTCTGCACATCCTCCCACTCCCTGTCATTGCTACCCCCCACCTCCACGCTCTGCACATCCTCCAAATCCCTGCCATTGCTGCCCCCCACATCCTCCACCCTCTGCACATCCTCCCACTCCCTGTCATTGCTACCCCCCCACCTCCATGCTCTGCACATCCTCCAACTCCCTGTCATTGCTACCCCCCCCTCACACCTCCACCCTCTGCACATCCTCCCACTCCCTATCATTGCTACCACCCCCCACCTCCACGCTCTGCACATCCTCCCACTCCCTGTCATTGCTACCCCCCCACACCTCCACCCTCTGCACATCCTCCAACTCCCTGCCATTGCTACCCCCCCCCCCACCTCCACGCTCTGCACATCCTCCCACTCCCTGTCATTGCTACCCCCCCCCACCTCCATGCTCTGCACATCCTCCAACTCCCTGTCATTGCTACCCCCCCCCCTCCACACCTCCACCCTCTGCACATCCTCCCACTCCCTATCATTGCTACCCCCCTCCCCACCCTCCACGCTCTGCACATCCTCCCACTCCCTGTCATTGCTACCCCCCCACACCTCCACCCTCTGCACATCCTCCAACTCCCTGCCATTGCTACCCCCCCCCACCTCCATGCTCTGCACATCCTCCCACTCCCTGTCATTGCTACCCCCCCCCACCACAACTCCACCCTCTGCACATCCTCCAACTCCCTGCCATTGCTACCCCCCCCCCCACCTCCACGCTCTACACATCCTGCCACTCCCTGTCATTGCTACCCCCCCCCCACACCTCCACCCTCTGCTCATCCTCCCACTCCCTGTCATTGCTACCCCCCCCCCCCCCACCTACACCCGCTGCACATCCTCCAACTCCCTGTCATTGATACCCCCCCCCACCTCCACGCTCTGCACATCCTCCCACTCCCTGTCATTGATACCCCCCCCCAACTCCATGCTCTGCCCATCTCCCACTCCTTGTCATTGATACCCCCCCCCCACCTCCACGCTCTGCACATCCTCCCACTCCCTGTCATTGCTACCCCCCCCACCTCCACCCTCTGCACATCCTCCAACTCCCTGTCATTGATACCCCCCCCCACCTCCACCCTCTGCACATCCTCCCACTCCCTGTCATTGATACCCCCCCCCACCTCCACGCTCTGCACAACCTCCCACTCCCTGTCATTGCTACCCCCCCCACCTCCACGCTCTGCACATCCTCCCACTCCCTGCCATTGCTATCCCCCCCACCTCCACCCTCTGCACATCCTCCCACTCCCAGTCATTGCTACCCCCCCCCCCACCTCCACCCTCTTCACATCCTCCCACTCCCTGTCATTGCTACCCCCCCCACACCTCCACGCTCTGCACATCCTCCCACTCCCTGGCATTGCTACCCCCCCCCCCACCTCCACGCTCTGCACATCCTCCCACTCCCTGTCATTGCTACCCCCACACACCTCCATGCTCTGCACATCCTCCCACTCCCTGTCATTGATACCCCCCCCCCCACCTCCACGCTCTGCACATCCTCCCACACCCCGTGTCATTGCTACCCCCCCCCACCTCCACGCTCTGCACATCCTCCCACTCCCTGTC
This sequence comes from Branchipolynoe longqiensis, assembly GCA_030323885.1. Classification (NCBI taxonomy): domain Eukaryota; kingdom Metazoa; phylum Annelida; class Polychaeta; order Phyllodocida; family Polynoidae; genus Branchipolynoe; species Branchipolynoe longqiensis. Next base: position 100,404,209 of record CM059188.1, on the reverse strand, counting down.
ATTGCAACCCCCCCCCCCCACACCTCCACCCTCTGCACATCCTCCCACTCCCTTCCATTGCTACCCCCTCCACCTCCACGCTCTGCACATCCTTCCACTCCCTGTCATTGCTACCCCCCCCACACCTCCTCGCTCAACACATCCTCCCACTCCCTGCCATTGCTACCCCCCCCCCACCTCCACGCTCTGCACATCCTCCCACTCCCTGTCATTGCTACCCCCCACCTCCACGCTCTGCACATCCTCCAACTCCCTGCCATTGCTGCCCCCCCCACACCTCCACCCTCTGCACATCCTCCCACTCCCTGTCATTGCTACCCCCCCCACCTCCACGCTCTGCACATCCTCCAACTCCCTGTCATTCTACCCCCCCCCTCCCACCTCCACCCTCTGCACATCCTCCCACTCCCTATCATTGCTACCCCCCCCCCACCTCCACGCTCTGCACATCCTCCCACTCCCTGTCATTGCTACCCCCCCACACCTCCACCCTCTGCACATCCTCCAACTCCCTGCCATTGCTACCCCCCCCCCCCCACCTCCACGCTCTGCACATCCTCCCACTCCCTGTCATTGCTACCCCCCCCCCACCTCCATGCTCTGCACATCCTCCAACTCCCTGTCATTGCTACCCCCCCCCTCCACACCTCCACCCTCTGCACATCCTCCCACTCCCTATCATTGCTACCCCCCCCCCACCTCCACGCTCTGCACATCCTCCCACTCCCTGTCATTGCTACCCCCCCCACACCTCCACCCTCTGCACACCCTCCAACTCCCTGCCATTGCTACCGCCCCCCCACCTCCATGCTCTGCACATCCTCCCACTCCCTGTCATTGCTACCCCCCCCCCACACCTCCACCCTCTGCACATCCTCCAACTCCCTGCCATTGCTACCCCCCCCCACCTCCACGCTCTACACATCCTCCCACTCCCTGTCATTGCTACCCCCCCCACACCTCCACCCTCTGCTCATCCTCCCACTCCCTGTCATTGCTACCCCCCCCCCACCTCCACCCTCTGCACATCCTCCAACTCCCTGTCATTGATACCCCCCCCCCACCTCCACGCTCTGCACATCCTCCCACTCCCTGTCATTGATACCCCCCCCACCTCCACGCTCTGCACATCCTCCCACTCCCTGTCATTGCTACCCCCCCCACCTCCACCCTCTGCACATCCTCCAACTCCCTGTCATTGATACCCCCCCCCCCACCTCCACGCTCTGCACATCCTCCCACTCCCTGTCATTGCTACCCCCCCCCCACACCTCCACCCTATGCACATCCTCCAACTCCCTGCCATTGCTACCCCCCCCCCCGCCTCCACGCTCTGCACATCCTCCCACTCCCTGTCATTGCTACCCCCCCCCCACACCTCCACCCTCTGCACATCCTCCAACTCGCTGCCATTGCTACCCCCCCCCCCACCTCCACGCTCTGAACATCCTCCCACTCCCTGTCGTTGCTACCCCCTCCACACTTCCACCCTCTGCACATCCTCCAACTCCCTGCCATTGCTACCCCCCCACCTCCACCCTCTGCACATCCTCCCACTCCCTGTCATTGTTACCCCCCCCCCACACCTCCACCCTCTGCACATCCTCCCACTCACTGTCATTGCTACCCCCCCTCACCTCCACCCTCTGCACACCCTCCCACTCCCTGTCATTGCTATCCCCCCTCACCTCCACGCTCTACACATCCTCCCACTCCCTGTCATTGCTACCCCCCCCCCCCACACCTCCACCCTCTGCACATCCTCCCACTCCCTGTCATTGCTACCCCCCCACACCTCCACCCTCTGCACATCCTCCAACTCCCTGCCATTGCTACCCCCCCCCCCACCTCCACGCTCTGCACATCCTCCCACTCCCTGTCATTGCTACCCCCCCCCCCACACCTCCACCCTCTGCACATCCTCCAACTCCCTGCCATTGCTACCCCCCCCCCCACCTCCACGCTCTGCACATCCTCCCACTCCCTGTTGTTGCTACCCCCTCCACACTTCCACCCTCTGCACATCCTCCAACTCCCTGCCATTGCTACCCCCCCCCCACCTCCACCCTCTGCACATCCTCCCACTCCCTGTCATTGTTACCCCCCCCCACACCTCCACCCTCTGCACAACCTCCCACTCCCTGTCATTGCTACCCGCCCACCTCCACCCTCTGCACATCCTCCAACTCCCTGTCATTGCTACCCCGCCCTCACACCTCCACCCTCTGCACATCCTCCCACTCCCTGTCATTGCTACCCCCCACACCTCGACCCTCTGCACATCCTCCAACTCCCTGTCATTGCTACCCCCCCACACCTCCACCCTCTGCACATCCTCCCACTCCCTGTCATTGCTACCCCCCACACCTCCACCCTCTGCACATCCTCCCACTCCCTGTCATTGCTACCACCCACCCTCCACCCTCTGCACATCCTCCCACTCCCTGTCATTGCTACCCCACCCCCCACACCTCCACCCTCTGCACATCCTCCCACTCCCTGTCATTGCTACCCCCCACACCTCCACCCTCTGCACATCCTCCCACTCCCTGTCATTGCTACCCCCCCCACACCTCCACCCTCTGCACATCCTCCCACTCCCTGTCATTGCTACCCCCCCCCACCTCCACCCTCTGCATATCCTCCAACTCCCCTGTCATTGCTACCCCCCCCCACCTCCACCCTCTGCACATCCTCCCACTCCCTGTCATTGCTACCCCCCCCCCCACCTCCACCCTCTGCACATCCTCCAACTCCCTGGCATTGCGACACCTCTCCCTCCACCCCCACCCCCACCCAAAACCCTCCAACCCTCCACCCCTCCAACCCTCCACCCACCACCCACTCCAACCCTCCACCCACCACCCGCTCCACCCCTCCACCCCACCCATTCCACGCCTCCAAACCCACCTGCTCCACCCCTCCACCCCCCAACGCACTCCACTCCTCCACCCACCACCTCCTCCAACCCTCCACCCACCACCCACTCCAACCTTCCACCCACCACCCACCCCAACCCTCCACCCACCACCCACTCCAACCCTCCACCCACCACCCGCTCCAGCCCTCCACCCACCACCCACTCCACGCCTCCAAACCCACCCGCTCCACCCCCAACCCACTCCACCCCTCCACCCACCACCTCTTCCAACCCTCCACCCACCACCTCCTCCAACCCTCCACCCTCCACACTCCACCCTCCACCCACTCCAACCCTCCACCCACCACCCACTCCAACCCCACCACCCACCACCCGCTCCAGCCACCCACCCACCACCCACCCCACGCCTCCAAACCCACCCGCTCCACCCCTCCACCCCCAACCCATTCCACCCCTCCACCCTCGTAGCTGTCTCCAAACCCAGCACCCCCTCCACCCTCCCTAGTGACACACTTGTAGTGAATGACAGGTATGCACTTACCCTTAACGGTGTCAGGCAGTAGTAGTTAGTAGGAGTACTTCCTCCTCTGCGATTTGCGGCCGGTGCCCGGTGTGCGGCCCAACATATGGGGGGACTGCAGCTTGTTCCCAGCAGTAATAGAACGCGGCAGCCGCAGGAGTAGACGCCGCAAGAGCTTCGGTGCAATTATTCCAGTTTCACACAAAAGCACCAGCGCAGTGCTGGTATATATATGTGGGTATATATAACGGATGGCGCCAGCTTACATAGATAGACAGATAGGCCCTGGACAGACAGATAGATCGATAGGTAGATTGATAGGTAGATAACCAGCGTAGAAGACACCTGTGGACAGGCACAAACCCACTCCTACACTGTATACACACCAGCCGGACCTCCCCGCCTCACACTGCTTGCCGCTTGCGGCTTGCTGCTTGCTGGCTTTTCCTCCAGGGTTCTCTGGCTGTGCACCTATGGCTCTACCCTCCTCCTCCTCCTCCTCCTCCTCCTCCTGCTGGTGGTGGACCTACTGATTAATGCCTCGCCTCTCTGTCACCGTCCCGTCAAAAAGGACACCCACTGGCTGTGTGTGTATGTGTATGTGTATGTGTATGTGTGTGTATGTGTATGTGTATGTATATGTGTATGTGCGTGTGTGTACACCCACAGGACAAAGTGTGCGGCACTGTCCTGTTCTATCCTCTGCTGTGCTATCATGTGCTATGCTGTGCTGTCCTGTGCTGCCCTGTGCTTCTTGTGTTGTGCTGTCCTGTGCTACCCTGTGCTGTTCTGTGTTGTCCTGTGTTATCCTGTGCTATCCTGTGCTGCCCTGTGCTGTCATGTGCTGTCATGTGCTGTCATGTGCTGTCATGTGCTGTCATGTGCTGTCATGTGCTGCCCTGTGCTTCCCTGTGCTGTTCTATCCTTGCTATCCTGTCCTCTACTATTCTGTGCTTTCCTGTGCTGCTGTCATGTGAGTCAACCCACTGTGAGGCCGCCGGCACCAGTTCCAGACGGATTCATCTGACCGCCTCCCGTACATGCAGCAGGCCGGCCCGTCGTACTACTACTACAGCCGGGCGAATCGCGTCGGGGTCCCCCCCCCCCCCCCCCCCTTCCACGGGCGGGGCGGCGGTCGGAGCGGTCGGAGCGGCCGGCGGTGGCGGGCGGGGCGGTGGGGACGGCCGGGAATGATGATGGCCCTGGCGAGTGGGTGTACGTCGGTGTTGCGGCCGTCCGTCCCACCAGACCGTCACGCTGTAGGCAGTGGTGGCGACCTAGTGCCACTGCCTACAATCACCAGCCGCTGTTTCTTTGTGTGTTATTGTTATTTATTCATGTTTTTATTATTTTAATGGAGATGGGGTGGTGAAGGGTGTTTGTATAATAATGGAAAGAACTGATGAGGCACACAACACACTTGACCAGTTAGATCAGGGAGGGAGGGAGGGACGGGGGGGGGGGGGGAGGAGGGACTCCGTTGAGTGAGTGATGGAGTGAGTGAATGGCCCAAGCCAGCCGGCTACCAGCAAATATACTCCCCTAGCACTCCCCCTCCCTCCCCTCCCCGTGCCGCCTGCCGAGGCATCGATTGGTTGGCTGCCCAGCGTTCCACTGCAAGGCGGGAAACGCCGAGCGAGTGGCACGGCCACGCCCCCACGCGTCGACTCAGGGAACTAACGGATGGGCGTGGATTATTATTATTATTATTATTGTTATTATTATATATATTGATTGTTTGTTTGTTGAGATTTTAAATCATGGCAACATCATATATGGATTGTGACTGTGCACACTCATGGTGACTTTATAATGCTGCCCAACTGGGAGACAATGACATAATTTCCCACTCAGTTACATTATCCTGATCCTGTGCTACCCAACCATTGTCCTATCCTAGTATTAATTCCAACCGCCAGTCTAGGTAGCGACGAGTATCAATTGTGTTTGTCATTGGTTTGAATCGACCGGGAATCGAACTCCCAACCTTTCGCTCGGGAAGCGTGCGCCCTACCGATTCGTCCACCCGGTCCGGTCTGTAATAAATTATGAATTTAGTGTTACTAACTAATAATGAAGAATGTACTGTTACTAACTGATAATAAATATTAGGTTGGCGTGTGATAAATAATCATATTTATATGCACATATATATGCATGTTTACACCGAGTCCTGACTGAAAGCAGTAATGTACCAATAATGTACAAAGTCTTACTATGCGTGTGACTGCTTGCGACCTCTTGCGACCTCTTGCTACTGCTTGCAACCGATTGCGACCATTTCCGACCGCTTGCAATCGCTTGCAACGGCTTGCAACGGCTTGCGACTGCTTGCGACTGCTTGCGACTGCTTGCGACCGCTTGCGACCGCTTGCAACCACTTTCGACTGCTTGCGACTGCTTGCGACCTCTTGCAACTGCTTGCGACCACCAGAAAACCTCGCGATCGGTCAGCAAGAGGTTGGCAATTAGTCGGCAATCGATCAGTGATCGTTCAGCGAGTGCTCAGAGATTGGTCGGGGATTAGTCAGGGACTGATTTACGACTGGTTTTACCCCAGGTCGGTAAAGAGGTCACAAGAGATCACAAATTGGTCACAACATGGTCGTCAGTGGTCCGCGACCTCCTTACAACCATTTTGGTCGCAAGGTGGTTGCAGCTAATGCCAAGTACACACCTACCGTTTGTGCGCACCCACCTCCCGTATACGACCTAAAACTGCCCGTTTCGCACACAAAAATCGCTAGGTGTGCGCTCCCCACGCACACCTAGCGATTGCGATTCGCGACTAAAAACTCGTTTTTAGGGCTAAAACGGGCCGAATACGATTGCGATTCGCGATTCGAAAAATGAATCGGACTGTTTTCAGTTTTAAGCGGGTCGGGTCGAGTCGCGATTTTTCGTGCGCGAATCGTATACGGTAGGTGTGTACTTGGCATTATGCTATAAAAACCTGCTTGCAACTGAAATGGTCGCCCAGAGGTCTAAAGACCATTTTCATATGTTGCTTCGCAAGGAGGTCGTCAATGATTGTGGGTTCTTTGGTTGCAAGTGGTCGCAAGCCACAGTGTGACTGGGAAGATTCCAGATCAGTTGCAAATCAGTCTCTGACTACTCGTCGACTGATCGCCGGCCGATGGCCGATCAATCGTCAACTGACTGTCGACCGATCGCAAGCAATCGCCAAGCGATCGCCAAGCGATTGTCAACCAATCGTTTATTGGTCGTATACCAGTCGCAAATCATTCTGCCACATCGGCAATAGGTTGGCGAGAGGTAATGCCCCAGTCACACAACGGCCTGCGTTCACTTGCGATCACTTGCCGACCAAAAGTCTGCGAGCTCCTTGTGACAAAATTGAAACAATTTGTTACAAACTATATTAAAATGTCGCCATGGCAACAATGATGCACCAGGCGACATTGTGACGTCATCGTACATGCACCACATCACCTCAGTCGGTGATCGCTTGGCGATTAGTTGTAAGGTGGTCGTAAGATGGTCGTAATTTAACTGCAAAATGCTCGCAAATTGATCATAAGCGAACATAGGCCTTGTGTGACGCTTGAGTACGGCGATCGGTGGCTACCGGTCGGCGATCGGTAGAGACGCCAGAGGTCGTAAGGAGATTGTTGGTGCTGCAGCGACAACCTCCTTGCGACCAAAAAGGGCCGAAACGGTCAGCGATCAGTCAGCGATCGCTCGCACAGCACTCGGCGATTAGTCATAAGGTGGTCGTAAGATGGTCGTAATTTAATTGCAAAATGCTCACGGATCGATCCTAAGTGAATTCAGGCCTCTTGTGACTGGGGTATTAGCGACTGATTTCCAACCTATTAACATGTTGGCGATCTGCTGGCGACCATTGTGGTTGCAAGCAGGTTGCAGCTGCAGCACCAAAAAAATACCTTACGACCAAAATGCTCGCCAGAAGATCGGCGACCATTCCGACCACTTTGCGACCACTTCCGACCACCCATTGGTCTTCAGTGGTCGCAAGAGGTCGCAGGCATAGTGTGACTTTGATATCAGCTATCACTCTGTCCGGTTCATGTTGGTTACCATTTAATCCACTAGATGGCGGCACAGTTTCAAACTTGGTACTAGGTTCTTCAGCTGGAGAACTCTTCACCAGCTAATGCTCATTTTGAGGATCGCACACATCTCCACTCCTCTATAATACATAAGCTCGCATGATATATATTTGAAGTGGGCGGGCCTGCGGGCGAGGTTAAGAATTTGCAGGCCTAGGATGAGTGACATGCACTTCTTTGCAGTCACTCAACTCCCTGGGCCTGCAAATGTCATAGGTGCTGAGAAAGGATTAGTTCTTCCTTCCCTCACTAGGTGGTGCCAGCTACATATGTATTTGCTTGCCGGGGAGGGAATAACGGTTCAAGCGCTGCACTTGAGCTCGTCAGACGTGCCTCAGGCATCCTCCAACGTTAAATGCCATTTATTTATTTATTTATAGATAGATTTGGTTCTCATTGATCTTTACTAAATGTAATATCTAATGATATAGGTGATTCGCTATGGTACCTTTCAGCCAGATATGTGAAATATTTTGGATAATAAACTATCAATTCCATGTAATTCACTGGTCCCTTTCCTCCATTGGCCATCCAAACCATCTCTATTATTAACCTTAGATTATTTACCATCATACAAATGGCTAAACTGGGGCCAATAACATATATATATATATGAAGAACTTCAATGCATAAATAAGCTGTCTATTGCAATAAATGAATCTCTTTATTTTCAATTAAACAGTACAATTCCTTTACTAGCACATTGTTGTTAAGCCAATATCACCCCCTCATGATCCAGTACCATTATCTGATTCAAAACAAAGATACACATTGTCTGGAATGAGCATGAGTGCTCAGTCGGGTTCATTGCTGGACATGGCAGACTCGGGCCTGACACGCGCCCCCCGCCTGACCCCGGGTGGGGGGGGGGGGAAAACCACCACCCGGCCGATCGGGCCGGGGCTGCCCACCCTCCCCATGTCTCTCTCTCCAACAATCACTGGCTGCCACTCCTCAGTCAATCAGAACACAACACAATACGGGTGCCCCGAACACCACACCTCAGCTGGTCAGTCCACCTCAACCTGCCGAATTGACCACTTCCCAGCTCCAATTTTACCGATACACCCACACCTGCTTTAGATTGGCACTATGCCAATCAACAAACAATCAAAAAATCAACTCATTTAACTTAAAACACATCGAAATTCCTTTCAAATAATTACCAACTGACACCCGAGCAGTTGACCATAATAGTGTATATATACTTAACTCTTATCCGACTTAACATTTATTTTCCAGTTCTACTTATCTACTATATAATTATTTCCTACAAGAAGGAAGGAAAGACAAACAAGGTAGTGGGATGGACAACTGTATTCTCTGGCAAGAGGTGAGTGCCCTCTGCCAATAAAACAAAAATGCTTAAGCGAGTGGTGCAGGCAAGCGGCTGAGACGTGACAGCTGAATAGGCCAGGTGGCAGCACCTGTCCAGTTTGACTGAGTTGTTAAGTGTCAGTAGTTGGGAGTCTCAGACATGGTGCAACAGGGGCACACTTTAGAGGATAATCAGTTTACGGATAATTATACTAATGATTATACAGCACATATATAGTAATTCTCTTTTGCTCATTCAATGTTACCTCATGCATATGTTCCATCTCCCCTCATACCATTCTCATTCCCCCTCCCTTTAATAACAGGACCTTCACTCGACCGCTCCTCGCCCAACAGCCACTCATAATCACTGTACATGCCACTGGGTGGGCTGTCCCCGAATAAAAGTCTTGTTTTACCCATCTCAGCCTCTGCGTCTGCTGTGTCTGTGAGCAATGGTAATTTGATGGTGTGAATTAAACAGGAACCAACTTTAATTAATAGAAAATAGAAAATCCCAATTCGGCTACAAATATAAATCTCAACAAGAGAACGGATTAAATCGAAAAGGAGGGGGATCCACTGACCGAAGTTCATCTATATTTATATTGACCTAATTTGTGTTCATTGCTATAGCATGTATTCGCTGCTATACAATAAGTTCAAACCTTCACTTTAGACTGAACTTTTAGAACGTGCGCTATCTGAATGTTTGGTGAATATTAATATATATAGCTAGATGAAAAGTAGGGTTTTTTTTCGTGGAGATTTAGCCAATCTAAATCTAAGTGATGCATCATTTCGTATACACTAGAGGTGGTGGCCCAAGTGGTAGGGTGCAGGCTTCCCGTGCGGAAGGTCCAAAGTTCAAATTCCAGTTGTGTCAAACCAATTGTAAAGTATACGGCTCGAATCTGTAGTTGTGTAGGCAGGCTATAGTGAAATCAATACAGACAAAGAGAAAGGAAGAGTGTAAAGTGTGAAAGAAGAGAGAGAGTCAAGCCCTCTGGTTTATTATTTAAATGGTACATGGGTTCATTGTAGAGTATCACCCCACCCTATTCCCCCAATGGGAAACAAACATTCTTAGCTCTACCAATAGGGATCCAGCATTCCTAGTCCCCATGGTAACCAGTGATCTGCCCACCACCACCAAGCTGTGTGGCTCCCCCGGCCACCACCTGCCTTGAGCCTGAGTGTGGTGATCCTGACTAGCAGAGTGGGGAGGGGGTATGCTCTGAGTGCCCCTTACACACAGCCCTGCCAGCACCACTATGTCTATTTTCATCTCAATCAGGTACCACCAACACCTACATATATACATACATGCACCTGGTCATGTATACTCGATCAATAATAGAACATTTGCATTCCCCCACCAATGCATTAAATCAGAATATTTTACACAATGACTTACAAAATGTATACTTGTCAAAATGTATACCTAGCCTGGCCCTCAGCATTACTAGGAAAAGCAAGGACTAGTTAGCTCAGTTTCGGGATAATGTGACTGAATGGGATATTGGGTCATGGTGCTGGTGGCCTGGTCTCCCAGTGGGACACCACTATAAAGTCACCATGAGTGCACACTGCTAGAAATCGGTACTCATGCTGACATGACCTTAAATGTTGTCAGGACATAAAACCCCAACAACTAAATAAAATATTCCTGACTAGAACCAGCTGCTACAAGCTGTCATCTCTAACCAGGTGGCGCCTATATGGATGGAATAGTTCTCGTATGATCCACTAGGGGGCACCAGTGAATCTGCTTTAACGTGACACGCGATCACGACAAGCGTGGATGCTTGTTTGTTTGTTTGTTGTTGTTTTACGTCCTAGCAACATCTAAGGTCATATCAGGACGGGGGCGTGGATGCAATATGATGGGTAATTTGGTGGTTTACAACCCAGCAACATCTGAGCTCATATCAAAATGGGTAGAGAGACTTAAGATGAATGTTGTTCTTTAAAACACTTGCCCTTTCTTCTAAATAGCAATTAGTTCAGTTTTAATCGAATCAATTTAGAAAATGTCATATAATAATAATAATAAAAGATTTATATAGCGCCCGATCCAGCAAGCCGTTCTCAGGTGCTCTACATAACAAAGAAATATACAGGAAAATAAATTTCACCTAGTTAAAAGCAGATTTAAACAAATGTGTCTTAAGACCTTTTTTAAATGCACCAAGAGATTTACAATCTGTGATATATCCTGGCAGAGCATTCCACAGTATCGGGCAGCAATACTAAAAGCACGATCCCCAAAGCCTTTGAATCTGCTTCGAGGAACTGCTAACTGGCTGGACACTGTGGAGTGCAGTGTTCGAATATTCTGGAGCCTGATCATGCAAGGCACGATATACAAGAAGCAGCACCTTGAAGTCAATCCTCTTCTCCACAGGGAGCCAGTGTAATGATTTCAGCACAGGAGTGATGTAATCAAATTTCTTTGTACCCATCAACAACCTGGCAGCCGCATTCTGTATACATTGCAGTTTTGAGATACTTGACAGCGGCAGACCATACAAGAGAGCATTTCAATAATCCAGGCGTGAACCAATGAAAGCATGAGTAACCTTCTCTAACGAGTCACGTGTTAGGGCATCCTTGATGGATCTGAGATGTCTCAGTTGCATAAAATGATGCTAAGTAAGCCACTGTACACATTGTGTATGAAATACACACCCAAAATGTGAATTTCTGCATTTGGTGCAGTATATAATATAAATCCATAGAAATATGTACAAACTTCCCTCAGCTTGTAATTTCCATATACCGGACACGGTTTCCGAATCGGTAGAGCGCGGGCCTCGTGTGCGGGAGATCGGGAGTTTGGTTCCCGGTCGAGTCCAACCGATGACTTATAAAATTGATACTTATTGCTCCCTAGCTTGGCACTCGGCATTAATATGATAGGGCAAGGACTGGTTAGCTCAGTGTGAGGATAATGTGATTGAATGGGATATCAGGTCACGGTGCTGCATGGCAGCCTGATTTCCCAGTGGGGCAGCACTTGGGACAGTGCCATGAGTGTGCACTGTCCCAAAGTCAGTACCCAACTTGATATGACCGTATTAGCTATTGTTAGATATCCATTTGTATGCACTCCTGAAATGACCTTAAATCTTGCCAGGATGTAAAACTCCAACAAACATTTGTATGCACAGGCAGGAGGAACATCACCCGCTGGCGGGACGCCGACCAAATCCATCCTACCACAGTGAAGCTTTAAATAAAATAAAATATCTTATTTAAAATTAAATTAAATGTAATATCTTATCTATAATTAAATTAAATTAAATATCTTATTTAAGAGTAAATTAAATATCTTATTTAAAATCTATTTTTTTAAATTTAATATTGAATTAAGTTAAATATCTCATTTACAAGTTAAACTCTATTAAATATCTTATTTGAAATTCAATGAAATTAAATATCTTATTTGAAATTAAATCAAGTATCTTATCTAAGATTAAATTAAATATCTTAATTTAAAATTCAATTCAATTACATATCTCATTTAAAATTCAATTCAATGTAACATCGTTTTTAAAATTAAATTAATTTCTGTTAGAGATTTAATGTGAATATTAATACAGAAAATCTACCCCTCACCCCTCGATTTGTTCTTCCGCTAGGAGTAATTAAGTACTGCAGGATAAAGACGTAGAGGGAACGTTGGCAGGTGCTCAGTGTAAACACTGCTAAACCTTAGCAGCTCAGACACCGGTATCAGCACCGTTAAAATGGCCAATTTGGCAGCGTTGTGGAGTCTGTCTTCGCTGACTCAGTTGGAGCCGGTGTGGCGTTTTCAGCCATGTACCATGTTCAGCCGTGTGATTAGACTCAAACTCAAGGCATTGTCAATGGTCGTGAGTCACTAATCTTAAAATTTAATATAATGTTTTTGGTAAAGATGTTTTCTATATGTGTACCAAGCGATTTGTTTCTAGGTGGTGTGGTTTTAGAGATATTTCACTTTTCCTGGATTTTCTGTAAAAAGATTGCTCACCACCATTGACAATGCCTTGAGTTTGACGGTACGCGCAGTGCAAAACATTAGTTTTATTCCAAATTAATAGAAATCAAGAACCCTAACCGTATAAATTTAAAATAATCTTTTTGGTGAAGATGTTTTCCATATGTGTACCAAGCGATTTGTTAATAGGTGGTGTGGTTTTAGAGATATTTCACTTGTTCTGTATTTTCTGTATGAATATTGCTCATGACCATTGACAATGCCTTGAGTTTGAGTCTAATCACATGGCTGAACACGGTACATGGCTGAAAACGCTACACCGGTATACCACAGCCACCAGTACCAGTGCTGACTGAGTCAGAGAAGACAGACTCCACTACACTGCCAAATTGGCCGTTTTAATGGCGCCGTTTAAAGCTGCATAGTCCGACGAAAACATCAAATTTTCAAAACCTAAATGATTATCTAGATTTGATTCTAGGCATCTAACTTAGATACCGGTGCACTTATTAACATTGTTTAACCATATAGAAGGGTATACTGAATCAAATTAATAGAACCTGTTACAGGAGAAGCCTATGGTGTCAGAGTTTTGGCTAGATAAATGATTCACCCAGTACTTGTAGTACACGGGTGAAGATCAGCCTTATAGAAAAACAGTTGAAAAATCGGGCTAATGAAATGCATCTTTATGGGAGCCTAATTTCACAATCTAAGAAGCAACATTTATTCTTTGTATATGTCTTCATGTTTACCCGCTACTTTTGAGTTGGAAAATATAATAAAACATATACTTTAATGCAATTTAAAAGTGAAATCGACGGTGTTCTCTGGCCGCCATCTTGTCTTTTTGCATTCTCGCCCATTTCACCAACTCTGTGCCTATTTGAGTAGCCATTTGATACTGGAGCCACAGTTTTTTGTTGTTGTTGTTTGTTTTTTTTTGGTAAAGTATTTATTCATCTGAATATGACATTTGTCAGCGCCGGAGCACTGGTCTTCCAGCCATCTTACTATTGGAATTGACATTCTAAATAATCTAAGTTTGATCAGTGCTGTATTAGTCACAGCACCGATCGTGTAGAATTAAGGGAGTGGCTCCTGCTGTATAATGTACAGCACCAGTCACTGCGGTTCATACAAAAATGGGGAGCAGCACCGAGTAGAAGGTATATACTCGGGGCAACTCAAACAATCGTTGTGGGTTACATTTTTCTCTTATAAAACAAGCTAAGTTTATAGTTGACAAGACATTTTGTCTGTCTGTAATGTTCAATGGGTTTAAACAGATTGATAGTCGTGTACGATGTTCGGTGTGTTGTTGGTTTGTTCATGATGGTTAAGGGTGGTGGCAGGGGAGGGGGGCCCATTGGGGTGGGTGGGTTTCTAGTTCATGTTCCATACTAAACCTATTATCGCCCGTATTTACACTACATTGTCATTCACCCCTGTACTGTAAGTACAGGGTGAATCTCTTATCTAAATTTTGGCATGCTTGCCAAAATTAATTTGGCATGTTTACACTTCAAATATCTTAGACGTTAGCCATTTAAGACACGGGTTACTTCAAGTGAAAGTAAGGTAGATTGTAATGATCAACCTAATATATTTATCTCAGAAATGACAGAAAATTAAGACCATCGGCCTATGAAACTTTAAACAATGCTGCAGTCCTGCAGCCAGTGAGCGATAGGTCACAACCCCCGTCCCCCACTCCCATAAGTAACTGCCAAATGGGCGCGTTTAAGAACAGTTCCTCAAAGCTTTTGTTATATTATAGTCGGTTGGTTATTGGAAATTTGCATCCTGGCACCATCTAAGTTCATATCAGCATGGGCACCGACTTGTGACAGTGCGCACTCATGGTGACTTTTTAGTCCTGCCCCACTGGGAAATCGTGCCACCAGCACCATGACCCGATATCCTACTTAGTCACATTATCCTGAAACTGAGCTAACCAGTCCTTGCCCTATACTACTATTAATGCTGAGCTCCTGGCTCGGTAGTGACACGTATCAATTTCATAAGTCATTTGTTTGACTCCACCGAGAACTGAACTCCCCATCTCCCGCATGCGAGGCCCGCGCTCTACCGATTCGGCTACCACGCCGGTCATTTAATTATAGAACCAAAATATAAATTGTGCATGTTGCATAGTAAGTAACATGGGCAATTCATAAAAATGGATAACAACCTAACGATTTCCAGGCAATCTCAGTCCAAATAAACCTCAGTCCAAATAAAGTGTATGTCCCGAGGCGATCATAATCAGCAATGGACCCATATTAACAAGAATACTTCATGGTCACTTCACTTGCCCGATAAAGTCATTCCGCTTCAAGCAGTCTAACACATCAGACACTCCTGCAGGTTTCCCCCCACTCTCCCATCCCATAAGGAGGGTCGTGGGTTCAATCCTCGATTGAGTCAAACCAATTACTTATAAAACTGATACTTGTCACTACCTAGTCTGACGTTCAACATTAATAGGATAGAGCAAGGACTGGTTTGCTGACTAGCAGAATAATATGACTGAGTGAGATATCAGCAGATCAGGTCACGGTATCCCAGTAGTAGAGCACTAGAAATGCACCTGGGTGAGTACTAGTACAAGGCGGTATCAGTCCTGATATGTCCGTGGATGTTGTTAGAATGTAAAACACAAATAAACAAAATGATATATGAACATTGTTCTGGGAATAAAGTTATATATAATTTGACTCGACCAGGATCTACCGAAACGATCTACCAAAACGGAAGACGGATGCTCAAATCATTCGGCATTCCCCGTCTGGTCAGGGGTGGTAATGCAAATAATACATTTTCTTAAGAGTGCATGGTCCGATGAAAATATCAAAATTTCAAAACCAAAACAATTATCTAAATTTGATTCTACATATCTAACTTAGATACTGGTGCACTTATTAAACATTTGTAGCCACATAGAAGGGACTACTGAGGCAATTGAATAGAACCTGTTACTGCATAAGCCTATGGGGTCAGAGTTTTGACAAGCTTGCCAAAATTAATTCTGCATGGTTCCACTTCAAATATCTCAAAAGTTAGCCACTTAAAATAAAAGTTACTTCAAGCTAAAGTAAGGTACATAATAACGATCAGCCTAATGTATTCATCTCAGAAAACTTCAGAAACTCAAAACCATCGGACTATGCAACTTTAATGAAAACAAACAAGAAGCACAGTTTAACTTGGATATTTTCTTTTTCGATTTGGAAATCGGGGAGGTGTTAGGAGACCGTACCCTATTTCACGGTAATGCACTTGTCCATATTATGGGTGTTATACAGAAGACTCCAGCTACAGTTTACCGCGGTAATCGACCGCCTGAATTCATATTAAGGCCCTGTTACACTACGACGTTTGTTCGCCGTGCCGCTAACGCGCAAAATATTATCAACACGTCGAGAAAAGTCTAACTTTTCGGCGTTTCGGGGGGTAGTTGGATGGGCCGCAGCGTGTTGGTAGCGTGATAATAGCGTGTTATTAGTGCGCCGTCAACGGGTATCGGCGGGGTTCGACGTGCGGCGGAACAAAGTGTCAACGTCCCGCCAGGGGGTTCCCAGCGTGCCATCAGCGTGTTATCGGCGCGTTGTTGGCGCGCCACCGGCGCGCCGACGCCATGGGGGTAGCGCATCATTAAAGGTTCGCAGAATGCCGGGTAACGTTAGGCGCGCGGCAGACGCACCAGCAACACGTCAAGACGTGCCATCAACACATCAAGACGTGCCAGCAACACATCAAGACATGCCAGCAACACGTCAACACGTGCCAGCCACACGTCCAACGCAGTTTGGCAAAAGATCCCCAGCGTTGATGGACGTTGCTCAACGTGGTTCGCGCGCCGGCAATGCGCTGGTAACGTGGGTCCACGTCCTGCCAACGTGCTGGTAACGCGCGATCCAACATGTTGGCGGGCGTCGAAAGTTTTGTGCAAGCACAAAACCTCGACGCGGCCCGACGTGCGCCAACGTGTCGGTCCAAATGTTGCTCGCACTCAATGTGTACCGATGTGTACCAACGCGCCGCTAACGCGTTCGTAACGCCCCGTTAACGGGTCCCGACGTTTCACCCAAAAAGGCAACACGTCGAAGCGCGTCGAAGCGCGTTCGTGAGAAGCGTTGTAGTGTGACAGGGCCTTTAGGAGACTTGTCATCAATCCAAGCCTGATACTGTGACCTAAATAATCGATGTGAATGAACAAAATGTCTGACAACACTTACACTTTACACGGCGCAGGAAGTGTATTTAAAAACAAAAAAATGGAAAGAAAAATGGAAAGAAAAATGGAAAAATTGTACTTCACACAAATAACAGGAGTGTTTTTCTTTTGTCAGACGGGAAATTAAATAAATTTTACTATTAATATCATAGATATTTGCCCACGCAATTCGATGGACCAGTCTTTCTTGTTTACCTCGGTACGCCACCTAGTGGGCTAAACATGACTAACACCGGCTTATAGGTTGCTGAACCTCGGCTTCCCTGAACCAAAGGAGTTGATCGTCCGTCTCCAGTTTTGGTAGATCGTTTTGGTAGATCCTGTTCGAGTCAAGCCAATGACTTAAACATTGATACTTGTCGCTAGCTAGCCAGGCGCTCAGCATTATTAGGATAGGGCAAAGACTGGTTGGTTCAGTGTCAGGATAATATGACTGAGTGGGATATCAGGTCATTGCACGGGCAACCTCATCTCCCAGTGGGGCAGCACTATAAAGTCACATAAGTGCGCACTGTCACAAGTCGGTACACGTCCTGATATGACCTTAGATGTGTCCAGGATGTAAGACTCCAACAAGCAACAAACCAACTGCGGCTTCCCCAAACCCAATCAAACATCAAGACTCCTGAATTTGATTCTAGCATTAGGGTAGGCATCGAGGTGGCCACATTTAGGTGCTTACCTTTTCACTGTTGGCGTGGTGGGTGGTGCTAAGCTAAGATCCTCATGTTCACCTGCGCGCATGCGTGAGTATGTGTGTGTGTGTGTGTGTGCAGCCACTGATCCTAAACGCACACGTTAACATCCGCTCACCTACCAAAGATATCAGTGGGTGTACTTATCGCAAGCATACACGTTGCATATATGTGTTCATAGATGTGTTCATATGTGTGTACACTATATGTGTGTATACATGTGAGTATATTTTAACTCGGCCACCCTGTGTTCATTGATCCACTACCGACATTACCATTGCTGAGAGAGATACAACGATACATAGATAGAGAGATACAACGATTCAGCGATACAGAGATACAGAGATACAGCGATAAGAGATAGAGAGGGCAAGAGAAGCCCAGCATTCTCACGATATGTGGGGCGATATGTTGGACACTGGATGAGCGGGCAACGGTTGGACAAATGACGTGTGTGGATTGTACGGGACAATTTCTTCCGGCTTGCCGAGATAATTGTTTGTGATTGGAAATAGCTTTCATATCTCAGGTATATATTTCCAGGTAAATCATAGTTCCGGATTAACCTTTGCTATAAATAGTATAATACCGAATGATGTATGTGTATGTGTATATATGTACATATTTATTTATGTATGTATGCATATGTATATGTATGTATATGTATACATATGTATTTGTGTGTATATGTGTGTATGTATAAATATGTATATATATGTGTATATGTGTGTAAATACGGGTATATCTGTGTGTATATGTGTATATAATATGTGTGCATATATGTGTGTATATACGTGTGCATATGTGTACATAATGTGTCTATATGTGTGTCTATATGTGTGTACATATATGTGTTCATAGATGTGTTCAGTTGTGTGTACATATATATGTATATACATGTGAGTATAAGTATTTATATATGTGTGTATATATGTGCACATATATGTATATTATATATATTAAGTTCATATATGCGTACATATATGTGTGTATGTGTATAAATGTGTGTATATATGTGTGTATATATTATGTGTATATATGTGTAATATATATGTGTGTATATATGTGTAACATATGTGTGTACATATGTGTGTATATATCATATGCGTGTATATATGTGTACATATATATGTATATTATATATACTAAGTTCATATATGCATACATATATGGGTATAAATCTGTGTGTGTGTGCTATGTGTGTATATATGTGCACATATATGTATATGTATATTATATATACTAAGTTCATATATGCGTACATATATGTGTGTATATATGTGTAAAAATGTGTGTATATATTGTGTGTACATATGTATAATATATATGTGTGTAAAAATGTGTAATATATATGTGTGTACATATGTGTGTATATATATGTATATGTGTACATATATATGTATGTATATTATATATATATATGTGTATATATATATATATATATATATATATATATACTAAATATGCATACAAGTGAAGCGTTTTGCACAAGGTGAACTACTTAGCTGTGTGACTATATTTTAAAGTCGTCTCATTTGCATGTACACATTGTATACGTAAATGTGCATACACTATACAAGATAAAGTCGTGCCCGTGTATACACACTGCTCAAACTAGTTTAATAACCCGAGTAATACTTCATTTGCTATGAATGACCTTAGCTGTAGATCACATGTTAGCACCTTGTGTTCAGAAAACCGTGAACAGGCGGTGCCAAGTAACATTGTAGCAACAGACAGTCAGAAAGCACAAGCATGTGCGGTTCATTGACAAATTCTGCGTAAAAAATTTGATAATTTACCTTCATATTCATTTCTCAATTTCGCTAGTAATTTAATTAAAGTTACATAATTCGATGGTTTTGAGTTTCTGACCCATTTTCTGAGATTGATTGTTGTAATTTACTTTACTTTGATATAATTATTATTTTAAATGTCTCCTTCGCCCACTCCAACTCACTGTCCCGATATTCCCAGGCGATATTCGGCCCCACTTTGACCCTCCTCGCTCCATATCCCGCAAGTTTTGATTTGAACAGAGGAAGCCTGAGACTGGAATGGGAGAAAGGGGTTTTAATTTAGGCAGTAAAATGAGGTTACACAATGTTATGAGGGGTAAAGTGTTTTGTAGGTAGAGTTCAGTCCATCTGATCAATGTCCGATGATGGGAGAGGGAGACGTCGTGGGTGGTTAGCGGGGTCCCGGCATGGGCGAGGAAGGCCGGGATGTCGGCAGGAGCCAGTACCTCCGGACTGGGACTGCGAAGAGTTTCTCCCTGCCCTTCCTCACCTTCTCCGCGAATGGGGTGTCAAATAGGGCGATGTCCCGGCCCACCTCCCGGACCCAGGAGTGGGCACCCGAGAGGGCATTCGCAACCAATGTGGGGGAGGGGAGGTCGCGGTGGGGGCTGGCGATGAAGTGCCCGATGTTGATGGGGATGGGCACTAGGTGGCCTATGCCACGCTCGAGCATGAACTCCAGGTACCTCCTTGCATGGCGATCGCGGTTGCACCATGTGCCTGGTGCGAGGGTAGCACGGTGGAGGGTCATGAGGTGCTCGTGCGCCCACCGGTCGTAGTCTGGGGAAGAGAAAGTCAGAGATCTGGGTGAACATACGGGGGGAGTGTGCGGCCCTTATGCGTGTGATCCCCTTAAGTGGCATTGCTCATGAACGATGTCGAGGGCGACCCGAGAGTAGTGCGTGTGGCTCAGAGCATCCACGCGGACCAGCTCGATCCCGGGCTTATGCTGAACCATTATTGTTAGTGAGCCGAGCGCCGTGATCAACCAGATCTCACAGGTGCAGGCACCCAGGGTGGGGTCGGAGGCATGGCCCGACTCAATGGCCAAGGCTGACGCCACATTGTCCGTGTTGACGATGACGTCATACCCACCCGGAGCCTCTGGCCTGAGGAGCTGCACCACAAGGACGAGGTTCACGGCCTCCAGCTTGTGGATGGCAGGGTAAGCCGCCATCATCTCCCCGTCATAGGCCTCTGAGAAGCAGTGGTCCTGGGAGAAGGCGCCCCCGCCTATGAGGCAGGAGTCACACTCAATGACGCACCGGGGGCGTGCCGGGGGAGGGAGGAGGCAGACACCATTGCCACTGGCGGCAAAGCTTCAGAGCTGGTGACTAATTTAAATTTGACATCCTCGATAGACAATTTTAAAGTTTGAAACCATAAATTTGAATGCTTCTCGTTATCTTCTGCCATGGCTCCTATGTATAGATCCTCATAATTTTCCTCGTTTGCCTCGGCAGGTGTATTTCGGTCTACGCTCAACGCATTTATAGGCGTCATTGTTTGTTGTGCACTTCTACATACCTTTGCGAAGTGTCCTACATCGCCTCCAAGTACGACGCCTCGCAGCCCACGAAGTTGTCCATACATACTAGACTGAAGTAGACGCACTGCTGCAGGATCCATGAGACTGCCGCGGTGACACAAACTCAGGCCGTGCCGTTGAAAAGAGAGGTACGTCTGAGGCAGATGTAGCCTCTGTGATGATAACGCACTCCAGCCTCTTCTACACTTCTACATACCTTTGTGAAGTGTCCTACATCGCCTCCAAGTATGACGCCTCGCAGCCCACGAAGTTACTGTGTACTCTAGCAGACTCTACCATACTCGGGCGGCCTCCCGCAGATGCCTCGATGTCGCCCCGGCCACAGGCCAGGACCTCACCTGTGATGTGTGCGCATAGCCCGCGGTAGGGACCAGTGTAGTGGGACGAGCACCGTTAGGGTGGACTCGTAATAAAGCCAGTAGCGACTTACATCTCAACGCGTTCGGACTTGCGTTATTACATGGTGTCAGATAAAGGGAAAACATGCCCAACACTCAAGCCATACAAATTCCCGGTCTGAAGGCTCCAGGGCCTTTGCTTCTAGACAGTCACATCTCAAGTAATTGGAAACAATGGTCCAGGTCATATTCTATATATGCAATGGCAGCTGGCGTGGAAACTCGGCCGGAGAGAGTGCAATGCTGCCTTTTTCTCCATGTGGCTGGACCGGATGCCCAGCGAGTGTTTTCGAACATGGACTTTGACTCGAGTGAGGAAGACAGGATTGAAGCGCTAGTGCAAGTGTTCAAGACATACTGCATGGGTAAAGCAAACATTATTATTACCAGATACAAGTTCAATACTCATAACCAAGCAAGTGAGATCATGTCAGAGTATTTGACAGGGCTTCATGACAGGGCAAAGGACTGCAAATATGGCCAGATTCAAGACTCACTGCTACGTGACAGGATTGTGGACGGTGTCAAAAATGTTAGCCTTCGCAATAAGTTATTACAAACGGCAGACTTTACACTATGGCGCTGCGTGGACATGTGCGAACTAAGCGAGTTCAGGGTGGAGCACCTGGACGGAAAAACTACAGACTCAGGAGATAAGGAATTGGATTACTTAGCCAGGAGAGCCGGTATGCAAGCCACATCACAAGGTACGCGACCAGCATGAGCAGCGGCACCATCTTGGAGACCGAGAGGCACCCATAACAACAACATGGACCATGGCACAT
The DNA here is from genome assembly GCA_030323885.1 of Branchipolynoe longqiensis. Taxonomy (NCBI): domain Eukaryota; kingdom Metazoa; phylum Annelida; class Polychaeta; order Phyllodocida; family Polynoidae; genus Branchipolynoe; species Branchipolynoe longqiensis. The sequence goes on along the minus strand of CM059188.1, from coordinate 100,381,946 downwards.
GTGGTAATTGTGGATACCCGCACCGTCCGGGAGCATGCCCAGCACAGGGAAAGACATGCATGTCCTGCAGGAAAGTTGGACATTTTGCCAAGGTCTGCCATGGCATGCCGGCCCCAATCAGTGAGATATCGATGAGTGCGTCGGAGCCTCACAACCAGGAGCCATCACATGTCAGTACCTGGATGGTCGAGCTAATGGTGGACTTGTTCGTGGGCGAACTGGACAAGGACGCTGATAGGAGGAAGCTGTGGTTCCGAGACTTCACGATCAAGGGACAGGCAACAAGATTCAAGCTCGACATGGGTTCCGAGGTGAATGTGTTGCCCCGAGCAGTGTTTGATCGCATGGAGGGAGCCAAGATGACAGTGCCGAGGTGTAGCCTCATCACCTTCTCTGGACAGTGAGTCAAGCCCGATGGGGAGGCGACCGTCAGCATCAGGGGACACGATGTCATTTTCCAGATCGTCAGAGGGGCTCACCCAATCCTAGGAAAGGAAACCTGTGTGACTTTGGGACTGATCACTAGGATCAACGAGCTTGATATGGGCCATCGAGTCAGCAGACAAGATGCAGAAACTGTGGTAAGCGAGTATGCTGATATTTTCAGGGGGCTGGGGCTGATAAAGTCAGATGCTGTAATTTATGTTGATATGAGTATACCACCAGTAGTAGATCCCCCTAGGCATATCCCTTATGCAGTTGAAAATAAAGTAAAAGCAGAGCTAAAGCGAATGATCGAGTTTGGGGTAATTAAAGAGCAAGTCGAACCGACAGAATGGGTGAATTCGATCACCATCGTTAAGAAAGCAACAGGTATCAGGGTCTGTCTGGATCCAACTAAACTCAACCGTACAATCCTCAGAAGCCCCTATCTAACCACCATGATCAAAGAAATAATTGCAAAAACCGCAAATGCATGGTATTTTTCGGTTCTGGATGCACAATCGGGGTATTGGCAGATCGAATTAGACTATTCTAGCTCGCTCCTATGCACATTTAATACTCCGTGGGGGCGTTATCGCTACACTCGACTCCCCTTCGGGGTAAAAACAGCAGGTGATATTTTCATCCATGAGATACACCGCATCATGGGTGATCTACCTGGAGTAGGCATTGTGACCAATGATATCCTCATCTATGGTTCTACGATCGAGGAGCATACTGAGCGACTTGGAGCAGTACTGGAGCGAGCAAGGTCTGTCAACCTTAAATTGAACCCTGCAAAATCCAAAATTTGCAGAACAGCTGTTACGTATGTGGGCCACAGACTAATGCAGGATGGCATCGAGCCAGATCCAGACAGGATTAAAGCCATTGTGGACATGCCAGCGCCATGTGACAAAGCAGGCATGCAGCGATTTCTGGGCATGGTGGGGTATGTCCATAAATTCATACCCAACCTGTCAGATATCGCTAAACCACTGCGCATCCTCCTGAACAAGGACGTCACATGGCACTGGGAGAAAGAACAGGCAGATGCATTTGGAATGCTGAAACGTAAATTGCAAACATAAATTGCAAAGTCAGGATTAGGGGCTGTCATCATGCAGAATACCAAACCGATAGCTCTAGCTTCTCGTGCATTGGATTCAGCCCAAACGAAATACGCGATTATCGAGAAAGAGATGCTGGCCATCTGTTTTGGGTGCCAGCGATTCCATGATTATTTGTATGGTAAAGAGGTCCAGGTTAAGACAGATCATAAGCCACTTGTTTCAATCATTGAAAAACTGATCCATAAACTGTCCGCGTGGATGCAGCGCATGAGGATGCGCTTACAGAACTACGACCAGAGACTAACGCATATTAAAGGAACGCTTATGGTTTTTTTCAGACACTCTGTCACGGGCACACAGTAAAGACAGCAGTGCTGTGAGTTTGTTTGACGATAGCTTAAGTGTGGCCATGGTCGATTCTTCAGCATCGAGTATCCTTAATGACATTAAATGCGAGTTCGAGGCGGATGAGTCGATGGTAGAGTTACGGGAACAAATACAGCAGGGATGGGACTCTAGCATGGCATGCATACCCACAGGTATACAACAGTATGTGCCATTCAAAGATGAATTAACAGTCAATAATTGTCTGATAATCAAAGGGAACCGAATCATCATCCCAGGGTAATTAAGAGGCAACATGTTGGATGTACTCCATGAGACACATTTGGGTGCTACCAAGACAAAACAGCTCGCTAGAGAGAGCATTTTTTGGCCAAATATTGATAAACAAATTGAGGAGCGAATTAGCAGATGCAACACATGTCAGAAAAATAGAAAACTACCACACACTGAACCACTAATAAACCATAGCGTCCCCTGTGTCCCGTATGAGAAGGTCAGAGTAGATTTGTTTGAGATAGACCACGTAACATATATCATTACAGTAGATTACTACACAAATATCCGGAAATAACTAAATTAGATAATACGTCCTCTAATGATATAATTAATTCACTAAAAGATAACTTTGCTAGACACGGGATACCCAAAATAGTGGCATCAGACAATGGGCCGCAATTCACTAACCGCGAATACTGTGATTTTGCAGAGCACTATGGCTTTACCCCATTGTATTCAAGCCCGCAATACCCAAGGAGCAATGGGCAGATTGAATGGTTTGTCCAAACGGTGAAGCATATGATAAAGAAATGCACCGAGACTGGCAAAGACATACAATTAGCTTTATTGAATTACCGAAATGCACCAATACATGTTCTGAACGCTTCTCCAGCTCAATTGCTAATGAGCAGGCAGTTGGGATCTCGCATACCCACCATAGCTCAGAACCTTAAACCACATGTACAACAGGCGAAACGGCAAGAAACATTGCATATTCAAGAAAGGCAAATATACTACCATGACAAAAAATCGGGAAAGCTACACCAATCGCTACAGACAGGACACCAAATAAAATATAAAAATCACCACAGACTGGTGGAAAAAGGGGGTCATCAGCAGTTGCGCAGGCCAGACAGGGCGCGAGTACCAAATAGAAAATGAATCAAACAACCAATTAAACGGGAACCGAGTACATCTAATTAAAATGCCCCAGTCAACAAACAGTACAAACACCACAACATTAAACACACCAGCAGATAACCTACTTCCAGACCCACCCACCATGGACATAAACCCACACCCAATCAAAACATCGAGGTTCGGTCGAACAATTAGACCAGTGGTTAAATTAGACCTATGAAGTAGAGCAGGTGACGAGCCCATTTGCAGCAACAGATTTGCATGGTGGTGGGGAAAGCACACATGTTAGTAATGTAATTGTAGTAGATAAAGGTAGTGAGGTTCTGATTGAACATGAAAATTCAGCGGTAATGGGTGTCATTATAGTTAGAAATATGGATGGATTAAGAATGTAAAGGCAAGTAGAAGGGTTACTTGTGAAATTGACAAAATTGTGTTGATATATGAGTAACTGTGTGGCATTATACAATGTTTGAATCAAAATGTTAGTAGGTAAGATTGTAAAGATTAGATTAATGGTAAACGTGAAATGGTCATTTGTCATCTGATGCCAAATTTGCTGTATGGTTGACTTTGTTATAAAGATAGATGATGCACGACATGAACATTTGCAGTTCAGGCCACAACTGTAATTGAATAATATTTCTCAATTTGTTAAACCTGCCTTTGTGAAAGGGGAGATGTGGAGGAACAAAAGTTAGATGGTTATGAATAGTAATAGGATTATTAAATGTACCAATGTGAGCTCAGACAGAGAAGTGTGTCAATGATGGTGAGCAAAGAATTGCAACAACTAGGTTTAATATAAGAATCATGAGTAGAACATGGTTGAATGTTTTTTGTGAAATCTAGATGTATGGAGTCCAAGAGCAATACACGGGCCATGTAGCATCCGGCTGTATCACCTGTATGAAGGGGGGATGTGATGTGTGCACATAGCCCATGGTAGGGAGCAGTGTAGTGGGACGAGCACTGCTCGGGTGGACTCATAATAAAGCCAGTAGCGACTTACACCTCAACGCGTTCGGACTTGCGTTATCACAGCACCGGTCATGTCACACAACATACAGTTGCACCTTCCTTGTACTCTAGTGAAGTAGACATAGACGTAGCCTACTCTCACGTACTCTAGTGTACTCTAGCATACTCTAGTGTACTCTTGCATACTCTAGCATACTTCTTAATGTATTCTAGCATACTCTACCATACTCGGGCGGCCTCCCGCAGATGCCTCGATGTCGCCCGGGCCACAGACCGGGCCGACATCGAGGCATGAGCGCCTCATGAGCGTATGAAACAATTTCTGAGCTTCTGGTCCTGCGACGTAAAGGAAGGCGCAACTTTGCACTTTCTCATCATGGCTCACTCCACAAGTTTCCCGCCATTGCTCACATCATCTCAGTAAGGGAAGTATGGGCGCAGGACCATACCAGGTCCTGCGCCCACACATTATGCATTGTTTCCCTCGTGCAGGACAATTGTCGTGTGAATGATTGTACACACATCACGCACAATTTTTTTTTTTTTTTGTTGGTCCATTAGTTGTTTAAGCAGGGGAAATTTCAGTCATAGACGACTGGTCTTCCTCATTCCACTGCTGGTCGATTGAAAGCCCGAGCCTACACTTTTACTGACCCAAGGGATTTTTCACCTCCCACACCACATAGACATGGTATGAGGGCAACCGGCCTTTGATGACGCTGTAAGTTATACACAGCGGTGGAAATCCAAATTGGCAGAGCTGGGGGCACGGGGAATCGAACTGCTGACCCTCATATTAGGAGTCTGACCTAGAAAAAAGTCAGACACTCTAACCACTCTGCCACAGAGAATGCCACAAATTGCTTCATGAGGGGGCATTTCTTGACTGTCCGCCTCACCTATTCCAAGAAGGCGCTATCATTGGTGTATGTGTTGTTGGTAGCTGGCGTGGCTGCCGGTTGTCACACCGATTCATAGCGTGTATATCCGTGTCATTCATATTGTTAGCATTGTTTGTTATTTGAGAGGAATCATATTCACTGAGCCAACATATTTCTATGCATTGTTGAAGTTTGAGATTAGGGGTTTGTAGCAACTTGTCCCTTAGTTTGTCATCTCTGACTCCACATACGATCCTGTCACATAGCATTGACTCCTCTTTTACACTGTAGTCATACAATACCACTCGGTGGCGTAGTTCTCGAATGTATGCGTCTATTCCTTCAGTTCCTTGATTATATCTCTTGAAATGATATCGTTCTATTGTGATATTGGACTTGCCTTGAATCGTATAAGATTCGAAAAATGAATCGGGCCTTTCGAGAAACGGTATATGTGAGCGCTCAGTCGTATCTTATACGGTATATGTGTGATACCAGCTGTCCGTTTGCCATCCAAGTCTTTCGTTCTCTTACCCCTCTTCCATTCCCCCCATTTCCCCCTCTTCCATTCCCCCCTCTTCTATTCCCCCCACTTCCATTCCGCCTTCTTCCATTCCCCACATTCCCCTACCATTCCCCCTCTTACATCTCCCATTCCCCCTCTTCCATTCCCCCCATTCCTCCCTCTTCCATTCCCCCATTCTCCCCTCTTCCATTCCCCCTCTTCCATTCCCCCTCTTCCATTTCCCCCCTTCCGTTTCCCTTCTTACATTACCCCTTTGCCATTCCCCCTTCATCCATTCCCCCCTCTTGCATTCCCCCTCTTCCATTTGCCCCTCTTCCATTTGCCCCTCTTCAATTCCCCTCTTCTATTCTCCCCTCTTCACTTCTCCTCTTCCATTATCCCCTTTTCCATTCCCCCCTCATCCATTCCCGCCTCATCCATTCCCCCCCTCTTCCATTCACCCGCTTCCATGCCCCCTCTTCCATTCCCCTCTTCTATTCCCCCTCTTCCATTCCCCCTCTTCCATGCCCCCTTTTCCATTCCCCCTCTTCCGTCCCTCCTCTTCAGTTCCATTCTGTCTTCTGTTCCCCGCCTTCCGTTCCCCTCCTTCTGGTCCCCGTCTTCTATTCCCCCCTCTTCCATTCCCCCCTCTTCCATTCCCCTCTTCCATTCCCTCCATTCCCCCTCTTCCATTCTGCCTATTCCCCCACTTCCATACCCCCTCTTCCATTCCTCCCATTCCTTTCCCCCTCTTGCCTTACCCCTTTTCCATTCCCCCCTTCCATTCCCCCTTCTTCCATCCCCCCTCTTCCATTGTCCTCTTCCATTCCCCTCTTCCATTCCCCCTCTTCCATTCCCCCTCTTATATTCCCCCCTTTTGCATTCGCCCTCTTGCATTTGCCCTCTTGCATTCCCCCTCTTGGATGTCCCCCTCTTCCATTCCCCTCATCCATTCCTTCCTCTTCCATTCCCCCTCTTCCATTCCCTCTTCTTCCATTCCCCCTCTTCCATTCCCCATTGTCCATTCCCCACTCTTACATTCCCCTCATTCATTCCCCCTCCTCTTCCATTCCCCCTCTTCCATTCAACCTCTTCCATTCCCCCATCTTCCATTCCGCCTCTTGCATTCCCCCTTTTGCATTACCACCCTTCCATTCCTCCTCTCTTCCATTCCCTCCTCTTCCATTCCCCCTCTTCCATTCCTCCTATTCCATTCCCCCTTGTCCATTCCCTGCTCTTCCATTCCCCCCTCTTCCATTCCCCTTTTCCATTCCCCTCTTCCATTTCCCCCTCGTCCATTCCTCCTCTTCCATTCCCTCCTCTTCCATTCCCCCTCTTCCATTTTACCCCTCTTGCATTCCACCCTTTCTGATTCCCCCCTTTTCGATTCCCCCTCGTCCATTCCCCCACTGCATCCCGCTCTTCCATTCCCCTCTTTCATCCTCCTCTCTTCCATTCCCCTCTCTTCCATTCTCTCCTCTTCCATTCTCCCCTCTTCCATTCCTCCTCTTGCCTGAATTCAGGAGGGGGGGGGAATGCAAGAGGGGGATTTGCAAGAGGTGGGAATGCAAGGGGCTAAAGGAGGAGGGGGAATGGAAGTGGGGGAATACAAGAGCGGGGAATGGATGAGGGGGGAATGGAAGGGGGGGAATGGAAGACAGGGAACGGAAGATGGGGAACGGAAGATGGGGAACGGGGAACAGAAGAGGAGGAATTGAAAAGGGGGAATGAATGAGGGGGAATGGATGAGGGGGAATGCAAGAGGGGAGAATGTACGAGGGGGGAATGGATGAGGGGGAATGGATGAGGGGGAATGGATGAGGGGGGAATGTAAGACGGGATGGAAGGGGGGAATGCAAGAGGGGGAATGCACAAGGGGGAATGGAACAGGGGGAATGGAACAGGGGGAGTGGAAAAGGGGGAATGGATGAGGGGGGAATGTAAGAGGGCAAATGGAACAGGGGGAATGGAAGAGGGGGAATGAAAGAGAGGAATGGAAGAGGGGAATGGAAGAGGGAGAATGGAAGAGGGGGAATGGGGGAATGCAAGAGGGGAATGCAAAAGGGGGAATGGAAAAGGGGTAATGCAAGAGGGGGAATGGAATGGGAGGAATGGAAGAGGGGGAATAGGCAGAATGGAAGAGGGGGAATGGAAGAGGGGGAATGGATGAGGGGGGAATGGATGAGGCAGAAACGGAAGACGGGGAATGGAAGACGGGGAACGGAAGATGGGGAACGGAAGATGGGGAAATGGAAGATGGGGAACGGAAGACGGGGAACGGAAGATGGGGAATGGAAGATGGGGAACGGTAGACGGGGAACGGAAGGTGTGGAACGGAAGGCTGGGAACGGAAGATGCGGAACGGAAGGTGGGGAATGGAAGACTGGGAACGGAAGATGGGGAACAGAAGACGGGGAACAGAAGAGGAGGAATGGAAGAGGAGGACCGAAAGAAGGATAGAAGAGCAGAAACGGAAGAGGAGAGACGGAAGATGGAGAATGGAAGAGGGGGAATGGAAGAGGGGAATGGAAGAGGGGGAAGGGAAAAGGGGGAATGGAAGAGGGGGGAATGGATGAGGGGGGAATGGATGAGGGGGGAATGCAAGAGGGGGATGGAAGGGGGGAATGCAAGAGGGGGAATTCAAGAGGCAGAATGGAAGAGGGGGGAATGGATAAGGGGGGAATGGAAGAGGGGGAGAATGGAAAGGGGGAATGGAAGAGGGGAAATGCAAGAGGGGGAATGCAAGAGGGGGAATGCAAGAGGGGCAAATGGAAGAGGGGGAATGGAAGACAGGGAATGGAAGAGGGGGAATGGAAGAGGGGGAATGGAAGAGGGGGAATGGAAGAGGAGGGAATGGAAGAGGGGAATGGAAGAGGGAGAATGGAAGAGAGTAATGGAAGAGGGGAATGGAAAAGAGGGAATGGAAAAGGGGAATGGAAGAGGGGTGTCATAGGAGGCGCTCATGTTGGTCTACTTCACGCAAATGACGCCAGGTGTCCTCAGATCAGTCGCGAAACGGACGGTATATATACATGTGAGCGCCCCAGTCTTTAGCGGTCGGGATATATGTATTGTTCCCCGTTTTCAGTTTTAGTCGGGAATCTGGTCGGATCGGATCGGTATTAAACTCTTGTTGATTTTAGACTATTATAAACGTGAATGAATGTAACATAATATTGAAGACCAGCGATGAAAAAGTACCTTTATTCGATGAATAAAATGATCATTTACCCCCCCCCCCCCAAATAATTATGATGAACTACCTGGATATTTGTAATTGTATCTATAAGACTGACAATTCCAAGAGGATGTAGTGGAATGCACTGAACTTACCAGCTGAAATGACCCGTACACAAAGTTTGAGGACAGTGCAGTATTTCAATGTATACACAAAATCCATATCCAATATGTTATTGCACACGTGTTACTTTGATACAGAGCAGTCCTTTTCCTAGGTTGAATGTGCATTACAGCTAACACCAATTTAATCCTATTATTTCCCCACATGATAATTCTGAACGAAGGAATTATTATGCAATTACCACCAATCCTTCAAAGCCATGTAGGAGATTTAGGCTGCGTCAGACTGTTCACGAAACCAGAGTAGTGTATGGCTAGCCGTAGCTAGGAATATTTCTTTGTGATGACGACCAGTCGCGGTGGCTGATTTGGTAGAGCGCAGACCTCGCGCTATGGAGATTGGGAGTTCGCCTCCCAGTCGAATCAAACCAATGACTTATCAAATTGATACTTGTCGCTTCCTAGTCTGGCGCTCAGCATTAACAGGACAGCGCAAGGACTGGTTAGAGGTCAGTGAGAGGATAATGTGACTGAGATATCGGGTCATGGTGCTGCTGGCCTGATATTGCAGTGGGACAGCACTATAAAGTCACCATGAGTGCACACTGTCACAGGTCGGTACCTGTTCTGATATGACCTTAGATGTTGCCAGGACATACAAGCTCCAACAACAAATCAACAAACTTTGTGATGATTATAAATTCTTGAACAGCTGAGTCATTAAGTTATGAGATACTAGGGGCATTCTCTCCCGCCAGAGAATTTTTTAATCTAGAGGTTCTGAAATGCAATTACCGGGCTTGGGAGGGCTGGGGGGGGGGGGTTGCACTCCCAACTAGCTATGGCCCTGTCACAGTAAAACCTCTAACCCACCACCTCAACAGACAACCTCACCCCTATATCGATCGTTTTATTTACGTCCCAAACAATTGCCCCTACAATACCATTGTAATGATAAAATAAACTCCCTAAACACACCACCTCCCTAAATGGACCATTTAAAGTAGTCTACTTAAAGTCGGTCTTATAGTCGGTCGATTTAGAGCGGTTTTACTGTAATGTGTTTCTCACTGTATCAGAGCCAATTTCATCTCCCAATATATATATATGAAGAGTTCAGGCGCAAAACCCTGTGAACGCCAATCCTAAAATGTAGTTTAAATAAAGGTTTTGTACCTAAAACTGGTTTTAATTCTCACAAATTCCACTTTTCATATGGTAACTTGGTTATGGAGCAATGCACAAAAGAGACGCAATGTAAGAAAATTAAGTTTTGAAGGGTTTCAATTTCGAAATCTCCACAGGTCCAGGGAGAATTGATGCCCAGCCAGCGTCATTGAAATGATGGACAAGCGCAGCGCTGTCAAGTTTGCAAAAGGCAAAAATGGCGGACAGGAAGACCCGCCCAAGCCGAAGCAAAGTGTCGGCTTACCCACCATCAGTGTCGCCAGGCCCAGCGGCGGCGGCAACACCAGTGGCGGCACCGGCGGGTCCCTCCTGAAGGCCGGGAAGACGGAAGCGTCGCGCAAGGCGTCCATCAACGCACTGCCATCTATTGGCAGTCGCGAGAACATCAATGTTCCGGCGCCGGCTTCGACCAAGTCCTCGCGCCGAATGTCAGCGACCGACAACGGGCCGCAGACGGCAGAGTTCGCCTACTCGAAGGCAGTCGAGCTGGCGCTCCGCAAATTCGGTTTCTGGTCGTCTCGCTCGGTGCCTCGCGGCTTCAAGACCAAGTACTTGGAAGCGGACATCCCTTGCCTGAACACCATCTATGAGGACTATGTTTTCATGCGGAGGAGCCGCGGGGAGAGTACCAGCGGACCGGCGCAGAACCTGGAGGCGGAGTACCGGGCGCCGGTGCCGCGGTGTCGGGCCGAGGCGCCGGTGTCGGACTCGGCGCCGTCCGTCAGCACCCCGGTCGGGCGTGACACGCCGATGCCGAAGAGACTGCGGTCCGGGGCCATCACCCGCTTCCCGTCCCTGGCGGTGGAGATCCGCATGAAGAAGCCACCCCAGAAGTTGACAGCCGAGAGTTCGGGGAGCAGGAGAAGCAGTGTGGTGTCGATGAGCTTGCAATGAAGGAGCGGTGACTCGCTGGATGGAGCTTTGTGCTTGATAAAAGGTGCTCATTGGAGCTTTATGTAAAGCAGCTGGCTGGAGCTTTGTGTAAAGGCAGTTCGCTAGAGCTTTATATAAAGGCAGCTTGCTGGACTTTTATATAAAAGCAGCTCACTTGAGCTTTAGATAAAGGCAGCTTGCTCGATCTTCATATAAAGGCAGATTGCTGGACCGTTATGTAAAGGCAGCTCTATGGAGCTTTATGTAAAGGCTACTCGCTGGACCTTTACATAAAGGCAGGTCACTGGAGCTTTATATAAAGGCAGCTCTATGGAGCTTTATATAAAGGCTGCTCGCTGGAGCTTCATGTAAAGGCTGCTTGCTGGAGCTTTATATAAAGGCTGCTCACTGGAGCTTTACATAAAGGCAGGTCACTGGAGCTTTATATAAATGCAGCTCCATGGGGCTTTATATAAAGGCTGCTGCTGGAGCTTTATGTAAAGGCTGCTCACTGGAGCTTTATATAAACGCTGCTAACTGGAGCTTTATATGAAGGCTGCTCACTGGAGCTTTATATAAAGGCAGCTCTATAAAGCTTTATATAAAGCAGCTTGCTGGAGCTTAATATAAAGGCTGCTCACTGGAGCTTTATATAAAGGCAGCTTGCTGGAGCTTTATATAAAGCAGCTTGCTGGAGCTTTATATAAAGGCAGCTCTATGGAGCTTTATATAAAGGCAGCTTGCTGGAGCTTTATATAAAGGCTGCTCACTGGAGCGTTATATAAAGGCAGGTCACAAGATCTTTATATAAAGCAGCTCCCTGGATCTTTATATAAAAGCAACTCGCTGGAATTCATTTAAAAAACAACTAAAGTAACTCCCATGAGTTTCATAGAAAAGAAAGTTAAGTGATCTTTATTTGAGAGCAAACTCTCTTTGAGTTTTTAACGAAAATAATGTGCTGAGATCTTATGTGAAGCTGAAAGCAACTAACTTCCTGCAGTTTAATATGAAACCAACTCATTTGTGTCTGTTATAAAGCAACTCGCCTTCGGTTCTGCTTAGTTGGAACTATGGAGAATGGAGAAGCCAATCCTGGCTGTTATTATATGTGATGTATAGCTCATTATGCGAGTATTAAGGCACGGAAGAGAATTAATTCCTTGTTATTATTCCACTATACACTGTACTGCCTGCTTCATTTGTCATGACTGGTGCTGCCACCTCCAGCGCTCCCCGGTACCTGTATAGCCAGAAAACATCACTCACATCAGAGGATTTTTATTTAGGATAAATATTTAACTATTTACATATATATATGAGGAGTTCATGTGCAAAGCGACGTAGACCCCAATCCAAAAATGGAGATAAACATTGGAATCAAACCCTTCAAAACTTGTGTGCATTGCTCCATAACCATGTCATCATATGAAAAGTGGAATTTGTGAGAATTAAAATCAGTTTTAGGTCCAAATCTTTTATTTAAACTACATTTTAGGATTGGCGTTCACATGGTTTTGCGCCTGAACTCTTCATATGTATATATATATGTATATATAATTAATTACTATGACTAGAGCATGTCAGCTGCCCATGGACTGTGGGGTATGTCACAATCGCTATTTTGCTTGGAAGCACCATTGTAATAATAATAATAAAATATTTATTTCCACATGATCAATGTGTACACCAGTTGATATTTATATCAGTAAATTTTTATTCACATGAAAAAAGGAGAAAGCAGAAGTACAATACTTATGAGGTGCTTTACCCATTTAAAAATAACACATATGCATTAGTTATACCATAGAACTAATAAATAGAAAAATAAAAGTAAAAAGCATATCAACATTACCCTCAATACTGTAAATTACATCTCAATATTTATGTAGTAGACTACTATATGTTTTCCATTTGGTAAAGCTTAAAGATTTTCTTTATATACATTCATTGAAACATATAAATGTTTTTTGAATATTTCATAATATCATCAAGTGAATTCCATATTTTTATACCACATATAAATATACATTGAGAGTATATAAATTGCCAATGCAACACACGGTGCATATTGCAATAAGCATGCTATATTTCCTATAATACAAATGCCAGTGTGATTATTGATTATGCAAGGCGGACAGTTAACACACCGGTCTGGTACAACGAGCCCCTCTGTTCCACTACTATCCATTACCAAAGTGCTAATTCACTAGAATTCTTTGTGGCAACTTGAAACAACTGTTGACCATACTGGCAGTCATGGACAATGTGACAAAGTCAAGGCAGCGTGAAAACCGTGGAGTTGCGATGGATTTTGTGTTGTTGGTACATTAGTTGTTTAAGCAGGGGAAATTTCAGTTGCAGGCAATTGGTCTTCCTCATTCCCCTGCTCCTTGCGCTATCCTAATAATGCCGAGTGCCTGGCTAGGAAGCAACAAGTATCAACTTTTAAGTCATTGTTTTGACTTGACCAGGGTTCGAACCCACGACCCCATGATCTACCAGCACGGGAGATGGACGCTCTAACTCATTCGGCCATCCCACCTGGTCACTATACAAGGCACCGGCAGTACTTAGATGACATTGGAAGAAAGTATGAAAATCATGAAATATTGCTAGTTTGTAAATACTCCTATGTGGGTTAATGTTTAAATTAAAAATACCCAGAAAGTATTGTGAATAAACTAAAGCCTTAATCTTTATTTTGATGTGAAAAATACTTGGGCTGTATATTAAAGTTGCTTAGTCCGATTTCTGTATTTTTTCTGAGATAAATATATTAGATCGATCACTAGTATCTACTTTACATTAGTCCAAAGTTACTATTTTTTTTTAATATTTTGAGATATTTTGAGTGCAAACATGGAAAATTAGTTTTGGCAAACTTGCCAAAACACTGACACCATAGACTTTTGCAGTAACAGGTTCTGTTAAATTGACTCAGTATTGCCTTCTATGCAAAAACAAATGCTTAATAAGTGCATCAGTATCTAAATTAGATATATAGAATCAAATCTAGATAATTGGTTTGGTTTTGAAAATTTGATATTTCTTCGGACTATGCAGCTTTAAGACAATACCCCAAAAGGCACTTTATTACAGGCACTTTATTACATGAATCAGAACAAGTACCAAATCATGCCTTTTTGTTTCACTAATTTTTTGGTGCTGTCACATTGTGACGCTTCTCACCGATGCGCCGGCAGCGGGCAAAATAAACACAGAGACACACACACAGACACAGACACACAGAGACACACACACAGACACACAGACACACACACAGACAAAGAGACACAGAGACACACACAGAGACACATACATAGACACAGACACATACACAGACAGAGACACAGACACAGACAGATACACAGACAGAGACACAGACAGAGACACAGCCAGAGACACAGACACTCAGAGACACAGAGACACACACAGAGACACAGACAGAGACACATACAGAGACAGACACAGAGACACAGACAGAGACACAGACACAGAGACACAGACAGAGACACAGACAGAGACACATACAGAGACACATACAGAGACAGACACAGAGACACAGACAGAGACACAGACAGAGACACAGAGACACAGACAGAGACACAGAGACACAGACAGAGACACAGACAGAGACATTTCGCCAAAAAAAGGACACACGTCACCGCACGTTGGAGAGAAACATCGTAGTGTGACAGGGGTATATGGAAAGCGACATCGAGGCGGCGGCGGCGGCGGCGATTTGTTTACTTTACATTCGTCGATTCGACACTATTAATATCGCCGCCAATGCGGCGGTAGCCTTAATAACGGTTCGAATTTAGGGTTAACTTGATCAAATTTCACTTATTGCGTATGTAATTCTGTTAAATATGATCGCATTCAATAGATTTGGCCCGAGTCGGTCCCTACCCCAGCCCTTATACCTGCTACTGGGTGGGGCAGAGAGCGTGTATATAAACAGATGAGAGGGACAACTCCCATACTAGAGCATGTAACATCTGCCGACTGTGGCGCTCCAAGTGGTGGTTGTTGAACAGTATATGACACAGCTGTCAAACTCAAGGCATTGTCAATGGTCGTGTGCAATCTTCATCCAGAAAAAGTGAAATATCTCTAAAACTACACCACCTAGAAACAAACTGATTGGAATACACATAGAAAACATGTTTACCAACAAGATCATATTAAATTGATATGGTTAGGGTTCTGGATTTCTATTAATTTGGAATAAAACTGATGTTTTTCACTACGCGTACGGCAAACTCAAGGCATTGTCAATGGTCGTGTGCAATCTTCCTACAGAAAAAGTGAAATATCTCTAAAACTACACCAAATAGAAACAAGCCGCTTAGTACACATATAGAAAACATGTTTACCAACAAGATTATATTGAATTTATAAGGTTAGGGTTCTGGATTTCTATTAATTCTGAATAAAAACAAATGTTTTGCACTGAGCGTACCGGCAAACTCAAGGCTTGTTCAACACTAACCGCCAGGAACGCCACTGTAGCCTGTGTTACCGTTTTTCGCGAGAGTTGTCCCTCTCATCTGTTTATATACACGCTCTCTGCTACTACCAGAGAGCGTGTATATAAACACGCTCTCTGCTACTATGTAACACCAGAGAGCGTGTATATAAACAGATGAGAGGGACAACTCCCATACTAGAGCATGTAACATCTGCCGACTGTGGCGCTCCAAGTGGTGGTTGTTGAACAGCTTAAGCATATGGGAAAACCTCAAGGCATTTTCAATGGCAGTGAGCAATCTTCATACAGAAACCATTAAATATCTCTAAAACTACAAAACCTAGAAACAAACTGATTGGAATACACATAGAAAACATGTTTACCAACAAGATTATATTAAATTGATATGGTTAGGCTTCTGGATTTCTATTAATTTTGAATAAAACTGACGTTTTTCACTACGCTTACGGCAAACTCAAGGCATTGTCAATGGCCTTGAGCAGTCTTCGTACAGAAAAAGTGAAATATCTCTAAAACTACACTACATAGAAACAAACTGTTTGGAACACATATAGAAAACATATTTAACAATGAGACTATATTAAATTTACTTGGCTAGGGTTCTGAATTTCTATTAATTTTGAATAAAATACACGTTTTGCACTACACGTACGGCAAACTCAAGGCATTGTCAATGGCGGTGAGCAATCTTCATACAGAAAACGTTAAATATCTCTAAAACTACACCACATAGAAACAAACCGCTTGGAAGACATATAGAAAACATGTTTACCAAAAGGATTATATTAAATTGATAAGGTTAGGCTTCTGGTTTCTATTAATTTTGAATAAAAACAAATATTTTGCATTGAGCGTAGCGGCAAACTCAAGGCTTGTTCAACACTAACCGCCAGGAACGCCACTGTAGCCTGTGTTACCGTTTTTTGCGGGAGTTGTCCCTCTCATCTGTTTATATACACGCTCTCTGGGTGGGGGTAGCTTACCCGACTTCCCCCCCCCCCTCCCCGTGGTATCCTTACCCCGGTCACATGCATAGCAACTTTTCACCGCTACCCCGAGAGGTAGAGCGCTACCCCCGCGTCATGCATATGGCCCCTGGACCTTGCCAGGACGTTAAACTCCAACAAACAACGAAGAGCAGACGGGATGGCCGAATGAGTTGAGCTCGATTTCCCGTTCTGCTAGATCGTGGGATTCGAACCCTGGTCGAGTCAAACCAATGACTTAAACATTGATACTTTTCACTTCCTAGCCAGGCACTTGGCATTATTAGGATAGGGCAAGGACCGGTTGGCTCAGTGTCAGGATAATGTAACTGAGTGGGATATTATGTCATGGTGCTGGCGGCCTGATCTCTCAGTAGGGAAGCAGTATAAAGTCACCATGAATGCACACTTTCACAAGTTGGTACCCGTCCTCATATGATGTTAGCTGTTGCCACGACCTAAATCTCCAACAACTCTTCAACAAATAACCAAAGAACCAAACTTATTGCAGAAAGTCGACATAGTTATTTAGTTGTGTGGGCGATGTATTATATTCCCATGACACACGCACGTGAGGAGGCTGGGAGCTCAGATGTAGAACTTCGCTGAAAATATATGTATCAATACGTTGACCCTTTCGGTGAAATAAAAACAACTACATATTTAAGAGTACCAGGCTCGGTGGCCAAATCAGTAGAGCATGGGCCTTGCGTGCGGAAGTTCAGTTCTCGGTCAAGTCAAACCAATGACTTATCAAATTTATACTTGTCGCTTCCTAGCCTGGCGTTCGGCATTAATAGGATAGGGCAAGGACTGGTTAGCTCAGTATCAGGATAATATGACTGAGTGTGATATTGGGTCGTGATGCCTGATGGCTGATTTCTCAGTGGGGCAGCACTATAAATTCACCATGAGTACGCACTGTCACAAGTACCCATCATGCGCCAAGTGGCAAATACGAACATCACTGGCCCAGTAACCTCCCCCCACCCTAGTTCGCCATTCGTCCTTGCTACACTGTACCACTAACATCAATTTTTCACACTCACTCTTCCTCTTTTTAAGGACTACTTCGTATGGGTCGGCTCACTATATGATATATAATAAAATTGGAGGGTGGGGTCATAGTAAATCGGAGTTCAGTTGACTGAATTATCATTGAATTCAAGAATTATATATATGAATTTCTGAATATATATATATATATATATATATATACTACAACTTTAAAGCGACACAAAATCAACCACAAAGCAACAGTGGCGCCTTCTAGTGGTAGTACGGGATGGCCGAATGAGTTGAGCGTCGGTCTTGCGTTTTGGTAGATCGAGGGATTCGAACCCACGGGTTCGAACCATGGTCAAGCCAAACCAATGACTTAAAAATTGATACTTGTGGATTCCTACCCAGGCACTCAGCATTATGAGGATAGGGCAAGGACTAGTTGGTTTAGTGTCAGCATAATGTGTCTGAGTGGGATATCAGGTCATGGTGCTGGTGGCCTGGCCTCCCAGTCCCAGTGAGGCGGCACAATAAGGTCGCCATGAGAGCGCACTGTAACAAGACGGTACCTGTCCTGATATTTCTTGTTTGTTTAACGACCCCCAGCACAAAAAGTAGACATTGGATTTTGGGGTACCATCCTGATATGACCTTAGATGTTGCTAGGACGTAAAACTCTAACAACCAACCAATCTAGCGGTAAGCTGACTTCTCCAAAGTAGTCCTGGTTCCCCTTGACAGCTTACACATTCTCGTATCTAATTCACAAAGGCAGAGACAGGCAGCAGCATACAAATGTTTATTGGTGGGAACAGGCCGCAATAATTGGGTTATGTATGTATGGTCAACTAGAGATGCCAGGTGGCGCCACCTGCCGAACACCCCAATCACCCTGCCAAGTTATCCCTGGGGATCAATTCCCTGTGAACGCCGGTGTCGCAGTTTCCGCCGTCTGCCAGTTTCCGCGGTATGCATCGCTTCTGCGCATGCATCAAATTCAAACACGATCGTCACTAACCTGATAAATTTAATATAATGTTTTTGGTAAAGATGTTTTCTATATGTGTACCAAGCGACTTGTTTCTAGGTGGTGTGGTTTTAGAGATCTTTCACTTGTTCTGTATTTTCTGTATGAAGATTGCTCACAATCCCTTGAGTTTGATGGTATGTGCAGTGCAAAACATTAGTTTTATTCAAAAATAATAGAAATCAAGAACCCTAACCTTATAAATTTGATATGACCTTTTTGGTAAAGATATTTTCTATATGTGTACCAAGCGATTTGTTTCTAGGTGGTGTGGTTTTAGAGATACTTCACTTTTTCTGTATGAAGATTGCTCACGGCCATTGACAATGCATTCGAGTGTAGGCGTACCACGGAAACTGGCAGACGGCGGAATCTGCGACACCGGATGCGAACCCTAAGCCCTAAACCCTTAGGCTTACTTAGTAGGGTGAGTGGGTGGGTGAAGCTAGGGAGGAATGACGGTTGAAGCTGTCACTTGAGGTCCGGACACCATCTCATCCACATCATCTCATCCACACCTGGATTGGAGTTTAATGCTGCCCCACTGAGGCAGTACATGGAGACAGTTGGTATTGAGTATCGCCAAACTACACCATACCACCAAAAAACCAATGGCCAGATTGAACGGCTTCATTGCACTGTAAAGAACATGATAAGGAAACTGATAAATAATCGTGCCTGTGAGTGGGAGGATTGTTTGGGGCAAGCCTTGTGGGCATATCGTATCTCCACCTCAACGGTCACTGGGTTCACTCCATTCTTCTTGCAATATGGGCGGAAACCACGGGCGCCATTAACACAGATGCTGGGATGGACGGCAGGGCACGACCCACGAGCGATTAGTGAACGGAATGTCACGCTGGCCCAGGCATTCCAGGATGCCGCCAGGGCTACAGAAGAAAGCCGCAGGTATAACTGCAAGCGGCTATCAAAAAGGGCAAAGGCAGGACAGCTGCAGCACGGGGATCACGTAGTGCTCTTGGCTTACAAGCGTGCCCCCTTTGATGCTAAGTGGGACCATGTGTACATCGTGACTCGGATACGCAGGCCTGTGATCACAGTTCTCGGTACAAAGACCAATAAATCACACACAGTCAACAGGGACAAAGTGAGGTTGGTGAACCCGGACTTGGTATGGGATGACGTCACCCCGCGGTTGACACGCACAGAATGACAATGGCCATTGATATATGTACCAATATCAGCTCCCACACAGCCAGAGCATCCAGTGGTGTCTCGACGGACACGCAAGCGGTGGAGGATCAGCCCCCTTGACCATGAAGAGTCAACAGATGACAGGACTAGTGACGTATGGAGGAGTGCTAGGGTGGCATGGAGACTGGCAGCAGATGACAGCAGCTCTTCACAGATACCAGTGACCATTTTAGAAGACCAACATATGAGGACGGATATACCGGACTCACTCGCGCAAGTGGAGAGGATCCTTGCACTAACGACATGAGGAAAACGCACTCGTGATGACGAGCCAACTGTGGAGAAGAAACAATGCATGAGGCCATGTATTGCAGCTATCTTCTCACGATGTGCTTCGTGATAGCACACTTTGGACAACATATTAACACTGATCTATTCAAGGATGATGGCATCCTGATTGAACAGGTCGGACCAACATGGACAATTAGAGCAGTCTGGACAACTTTGGTTGTGATCAACCCACCGAAACAGGTATCCATGCTGGCGTGGGTCGACCAGGTTCGGAGGGGAATCCAATCATTGGGACCAAGAATCTCCCAGCAAGATCAACAGACTTGGACGGCACCCCTGGATGCATTGGAACTACAACAGCCAGTTGCAGGGACTGTCCAGAGCCGTTCCTTCCGTTCCCTACATAAACGGAGAAGGAGGACCAGGAGAGGATTGCTGAATCTCATAGGGACGATCAGTAAATCTCTCTTTGGGACTGCAACAGAGAGTGACGTGAGCAGGTTATGGGCGGCATTGGACAATGTTGGCCATACTACGGACATGTTGGTACATGATCATCAGTGGATAATCAGTGTTGTAAACCAAACGAGGAAATACTTAATGGAGAATTGCTTGGACCTCTAAGATCTCCAGAGGCACCAAGAGGTGCTGGACAGACAAGTACTGATATTTTGTGATGATGTGACAAAATTATCTCATAAAGTTAGTAAGCTTACATTAGCAAGGTCAATTGACCAAGTTATTGAGGAACTGTATGTTGTGCATGAATCGTATTCTACCCAGATGGATGCTTTCCTGACTCAGAGGTATGAGTTAGAGCGAGGATGGCTCACTGAGAATACATTGCGCATGCAGGAACTGAACAAGATTCTGTTGACAATACGTAAGTCGGGTTATGAGACCCTAAGTGTTGTATGGTATTACGAGAACTTGAGAATTGAGCCGTTATGGTATGAAGACGGTAAAGTGGTTTTTCGTGTTATCCTACCTGCTGTTGGCTGAACACAATATTTACAATATAAGATCCACTTCTTTCCAGTAGGAATAGATTCTGATCATATTAGGATTGTCAAAGGTCACATTGATATTACTATTAACACTGATACAGGGGGTGTATTTTGGCCGGTAAATTGTTATGAGTCTAAACCAAGAGTATGTGCACCTCAGAAAGAAACCTTAACTGCAACTTGTGAATGGGGATTAGTTACTAATAACTCATTGGACCATTGCACTATCGAAATTTCAAAAAGGAATAATAAGGATTCAGATATCTTTCCACTATATATTGGAAGTTTTGTAATTGTGGCATACAGGAAACTGACAGTAATCTGGAGATGTTTGGGAAAAGCAGCAGTAGTTAGGGAAACAAGTGGACCCAGCCAAATTGAAATTCCTGGAGATTGCAAATTAGAGACAGGTCAATGGCAAGTCTATGGGACTAAAAAGGGGTCCAGCATTTGGGTTCGGAAGCAGGTGACTTTCGTCTACAAAGAGGACCATGAATTTTGTATTTCCTCCAAAGGTAAGAACAAAGGTACAGCAGGCACTTCAATTCAAGAGCAGAGTTCAGGTTCCTTTGCTTGATGTTAAAGACTGGCAGAAGTGGAATGACGAGTTGGTGATGTATGACATGTTGATCAGTTCTGGGAAAATAATTGGGAGTACCTTTGCGCAAGCGGTATTCATTGTACTGGTAATACTAATGATTATTGTTTGGAGGAGATGTAAAGGATCAGCAAATCCTCTGTGAGAACAAAGGTACCCTGTCAAAACAGGTTGAAAAGCAAGTCGGAGGAGCTCAGCATGATTGAGCTAGCATCCTTGGACATATAACTTTGTATTTACCCACTGCTTATATTTAATCATTGCACTCAGCCTCACTGCAGTAGATCTAGAAGTACAGAGACTCAATGTAGCAGTTAGGTATGTAACAGGTATCGTCTGCGGGTGGGTGGCTAATTATTTGCTTTTACATGTGTACTCGTATATTGTCCTTGGGAGTATAAATCTATTGAGGTACTTGGAGTTTTGAAGCCTACGAGGTGTAGCTTAAAAACGTTTAAGTGGGTGAGGTGTGTAAAGACAGTCCCAGTAATGTCTTAGTTTTAATTTGATTTATAATAATATGTGCACAGAATCCATACCGTATATGTTAAAATGTATAAACTCTATAGAGACGCCATCGTGTGAGTGAACCTGCTGACCCGGATCTGGGTAACCCATTAACTGGGTTCTAAAGCCTCCAGAAGGATGTGGGTGCGGTGGGAATCGGATGTGTGTGTGGGTTGTGGTGGACATGTTTATGGGTATTGAATGACGGGGAACCCCCAACACACATCCTATACTGGGAAACACTGAGTAGCCAGCCTGATAAAGGTTGTCCCTATACATTAAGGAAAGTGTATTAGCAGACTGATCTACCGGGAATATGCCCTGAAGCTGTTTTGTTCTTGTGGACACCGTGATTCCAAGCACTGGCACGAGTGAGCTGCATAGTCCGATGGAAACATCACATTTTCAAAATCAAGGCAATTATTTAGATTTTATTCCATGTATCTAACTTAGATACTGGTTCACTTATTAAACCTTCATTGTTGCACAGAAGGGAATACTGAGGCAATTTAATAGAACCTGCTACTGCAGAAGCCTACAGGGTCAGAGTTTTAGCATGCTTGCCAAAATTAATGTTGCGAGTTTGCACTTCAAATATCTCCAAAGTTAGCCCTAGTAAAATAAAAGTCACTTCAAATTATAGTAAGGTAGAATATAACGATCAGCTTAATATATCTATCTCAGACAAATGACTGAAACTCAAAACCATCAGAATATGCAACTTTAAGTTATGAGCATTTTGAAAAACGAGGTCTGACGACCAAGATTCTGTAACTAATTAATTAATTACGAATATTTGAACAATAATATTGCTTAGATTTGTGATGACTCATAATTAGTTTTTCGTGTGTGTTGCCTATTTTTGCAGTGATAATATATTAACAGTGGTTGATATCTTTGCTTAAACTTTGCTCAGTGGGATATCGATTCATGGTGTCTGCTGCCTGGTCTCCCAGTGGGGCACCACTACGAAGTCGCCATGATTGCGCACTGTCACAAGTCGGCACCTATCTTAATATGAGTTGGGATGTTGCTAGGATGTAAAAGACAAGCAGACAGTGCATAATCAACAGTTCTTATCCCCCATAGACACTCATATAACTGAGGAGGGAGGGGGAACGCAGAGGGGGGAGGCGGGGGGGGGGGTTCTCCCCTGCTATTTGACTCGATAGAGCGCGGGCCTTGTGTGCGAGATATTGGGATATCAGTTATGTGCAAATATGGTGTCAACATTAATTAGGCAGCATCATGGTGTAAAGTCTAATGCTCGAATCTGTGGCTGTGTAGGCAGGCTATGGTGAAATCAATAGAGACAAAGAGAAAGGAAGAGTATCAAGTGTAAAGAAGAAGAGAGAGTCCAGCCCTCTTGTTTATTACTTATATAGTTACATGGGTTCATTGTAGAGTATCACTCCACCCCTTTCCCCCAATGGGAATCAAGCATTCTTGGCCCTACCAATAGGGATCCAGCATTGCTGGTCCCCATGGATACCAGTGGTCAGCCCACCACCACAAGCCATAATGCCCCATGGCCACCACCAACCTTGACCTTTTGAGTGTGGTGATCCCTATCCCAGCAGAGGGGTTATGCCCTGAGTGCAATCACACCCAGACCTGCCAGCATCACTATGTCTATTTACATTCCACTCAGGCAACACCAACCCATACATATATATATAGAGAGTATAATTTATTATACGTATATAAAAGGGGCGGAGCTCTCGCATGATTATCTATAATATTATCACGATTATTCCTCTGTTATTTCTCCAACTATTATTGTCCAATCGCTGACTTGCCCGCATTTGCCCCGGTCGTTGCCTACCCCAGCGCCACCACCGGGGTTTCTTGGCACTACTTGCCTGGGCAGTCAGTCTCTCTCCTGCCTTCGAACAGACAACAGCTACACTACAAGCTCTCCTCAAACAGTCTACTGGCTACCTGTTTGCTTCCTGGAGACCGTTTCCTGTCGTCCGCGACCCGGACGACCGTTCCTGTGAGTCGATTTTCTGGTCGATTGGACAATATCAGGATCGATCAGCACAGCTGGAATTCACATGGATGACGGTATCGTGCCTTAAATTATATTCGACGGTCGGTTATTAACGACCGTCGATCACCCTATAAGTGTGTCGACTCTATTCATACACAGGGAAGGGGACGATAATATTGAGAGCAAGCATTGACTTTACATAGACTCTCCGCGTATGTGGGTCGATATCATATCGACAGAAAGACAGCGTTGAACTCCATATAATCTAGCCACATCTATCAAGCTCTCCATATATTGCAGATAGTGTGTCGATAATATCGACTTGGACATAAGTTATTGATCGTACATACACTTAAGACACGATCGACTCAGAACTTTACTTCACGTTGGTTTCAAAATAACGGCTCCAAGGTCGCCGGGTGCGTGCTACAGCTGAATGCTTAATCCGCTTAATCCGCTTAACCCGCTTAGCTCTGGTCCGCTTTCATGCCAGGCTGTCGCTATTGTTCAGAGTGTGGGACAAGCCATGACACTCATGACCAATGTCCGTGCTCTAAAAGGATCGACACACCGATTACTAGGTTAGGTATGACTACGCGAAGCAGTACAGCGCCGACAAAGAATTCGAGATCGGTAGGTGGGGTCGACGATATGGAGTCGACCGCTTCCAAGTTCGCCGAGTTGTCGCTGGAGGAGCGAGAGTCGAGTGCACGCGCGGAAATCGACAGACTGAAGGCCGAGATGCGAGTCACGGCGCTAGAGGACGAACTCGACGATCTATGAGCCGAGCGAGACAGAAGACGAACCAGACGGCGGACGACCGTTAAGGATGACATCCAACATGATGTGGTTCCGGCGAAGACACCCCGTGACGACGCGGACGACCAATTGCAACCGCAGGATGAACGACGGACGACGGACGCAGCGCCTTTACCGCCGAGTTGGACGTGAGGAACCGACCACGTCCATTCGACCCATGGTCGATCACGTCGACACTCAAGAGGGTCGAGCAGGAGAAGAAGATGGTCGTCGAGGTCGAGTAGCGACGGGAGTTCATCACGACGACGACGAAGTAAGTGGTCGTTGAGGAAGTACAGGATGGGGAAGGACATCAGGAAGATGAATGCGCATGAACTTGTGAAAGCGTCATGCGACTGGTGCCTTGATATTACTTCCCTCACAATATCAGACTATAGAGCCTTTATACAACACATCGGCTTCATCTCAACTAGAGCTCGTGAAGACCACTACAGGGACGTTGCCCATGTCGACCACGTGCTTGCCATTCATAAGCTCGGTGAAAGCATCAGGTTCGCGGCATTTTCTAAGGCTCACCAAGATGAGCCTGTGCCTGATCACTTGCTATCCGGACCGCACTTCGTCCACACCTCTCTTTATCTCCTCTCCGCTGGCCATGCTCCTCATTGATATTGTCTGAAAAGAGTTCCAGGAGGGGGAGCCCGCCAGCAGTTCACTTTCTACTCTTACTCTATGCGTGTATTTAGCTCGCTGGCTGGTCAGCCTAGAGCAAATAGACATGGTCCTTTGACTCAACTCTCTTCATTTCTCTTTCCTATACTCTACCCTTTTTTTTTCTCCCAGGCTTACTTCTCCCCCTGATCAAGGGAGTTGTTTGCTTGGGTGGGGGCCCTTTACCTTTATGTTTCTCTCGCTTTGTTATCGTTGCTGGAACCGCTGGACCCATCTTTACCCGTCCCTTCCTCGGAAACCCTTGCTGCTGTCTGCTGGATACAAGTGCTGTGCTACCGCCAGACAGCAGTGATTCGGGGCCGCCCCAACGACTCGTCGTTTAATCATTGTAAAGACATCTCCCAGCTTCTACAACCGTCCCAGAAGATTATTCTTCACCCAAAGATTGGGCCGATTTATCAGTGCCTCTCTATAATGCTGTGGTTCTGCAGCCGGTAACCATCGTAAGGTTACAAACACCCCAGAAGTCAAGTCAAGGTCACATACACCGATCCGTAATAGAACATTTGCATTCCCCCTATGCTGAATATCGGAATATTTTACAATGGTATGCCAATCAATATAGGGAAGCACAAACAAAGGCTGTCATTACACATAGATATGGACACTGCATATCAGAACTTAGATCGGCATAGAATGATGACTTTTAGCCGTGACATAGTATCTAAAGGTTGATAGGCATTTATATGGTATGAAAAGGTATAGGCCTCAATCTATAGTACATTGTTCCTCAGGGATATATGCATCGTATTTCGATACACTTGGGGTGTCTATACATATTGTTTGTTTGTTGTTTGTTGTTGTTTTACGTTCTAGCAACATCTAAGGTCATATCAGGACGGGTACCGACTTGTGACAGTGCGCACTCATGGCGACTTTATAGTGCTGCCCCGCTGGGAAATCAGGCCGCCAGCAACATGAGCTGATATCCCACTCAGTCACATTATCCTGACACTGAGCCAACCAGTCCTTGCCCTATCCTAATAATGCCGAGCGCCAGGCTAGGAAGTGAAAGGTATACATTTTTAACTCATTGGTTTGACTCAACCAGGATTCGAACCCACAAACTCATGGATTCGGATCTCCCGATCTCCCAAAACAGGAGATGGACGCTCTACTCATTCGGCCATCCTGTCTGTTCCTATACATATAGAGCTACAGGTATGATATGGGATGTATAATGAATTATGCGTATATAAGTAGGCGGAGTATATATTCCTTATTATTATTATTACTATTATTATTCTACCATTACTGTCTAATTTATTATGTCCAATGGCTGACTAGCCTCGATTTGCCCCCGTTGCCCCCGGCAACGCCACGGAATGGGCAGGCATAAGTCAGTCTGCTACTCGATTTCAAACTTTACCGGTAAGCATGTTTATTATGCTCGCCATGTCGCACAATAAAAGTGACCGACCCACCTGTCGCTTTCTCTCTCTTATTACATAGCCCTACCTTATATAAATATTGTCATGTGTAATAACTAATGCCTAATCTTATAGACTAGCTAATATAGTGAGGAGAAAAGAGAATTTGGAACATCTTCTATTCTTAGTAAAGAAGACAAGTATCAATACACAAATATGTACTTATAACATATGTTCTCAATTTCAGAGTGCACAGTTACATATACATTCCCAATGGTATGATATTACACTCACAATTGTCTGTGTAGTCCATATGAATGATAGATACATTCAGTCCTCTTGGGGCTTATTCCATATCTCAGTTGCCTTGAGGAGATGATGGATATATAATTATTATCCACTGTCTGTAAGCTGTAGCCAACCATATAGGTATAAAGTCTCAGTTGATGATGGATGTACATGTTAGGCTAAGCAGCAGAGATGTGGGAAGAGGCAGACGCAACAGTCACCAATCCTACTGATGGCCGTTGGTCAATATTATAGAAGCTCAGCAATTTGAATCCATCCCATAAGCTGTAACTAGCCAGACCAGGTTTCAGGCCTAATTGACTTGGAGATGTTGATGCCTCGATGTCTGGGAGTAGAGTGACGAGAGCGCTTGCTTAGCTTTTGGGGGCTCGTAACCTTATGACGGTTACTGGATGCAAAACTGCAGCAATATAGAAAGGCACCGATAAATCGGCCCAATCTTTGGTTGAAGATTATCTTCAGGTGGGATGATTGTAGAAGCTGGGGATGTCTTTACAACATTCAAAATGATGAATCATTGGGGCAGCCCCAAATCACTCTGGTCCGGCGCTAGCAGAGCTCTCGTATCCAGTAACAGCAGCAAGGGTTCAGGAGGAAGGGATGGGTAAAGGTGGGTCCAGCAGGTTCCAGCAATGAGAACAAAGCGAGAGAAACGATAAGGTACAGGGGCCCACCCAAGCAAACAACTCCCTTGATCAGGCGGAGAAGTAAGCCCGGGAGAAGAAAAAAAAGGGTAGAGCATAGGACAGAGAAATGAGGAGAGTTGAGTCAAAGCACCGTGTCTCTTTGCTTTATGGTGACCAGCCGGCGAGCCAAACACACAGACAGAGTAAGAGTAGAAAGTGAACTGCTGGTGGGCTCTCCCTCCTGGAACTCTTTTCAGATATTATCAAGGAGGAGCACGGCCAGCAGAGAGGAGATAGAAAGAAGTGTGGACGAAGTGCGGTCCGGATAGCAAGTGTGTGCTGAGAGTGACTTGACTTTTGGGGTGTTTGTAACCTTACGACGGTTACCGGCTGCAGAACTGCAGCATTATAGAGAGGCACTGATAAATCGGCCCAATCTTTGGTTGAAGTTTAATCTTCTGGTGGGACGGTTGTAGAAGCTGGGGGATGTCCTTACAACGATTAAATGATGAATCATTGGGGCGGCCCCGAGTCACTCCAGTCCGGTGGTAGCACAGCACTTGTATCCAGCAGACAGCAGCAAGGGTTTACGAGGAAGGGACGGGTAAAGGTGGGTCCAGCGGTTCCAGCAACAAGAACAAAGTGACAGAAGCGAAAAGATAAATGGCCCCACCCAAGCAAACAACTCCCTTGATCAGGGGGAGAAGTAAGCCTGGGAGAAAAAAGAAGGGTAGAGTATAGGAAAGAGAAATGAGGAGAGTTGGAGTCAAAGGACCGTGTCTATTTGCTCTATGGTGACCAGCCGGCAAGCCAAAGACACGGACAGAGCAAGACTCTTTTCAGACAATATCAAGGAGGAGCATGGCCAGCAGAGAGGAGATAGAGAGAGGTGTGGACGAAGTGTGGTCTGGATAGCAAGTGTGCTGAGAGTGTGTGACTACACTCCTTATATAGTTGCTGGGTAGGCCAGTCCTAACGAAGAGATGGGACGAGTAGGATGGTCCAAACATGTGTTCTAACCACTATAAAAGGCCTGTTAGGAAGCAGTCGCCATAGATTCACTGCTATGTTCAATATACATAGTCACATTCACAATGTCTCAATGCACATAAAGACTGACATGGGCAGACAAAACAAGTGTGATGCATCAATTTAGTTGGAAATGCTTCCACGGTACACAAATACATGCTTATTATCTACATACAGTAAAACCTCTTTAAATGACCACCTCCACAGATCGACCACTATCGGTCACATTATTTGGGTCTGAAACAGTCACCCACACAATACCATTGTGACAATAACAAAAACTCCCTAAACCCACTACCTCCCTAAATGGACCATTTAAAGTTGTTCCCATGGTGGGTCGATTTATAGAGGTTTTCCTGTATATATATATATATATATATATATATACATAGATCACCACAGGTTGGGTCTCTCAATGTGCATAGATACATGTAGGCGCTGTGAAGGCAGTTAACTGCAGATAAGATGATTCAACAGTTATAGCCACAGATAAGGTATTTCAACAGCCACAGCCACATACATGGTCTCTCAATAACACAGGCACAGACAGGCTGTGTTAGGATATACATACAGACATACATACACACATACAGGGTTTTCGCCAGAGGGTAAAATGTGTACAATTCTGTGCCCTTAAATGTTCTGAGGGTATGACTCTGTACACTCAAATTGTTGGGATAATTCTTTTAAAGGTTCTTCAAGGAGCCAGAGACAACAAAGCCTCCAGACCTCCAGACCCCCAGACCCCTGTACCCCCTCTCCCTATTCTGCGTACCCTCAAGTTATGTTCTGGTGGAAACCATGACATGGTATAGATCAATCCAGTTAGGTGCTGACATATCTATGTCATTCTATTTAAGTATAGTCATGAGCTGTCAAAACGCCTGTTTTATTTAACAACGCCTCTAGAACACATTGATTTTATCATCGGCTATTGGATGTCAAACATATGGTCATTCTGACATTTTTCTTTGGAGGAAACCTGCTGCCGCTACATGGGCTACTCTTTCCGATATGCAGCAAGGAGTCTTTTATATGCACTCTCCCACAGACATGACAGCACATACCATCATAGCCTTTGATGAACCAGTTGTGGATCACTGGCTGGAATGGAAAATAGCCCAAACTGCAAATGGGTCCACTGAGCAGGATCGATAGGATGACAGCCATGAGCTGTCAATAAGAAGTAGGTGTAAATGTGGTTTGCATAGGCATCGATATGGAGTGTGCACTCACACAGGCATTTACTGGGTATCCCAATGTATCTTAGTGGAAATGTGATGTATTTATGCATGTGGTGAGGCACCAATGCATGGCCATACAAATCCGCTGTTTCAATACATGTGAATATATATGAGCCTGTCTCAAAAGGTGATAACTCTTTTTTTTTTGTCCATTGTAACGATTGACACAAAACAGCACAGAAACAGTTACACTGAAAACACAAGAACATTTGCTTCAAATCAATATGTATTCTATTCGGATTATGAAACACCATGTAAAAAACAAATCAGTTTATCCTGAGCAAATGCATAAGCAGATAGTATGTTGATCATTACAATGGACAAAGTTTTGTCCTATATTGCTTAGCACCTTTTGAGACAGTCTCATATACAAATGTTCAAACAAGCATCGATCGATACAGCTAGGAACTGTCAAATTAAATTCATGCAATATAGCATGACAATGCATACCAGCATAAAGTTCAGGTTTACAGCTATAGGGATATAAATGTGACCAGGGAATGTAATTTAGATCTTAAAGGGATGTCAGTCATTCTGTTAATCACAGACACCTGTTGCCAACCTGTTATATGATTAAACCTGAGAGAGAAGCTTATCAAACAGCCTTTCTTTTGATCTTTTATCTTGTTCTTTACCGATCATTCCCCGCCCTGATATGACATTAGATGTTGCTAGGATGCAAAACAACAACAAACAAACCTATCATTCATATCGATGTGTTGCTTATTGTGTAGTAATTGTCTATATATATAGTGGTATGCGGGTAATGCAGTACCTCGGATACCTTAGGTGCTAAAATGCCTCAGGGAGTTTGACGCCCCTGCCTTGCAAAGTTCTAAACCACTGCCTTGTAGTATAAGTTCTGGTTCTTGATAGAATCAAAGGCTAAGGGAGCAAACCCTAACAGAAAACCATGTTATCATGGCAGCATTAAGGGCGGTGATGAATGGAACTCCCAACATCTCCCGACCAGCCACTGCAGGGACATATAGTTTGCGCCTGTCTTGACATGTTCTTGCTGGTGTGAGACCTCTATTTGCTCCCTGAGAGAGTGCTGCTAGTAACTTGCAAAAGCCAGCAGCACTTCAACACTTTGCAAGCAGCTTTTATGAAATGTACAACTACACAAAGCGGCGGTTAAGTAATGAAAGCAGTCTTTGTCGCATTGCGACTGACAGCATGATGATGATGATATTGCTGTATATTGTTGTATAGTGGCAATTGTCATTATGGCTATAAGACCAGTGCATTAGCACTGACAACATGTTGTATTACACAGAGGAATAAAAACACTTGAAAAAACATAAAGTTATCCTTACAGTGTAAAACTTAGATAAACAGGATTGGACCGCTCTCGGGCCATAATCGCTTTAACAACTTACAAAATATGTAATAAGCTCATCTTGAAGTGAGCAAAAATTGTACACAAGACAAAAGAACTACAAATAAGCTTTATTTGGACAATTGGCTCCAATATCACGAGGTATGTAGTCTGATATCACCACACTACCCGTGCCTACCTGTCTATGCGGCTCCTCGCCTGAGAGGTCAGTGCAGACTAGTACACTCATCCCCCCTGGAATTGTAAGACTTATAATGCTTACAATTACATAAGTACAGACAATGCACATACATATATATTCACAGGGTAGGTTCAACAACAATACAGCGTGTAGCTTATACAGGATCATGGTCACGGCAACCAGTGTCATGGGGGGTGATGAAAATGGGAAATATTGCGCCTAGAGCAGGACTCCAACTCACATCTCTTTGCATTCCGGGCCAGTGTGCTAACCATAACACCACCTAGGCTCCCTGATATCAACACACTACCGTGGTTACTTGCCTGAGAGGTCAGTGCAGACTATTACACTAGCCAAGGAACTATCACTATATATCGACATGCTCAGACTCCATGAGAGAATTAATGACATAAAATGACAACATTCTAGCAATTTCAATTAAAAAACCCATAAGCTTTTGGGGAACTGCCATGAAGTAGAACATAGAGAAATTATTTAGCAGCCAGATTTTTAATTAATAAGCTGCTGGTTTATGTAATAATTAATAATTGAAAGCGTCATTTGAGTTGCATTTCCTTAAAAGGATGGGCAAAGACCCTATAATACTAAGATGGCTCACTCAGCCTGTACTGTGTAATCAAAATGATCAAACCCACCACTTGGTGCGCTGGCTGTTCTCTTGGTTAAACAGAAATATATAGGTGCTATATTATATGTATAAATGTATATATGAATGTGATAGATGTGTGATGATGGTGATGCCGATGATGATGCTGATGATGATGGTTATTTGTTCATAGCAATTTCATATTGATGTGTATTCATACTTACCTATCTCATGTATAATATAATTGTATGTGTTTACATGTGAAACGCCAACCAGCAACCAGGCTGATCAAAACCACCACAAGGTGGCACTCCAAAATTTACATTACCATGCGAGAGATAGGGAGTGAGCCATCTTAGTATTATAGGGTCTTTGGTATGGGTAAGTGAAAGCCGCTTTGTACTACGAATCCGCGGAGGTCGAGAATGGGGTCAAATAGAATAACTATGTGAGACTTACCTCGGATACTCATAGGACAGGGCTTTCGTTCCCTTACCCAATCTACTCCCCAGATGAACAGGAAACACTTCTCTGTACTACGAATAGGCGGAGAATAACTATGTGAGATTTAGCTAGGATACTCATAGGACAGGGCTAACGTGCCTTTACCCAATTTACTCTCCAAATAAACAGGAAATAGCCATTGTAAAATTTTAAAAATGGTAGTGATGGAGCATAAGTTTAAGTTATGGTTATTAGGAATGGGTAAAGATTGACTGGTTGGACGTGATTCATCTCCCTGTCCATCGAATATCTGAGTGTGAGTATTCGGTAAAACAGCAATTATTGTTCATAACTATTATCCAAATAAATAAATGTCACATATTTATATCTATATTAGATAGATATATAGATATAGCGTTGTCCACCAGAGTGTATTTATTCTATGCATACAGATATATGTATATATATATATATATAGTATAGTTATACGAGTCTTACCTTGGTACAGATGATGGATAACTGTTGTTTTACCGAGGTATAAGCCTCGGATAGATGTGGGCTAGGGAGAGGTAAGCACGTCCGGTACCAGCAATCTTAACCTACTTATTGAGGATAAAAATGACTTTCAAACAATGGATACTATTACTTTACCGAAAAGTTACACCAACGGAATAGATGTGGCAGGGTGTGGCGGGAGGGCCCTAGCCCACATCTATCCGAGGCTTATACCTCGGTAAAACAACAGTTATCCATCATCTGTACCAAGGTAAGACTCGTATAACTAATACTAATTAACCTCGGTAAACAGCCTCAGGCTAGCCTCAGGCTAGGGAGAAACCTTTACATAATTTCATTTTTATCCTTAATATCATTCTTTCTTATTATTATAACATTCTAAATTTTTGTTCTCACCTATTCTTGTTAGTTGCGAGAAGACGCTTTGCAACGCCGGTAGGCTTTTCTAGTCGTTTATTATAATGTTTTGCAAACGACTTAGCCGTCTTCCAGCCTGCATGCGCTAGTATTCTTTTCACAGAAATACCAAGCACCCGTGCCTTGGAGACCATGGCTCCTCTAGTTGAGTGGGAAGAGTATTTACTTGTATCCACTCCAGCCAATTTCAACACCGTAATTGTCCATCTGGCAAGTGTGTCTCGTGAAATCGCCTTATGTGGCTTTATAAAGCTCACTAATAGTTGTTGTGATGCACGTAAATCCTTTGTCTTGTATATATAAGCCCGTATGGCCGACACAACACATAATTTCCGATCATTCGGAAAACAGTCTAAGTGAACCGTTGATAAAGGGTCACCTAACGTGTTCGATTTGAGCAATTTTTCTAAATCAAACGTAGCTTGTTGCTTGTCTATTTCTAATCCAGTTAAGGATAAAGCAACAATCGTCTGTCCTCTGTGTCCGGTTACTAACAATAACAGGACCGCGACCTTAAAACCTAACTGTTTTATATCTAACCACGAGTTGTGAGGCCAAGCCTGAAACAACTTAAATACTATAGAAACATCCCAAAACCGACTATACTTTGGTTTTGGAGGATTCCTTTGATAAATTGAACGAAGTAAATAACAAATAACATAATGTTTTCCAACTGTTTCGCCATCAATTCTAGGTAATATAATTGATAACGCACATCTCGCCGCATTAATCGATCCAAAGGAAAGTCCTTCATCCTCTAGAGAACGAAGAAACCGAGCTACTTGTGAAATCTTTGGATTTGTTGGTTTAACTTTCATTAACAAACAATGTACACCCCATTTCTTTAAATAGGTTGTATACATTTTGACAGTTCCTGGCCTCCAGGCATCCGATACTATCCTATCCTCAGTAATTCTGTCCAATCCAAATTGCTGTAGCTGCTTCCTTAGAAAAGGAATGCCAATAGGGGCGTCGTTGACACGTCGCCGTGAACCACTAGCGGTCCGTGGTGCGTCAGATTCCCCGAGTTTTCTTGGGAATCGTATACGATCTTTTGCCAGTTGTGAAACTGCTGGCAGCCAAGGTTGCGTGTCCCAATCGGGCACCACCAGTATCGCATGTGTCCCTTCCAAGCCGATTTTTCTCACTACTCGGCTGATAATGCTAAATGGTGGGAAAATATAAAAATAATTATTTTCCCAGGTAATAGCAAACGCATCTACTTTCCAAGCATCCGGTTCAGGATGCCAAGAAACATAACAGGGTAACTTGTTATTATTTCGTGATGCAAATAAGTCAACTTCAGGTGTACCCCATTTTTCACAAACGAAGTTAAACAAAGGTGTAGAGAGAGACCACTCTAAATGGTCATGGAAATTTCTACTTTTATAATCTGCAAGTGTATTTTGTGACCCTGGAATATGCGCTACAGTCAGCCAGACTTGTTGAGCCTGTGCCCAGTTCCAAATCAGTTTAGATAACTGATTGCAAGACTTTGATTTGGTTCCACCCATGTTACGAATATATGCCATGGCAGTAGTATTATCAGTTAGTATTCTAACCTGTGATTTATTTATCTTTACTAAACTACGTAAGCCCAGATAAATAGCACGCAATTCTAGTGCATTAATATAGTCTGATTTTTCATCATCAAGCCATCTACCTCCTGTTGTGACCCCATCTCGATGAGCTCCCCAACCTTCTAACGAAGCATCAGTAGTAATTACTGTATTAGGTTCCGCCATGCGGATTGGATTTGGTGAACTTGCTATATGTTGCATCCACCATCCAATATCCTGTAACCCTTCTTGCGAAATAAACATCTTTCGCTCAAAATTGCCTTTAGTTCGTGTTAACGCTAAATTTTTATCTATTTCTAGCGACTTAATATGGGCCTTCCCATATAACACAGCAGGTGCATATGAGGTCATTATGCCAATAAGAACAGCAACCTGTCTAATTTTTGGCTTTGATAACTTAATAAGCTGAGTCGCTGTAGTCATAAACTTAATTAGTTTTTGTTCTGTTATCGACACTGTAAGGGACTGTGTATCCAGAATAAACCCTAAACATTTGAGTTGTTTTGTTGGTTTAAACACTGACTTTTGTTGATGTACATAAAACCCCAATTTAGTGAGTAATGCACATAAATCCAAAACTGCATTCACACAACCAATTTGTGTTGATGCTATAATAAAAGAATCATCTATGTATGGAAACATTATGTGACCCTTCCTCGCCATTACCGAGAAAACAGGTTTAAGCAATTTAGTAAATAAACGTGGCGCACAAGCTAAGCCATTCGGCATGCAGGTAAACTCATAGAGTTGGTTATCCCAAATAAATCGAAGAAATTTCGGTATTGTTCCATTATGGGAAGCGTATAATATGCATCCTGTAAATCAACACTAGCCATCCACGCATCTGGTGTAATCAGATCTCGTGCCGTATCTAGAGAGAACATTTTAAAATGTCGATATTCCACCCTTTTATTAAGGATTGTTAAATCCAGGATCATTCGAACATCACCATTAGGCTTCGGTCTCGAGAAAATGTTTGAAATAAACTGTCCTGAACAGTGTGTCACTTTTTGTATAATTCCTTTCTCAAAGAATTTATGTACCTGTTTAGTTAGTGCGTCTCGTTCAACTGGTTGAATGTTATATGGAAAAGGTATTATACTTTGTACAGGAATTTGTGTAAAGGGAATGTGAACACCCCTAACTATTTCTATAATTTCTTGGTCACTAGTAATTTTGTGCCACTCAGAAATATGATTACTAATATTACCAGCCACAAAGTTGCTTACAGTTTGTGTGTTTTTAGAGGCTTCAGGGACTTGTAAAGTTTGTGTTTGGACCTCTACTTGGACCCGCCCCTGGGGAAAGGTCTCGACGAATTGAACCCTCGGCCTATTGGCCGTGCGGTGTTGTCGGTCCAGCCTGGGCGAGCGCCCCGGCCCCGAAACCCTTGACCGAAGCTTGAACTCGGTCTGGTTCCTCTGGTGAACCGTCGTGGACGAAAATCCCCTCGTGACTTTTTGAAACGAGGAGCTTCCTGTTTCTTCTTGCCATCCATGTTTTTGCCACTCTTGGCTGCAGTCTCTACCTCTTTATAGAGGTATTGTAGTTGACCGCCAAACATCTTGGTGTTATCTAAAGGTTTCCCTTTAATCGGCTCTGGAGCAAGATAGAGCGTAAACTCCTTCCCCTCATTATCGGTAACCTTCTTAGAGCGAGCCACTTCTTTGCCAGCATCTGTGCAAACTGACTTGAAGACATTTTCATATCTTCGAAACGACAGGTAATTACCTGCCGCCGCTAGCACTGCAATGCCTTTGTCCATTGTCTTAGCCAAAGACGAGAACTTATTTTCACTCTGCATCCTATTAGCCACAGGAACAATAGCTGTTAGGGTAGCCAACACTGCCTTATGCACTGTGTGCAACACATCCTCAAACTTCTTACGGTCATCCGTCATATTGACATCCCGATCCATTTCTTTAATGATGGAGTTGGGAACACCCTTTATGCCTGTTAACTCATCTCCTAACTTGGAGATAACCTCCGCCGGTTTGAACGTGCGAAAATGACCATTCACGGTCTCGCGCATAAGCGTAGTGGTTTTAACCCGCTTAGCCTTTGGCTTCTCCACCTTCTTAGCCACTTTAGTGCCAATGTCCACATAGACCCCTTCATATATGGTGTCTGAGTCTGATTCCGTAGAAGTAGACTCAGTGGACGACTCAGAAGAAGAATATTTCCTCTTCCTCTTCTTCTTTTTGGACTTAGTCTTCCGCTTTTTGCGCAAACCAGTCTCTGCCCGCTCCTTGGTGAATTCATCACCCGAAGAAATCACCTGTTTCTTCTTCTTCCTCCGTTTAGGAGAAGGAGGAGGAGGAGCCTTAAGCTCCACCGCCGAGTCTGTGTCCAAGAAATCCTCAAATGAATCCTCTTGGACACTTGGCCTACGCCGCTTCCGAGAGACAGGCGATTTGGCAGTCAAGATGTGGCTTTCCAATCTTGCAAAGCGAGCCTCCCAATCTGGAGGCGCAGGCACATCAGGCACTGCGTCCTCGTCTGGGTCGGAGAGGATATGCGCCCGGGGCTGTGTCGACGGCACTGCCGACAACACGGGTGAGGAGTCGTACTCCTCGTCCACTCCACTCGGAACACGCCCCTCGGCTGCTGCTGCACCGCGCTTACTCCGCTTCGTGGCCATCGGGAGCTGAAACAAACATTTTTGGTCAGTCCCGGTATATATATATGTCACAATATGGTTGTTTCAAACTCATTTGGACATCTATTGGTGTTAAAGAACGTGTTTATACCGTTATAACACAGGCGTAATAAGCTAAATTTGTGCGTGGGTTGTGGGTCAAGCCTAAACCTTACGCGGGGTCGGGACCAGTGTATCGGCCCGCCCATCCCTCTGTTCCGCACTCTTCTCCCACCTGTGACTACTACGTCAACAAGTTGGAGAAAATGCTACGAAACTCGGAGAACCGCCTGAAAAAGTTTTGTCTAGGGGAGTCTATAAAAGAAACCCAGGAGCATCTCCAACATTACTCTCTATTAGAGTACGAGAGAATTTCCACATGAGATAGGGCGAAACCCACATCTCTACCCATAGTCACACGGTGACCCGGGTGTTGACATAACCGCTAATGACCGGTTTGGTTCCTTCGAGAAACCCACTCGAGTGTTCTATCCTTGGTTGTTTATAACCAAATAACTCGTCCAAATTGGACCAACGAAAGTCTAAACTTTCCATAAAGATGCTCTAATGCATCATAATTAAGCTAACCACAGTTTTTATTATACTTACTGCGTATTTGCTTGTATGTAGACTAATTTTGCCGGAGCAACCCAACGACACGTTATCCAGTCGTGAGTTGTATATGCTAATTGCTGGTACCGGACGTGCTTACCTCTCCCTAGCCTGAGGCTAGCCTGAGGCTGTTTACCGAGGTAAAATATATATATATCTATAATTATAGATGTGTCTAATAGGTTGTGTCTTTGATTTTCATGTTACACAAGTGATATTAATGTATTGCTCAATTTGTATAAGTTCTAATTCAAAAAGTGAAATTAATTTGTTCAACTCTGATATAGGCGCAACATACAAACCTTCATAGGACATTGGATTAGGCTATTATTTGGAAGGTCTTTTGTTATTATTTGGAAGGTTTTCACTTTTGGTTTCCATGTCACACTTTGGTGCCCAGTTTTAAAGAATGACCCATATATATGTGTCGATATATAGATATACCAATGTCCATCAGAATGTGCTTATTCTATGCATACATACATGCATATATGTGTCTATTTATCTATATATATAGGCATAGCATTGTCAATCAGAGTGTGTTTATTCTATATGTAAATACATACATATATATATATGTATATGTATATATATATATTTAGATATAGCATTGTCTATCAGAGTGTGCTTATTCTATACATACGGACCTACATACATATATGTGTGCATATCTATCCATCTGTATCTATTTATATAGATATACCTTATTCTATACATGCATACATTCATATATGTGTGCATAAATATCTATATGATATAGCATCTATATGATATAGCATTGTCCATCAGAGTGTGCTTATTCTATACGTACATATGTGTACACATCTATTATATATATATATATAGGATTATCCATCACAGTGTACTTTTTCTATACATACAATGATACATACATATGAGACTGTCTAAAAAGGTGCTAAGCAATATGGGACAGAACTATGTCCATTGTAACGATCAACATACTATCTGCTTATGCATTTGCTCAGGATAAACTGATTTGTTTTTTACATGGTGTTTTATAATCCCAATAGAATACATATTGATTTGAAGCAAATATCCTTGTGTTTTCAGTGTAACCGTTTCTGTGCTGTTTTGTGTCAATCGTTACTATGGACAAAAAAACGAAGAGTTAGCACCTTTTGAGACAGGCTCATATATGAGTATATATATCTATATGTATAGATGTACCATTGTCCATCAGAGTGTGCTTATTCTATGCATACATATATGTGTATATATATATCTATGTGCATAGATATACCATTGTCAATCAGAGTGCGCTTATTCCATGCATACATACATACATATATGAGTACATATACCTATATAGATATAGATATAGCATTGTCCATCATAAGCCGTGTTCACACGGACGATGTAAATCGATTCGTAGAAAGCGACTTGTATAGTTCGCATCACATTTCTCGTGTGAACGGACGTCTGATGCGGATTAGGGCTGATTCGATTCACGTGATGCGGATCCTGTAAACCACCTAAGGGAGGTAGTCTACGTGAATCGATTCCTGTGATGCGGATAATTTTGTCCGTGTGGACGCACTGAGGCGGATTAAGCACCTCACACGCATGCACAGTCGAGAGCTTACTTTGTTGACTTTCCGGTCGATCAAAAGCGCATATTATATAATTTAATTAATGAAACCGCTATCTATGCACAGATATTTTTTTCATCATTTATTTGTAGGGTTTCACTGCCCAGCAGAAGTTTTGACCGTTCCAAACCAATACGAATCATTAAATACATATATCTAGGTCGAACCCACACTCTCTGGTGCCGGTGTCGTCGAACCCAAAATGGCGCTGGTTAGCCTGGACTTGCTCATGCGCAGATATCCACTTCCGCCTCACGCAGTGTCCATGTGAACGGGCGCCTAATTCGCCTCACCTGATTCGATTTGTGTGATACGCCTCACATTTTGTCCGTGTGAACACGGCTAGAGAGTGCTTACACGCCGGGAACCAGCTGGCCGGGACCAGCGAACGTATATGTGTATATATATATCTATATGTATAGATATACCATTGTCCATCGGAGTGTGTTTATTCTATACATACATACATATATGTGTACATACATATACCTATACATATATAGATATAGCATTGTCCATCAGAGTGTGCTTATTCTATATATACATACTTCTATCTATATATAGATATAACATAACACTATACTCTCCCCCCTACCGCCGTCATCACGACATAGGGGCCGAGTCCTTACTGGAACTAGCACCATGTGTGCCCTGCAGCTGCCGCCCTCGACTCAGCAGCAGCGTCGACAGCCGGCAGCCGGCGCCACGGCTGCTACTTCCGGTCGCAGCGAGTTTCCCGCCCCGGAAGTGCTCAACCACCCCGGCCGCCGTAAGCTTCACCTTCAGCC
The DNA here is from genome assembly GCA_030323885.1 of Branchipolynoe longqiensis. Taxonomy (NCBI): domain Eukaryota; kingdom Metazoa; phylum Annelida; class Polychaeta; order Phyllodocida; family Polynoidae; genus Branchipolynoe; species Branchipolynoe longqiensis. The sequence goes on along the minus strand of CM059188.1, from coordinate 100,341,372 downwards.
GGGAGAATCCGCCGCCGATGGTGCCACTGTTTCCGCCGTTACCCAGCTCTCCCTGCTTCTGCTGCTGTACAGCCTCGCGCATGTCTGGCAGCGACTTCCGGTATTCGCGGTCCCACTCAAGGTTCCGCCTGCGCGCGCGCCTCGTAGCGACTAGGTCGGAGAAGATGGTCGGTATGCTGGCCACCATGAAGGTGTTCTCCTTCCGGAAGTTGGCGCCCGTCAGCGGCGGAAGTGCCGACGTCTTGTAGCCGCCGCGGTGGATGGCCTTTTCGACTGCCTCTGAGTAGACAAAGTGCACCACTCCCGACATCCTCTGGGCGTCAGCGTTCCTTTTCCTGTCTAGTGATAATCCCTCGACTTGGCCGGTGTCCCCCGACGACGACGCCGCCGCCGCCGCCGCCGCCGCCGCCGCCGCCACAGGCGCCAACAGGGACGCGCGTCCGGGCTCAGACCACTTCCGGTTCCGGTTCCGGTTGTGTTTGGCCGACCCTTCTCTTGGAGACGCGGAGTCGGTGCTGAGAATGGAAGCGGCGTCGCGCGTTCCGAGTTTCTGGATTTTACCGCGACTGGTGGCGGCAGCACTGTCCTGGTTGTGGTCTCCATATGAGCACCTTCTCGTCTCCATGATTTAAAACAAAGAGATAGGCCCCCTAGCCTTCGTTATCTGCTTATCTGTGAACGCGGTGGCCGAATCGGTGGAGTACGGGCTTATCGTGGTGGGAGATCGGAAGTTTGGTTCTCGGTCGAGTCAAGCCAATGACTTATTAAATTGATACTTGTCGCTCCCTAGCCTGGTGCTCGTCTTTAATAGGACAGGGTAAGGACTGGTTAGCTCAGTGTCAGGATAATGTGACTGAGTGGGATATCAAGTCATGGTGCCAGCAGCCTGATTTCCCAGTGGGGAAGCCATTATAAAGTTGCGATGAGTGTGCACTGTCACGAGTCGGTATCCGTTCTGATATGACCTTAGATGTTGCAAGGACGTAAAACTCCAGCAATCAACCAACCAACCAACCTTATCTTCTCTTCAGACTTCTGCTTAGTACTACCGCCTTCCCTTTCAAACTAATTGGCCGGAGAACCACTGTAGGCCCCACCGCCAAATCGAATAGGTATTGACAATTATATAAACACTCGCCAAATAAAATATGGCATTAACACTAAACAGATGGGACTGTCAAATAAATTATGACATACAAACTGTAGACGGAACTGTGAAATAAAATATGGCATGAAAACTGCAGATGGAGCTGTGAGCTTAAATATGGCATGACAACTGTAGGTAAGATCGTCTAACTAAATATGGCATGGTAACTATAGACACATTCACCAAATCAAATGCGGCATGGAAACTATAGACACGACCACCAAATTAAATAATGACAGGAAAACTGCAGACAAGCGCCAAATCAAACATAAAATGAAAACTATATATACTATCATCGAATAAAATAAAGCATGACAACCTCAAACACTGCTGTCAAAATGAAATATGACATGGAAACTATAGACACAACTGTACAAATTAAACATGGCATGAAAACTAAGCACAATCATCTCCAAATCAAACCTAGGTAAAAACAAATATTTCCTCTCATTGCTTTTATTTTGTGTTTAGCTAAAACCTCAAACAACTTCCAACATATTTAACTAAGTTAATTGAATTAGCCGCATTAATTAACAAATTGTCACAATATGACCCAAACCAGACACGATGGCCGAATGGATTGAGCATCTGCCTTCCCTTCTGGTAGGTGTAGACGAACCCTGGCTGAGTCAAAGCAATGACTTGCACATTCTTACTTGTCGCTACATAGTCGGGTGCTCAGCATTACTAGAACAGGGCAAGGAGCCGTGGAATGAAGAAGACCAATTGTCTGTGATTGAAATTTCCACTGCTTAATCAACTAATATACACAAAAAAAGACCCCAAAAATCACCAATAAATGTAGTGCTTTTAGTCTTACGAGTTTGTCTGGATACTGGATGCTGTTGTTAGGGTTTAATAATTGATAGTTCCTTAGATATAGATCCACACATCCTTGATTATAGTTAATTGCGGAAGGCGCGAACCTCTCACATTGATTCTAGCTTCGATCCTGATTCCTTCGTTCCTTTGGCCGCAGCAGACTGAAGCAGTTGGCACCACGGCCAAGTGGTGACGGTGGTGGTAGAGACCCGCCCTAGCAGCATAAAGTTGCATAGGCCGATGATTTTTAGTTTCCGTATTTTGTCTAAGATAAGTATAATAAATTGATTGTCATAATCTACCTCACTTCAGATTGAAGCAAAGTTTATTTTAAATGGCTAAGTTTTGAGATATTCAAAGGGCAAACTTTTGAGATATTTGAAGTGCAACCATGCAAAATTAAATTTGGCAAGCACACCAAAACTCTGACACCACAGGCTTATGTAGTAAGAGGTTATGTTAGATTGCCGCAGTGTCCCCTTCTATGTGGCAACGAATGCTTAATAAGTGGAACAATATCTCAGTTAGCTACGGACAATCAAGTCTAGATGATTGTTTTGGTTTTGAAAAGTTGATGCTACATCAGACTATGCAGCACTAGTACCAGACGGGAGTTGAGCGTCCACCTCCCATTTCTGTAGATCGTTCGATTCGAACCCAAGTCGAGTCAGTTAAACCAACGACTTAAAAATTGATATGTGTCACTTCATAGACAGGCGCTTGGCATTAATAGGATAGGGCAACGACTGGTTGGCTCAGTATCAGGATAATGTGATTGAGTAAGGATATCAGGTTATGGTGCTGGCGGCCTAGACTCCCAGTGGGGCAGCACTATCAAGTTTCCATGAACCTACACTGTCATTAGTCGGTACCCATCCTGATATGAACTTAGATGTTGCCAGGATGTAAAACTCCAACAACCAACAAACTCTCCGCACTCCACTGGACTCCACTGGACTCCACTCTGCACGCGCCGATTTTCTGGCTGCTCATCCACATGTGAAGTCAGTGAGCAGTCAGTCAGTCAGTTGTAGTTCAGCAGCTGTCCGCCAGCTTCAGGTCGCCACCACATCCGGGTAAAAGATTAAATACGCACCCTAAAAAAAGACACCGCCTCCTCCTCGCGCGACAGTTTCCATGTTGGGCGTCGACACCCGCGTCATTTCACACTGACTGCAAACTCGCATATACAGTACATCAATATTATATATTATATATATATCCAAGTTAACAGTGGGAATCAAACTTCCCGTCCCCCCTTGTCCGCTCGGTCCGGCCCTCTACCAGCCGTTTCTATTTACGCAAGCACATTGTATAAGTAATTATCGGGCTCAACGTCCACAGTGGCGCGTTCCTAAATGGGAGCTCCGTCACGGAATTCTGAGTGGTAAAGCAAGATTTAGGGACGGAGCAACGTGAATTATCCATCGAGTTAGACAATACACATAATGCCCCGATTACACCGAACGGGGTTCGCGATTTATCGATACTGAGTGCGCTCCTATTTGGGGTTTGCGGTACAGTAGCATTCAAGGTTAGGTACTGCGGTGGCCGGTTGGTTGGTTGGTTGGTTGGTGGAATTTTACGTCCTGGAAACATCTAAGGTTATATCAGGATGGGTCTGACTTGTGACGTGTGCACTCATGGTGACTTTATAGTGCTGCCCCACTGGGAAATAAGGCCATCAGCATATTGACCCAATATCCCACTCAGTCACATTATTCTGACACTGAGCTAACCAATCCTTTCCCTATGCTATTAATGCTGAGCGCCAAGCTAGGAAGTGACAAGTACTAATTTGATAAGTCATTGGTTTGACTCAACCAAGAATCGATTGATTGATTGATTGATGGTTTCTTTACGCCGTGTCGGCAGCATAGACCATATTCACGGCGACCTCCCGATCTCCTGCATGGGAGGCCTGCACTCTACAGCTCTACAGATTCGGCCATCGCGTCCGGTTTCTGCGGTGGCCGTTAAAAGAGTTTTCCCTGGTTGTGAACTTTACGCCGTTTTTTGTTGAAGATTTATACTGCCTATCATGGATAAGCCTGAATAGACTTGTTTTCACCATTAGACAGTTTGTCGATAGAAAGCCCGAGCCTACACTTTTACCGACCCAAGGGATTTTTAACCTTCCACACCACAGAGACATGGTATGAGAGCAACTGGCCTTTGATGACACTGTAAGTTATACACAGCGGTGGAAATCCAAATTGGCAGAGATGGGGGCATGGGGAATCGAACCACCGACTTTCAGATTAGGCGTCCGACCTAGAAAAAAGTCAGATACTCTAACCACTCCGCCACATAGAACACCAATTAATTATAGTTTACTTAGGGTAGTCTTACATGAATACAATCGGACAGGGAATGTGCATGTGAAAATATGGGGTTTTAATCCCAGCCGAGTCAAACCAATGACCTACAAAATTGATACGTGTCACCTAGCCTGGCACTCAGCATTACAAGGATAGGGCAATGACTGGTTAGCTGAGTGTCAGGATAATGTGACTCAGTGGGGTATCGGGTCATGGTTCCAGCGGCCTGGTCTCCCAGTGGGGCAGCACTATAAAGTTCGCCATGAGTGTGCGCAGTCACAAGTCGGTAGCCGTCCTGATATGACCTTAGATGTTGCCATGACGTAAAACTCCCACAAAACAAACACTAAGCCGATAAAACTGCTGGGTCTCACGTCAACTTCACTGGAAGAATAAAAAAACACCCAAAAAAACACACAAAAAACACACACAAAAAACGCCAAAAAACCCAAATGCATTCCAGTCATGTCTGTAAATGTCCGTGTTACATTATTCATGTTGGTTCGCCAACATGGGTAATTTGTGCGCGAACAAGGAGTCTCACCGGTGGTGCCACCTGGGTTCGAATCCCCACCACTATACCCTACCGGATTTCTCGTGCGCCCAAGACTCCCCGTGAGACCTCTGACGTCACGGCCACCCTCCCTCGGCCTCCGAGACCCACCAGAAATCATTTCCACTCCGGCAGCCAGACGAACAGCTCAACATCTCAACTCAGCCGCCCACCCATACCTACAAAAGATGGACACACTAAGACGATGGGGTTGAGGGCCTGAGTCAATTTCGGCATGACCTACCAACATCTGACATTTCGGCATGACCTACCAACATCTGACATTTACTCATGATAGACCATATTCCTACCCAACTGTGAAATGTAACTGACTCAATGACTACTGTGTATTGAATAAAATCCCGATTCAATGAGCTGCTTGTTTGTGTCGTAAATTGTCGATGCAGTGTCCTGGGTGCAATGACATCCACAGAATATATACATTGCGCATTTTGTTTAAAGGGGCGTGGTTTAAGCAGTGATTTGGCATTTGCACACCTGTCAGTCAAAATATCAACCCAAACAAGATTGTCATTGTGTGTACGGCGGTCTTTGCCAGCAGGCTGCCCCCACGTGCGTCTGATTGTACGCGCAGTGTGACGTCACTCGGATGCGTCCGGTCACGTGGCCTGCCCTCGCTGTGGAACCTTACATAGCGCCTGATTGAAATCGAGACTTGTGCGGCCATAGCTCATTTGGTTACAATACAATGACGCTATGTAAATATGCAATGACACTATGTGATATTTGTGAGCAGACATTAGCAACAGAGATGTTTGTTGTTGGTGGGGTATGTGTGTTGTTTTATGTCCTAGCAACATCTAAGGTCATATCAGGACGGGTACCAACTTGTGACAGTGCACACTCATGACAACTTTATAGTGCTGCCCCACTGGAAGACCAGGCCACCAGCACCATGACCTGATATCCCACTCAGTCACATTATCCTGACACTGAGCCAACCAGTCCTTGCCCTATCCTAATAATGCTGAGTGCCAGGCTAGGAAGCGACAAGTATCAATTTTTAAGTCATTGGTTTGACTCGACCCGGGTTCGAACCCACGACCCCACGATCTACCAGCACAGGAGACGGACGCTCTAACTCATTTGGCCATCCCATCTGGTCGATGTTGGTGGGGCGGGTTGTCGTGTGCAGCAGAGTCAACTAGCGCAACCCTGTTTTGATATTCACCTTAGATGTTGATAGGACGTAAAGCCCCCCACCCCATAAAAGCCCACCAAAAAACAACAACAAGCAAATTAAGGCAACCATCGAAATGGCATTTAATTTAAATTCACTGTCATAAATAACATTTCCGTAATTTGATCACAAGCCGTCTTGCCTTGTCACACTACGACGTTTCTCACGAACGCGCTTCGACGCGTGGCGACGTGTTGCATTTTTGGGTGAACCGTCGGTACACGTCCGGTATGTTACCGGCGCGTTACCGGCGCGTTACCGGCGCGTCGGTACATAGCAACATGTGAATGGACACGTCGGCGCGCGTCGGGCCGCGTCGAGGTTTTGTGCTTGCACAAAACTTTCGACGGGCCGCAACGCGCCTCAGCGTGTTGGTGGGCGCGTTACGGACGCGTTAGCAACACGTCGACACAGGTTGGCGGCGCGCCGGCAGAACGCTGGCAGACCGTTGATCAACGTCGGTTAACGTTAGCTTTTTTATCCCCAAAATGCGACCGTTCCGTCGGCGCGTCCGTAACGTCCCATCGACGGGTAGTGGGCGCGCTATTGGCGTTGCTCCAGCGTATCTCGGCGCGTTGGACGTGTTGCCGGCGTGCCTGGACGCGCTGCGGGTGCGTCTTAACGTGTTGCTGGCGGGTATGTACGTGTTGACACGGTACCAACGCGCCGACAGCGCGCTGACAACATGCCGATGGCACGTTGGGAACCTGCTGGTGGGACGTTGACATGTTGTTCTGCCGCGCGTCGAAACACGTTGGCCGCGCGCTTATAGCATGATGCTACTAACACGCTGCACCGCGTCAAACTTTCTCCCAAAGCGCTGAAGAGTTGGACGCGTGCCGACGGGTTGCAAATATTTTGCGCGTTGCCGGCGCGCCGGCGGAAACGTCGTAGTGTGACAGGGCCTTAAGGCAACCACCGAAATGACATTTAATATATATATTCACAGTCATAAATAACATTTCCGTAATTTGATCACCACAATCCGTCTTCATATGACTTTGGATATTGCCTGGACGTAAAACTCCAGCAAACAACAACACGCTCGCCATAAAGTCGGCATTTCTTTAATATAGGTTGGAGTGGCGCCATATATACCTCGCCCAGAATGGACAAACTGTGTTAATTTGATATATGGGTCGTTGTCAGAAACTGTACTGCTTTTGTGATTTAGAAACGAAAGGGGAAAATATTCCAAATAATAGCAGATAATCATTCCAAATAATAGCAGAATCTATATGCATATGTAGTGATCTGCACTGACCGCTCAGGCAAGTAACCACATAGACAGGTAGGCGTGGGTAGTGTGGTGATATCAGGGAGCCTAGGTGGTGTAATGGTTAGTACACTGGCCCCGAGTGCAAAGAGATGTGGGTTCGAGTCCCGCTTTAGGCGCAATATTTCCCATTTTCATCACCCCCACGACACTGGTTGCCGGGACCAGGATCCTGTACAAGCTATGCGTTGTATGGCTGTTGAACCGACCCTGTGCATGGATGTGTTAGTAGTGCATTGCCTGTATGTATGTAATTGTAAGCATTAAAAGACTTACAATTCCAGGGGGATGAGTGTAGTGGTCTGCACTGACCTCTCAGGCAAGTAACCACATAGACAGCTAGCCGTGGGTAGTGTGGTGATATCAGGGAGCCTAGGTGGTGTAATGGTTAGTACACTGGCCCCGAGTGCAAAGAGATGTGGGTTCGAGTCCCGCTTTAAGCGCAATATTTCCCATTTTCATCACCCCCACGACACTGGTTGCCGGGACCAGGATCCTGTACAAGCTATGCGTTGTATGGCTGTTGAACCGACCCTGTGCATGGATGTGTTAGTGCATTGCCTGTATGTATGTAATTGTAAGCATTAAAAGACTTACAATTCCAGGGGGATGAGTGTAGTGGTCTGCACTGACCTCTCAGGCAAGTAACCACATAGACAGCTAGCCGTGGGTAGTGTGGTGATATCAGGGAGCCTAGGTGGTGTAATGGTTAGCACACTGGCCCCGAATGCAAAGAGATGTGGGTTCGAGTCCCGCTCTAGGCGCAATATTTCCCATTTTCATCACCCCCACGACACATATGAAGGTTTATTTGCTGTGCATATGGCCGAGTTGAAATTTATTTTTTCCCTTTTTGATTTTCACTTAATACAAATTGAAAAAGCCGTCAAAATTAACCTTGTAGCACCCATCCATAACGCCATTTTAAAATGGATCAATAATATCATTTAACACACAAGAAATTAAAACAATATTTGATTGATTACAGTCAAGCCAAAAAGATTGTCTTACAAGAAAAAAAAGAAGGAAAAAATGTTCGGGTAGATGCATGGTGTCGATATTTAAATTTTCATATTTTCACTTTAATACAAAAACATAATAAAAAAAGCATATTTTGTGGGATAGATTAAATACATGTAGTATTGCTAACATCCTTAATACCCAGAGGCAACAATGACTGACTTACCACTGCTTACTACAATGCCGTAATGTAGAAACGAAGCATAGGGTACACAGTTTCTGAGAACGAGCCATCTACGATTTAAGCCTTTTTTTTTTTTAGTAAATATTTTTATTCATCTGAATACATAGTTTGTCAGCGCCGGGGCACTGGTCTTCCAGCTGTTGGAGTGGTCACATTTCATCTGTACATAGTGGAAGTGGAATGTGTTGCATTGTGTGCAGCACAACCCATTCTGAACATAAAAGAAAGTGGGGGAGTAGCCTATGCTGCATAGTGTACAGCATAGGTACTCAACGCAGTGCATGGTATATGCATCAAAATAGAGTGTGCAGTAATGTACACTAGTGGTTAAATCATATGCTGTGTTTGTATATCAGTTAGATTTAACCTTTCCTCATTTGTTACCTAGAAGCGCAAACCAATTTGGACCTTCGAATGTCCGTTTTGTTCACAGATGCATCGAAAATGCGGTTTTCTCGGAAGGATGTCATCAATACATGATAATTCACAATACAATATTCTTTTTTTAGATTTATACTGCCTATTATGGATAAGTCTGAATAGACTTGTTTTCACCATTAGACAGTTGGTCGATAGAAAGCCCAAGCTTACAATGTTACTGACCCAAGGGATTTGTAACCTCCCACAATACAGACATGGTATGAGAGCAACTGACCTTTGATGACGCTGTAAGTTATATACATCAGTGGAAATTCAAATTGGCAGAGGTAATGGCATGGTATGGGCTTCATCCCTGAACAGAGTGTAATGCCAATTAAGCTACAGGGTAGATAGTTCGAAACCGACCGACAACCATGCAGGTGCTCAACCAATGAGAGTGGAGATCGTCTGGGGAGGCATGAAGAATGCCTTTACAGCCATGCCTTTTGGTATCCGCGATGTCCCCTTAAGGAACGTAAAGTATCCCAACAGTGTAATTACACTTCGCACGCAGGCTGTGAGGCCGGCCAAACTTGACATACTTGATGACTACTGATCTGCGATTCTGAGGGGTGCCTGTACTGGTACATGTAGCGATGAACGAAGTGCTTCTTGTTGATCATTTCGACGAACCTTATGCGCCTTCTTCCTTCCCGCTACGGAAGAAATTAAGGTGCCACAATGCAAAATTTCCCCTCGGGCGCAGAAGAAATAGGACGGCGCTGGTGGTTCTTGTGCATGCTATCGAGGAGGTCCTGAAACTGTTTTCCCTTGGTAATAACTTGTTTGTACCCCTGCGGTGACACTCGCCCCCCCCCCCCCCCCCCACCACCCCCAATGGAAAACGTGGCATAGCGATCATTTTGACTTTACGAGTTTTAAGCAAGAGGTGACAGAAAAGTGTTTTATTAAAGAAATTGTATTACAAATTGTGTTAGACTATCATGGAGAACATAGATCGAATACGTCAGAATTTGACTCCCACCCACTTTTATTTATTTATTTATAATCAATTTCACATTCCAATGTCGGTACCATGCGTATCGCATTGTGAACATCGTTTTAAATATCAATTTTCAATTTGTCATCTTCTGAAATTAATATATTGGGTTAATCGTTATAATCTACATTCCTTTATTTTGAATTAACGTTCCTTTAAAATAATTAACTTAGAAGATAATTAAAGTGTAAGCATGCACATTAATTTTGTCATGCTCATTAAAAATCTGATACCCATAGGTTTCACCCGTAACAGGTTTTTATTAAATTGACTTTGCATGCCCTTCTATTTAGAACCAGGGCAAATACAATGAACAATAAATGCACCAAAATCTAAGTTGGATATGTAGGTTCAAATCTAATGTAGTAGTCCAGACATGAGCTCCACTACCATATGGTGGCAGCAAGGACTGCTCCGTCACAGTCGCAGTTTATAGCGATAGGTTGCAGTGCGGTAGCCGATGGGCAGCGCCATGACAGGGCTGTCACCTACTACATGCGGCTAGTGTAACTTCCCCCTGAGGAAGTTGACGTGGGACCCGGCAGGGCAGAGGCAGAGGCAGGTCACCTGATCGTGGATGCCACAGTGAGCGGAGATTAAAGATGTGAGAAGCAAACGTACTCGTTCTCCTGCTTGCTTGGGGGCTCTACAGCGTGAAGGTCAACTCCTGGGCACCCAACAAAGGGGCCCCATCACACTGGTGCCATGACCAGGTCTCACCTTACTGCGCAAGGATGTGAGTGTGGGCCATTGCCTGGCAAAATCCGTAATGGTGTTCTCTTCATATTAGGCATGGAGGGGATTGCGTCCCGTCTATGCAGTGGGCGTCTCGGTCACCTGGAGGGGATCGGGTGTGCGGAGGCGGACGCCATAGCGGACGGTGCAAACGCTTCTGCAGTTGGTGAACTGCATTGTGCCCTCCCATTGCCTGTGTTAGATAATGCCAATATTGATGTTCAATCCAGCACAGGTGCAGGTGTTATAGATGACGGGCGGCCATCGACAACCGCGCGGGGGTGTGTGGCATCGCCCCCCATGGACACTTCATGTCACGCAAGGTGACGTGTTAAGTGCCAACACTCAAGGTGGTTATTGGGCGCATCCCTCCCCCGCCTGACTTGTCCCATGCGTCGATAGCCAGGGAGGGGTCACACTTGGCGCATGACTCACGGCTAGGTGTACGTTCACCCATGTCTAAGGGCAAAACTGCGGTTAAGCAATGGGGCCCTTGGGTCGGTTCATAACACTCTTTCTGGTAATGTAATTACTGGGGAGGGCAATATGGTGTGTAAATCTAGTGTTGTTGTCACTCCCTCAGATATTCATTCTCATCATGGGGTTACTGGTGAGGTGGCATATAAGCAGGAGGGGGGGGGGGGCGGGGCTCTGTATTACGTGAGGATAGTAAGCCTGGCGGACGCAGAAGTCTCAGCTCAGATTTTCGCATGGAATACTCACCACGGCGGTCTGTTCCACTCTCTCCTGAGAGGATGGGCGTCCTGCCACCGCCGGATATGGTTTGTTTTAGCCAGGGGTGAAAGAGATGGTGGCCGAGCAGAAGCCTGTGGCACAGTCAACCAGTATTGGGCCAGGCCCATCAGGGTTGTCGGTACGCAGGAGGACCGTGAGGAGGGAGACATGGGCTCGGGATCATGAATGTCATCGTTGCTTTGCTTTCGGACACTGGCTGATTCAGTGTGGAGGATTGAGGTGTTCTCTCGAGGAGGCGGTTTTTGCCGCCGATCGAGAAGGACAGGACTACTCTGGCCTGGACATGGCGAAGCTGGAACGTCTGCGAAGAGGCAGGGACGGAAAGGCTAGGCCAACTTTAAATCCCTAGGGTTGGACCGTAAGGGCTTCGGCCTAACCCAAATGGTAAGCCCGGATGCCACCACTGCGGATCAGGTGGTTACTGTCAAGGAAGCCGGTGTGCAGTCTGATGCTAGTGCGGGACCGCCGATGATCGACTCCCTGGATGGAATCCCAGTTGATGCGGCATTGTGGGATGGTATGAGGCAGATAGCGCAGCGCATTTCAGCCTTAGCTTCCGCTCCTCTTGACGACGGTATGAGGTACATAGTAGAGTGTCAGGGTTGCGACCTATCTCACCCTTGTGGTAGATGCCTATTCGTAAATTCCACTTTCCGCAGACAGAAACGGTGGTAGGTTTGAGTGTCTGTGAGGGGGGGGCTATTGGTTATTTCTTAGTAGACAGTGGCGCTGCGGTCACATGTGTTGAAAGGAAATTTTTCTATAGTTTAGATGGTGACAAGGTGTTTGTTGATAATAGCATGAAGCCAGTTACCGTCACCGGAGTGCCGCTTAGACAATACACACAAGCCATACTGTCTCTAGAGATCAGGGGGAAAATTGTTCATTATGCCCCAACTGTTTCTGATATTTCAGAGGACAGTATTTTAGGTGCAGAATTTTTGGATTATTACAGGTGTGAACTGCGTTGGGCAGGCAGCTTCTTTATCCAACAACCGTATCGTATGAGCTGTGTTGTGGTAGATAGGTTGTATCTGCTGTCGAGCAAGATATTCGCATTGCACCATTATCGGTTTGTGATGTAAAATTTACAGCTGTGGGGTTAGACGGTGATCCTCAATGTCTATTCGAGCCTTTAATCGCAGAATTGCATGAACTGGGGTTGAGTGGTCAGAATGCATTGGTTTGGAATCCGTTTAACTTGGTAGTTCCTATTTTTAATACAAATTGTTACATGGTTAAATTGAGTAGGGGCACCAGTATTGGGGGTGATAGGTGAGGTTTCCGATTTTGGCGATGTTATTGATACATACGTAAGAACGGAGATAGGTAAACACCCCAGAGTTGATACTGTGTGGGGGTCACAGGTTCAACTCCATGGGCAGTGGCTGCTGTGACCTTGTTAGCAGGCGACCAGGGTCAAGGGGTCAGCAACTCGCCATTGCTAGGTGAATGGGGTGAGGGCTGGCCAGACCGGCAGTGCACGGCAGGACTGGGTCAGCGGCAGGCCGCACAGTCAGCTAACTATTTGGCGAGGAATTACAGTTGGCTGCTGATTTGCAGTTCGGCATGGTGAATCGTCGAGTAAACAAGCCCTGTGAGATTGTGTTCGTGAGGTGGTTAGAGCATTGCTTCCACCACGCATATAGCGCAGTTCACGATATGACAGGCAAAGCAGCTGCCCACCAGAAATTGGACTACGGGCCAGCTGTGTGGCACCAGTTTAAAGTGGGGGACCAGGTAGTGCGGTATCATGCGTCACTTGCTAGGGTCAAACTCACGAAGAACTGGAATGGTCCCTTTACTATAACTGAATTGGTCTCTGGGACACCATTATTATGAAGGGCAAGGATGGAAATACTGCAAATCTAATGGTAGACGTCTGAAACTTTACACAGAACAGATGGCGAGAAATGCTGGACCATGCTCCTGGCTAGATGCTCATATAGGAGATGGGCATGCACCAGTACAGGTGGAGGCCGGCACTATTAATGCGCTCAGTCGGAAGAGGGTTGCTGGGCTTCCAGTTACTGTGGAAGAGGCTGTGCGTGCTAAGCAGCACAAGCCTAATAAAGGGAGGAAGAATCGTAAGGGTCGGTCTAAAGCAGGGACTGATTCAGACAGTATTGTTTCTCCATGCAGTGGCTCAGTGAGAAGCAGTGATCCTTCGCCGGTTGGGCAGATGTTTAAGGCTGTGTCAGATTCAACCCCACTGCGCCGATCTGAACGTATAGTGTTACAATGTAAATAACCAGTGTTGGACTGTCTCACCCTGGTGTTGGACTGTCTCCGGCGGTTGGGTGTGTAATTGGGTATCCTGATCCCTGTACACAACAAGTTTACGCAGTAAATATGTTCAGTTAGCTTGGCTAAGCAGGTATTAAGATTGGTTGGGAAGGATTGGGGGCCCCGGGGGCACCAACAATTGGGCGCAGTTACGACTGTTCTGCGTATTGCCCTCACTAAAAGCCATGTCTTTATTTTCATCCTATTCTCTTTATCTAAGTGGTCGTAGTTGACAGGGCTTACTGCGGGTTATTGCTATTGAGTGGGGAGTGTTGTTATCGTAAAGCACCATGGGATAACTGGGTCATGTATACAATAATGGTTGGGGGTTCCCTCACCTATGTGAAGGGCATGTGACCTAATTAGGGGGGATCCCCAGCCGGGTGACCCAGGGGGTGTTCCCTCGCCCTGTGGGGCGACTCAACTGGTGGCACAACTGGTGTTTACTAATAATCTGGGGGTAGGAGTAGTATAGTAGAGTTCGATTGAGCGTAAAATTATGTAATCCAGGCTCTGAGAGAGTCCATTGCACTTGATGACCCCTTCCGAGAGAGTCCATTGACCTTAGATGACCCCTACTTTTAGGGTGGGGGGTAGGTTTGTCCTTAGATGACCCTTCATGAAGGGTGGGGGGATAGGTTTGTCCTTAGATGACCCGTTGTTGAAGGGTGGGGGGGTATGTTTGTCCTTAGATGACCCGTTTGTCCTTAGATGACCGGTGTGTGTGTGTGTTTGTGTGTGTGTGTGTGTGTGTGAACCCAACCGATGACGTCATTGAGTATTTTGAGGGTGGGATACCATCTGCCACCCCCACCCCCCCATCATTCGCCCCAGCGAACCCAATCGATGACGTCATTGAGCATTTTCATCGGTGGATAACATCTGCCACCCCCACCTCCACCCCACCCCCCATCATTCGCCCCCAGCGAACCCAATCGATGATGTCATTGAGCATTTTCAGCACTACCATCTGCCACCCCCACACCCCCCCCATCATTCGCCCCCAGCGAACCCAATCGATGACGTCATTGAGCATTTTCATCGGTGGATAACATCTGCCACCCCCACCCCCACCCCACCCCCCATCATTCGCCCCCAGCAAACCCAAAACGATGACGTCATTGAGCATTTTCAGCGCGCGCGATACCACCCCCACCCCCACCCCACCCCCCATCATTCGCCCCCAGCGAACCCAAGCGATGACGTCATTGAGCATTTTCAGCGTCATTGAGCATTTTCAGCGTCATTGAGCATTTCCAGCGTCATTGAGCATTTTCAGCCCAAAAAAAACCCAAGTCACTGTTTGGATGGATTTGTTGCGAGTGAGAATGGGTGACATATCGGAAGATATCGCACAACGCATTATGCGAGAAAGTGATCACGCTTTTATGGAGGATTTGACAAGATATAGGAATATTCAGAGTATTCATATTCCTTTGGATAAAGAGCATATTCATGATTTCTTTTCCGTTCGGAAGGAGAATAAACATCATCGATTACCTATGAGACTTCAACCCTTGCTTACAGCATTACAGGAATTTGAACAATTGTTACAGAATCACGATATTGATTACATCATTTTATATCACGCGTCTCAACCTCAAACACAAGTATATCCTGTGAGATTTCAATTGGATGTGAATAGCGCGAGTATTCATATCATAGTTCATTGTGCCGGTGTTGGAGTTATTGATAGATCTAGTGGGAAATTGTTCCCACAACTTACAGACAGTTTTCAATATAACAATTTAATTGGTTGCGCTATTGACTATGGGCGGAAGCGTTTTTCCTGCATTCTCATTCCGAATAAAGAAGCGTTTTTACAGATTTCATTTGCCTTTAACAATGCTCGGATTATTTCATATGGAATGCATTGGAAGTGGCCCTTCTTTGGTTGGCGAACTATGATGTTGGATTCCATTGATGTCAGTGATGATGATGATGATGATGATAACAATGACAGTAATATCACTGTCTGAAATGAGTCTGTAGGAAAACTGAACTTGCCCAGACCCGGGACTGAACCGAGGACCGTTAGATCTTCACTCTACCGCTCTCCCAACTGAGCTATCGAGGCTACGTGTTAGTTTTCCGTTGCACTGTGCCTATGCGGGCACAACCTCAGTGCATATCCTCCCCTCCCACCCATCCTCCCTCCCTCACCCCACGTGTTCACTCCCGCTCCCACTTCACATACAGATGGGGTGGTTTTCTTTTGTGTGTGGATATTTTTGTTGGGGGGGATTGTTTTGTTTTTTTAAAGTCTCACAGACCCCACAAGCTATATAAGCTTTTCCATTGATACCTCCACCGCCACTCACTGTTCCTCTCAGTCGCTATCATGGCTTTCATGCAGAAGGGGTTTTTGAAGCGCTCAGTGCCAATGACTGAGTCTATAGCAGCAGCAGCAGCAGTACCAGTAGCAGCAACAGCAACGAGTAAACCAGTGAAAAAAAAAAAAGAGTTCATACTTCTCCGATACAGATGGAGAGGAACTTGAGGAAGGATTTGAGGAGGAAATGGAAATGACAATTATTGACTCCTCTCCGATTGAAGACATCGATTTCATTAAGAGACGGAGAAGTGAGGAGAAGCAGGAGAAAACTGGAAGACAATCAAATGAAAAGGAGAGTGAGAACGACAGCGAGAACGGGAAGGAGTTGAATTTCATTTCACACTCCAAGTTGTCTTCTTTTCCACATATTTTGAATCCAGCTCCTTCTTCTTTAGTGAGAAGGAGGAGGATTGTTGAAGAGTTGGAGGAGAAGGAGAAGGAAGAGGAGAAAGAGGAGGAGGAGGAGGAGGAGGAGGAAACGTTACTATCAGCTATGGCGACTTCTCCATTAATTATTCCAAATCGTTTACTTCCAGCAGGAAGTAAGATGCGTCAGAAGATCTCAACATTCTTAGTCATTCCCCGAGGGATCGATATGACACAATTTGATGCAGCCAGCTTTCCTTTGTGCAACGATGTGTATGTGGAACGTGTGAGGGGTCATGGCATCTTTGCCCAGGATCGGAGATCCATTCTCGACGATCTGGAACGTGATCCATTGGTCATGCATGCGCAGCTTGACCTCTCCTGTCGGGTCGATCGTCTGGCCGGAGTGTGTGACCAGGCGGCATCGTGGCCTGGACATTCGCGCTCCGTCGATCCTGGTGAAGACGTCCATCGGGATGATGTTCGCTTCTGACCCAGTGTCCAGTTTGAAGTTTATGTCTACGGGACCTACTGGTATGTTGGCAAGAGGTCTGAGGCAGCGCCGTTGTCTGATGATATTGCGCCGATGAACAGCTCGTCCATCGGTAGATCACCTTGCCACTCACTTTGATCGGCGCCTTCCTCGACTGTCAGTTCGTTCACTGCTGTGGTTCTGCTCCTGCATACTTTCGCGAAATGTCCAATTTTTTGGCACGCCGAGCAGGATTTTCCTTTTGCCGGGCACGCATCTCGGTCGGCTCGATGTGAATAGCCGCACCATGCACACTCTGGTTGATTTACCGCGCCGCCCTGCTGGTCGCACGTCCACCTTGATCCCGGCCTGGACTACGTGGGGGCCCGCGCGGTGGTCTTTGCGTATCGTACTGTTGCCGGACGGCATCTACCGCATATTCCGTGCCGGCAGAGGAGGTTATTTGTCGGGCTTTGTGCTCGCTCATCCGACACATTTCTTCGCATAGTTGCAGTGTTAGCTTCGGTGTCTGCAACAACCGATCGCGTAGAATGTCACATTTAATTCTACTCACCAGTCGATCGCACATGAGTGATTCTTCTAGGGCACCATACTGGCAGTCGCCTATTTTATGGCGCACTTCCCGTATGTAAGAGTCCATGCTCTCCGAGCCTTGGTTGTAGGCGTTGAAGCGATACCTTGTGACGGTTATGTTGGTGCGTCCTTCGCAGTAATGTCTGAACGCTTCTTTGAGAGGCGCAATTTTTTCGATTTCGGCCGGTGTGAAGGCCATCGACTGATGGACTTTTTGCGCCTCAGGGCCTGCGACGTGTAGAAATACGCAGCATTGTATCCGCTCACTCCTGCTCAGCACTCCAGCGGCTGTGGAATATATGTTATAGGCGTGGATCGACGCTTTCCAGTTTGCTGCGACACTGTCGCCTAAGTTTAGGGGCCCTGGAGGTTTCAAACCGGAGAGTGCCATGGCGTATCGAGAAGGGCCGCTTTCGATCTGACACCATGTAACATTATCTAGAATAACCGACTACACACGTTGATGTCTCGGTGCATAGTGACTTTATTCAGGTCAAACCCTTAGCGTGCCAGACCCCGCCTGCCGGTGGCTCCCCCATCATGCAACCCCCAGTACCATACATCACAGGTACCAGCACAGATGTGACGTCATCGCTCCTAACAAACACCAGCCAAGAGGTGGGTTATTGGGGTCAGGTCCTTTTGCACACGGCACGTGTCTTTGTTGACTCCACTTGCGGTGTTCTATTTGAAATTCTGACGACTCGGGTGAGCCGAGTGGCCCGGGTCCTCTTAATCGAATAAGGCCCATGGTGCATGTTACGAGAACATGGGTAATTGAATACGTATGGCCGACGTTTCATTTCGACTGGATACAAAGCATCTCTTATGCTATTTATGGACTAAAAGCTGCCGATGGGCCGCCGTGCTCGCCACCTAGCGTCGAAATTTAACGTTAACGGACTAGCCCGCCTTTCGAATCACTCTGACCTCGGCTGCGGTTCCTTCAACACCTACTCCTACGGCTTTTGTTTAAGCCATCCCACCCACCCATACTTGTGATTCTCTGTAGGGTCAAGTTCTGTAAAGCCTTGAAATCATGACACTGAACTCTGATATGTAATGGTATAAGAAGACAGCAATAAATCCCAATATTAAAGTATGTCGGTCTTGCGTTATTTCAATTATGCTACTGCAGGCATATGTCTACACATGTCCGACTATGCATTTGTTATGGTGTTGTGGTTTGTCTTTTGTGTTTGTTTGAGGGGTGTTTTGTGTTATGGGGGGAGGCCGAGGGGTACAATAGTTGATTAAGCGGAGGAATTTTCAATTATGGATACTTGGTTTTCCTCATTCCGCTACTCCTTGCCCTAGTCTAGTAATGCCGAAAACACCAGGCTAGATAGCGACTGGTATCAGTTTTTAACACTGGGGTTTGAATCCCCCAACCTACCAAAAACGGGAGGCAAACGCTCAACTCATTTGTCCACCGGGTCTTGTTTGTGACTGTGTGTAATAGGAATGTGACTGTGTGTAATATGTGTGTGACTGTGTGTAATAGGCCTGTGGCTATGTGTAATAGTACTGTGACTGTGTGTAATAGGACTGTGACTGTGTGTCGGACCGGAATAACAACTGTAGGCAATCAGCCTACCAAATTCTGTATACAGTATAACCCCGTTAAACCGAACTTGAAGGGACCCTAGAAATTTGTTTGGATTAACCGATCATTGGCTTAACCAAGCTTTGGCTTCGACTTTGTCAAAAACGTGGGTACATTATGAATGTAATATACAATTTATGTGGACACTTTGATTATTGTTTTTTTTTATGTATATACAGTATAACCCCATTAAATCAAGCTCGGTTAAACCAAACGATCGGTTAATCCTAACGTTTTTCGGTGGCCTGGCAAAATACTACTATTTATCATATTAAAATGTTGGTGGGGTCTCAGATGACCTTATAAGCACATGAAAGTTTGGTTTAACTGTACTGGAAGTGGCCTGGGGTCCGAACATTTTGTTTGGATTAACCAATTGTTTGGATTAACCGACTTTGGTTTAACCAACTTTTTTATGTGATAAATGGTAGTATTTTGCCGGCCCGCCGAAAAAAGTTTGGATTAACCGATCGTTTGGTTTAACCAAGCTTGGTTTAATCGGGTTATACTGTACATGTATTTAGTATGAAGGTAATAATAGCAGTAATAACTATGGTCTCCCGCTAACAATATAGTTCGCCCTCTCTCCGCCAGGTGCGAGACTCCGGCCGGTTCCTGAGTATCGCAACCGTAAATGCCGAACACTACGGTAATTATGCATGCATCTACAACGCCACCACCGGCAGACACAGGAAGCGCTTCGAGCTGCTCGAGACTAGAATCAGCTCCCTCATGCGGCACGGTTGTTGTAGGGATCACCTCGAGTATAGTGGCCATAGGCGTCCTCGCAATTATATATGTGGTGCACAGCTGCAGGTGGGAGAGGCGACATGCGAAAGTACTGGCTCTGGCCGATGTTGCCAGGGTGAAAGCATGCACGCATCTATAATACTACAGGCATGAGCATTTCCCGCCAATTGGCTGATTTCCGCCAATTAAATGCTTTCTGGGCTGTCCCCCTCCCCCCTCCCTACACCCTCCCCCCCTCCCTACACCCTCCCCCCCCTACTCGGCCGTCGGCCGAGTTTTGAGGCATACGCCCACAATCAGCTAATAGACTACATCACGGTTCCAGTGGCGCGGTGCATTGTGGGATGCATCAGAGCAAAACAACCCCCCCAAAAGCACGTGGCACATGCTAATACACTGGGTGCAGCTATGAAATTAGATAAAAGATTCACCCGGTACTTGTAGTACACGGGTGAACGTCAACGTAGTCTAAATACGGGCGAAAATAGCTTTAGTATTGAACCTGAACTAGAAACTGTGGCTCCAGTATCAAATGGCTACTTATATCGGCACAGATTTGGTGAAATGGGAGAGAATGCAAAAAGACAAGATGGCAGCCGCAGAACGCCGTCGATTTCACTTTTAAATCTTATTAAACTAGATATTATATTATATTTTTCAACTCAAAAGTAGCGGGCTAATAATAAAACAGATGTAAAGAATAATTGTTGCTTCTTAGTTTGTGAAATTAGGCTCTCAATTCTTTGACCCGTTTTTTCGCCAGCTTTTACATAGGGTTGGTATGCACCCCTCCTGTGGCTACTGCAGCAGTACGGGGTGAATCTTGTATCTACTATGAAATGTGCTAGTTTCAGCTCTACTCAGCTCTTGTTTGAAACATAGAATACTAACTAAAAAAATATATATAATAAATTAAGATATTAATCTTTGATCCAGCATTGCATTTACATCAATATAATCAGCACATCTTATGCCATGTGCATTTAGATTTAGAAAGATCTAGGCACTCAGACTAGTGTTAGAGCCATAGCCAGAGTACTCAATGCATTGTCAATGGGATGAGTGAGCAATCTCCATACAGAAAAAGTAAAATATTGATAAAACCACACCACCTAGAGACAAACCGCTTGGAACACATATAGAAAACATGTTTAACAAAAAGATTATATTAGATTTATAAGGTGAGGGTTTTGGATTTCTATTAATTTTGAATAAAACTGACATTTTTCAATGCGCGTATAGGCAAAGTCAATGGCTGTACGCCTTTGCTTTGCTCCCACGGCCGTTTTCAGCGCATGCGCAGTCGGAACCGTGATGTAGTCTATTTGTTTTACTTCTCTGCTCATGTCTGATACTATAAAGCTTCCAGTGTTCTTTCTTTATACAGAGAAATTCCACCAGTGATATACAACACTAGTGTGGCAATAAATACAATGCATCGTGTGAGAGGCTGAATAAAATAATGAATGCAGGTTTTCTTCCTAACTGAGGAATGTTTGCGACTGTTCATTGTGTATTAAAGCTGCATAGTCCGATGAAAAAATCTGACTTTTTTCAAAACCAAAACAACTATTTAGATTTGATTCTACATAATTTAGATACAAGGGCACTTATCCAATGTTTGTTGCCACATAGAAGGGAGTACTGAGGTTATTTAATAGAACCTGTTACTATAGAAGCCTATGGTGCCCAAGTTGTGGCATGCTTGCCAAAATCAATTTGGCATGTTTGCACTTCAAATATCTCAAAAGTTAGCCATTAAAATAGAAGTTACTTCAAACCAAAGTAAGGTTTATTATAATAGCAACCTAATATATTTATCTCAGAAAATGACAGAAATGCAAAATCATCGGTCTATGCAATTTTAACTTAGCCCGTCTATTTTAATAGCAGTGTTTTGTACCGTTGTATATATAATGTACTTCATTCATGGTAATTGATATGTCCATTACATATATTTATATATTAAACCTTATTTATTGAATGTGTGTCTGTGTTTTCAATGTCGATTTCAAATAATTAGATGAAGATTGTTTAAAGCAATATTAATTGTGGCTGTGTTTGACCAATTAGAACACTTTGTACGTCATATATATAATATATAAATATCAATTATATATATATATATTTATGTATATATATATATATATATATTATATGTGTATTGGAGACGACGTGACCACCAAAACTGACATTACACAAAGTAACCTAAAATGGGCATTTGGAAATAGCTAAAGCACTATCTCATAGTACAATACAAGCCAGATATTAAAATACTATTTTACATACATAACGCATATTATATAGCAAATTGACTCGGCTTGCAAAATGCTTTCGTAAAAATATTGGCTGTGTAAATGTCACGGAAAAGACATAGTTTGAAAGCATTATATATTTGTTTTTAAATGTCTATTTGCTGGGGCATTATGTTCTAGCAACATCTAAGGTCAACTTACGAAGGGTACTGACTTCAGAGAGTATGCATTCATTGTGACTTCATAGTGTTGGCCAACTGGCAGATTATGCTACTCAGCACCATGACCCGATATTCCAATCAGACACATTATACTAATACAGAGCAAACCTGTCCTTGCCCTAACCTGTGTCCTTCTCTGCTTCTGGAATAACAAGTAATGCTGAACTTGCTTCAAACTCCAGGTTCATTTCTGTCAAGGTCAAACGAGAAATGAGCTGTCACTGCTCAGCACTTCCCTTGAATGGTGGTTGCTAACTAATACAGTAATAGACTACATCGCGGTTCCAGCGGCGCGGTGCATTGTGGGATGCATCAGAGCAAAACAAAGCCACTAGAAGCACATGGTACATGCTAATACACTGGGTGCAGCTATGAAATGTGCTAGTTTCAACTCATCTCATGTTTGAAACTAGAATACCAGCTAAAAAAATACATATAATAAATTAAGATATTAATCTTTTATGCAGCATTGCATTTACATCAATATAACTAGCACATCTTAATGCCATGTGCATTTAGATTTAGACAAATCTAGGCACTCAGACTAGTGTTAGAGCCATAGCCAGAGTCAGTTGTATTCTTTTTATTTATATTCTATGGTTTATGGAGAGTTCTGTCTTAAAGATATGCATTGTCCATGTTGCCGGTAACATGCATAATTCAAAAGCTGACCACGGGCCCCATAGTGATGCTCACCTTAGATACCAAATACAGTACAGCATTCGGTAACCATGATCAGAGTTGATTTCCGGTAGCCAGAGCAGTTCAAAAATCATTCCTCACCGTTTATCCGAGTCGTGAAGACCTGATTCACTAAGTGCAGTAACAATTTCAAGTCCATCCCACCATCCCAACTATGATGCCTTTCTTTGAATAAGGCTGAGAGTAGATGGTCCATATCCTGTTATGTCTGACAGTATGAACTAGTAATAGTGATATGTTCCTGGTGTGTTACAAGAGTATGACCGCTATCAACCCTTAGCTGCTGCCTCCTGCCTTCAACTTCAAGACTATATTGAAAGATCTGTCTATTATTAATACACTTGCTTAATGAATATTAGTCACCATACGCTGCATATAAGTAATTGTCATTAGTCAGGAAATTATCTGATTCTTCTGGGGTGTACTACCTCGGATGCTAGAGTAGAGGATATGAGCATGTATGTCCTTTGTACTGAGTGACAAGCATAGAAGATTGTGAACTAGTGATAGAAATACCAGTGGCTACTGCAAAATTTATTGAAATTAATTTAATAAATTATTGGCCCAAAATAATTCCTGTGTCTGGTTTTGAATTATATTATTATATTGCATCCTTCCATCCATGTCTATGCCAAATTGGTATGTATTTCTAGTTATTTTGAATAAAATGCCAGTTTTGCCCAACGCGTATCGGCAAACTCAATGGGCATACACCTTTGCTTTGCTCCCAACACCCCAGATAGCACACAGCCGTCGGGCCGACGTCGGCTATTGGTCGCACCGTCGCGATCGACTTTCCACCGTCGGGCCGCCGTCGGGCCACCGGTGGATTTCCGACGTTGGGAATCAATCCCTTTCCACTTTTGAGCCACCGTCGGGCCACCGTCGGCCCGACGGTGGTGGGCTGCCGCAGGTTTGCATTCATTTTCCACACTTGGTCTACCGTCGGGCCGCCGTCGGGCCGCCGGTGGATTTCCGACGTTGGGAATCAATCCCTTTCCACTTTTGAGCCACCGTCGAGCCACCGTCGAGCCGACGGTGGTGGGCCGCCGCAGGTTTGCATTCATTTTCCACATTTCCTGATTTGAGCCACCGTCGAGCCACCGTCGAGCCGACGGTGGTGGGCCGCCGCAGGTTTGCATTCATTTTCCACACTTGGTCTACCGTCGGGCCGCCGTCGGGCCGCCGGTGGATTTCCGACGTTGGGTATCAATCCCTTTCCACTTTTGAGCCACCGTCGAGCCACCGTCGAGCCGACGGTGGTGGGCCGCGCATGCGCAGTTCTTTAAATTTTAATTCCAGCTCGAGTCACCGGTGGAACACGTGCGATCGTTGATCAGTGTTCTTTTTCTACCAATAACTCCAGAAATACCAGGAATTTTAAGGAATTATTTTACAGGTATGTTTATTAATATGTTTAGATTATTTTGTCAAAGTTTTGTAATTTATTACGAAGTATTAATGGAATTATTCGTGTTAATACGATTTGAATTTTCCGATATGGTTTGTTTACTTCGAATCGCCACCGGAACACGTGCGATCGTTGAGCAGCGTTCTTTTTCTACAAATAACTCCAAAAATCGGATTAATATGTGTAGATTATTCTGTAAAAGTTTTGCAATTTATTAGGATGTATTAATGGAATTATTCGTGTTAATATGATTTGAATTACCATGTACGGAAGGTTGACCAAGAACCGCCATCTTGGTTTTTTCCGAGAAGACACTGTCACTATAGTGTCAATACGTACAGACTATATTATATTTATAAGGTTAGGGTTCTCGATTTCTATTAATTTTGAATAAAACTAATATTTTTACACCTGTTCGTATTGACACTAGAGTGACAGTGTCTTCTCGTCGGCTCGTCAGCCTTTTCCGCCGTCGGGGCAACGGCAGAAGGTTGGACAAAACAACGTCGGCCCGAGGGCATTTGTCGCCGTCGGCCCGACGGCGTTTGTCGCCGTCGGCGGTTTCTGCCGTGGGGGCGATGGCGTTTGTCGCCATCGGCCCGACGGCATTTGACGCGTTCGGCGGTTTCCGCCATCGGGGCGACGGCGGAAACTCCGACGGCGGGAGGTTGGACAAAACAACGTCGGCCCGACGGCGGTTTCCACCGTCGGGCCACCAGAGCGGCCGCCGTTGGGCCGCTGTTGGGCCGACGGCTGTGTGCTATCTGGGACCGTTTTCAGCGCATGCGCAGTCGGAACCGTGATGTAGTCAATTAGTGGAACAGTCTATATGGACTATTCCTGCTAGCACACTGACACCTGTTGCTACTTCTTAACAATAAGGGTCAGCATAGTCAAGACAAAGTAAAGTTAAGCTTGTTTTATTTAATGATGTCTCCAGAGCATATTGATTTTCATATCATCAGCTATTCGATGTCAAACATATGGTCATTCCATCATATTACTTTGGAGGAAACATGTTGCCGCCACATAGGATACTCTTTCTGCTAAGCAGCAATGGGTCTTTTATATGCATTTTCCCAGAGACAGGAAAACACATACCACATTCGCTGATGAACCAGACTAAACTAGCAATGTTAAAGCTGCATAGTCCGATGAAATATCAAATTTTCAAAACCAAACCAATTATCTAGCTTTGATTTTACATATCTAACTTAGATACTGATACACTTATTAAGCATTTGTTTCTGCGTAGAAGGCAACACTGATTCAATTTAACAGAACCTGGTACTGCAAAAGTCTATGGTGTCAGCTTGCCAAAACTAATTTCAATGTTTGCACTCAAAATATCTCAAAAGTTTACCATTTAAAATAAAAGTAACTTTGAACTAATGTAAAGTAGATACTACTATTACTAGTGATCGATCTAATATATTTAGCTCAGAAAAAATACCGAAATTCAAAACCATCGGACTATGCAACTTTAAATGCCAGGCTAGCTTTGGAGTAGAATCAATTGTGTATGGCATTGGGTTTGACTTGATCTGCCTTCGAACAAACAAACTCCAGGAGAGAAAATGAGCCAGAGCTCTAAAGGCCGTCACATTACGGCGTATGGCGGGAGCGTATTGAAAACCTACGTCGAAAATGGGAAAAAACTGCGCGGGACGACATATCGTGACCTTTGGTGACCTCTCGGGTGTTTTTGAGCATATGCGTAACCTATGAGGAGTGTATGAGAGCGTACTGTGACATTTTTTGACGGTTTTGAGTGGCATGTGGAGCGTATGAGGAGCGTAAGAGGAACCTATGCGAAGCGTATGCGAGACCTATGTTATCTCTCCTCGGTCCGCCGTCTGGTGGCTCCTGGGTATATAGTGCATCGCCTTTATATACCGAGACCATAGGTTGGGCATACGCCACCATACGCTTTGCATACGCTCCCATACGCAACTCGTAGGTTCTGTGTACGCTTCATACACCCGTGATGCAAGTTGAGGGTATGAGTAGCATATGCCAGCATACCCCTAGCATACACTGGCATACCCCTAGCGTACGAGGAACATATGCCGGCGTATGAGAAGCGTATGAACCATATGCTCCCGTAGGTCAAGATTTTATTAGCATGCACAAACAAATTTGGACGGACGGACAGGAGAAAGTGTATGGCGGCATACAACAGCATAAGCCGGCATAGGCCGGCACATGACAGCCTATGCATAGCATATGCGTAGTGTAGCCTATGAGTAGCATATGCATAGCATACGCATAGCGTATGCATAGCGTACGGCGGCGTATGCCAATATATATGACGTAGAGCGCCTACGCCGCCGTACGCTCCCGCAAAAAACCCTAACGTGACAGCCCCTTATCGCTCAGGCCATCCCGTCCGATCGTTGAAATGATATGTGACGTAGTAGTTACATGGCGTGGTGGGCCCGCCATAACGTTCGTGTAGTTCTGGCTGGAGAGAGGTAGCCATATTGACATGTAGACCTACGGCTCTGGCAGCGTCTCTAAAAATCAGACTAGAATTTTGATGAAAAGATCAATCAAGATGGCGCCACCGACACGCCCCCTCGCGACAGGTGAGTCTCGCCGTCGGCGAAAATCTCGCAATGAGTTTCCCTCTCCACTGAGTGCAATGGAGGTAGTCATTGTTCTCTGCCAGAGAAGACGTGGAACTGGAAGCTGAGTAGGGAAAACATGGCTTTTATTTGGGTGCAGTTCTTCCCCCCCCCCCCCCCCCCCGTCCCCGGCCGTGCCCCCGGGAGGCATTACATGTCAGTCGTTAAGTGGGAAGAGCAGTGTTGGCCGACATAAGGTCATGAGCAAATGATAACATACTGTATATGTCCCAATAGAAGCACGCTACCCAATATAGGGTATGCACTGACGTCACGCTAAGCGGAAGTGCGGCCATTGTGGCGATAGTAACCACAATAATAACACACTGTCACACTGCAAACTCAATGGCTATGAGCAATCTTCATACAGAAAAAGTGAAATATCTATCAAACTAATCCACCTAGAAACAAATCGGTTGGAACACATATAGAAAACATGTTTACCAATAAGATTATATTAAATTGATATGGTTAGGGTTCTGGATTTCTATTCATTTTGAATAAAACTAATGTTTTGCACTGCGCGTACCGACGAACTCAAGCCAGTCAAGGCATTGTCAATGGTCGTGAGCAATCTTCACACAGAAAAAGTGAAATACCTCTAAAACCAGACCACCTAAAAACAAATCGCTTGGTACACATATAGAACACATATTCAATGAATAGATTATATTAAATTTATAAGGTTAGGGTTCTGGATTTCTATTAATTTTGAATGAAATAGACGTTTTCCACTGCACGTACAGGCAAGCTCTATGGGATGTTTACTAGTTGATATCACCACAATGGCCGCGCATCCGGTTCATGACGTCACGTGAATACCCTATATAAAAGCAGCCCCCCCCCTCCATTTCAAGATTGAAAGCGCACACAAATTTACGATCATATTCAGACTAATGCACATAAAATAAGACAATCCCACTTTATTTCAGAGGCACAACAAAAACAAATCAAAATTTACAATCATATTCAGACTCAATGCACATATAATAAGACAATTCCACTTTATGTCAGAGGCACAATAAAAACAAATCCATGAAATTCTTTAACTTTGAATAGACGTGCATACGTGTCTGCACTCACGCAGTGCGCATCTATTGGGACATACGGTATGAGTATGAGATGAGAGATGTGACATATGGAAACACATGAGTAATAGTAACAATAACAATATTCAATTATTAGTTAATGAATATCAATAGACGAATATAGATATTAATAAGAAGTTCAATGTCAAAGGAAATTTAATGTTGATCTCTGAATTGCTCAAGTGTCAATTGGCTAATAGTTTTTGATTGAATTGCATCAATTGTCTTTTTGTATCAATGTTGATTGTTTTTTCATTTCTGTTAGGTAATTTGTTTCATTGGCTCAGCCAATTAATCGGCAGGTGTGGGTGGGTGGGTGGGTGAAAAAAGGGTTGTAGTACTGCTCAATCGGAGGCATTGTTGCGGACTGACCATCTGTGGGGCGGTGTGGTAGGCTCCAGTGAGTGGTATGATTTTGTAAAAATATACGGATTTTCGGTTAAGAATTATATATTGGCAAGAGAGCATTATTATTCTTAAGAGGTCGGAGTGGGACTTATGTTATTTAAACTAAAAGTAACTAAAACTAATAGAATTCCACTCCCATGGTACATGATGCTGAGTGAGGTAAACTATATGTTATACATTATGAGTGGAGTTGATGGAAATGTATATGATGCTGAATGATGTAAACTATCTGTTATATATGATGTTTGGAGTTAATGAAAAGAGCTCCTTTGCAAGAAACAGTACATGATGATTGAAATCTTCTCTATGTGTTCATAAAGAATACAAAAGAGGAAAAGAATGATTTTACTATATACAATATCTGTAACTGTTGCAAGATCCTGTCCACCCAAGACCACCGACTGACCCACCTGCCTAATTTGCATATGTATAGAGTACACCACCTGCAGCTGGTTTGAGTGACAGCCCCTAATGGGGTGGTCACCCACCCAGTCTGTGGGGAGTGTCTCATTGGCTGGCTGAGGAATGTCCGGTCACCTGACTCCCTTGGCCTATCCTGACCACACACTAGTCTCAACTAATTAATTATTCAAGATTTTGCCTCAGACACACTGAAGGAAAATCACTCTCAGCCTGGCTCTGGAGTGAGACACACCTACTCTAGAGCAGGACCCCAGACACTCTGTCTGATGCTATCCAAATTCAGCTATTCTAATTGAGTGTACACACAGCCATAGGACTCCTGTCCCATGGGTTGTAGGCACTGTTTGCAGTATACTGGTTAAGTGACAATGAGACATAGTGTGGGCAGTATATGAGGAGTACAGGTGCTAGGTCACATGTAAGGGGGATGACAGGAGTTGCTGCCAATAAAGCACAACTTATTCACTGTTCATCCTTGTGACTAGTTTTCCTTCCTCTTTCCAGACATGGTTAAATTGATTAGGCTAATTGCATCACAGGTGAAATGAAGGGGGAGAGTTTTGTAATTACATAGGGTGCTCACAGCGGCAGAGACCCGTGTTTTTATAACTGGCGACCATGACGATTGTCTGAAGTTCAGACAGATGACAGAAGAACTCGGTGAGGCGATGGCGATGACAGACACACCCGTGATGACGCGAGAACGCCGTGAGGATGACAGACGCGCCCGTGAGACGTGCTGCGGTGACAACAAACATCGCGGACGAACATCGCGGATGAACATCGCGGACGAACATCACCGATGTCCGGGTAGGGTTCAGTTGTTTTATCACTTGTTTTGGGTGCTGGGGCGCCGAGATGGGGGTGAGACACTGTGTACCGCTATCTGTAACTAATTTAGGAGTTGTGTGTGTGGAATTTGATATATGTGTGTTGAGGCATGTGTGTCGATATAGATGTGTGTATATATGTCGAACAAAGGTCCACTCAGGTTGCCATGCCCACACAGTATCTCGGTACTGGTGCTGGCCCGATGAGGCGGAAACCTAAATATATGTGGATAAATTAGGAGTGTGCGCGCGTCGCCGCCCGAGTAGCACGGCACTAGGCTGAAACCTGAATATATGTTGATAAATTAGGAGTGTGCGCGCGTCGCCGCTAGAACCACAAGGCATGCACACTGCCAGCACACACACAATACATATAACGAAAAAGAATGTGTGGCTATATATATGTGTTGATATATAGGTGATTGTGGAAATTGAAATATATGGTTTTGTATGTATAGTGTATATGTGTATGTATGTATAATAGAAGGCTAAGGGAAATGAAGGATACGAAAAACTAAGTTGAGTGAGTGTGTGCTGTGTCCGCTTTTCTTGTTCAGGTTCTGGCCCGATATATAGTTTAATATGTAAAGTTAATTGCAATCGGAAAGCTGGTTAGTAGTAGGGCGCGCGACGGTAATTTTTTGTTTTTTGTTTTGTGTAAGATAGAGGCTAATTGTGCGCGCGTCGCCGCCAGAACCACACGATGGCGCAGTCCGCTTCTGGCCGGCGTAAAGAATAATATAAATTTATATATTGTTGGGTTCGGCGCACAGGCAGTTCTTGTCCGATTTGCGTTAAAATAACGTAGTTTGCGTTAGAATAACGTATTTCGCATTAAATTAACGTATTTAATGTTGAAATGGCGTATTTCGCGTTGAATTAACGTATTTAAGTTAAAATAACGTATCTAATGGTAGAGTTGTCCAAGAATTAGCTACTCAATATGAGTGGCGAGGGGGCTGTAACTAATAGAATATTAGTGATCGCACTCCTTTTGCTAGGCTAATTACCAGGATAAACCGACCTCAGAGGGGTCGGTATATTGTATATGGCTAAACAACCCACAGGGGTCTGTGTGTGTGTGTGGGTGTGGGGGTGAGCTGAGAGAGTGCAAGCAGCAAGCATGCCGCCCACCCCTGGGTATATAACAGCCGGCAGGACTCAAAAGGAGGTGTGGGTGTGGGTGGGTGTGTGTAGGGCGGTCGCACCCAGCATGGCACTCACCCGCCGTGTGTGTGTGTGTCTGTGTGTGTGGATGAGCTAGGGGGCTGCAACCAGCAGCGACGCGACGCACGTTTATATCCAGCCTACAGTGTTACTGAAGTTAAAGGGGCATAGTCCAAGGGTTTGGAGTTCTGTCAGTTCGAAGAATAGTTCCTGTTAAAGTGGCTTGGTATTCCATTGCAGTTGATGACATGGTTGGTAAGGTAACCAACATCTGGGTTGAATAGGTAAAAAGCAGAACTAGAAACAGTGTGTTGGTTTTGGAAATTGTGTGCATGTCCATTGAGTGTACAGCTTTAACGTAGTGGGGGCTGTCTCAGTAGAAAGGCGACCCACCCTGACTGTGTGTAGGGGGGCCGCGGCGCAGTGTGTGTGGGGGTGAGCTGGGGGCTGTACCCAGCAATTAAACCAACCACTATCTGAGGGATGCCGACGTAGAGAACTGTGTGTGTGTAGAGGTGTAGAATCTGACCTGAGATGAACCACACTGTATCGGTATGGTCGATATATATATATTTTTTTTTTTTAATTATATATATTGATAGTACGTGGGGGTTGTAGCTAGCAAAGCGACCCACCCTGACGGTATGTATGTGTGTAGGGAGGCCGCACAAGGCAGGCGGGACCCACCGTCTGTGTAGAGGTGTAGGGAAGCCGCACGCAGCAGGCGCAGCAGGCACTCACCCACCGTGTCCAGCGGGCCGGCAGGGGTCTGTGTGTGTGTGTGTAGGGGAGTAGAGAATGTAAACAAGCACTGGGGGTGTGTCGGGGTGTTTTGATATGTGTGGTCGATAGATATTGTTTTTGATATATATCGACAGCGAGAGGGGAGTTGTGTACGTCGGTACGTCAGTGTATATTGTGTTTTTAATATATATCGACAGAGAGAAGGGAATGGTACGACGGTACGTCGATATATATTGTGTTTTTGATATATATCGACAGATAGATGGGAATTCTATGAATATATACACACACATGTTGAGGTGCACAGAGAAGGAAAGTGCGCAAATCACACAACACTGACTATGACCAGACAGGTGGGGAGAGGGATTGTCAATTGCCATTGGTGCAATTTCAAGGACAATTACCAGAGCCATGGGTCATAGACAGTGAGTGTGAGAGGGCACACACAATGCACACAAGTGGGGGATGGCGTGTAGAGTCAAGTCCAGTAGAGGTAATTGAGGGTCTTCCAATTATCGGCTGTAAAAGACAGCGTGCATCGACAGAGCGTGCATCAGCAGAGCGTGTGCGGGAGAATGCACAGGATAGGTGTGTAATTAAGACTAAGAGTAGTAAAAAGTATGTGCATGGTGAGACTGGAGGTGTGCAGCATGCACAGGATGATGGTGCATGCATGCAGGATGCCAGGGGTGATAAAAATTATGAGTGTGTGCATGGGAAAGAAAATAGGTGTGTGCGTGCAAATCTGAGTGATGGGGGATTGAATGGCGGTGATGGCGTGTCTCTCCCTTGTTCTGTCCCCCGGTTTCCTGAGCAGGTGGTGAAGCGGAACGAACCCGGCCCGGGGACGGCATCGAACCCGGCACGCTATCGGGTGATGACAATAAACCCTGCAACCGACCCGATGATGGAGGTCGACCCACGACGCGGGTGCAAGCGAGTGGGCGGGGCACTGGACGATACCCCGCCCCACGCACCCTCCCCCCCGCACGGCGGGCAATGACGTAACCGGCGAGACGGCGGAGGAGGTGAGGGGGGCATGGCGTGAAATAGTGCGGGAGATGAAAGGAGCGTCCACCCCCACACTGCACACCCACACACCACCCACCCACCAGCAGCACAAGGAAGACTGTGTGTATTTCTAAAATTATATATTCACGATTATCGTGCATATATAAGAATTTTTTGTTGTTGACCAAAAACATTGAAACTGACTTTTGGTATTTTTGTTTGCTTCTAGCAGTGTGTCGTTCAATACATAGGCACGTGATAACAGGTCGGAGGAGATCGCCGCAGACAGTGTGTTCAGCCCAGCATTCACCAGCATCGAATGAATTCCAGCAGCTGGTGGGCGTTTACACACACATTTGGGTGTTGACAGACATTTACACTAACATTGTGTGTAATTCGGCACCAAGTGTAATCAGTTACACGCGTCACCTGCTGGTAAGCTGAGCACGAACATTGTGTGGTTTTCCCTCCTGACACGGACGATATGGTTTTGTTGTTGTTCAGTGATTTCCAGTACGCAGATGTTGCTAGGACATAAAACCACAACGAATCAACAAACAGACCTACTGGTAGAGTGTACAGAGACATTGTATATTAACTGCTACTCAGAACAGTGATTATTTAAGCCAACAGTAGTTAAATATAGCAGCAGGCTGGTATGTGTTTGTTCGAGAGACTGAGTTTGACATTGAGGGCGCTGGCGCGTGTCCAGTGAGACACACCTCCCGGGACCTCAGTTAATGCTGTGCCGATAGGAGCCAACGCCCTCTGAACTAATGCCGGGCGGTGACTGGTCTGATGCAGGCACCCACCGTCGGTCGGTGTCGTCAGAGATTATTTTGAACAAGTATTTATTTTTGTGAACATTCACCAAGGAGTCGACTTGAAGAGTAATAGACCGTGTACACCTAAAACAAGACGCGGGACTTGAACTAATGACTGGCGTCGACAGAGATTATTTTGAACAATATTTTTGAAGAAGCATCGGGAGACGCTTGTCCTGAAGACCAAGGCGTGTTTCTAAGACTAAAAAGTTGTTGTTGTTTTTTTGTCGCTTCGGGAACCTCCGGTGTGCAATTAGATTGCATTCAGGAGTTGTCCAGTTGATTGCAGCGGTTTTTGATTTGTCAAAAAAAATATACCACGTTAGTGTTCGTCGGATATAGCGGTTGGGACTGATATCAGGATCTGTCCAGTCTCACTGTTCATATAGTGCTGCGGGACGCGATCTCCTCGGGGATATCACCCAGTAGACTGCAATTTTATATCCAAGTCAATTTCTACCATGTGGTCACTGTACTGGCACGTGGGAGTCATCTGGTGCTGCCTGCCTCTGGGCAGCAGCGCCGACCTGTTTAAGGAAGATGGCGTCCTAGTTCGGGGCCAAGGAGAAGTGAGGACGGTGTCTGCTGTGTGGCAGCTGGTGGTGCTGATCACACTACCTAACCAGCCACCAGTGGGTTACTGGGTCTCACAAGTGCGGGGCTATTTGGATAAATTGACTGAGAATCAGAGGTATGTTAATATTCATCATTGGAACATGAAGCTAAGTTTCCTTCGGGCCAGGTTAGAGCAAGACCCTGTAGATTTCCTGCAGTTGGTAACTAAACGGCCTAAGCAGGGACTGGTTAATGCGATAGGGGAGGCAGCGTCATGGCTGTTCGGTACGGTAAGCCAAGCACAACTGAAAAGGGTGCAACTGGCTATTGCTGCCCACAGACTACAGACGCAGGCCCTGAGGCATAACCATTTGCACATGATTTCCATGATGAATAGAACACGAAATATCCAGCTGCAATTAGCGAAGCATGTTGCTGTAGTCGAATCAATGATAGCCTTAGCGAGGGACGAAGCAAAGAACATGACATGACGGTGGTCTATGAGTCCAAAGAACTACCCGCCCCTTCCCCGTTGATGATCCAGGAGGATATAGGGCGCAGGGCTCAGTATTGGTATTGCACGATATAGGGCGCAGGGCTCAGTATTGGTGCTGGGTACGCTCCCGTATAGAGGGCAGTAGAGGTTACCAACAAGTGTGTGCAGTGCCGGTGCACCGGAACCATAAAAGTTGGGGACGGGCAGGGACGCTGTATAACTTGGGTGGTTATTGACAAGTTTTTCCGAGCTGTTTTTGGTAAAGGGTAATACGTATTGCGCAGGTGTATGCACTCTGGTGCGTCTGAACCATAAAGATTGGGGAGGAGCGGGGACATTGTATAAGTGCGTAGTTATGTATACGTTTCCGGGCTGTCTATTGGGGGGTACTGTTAGTTCACAGTCATTATGCACTTCTCGTGCGTCAGAACCAAAATTGAGGGGGATGAGCAGGGACGTTGTATAAATGTCAAGACAGACGGAGTTGCTCATTCCGACATAATTAACGGGTCGAAAAGTGACCAAGTTGTATGATAAATGGAGTGAGAGTTGCTCGGAACCGCTGGAGCTTGCCATAAAAGGATTTCCAGCCACCTACTCCCTAACCCTTCCCAAGCCTTTCGGTCGGGCGACGGATAGCTAACCGGGATCCTGGTAGTTGCTCGGGGTAATTGGGAATAACGGAAAATTAGGCTCCCCGCCCAACCCACAATGAACAAGTAAGGGGGGGAGGATTTAATTAAATATTATATGCCTCTCTGATTCCTGCTCGTAAGAATACAAGTATAGGGGGGGAAAGCTAATTATAGCAATTGGTCTTTCCTCGGTTTCCTGCTTGCAATAAACCCGCAGTCGCGAAGTAAGGGGGGGAGGATTTAATGTAACATTATGCGCCTCTCTGATTCCTGCTTGCATAAAACTGGCGTGGTATAGCCATGGGAAGGTCCTAGCGGCCACCTGACCCATCAGGCACAGGTTGAGCCATAGACGAGTTCGCGCCTCGGGCTGCTCCCATGATCGAACCGGACGACGCTGTCCGACAGGGACGAGTCCGCGTGTACGACAACAAGAGATAAGAGAGAAAGACGACCTGGGTAGGACGGACGGGACGGTGGCGCGCTGTGTGTCCACCGCCTCGCTCCATGTACAAGTACTCGTAGGTTAGTGTGCGGCAGGGACGGGGTCCGAGCACCAGTCAGAAAGGGTGGAAGCCAGGGAGGTGGTTGTTAGATAAGGGAGAAAAGACGACCTAGGGTAGGACGGACGGTGCGGTGACGCGACGCGTGCCCACCGATTCCCTCCATTTACATGTACTCGTGGGTTAGTGTGCGACAGGGACGTAATCCGAGCACCAGTCAGATTTTTGTGTGTGTAAAAATCCAAGGGGGTTTCTGGATAAATACAATAAGTGCAGGCGCTGATCGCGGTGCGCGTATTGCCACGATTGGGGCCCGGATCCGTTAGTCGCATCCGTACATCCAATCGGTGGTATGCGGTGCTGGACAGGCTGCGGACATGAGTGGGCTCGCGACGATGTGCACACCACGGGTGTGGGCATCGGCGGTGGGCGCCGCAGTGGGCGTTTGAGTGATTCGGGGCAGTTGATTGATTCGAGTCAGCTGATTGACTCGGGTCAGTTGATTGACCTTCGGGTCCGGGATTGACGGGGTCAATAAGTAGGAGGGTCGATGGACCATTGAGTCAGGAAAAATGATTGAGTTCATTTTGAGGGATCCTAGTCGGTGGATTGATTTGGGTCATCGGATTGATCCGGGTCATTTGATTGAACTGGGGCCGATGATTGACGGGGTCAATAAGTAGGAGGGTCGATGGACCGTTGAGGGAAGAAAAATGATTGAGTTCATTTGAGGGATTCTAGTCGGTTGATTGATTCGGGTCATCTGATTGATCCGGGTCATTTGATTGAGCTGGGGTCGATGATGGACGGGATCAATAGATTAGGAGGGTCACGGGACCATTGAGGGAGGATTCAAGTCAGTTGATTGATGCGAGTCATCTGGTTGATTTGGGCCATTCAGTTGATGGAGGATCGATGGACCAAGCAGTCGATGATTGAGGGAAGCAATCACGGCTGAGAAATAGTTGATTTGATTATCTTGTATGGTAATCGACATTGGTTGATTGGATCAATCACTGCTAGAAATATTTGACCTGATTGTCTTACACAAGATCTGACGCGTCATGGTTCCCTGCTGGTGTCATTATTCTGTCCTGCTTACCCTATTTTTAAAACTAATTTTTATATTTTTTTATCATGAGTTTTAAAGGGGGCATGGGCGCGCAAGAGAATTGGCCGACACAGCTTGGACGATGACGGGAGGATAAAAAGACATCTGGTTAAATAAAAAAGCAATATTAATTAAGGTGGGAGTAGTACTTGTGTAGATAGGTAGCAAGCTAGCCGGGTCAAAGCCACCGTCTACTTTGGGACCACCACTCTAACTGTAGATTTTGGGGCTGTTCTTGTCTAAAAACAAAAACTGTAAACAAGTAGATAGGAATGGTCCTCAAGGTGGTGGAGAACTGGAAAAAGACAGAAAACGGGAAGAAAAGCTTTAACAGTGACTAAGGGAGGAGTAGCCAATACAGTGGAGAATTTACCTAAAGTAAAATGCAAAAAGACTCTTGACAGCTCATAATTGGTACAGAGTACAGGGTCTATCGATAACTCATAATTGCTCCACTGTATGGCACTCGCTCTGGCTTAAACCGAAAACAACGTAATGTTTAAGGGCTTCCATTTTTCTTGATGGTTTTGCACAAGTAGAAATGGAAGAGGGACGTTGTAAAAATATACGGATTTTCGGTTAAGAATTATATATTGGCAAGAGAGCATTATTATTCTTAAGAGGTCGGAGTGGGACTTATGTTATGTAAACTAAAAGTAGCTAAAACTAATAGAATTCCACTCCCATGGTACATGATGCTGAGTGAGGTAAACTATATGTTATACATTATGAGTGGAGTTGATGGAAATGTATATGATGCTGAATGATGTAAACTATCTGTTATATATGATGTTTGGAGTTAATGAAAAGAGCTCCTTTGCAAGAAACAGTACATGATGATTGAAATGTTCTCTATGTGTTCATAAAGAATACAAAAGAGGAAAAGAATGATTTTACTATATACAATATCTGTAACTGTTGCAAGATCCTGTCCACCCAAGACCACCGACTGACCCACCTGCCTAATTTGCATATGTATAGAGTACACCACCTGCAGCTGGTTTGAGTGACAGCCCCTAATGGGGTGGTCACCCACCCAGTCTGTGGGGAGTGTCTCATTGGCTGGCTGAGGAATGTCCGGTCACCTGACTCCCTTGGCCTATCCTGACCACACACTAGTCTCAACTAATTAATTATTCAAGATTTTGCCTCAGACACACTGAAGGAAAATCACTCTCAGCCTGGCTCTGGAGTGAGACACACCTACTCTAGAGCAGGACCCCAGACACTCTGTCTGATGCTATCCAAATTCAGCTATTCTAATTGAGTGTACACACAGCCATAGGACTCCTGTCCCATGGGTTGTAGGCACTGTTTGCAGTATACTGGTTAAGTGACAATGAGACATAGTGTGGGCAGTATATGAGGAGTACAGGTGCTAGGTCACATGTAAGGGGGATGACAGGAGTTGCTGCCAATAAAGCACAACTTATTCACTGTTCATCCTTGTGACTAGTTTTCCTTCCTCTTTCCAGACATGGTTAAATTGATTAGGCTAATTGCATCACAGGTGAAATGAAGGGGGAGAGTTTTGTAATTACATAGGGTGCTCACAGCGGCAGAGACCCGTGTTTTTATAATTTGATTGGTCAGTGGATGTGAGCGTTTGGGTCAGTGTATGCGCTGCTGATAGACTACATCACGGTTCCAGCTGCGCGGTGCATTGTGGGATGCATCAGAGCAAAAAACAAAGCCGCGAGAAGCACATGGCACATGCTAATACACTGGGTGCAGCTATGAAATGTGCTAGTTTCAGCTCTTGTTTGAAACATAGAATACCAACTAAAAAAATATATATAATAAATTAAGATATTAATCTTTTATCCAGCATTGCATTTACATCAATATAACCAGCACATCTTATGCCATGTGCATTAGATTTAGACAAATCTAGCCACTCAGACTAGTGTTAGAGCCATAGCCATAGTCAGTTTTATTTATTTTATTCATGTTTTTATTTATATTCTATGGTTAATGACATATGTAGAAATAAAAAATGAGTAGGGTTAATCAGATAGTGGTTATATATTTCTTTGAAACAAGTTTTTATTGACACATTTGACATTTTAATATTTAGAACAAGAATTACTTCTGGCTAATCAATGGTGATGTAAACATCAGCCTGTAAAGTGACTGAAATTGTATGTCTCTTAGCTCAAAATGCTTAATTATGGAGAGTTGTGTCTTAAACATATTCATTATATTATTATATTGCATCCTTCCGTTACTGTTTATGCCACATTATTATGTATTTCTATTTATTTTGAATAAAATGCCAGTTTTGCCCGACGTGTATCGGCAAACTCAAATACGCATTTGCTTTGCTCCCAACGCCATTTTCAGCGCATGCGCAGTCGGAACCGTCATGTAGTCTATTGGTTGTGATTTGGGGGAGTGTAAGGCTCCCCTCCTCCCTCCCCCCCCCCCGACCCTTGGGGAAGCTTCGAGGTGTCCCGGTTCCCAGAAATGAACCCGAATGGGCCCCCCTGCTCATTCCAGATAATTTGTAGTATTACAATATAGGGTTGGTTGTTGGAGTTTTATCTCATGGCAACATCTAAGGTCATATCAGGACAGGTACAAAATAGGATGCAAGTTGTATGCAACCATACAAATTTCGTGAGGGAAAGGCAATTTCGTTCTCGAAATGTTATTTTGTGTCATCATCATCATGCTGTCGGTCGCGATGCGACAAAGACTGCTTTCATTACTTGACTGCCGCTCTCCATTTAGCTCTCTGCTGTGAGAGTTGCATCCATGAGTCGGTCTTAATGTCTCTCAGCTTCAGGTTTCTCTTGATGGTATCTTTGAACCGGAGACGGGGGCGCCCTCTCTTTCTGTAGCCAAAAGACAGTTGAGAATAGAGGATCTGCTTTGGTAGCCTGTCTGATGACATCCTCATGAGGTGTCCAGTCCACCGGAGATTCTTTTTTATCAGAAGATCTTCCATAGAGGGCAGCCCCATCCGTTCGAGTATTTCCTTATTCGTCACTTTGTCCTTCCAGGTTAGCCTCATGATTGAACGCAGATGTCGCATCATGAAGGCATGCAGCTTTTTCACCTGCTGTCTGTACGCTGTCCAGGCCTCGGCTCCGTATAGTAATGTGGATAGCACGATTGCGCGGTAGATCTTACCTTTGACCCGAATGGACACATGGTGGTTGTTCCAGAGTCTCTGGCGTAGTCGGCCGAAAGATGCGCTAGCCTTGGCCATCCTCCTCTGTATCTCAGCATCAATGCGTCCATCACTTGATATTGTGCATCCGAGATAGGTGAATTCCGGAACAGAGTTCAGCTTGTTTCCGTCAACCATGATCTCCTCCTCTCGGGTTCTTGTAGAGTTGGGTCCGTCTTCTTGATGTTAATTTTCAGGCCAAACTTCTTTGATGCATCGGAGAAAGCGTCCACTATTTTCTGGGTCTCTTCAGCAGAGTGGGCAACCAGTGCACTGTCATCTGCGAATAGTAGCTCTCTCACCAGTATCTGAGTAGTCTTGGTCTTCGCTCTGAAGTGTGCGACATTGAATAGGACAGCGCTCTGTCTGGACTGTATATAGATGCCATCCCCCATGTCTCGGAAAGCCT
Organism: Branchipolynoe longqiensis; assembly: GCA_030323885.1. Lineage (NCBI taxonomy): Eukaryota > Metazoa > Annelida > Polychaeta > Phyllodocida > Polynoidae > Branchipolynoe > Branchipolynoe longqiensis. The sequence goes on along the minus strand of CM059188.1, from coordinate 100,300,933 downwards.
CGTCTAGCATTGCTGATAGGAAGATGGAGAAGAGCGTGGGGGCCAGTACACAACCTTGCTTGACCCCATTGGTACCCCAAACGATTCCGAGGCTTCCCCTCCAGCACAAACATTCGCCATCATTCCTGTATGTAGAGCCTCGATCATAGTTGTGAACTTCTCTGGGCATCCGTACTTCCTCAGTAGCTGCCATAGCCCGGTCCTCCCGACTGTATCAAATGCCTTAGTGAAATCGACAAATACCATGTACAGTGGTCGGTCCTGCTCAATGCACTTTTCTTGTAGCTGTCGGAGACAAAATATCATATCCACAGTGCTCCGGTTACCTCTGAAGCCACACTGTGACTCTGGAACTACACCAGGTGTTATGTGAATAGATAGTCTGTTGAGTAGGATCCTGGCGAAGATCTTCCCTGCTATGGAAAGAAGAGAGATTCCTCTATAGTTCCCACAGTCTGTTCGATCACCTTTCTTGTAGATGGTTACAATGCTGGCATCCTTCCATGCTTGGGGTACAGAACCCTCCTCCCAGGCATTGGTGGATTAGTTGGTGCAGTCTTTTGAGCAGATTGTCTCCTCCATGCTTCCATACCTCGGCAGGAATTCCATCACCCCCAGGTGCTTTGCCATCTTTCAGGCTGGCGATTGCTCTAGCCATCTCATCCATGGTTGGAATCTCATCGAGGCATGTTTTGGTAATGCGCTGCTGGATGTTGTTCAGAGCTTCGTGATCTATGTCACCAGGGACGTTGAGTAGCTTCTGGAAGTGTTCGCTCCATCTTGCCACAACTCTCTTGCTGTCGGAAAAGGTCTCCGTTCCATCTGTTGATTTCAGGTGAACAGCTCCCTTCTTCACGGGTCCCCACACTTCCTTCAGTCCGCTGTAGAAGCCCTTCATGTTGTTTCTGTCTGCAGCTCTCTGCAGCTCCTCTGCCTTCATTTCCCACCAGTCTGACTTCAATGCACGGGTGCATTTTTGTAGCAATCTGCAGGCATCTTTGTATGCTGCAGTGGTGGATCTAGTGTTCCTGTACAACTCACAATACTGCTATGTCGGCCATGCTCTTTTAAAGGTCCTGTGGGAGCGTTATTTTTTAATGGGTGCCTCACCCCACCCCACCCCCCTGCCAGCCACACACACACACACACACACAGAGGAGGATTATATAACGTGAAGGTATCTGGGATGGGTGGGATAGCTGCATAGATGTCATCGAAATACCAATCTAATTTCCCCTCATATCATCCACCGACACACTATGCCTGGTCCTCACTCACTTGTCAGGGACCATCTATCTGTAAGTTAACCATTCCACAGACAAAGGGCAGTTTTCTGTTTTGTTGTGAAAATACACGTCACTAGTCTGCAACCCAACTGTGGAACGTGTGTCGTGGGTACAAGTGGCTAATCTGTGCCACAAGTAACCGCATACAGGAGCAATCATGCGGGAGATGTGCTTCAGCTTTAGATTTATGCACTTGGTTGTTGAGTTAGTTGTTGTGATATATGCGTAATAGATGTATAGGCATGTGGCTAATATATGATAATGAGATGCAAAGGTTTGGACAAAGGATTATGTAAATGAGATGACGTCATGGAAAGTTTAGCCGGCGGGTTCAGCGAGCCCTGGGCCGTGAATAAACCATTCAGTATCCAAAAGTCAAAGTGTTCAGACGTACTTTCACATGGTGTCAGATGAGGAAGAATGCCACCCGCTAATACACTGCCGGGTTTGTGGCCGCCTGGTCAGCTTGTCCTCAGCCACGACGCAAGATCGAACTGGATAACATGGATCAGAGCATACAACATATACGCTACTGCTGCAGGTGTCGTAATGAAGACAGGACGAGTGCAATGCTGCATCTTTCTTCATGTCGCTGGCGAGGAAGCGCAGATGGTTTTCGCCAATATGGATTTTGCTCTCGCGGATCAAGACAAGATTGCGCCACTTACGGAGGCATTTCGAAAATATTGTGTAGGCAAATGCAGTCTCATTATAACAAGATACAAGTTTAATACGCATAATCAGGCTACAGAAAATATGGCTATGTACATCACAGCATTAAGAGACAGGGTGAAGGATTGCGAATATGGTACGGTGGAGGAGTCGCTGTTGCGCGATGGGTTAGTGGCTGGTGTAAGAAATGTTAATTTACATAACAAACTGCTGAAAACTACTGAGTTAACTTTGGAAAAATGTGTCAGTATTTGTGAAATGAGTGAGTTCAGTTCGGATCTGTTGGAGGACACCAAATCAGATGTTGAGAGTAAGGAGATTGATTTTCTGAGGAACTATGCTACTGCGCATACCGGTGCACCGGCGGTTCGGTCATCGGCGACGCCATCTTGGAAATCGCCATCTTGGAATGCCAGCGGCGCCGGTGCAGTAGAATTCAAGATCCGCTGCCAGAACTGTGGATACGAACACCGCCGGGGAGTCTGCCCAGCGAAAGGCAAAGCTTGCATAGCCTGCAAGAAGATCGGGCACTTCGGTAAGGTCTGCAGGAGCAGACTTGGCAAAGTCAACGAGGCTACCGTTGAAGAGCCCGATCCTCACAATGCTGAGCAAGACCCGGATCCAGCGGAGGTCAATGTGCTGACAACAGATCTGTTCGTCGGTGCCATTGACCGCGGTGCCGAGCAAGACACCGAGCTGTGGTACGCGATCGTCCGAGTGAGCGGTTGCCCTGTCAAGTTCAAGCTCGACACCGGGTCGGAGGCGAACGTGCTGCCGAGGTACGTCTTCGACAGAGTTGCGCCGGGGCAGATGGCGAACACCAGGTGTTCGTTGGTGACGTTCTCGGGTCATCGGATCACTCCCGACGGTGAGGCATTGCTTGATGTGAACGGCAGAGACTTCAAGTTCCAAGTGGTACGGAATTCTCAGCCTATTTTGGGCAAGCAGGCTTGTGTGACATTGAACCTGCTGGCCCGTGTGGATGAGGTGCACTGCGCTGGGCCGACGAACATTTCCAAGCTGACGAACAGTCCCAGTGCCCGGGCAGAGCAGCTGGTAAGCGAATACAAAGATGTGTTTCAGGGTTTGGGTTTGATCAAGGCTAATACTATCATTCACGTTGATAAATCTGTACAACCTGTTGTTGATCTGCCTAGACGGATTCCGTTTGCTATTCAGAGTAAAGTACATAGTGAGCTTGATCGTATGGTGGAGTTAGGTGTCATAGTTGAGCAGGATGAACCTACCGAGTGGGTTAACTCCATTACTATCGTAAAAAAAACAAATAAGATAAGGATTTGTCTGGATCCGACTAAGTTGAACAAAGCGATAAAGAGAGGGCCTTTCCCTACCAAAACGATTGACGAAATTATTGCCAGAACGGCTGATGCAAAATATTTCTCAGTTTTGGATGCAATGACAGGGTATTGGCAGATAGAGCTAGATGAAGAAAGTTCGCGTCTGTGCACGTTTAATACTCCGTGGGGCCGGTACAGGTATACCCGCCTGCCTTTTGGCATCAAAACAGCCGGTGACATTTTTATTCAGGAAATGCACTGTGTCATGGGCGATATACCCGGTATCGGGATAGTCACGGACGATATTTTGGTATATGGGTCAACGGTTGAGGAACACAACGAACGGCTCCGGGCCGTGCTGGACCGAGCTAGGGCGGTTAACCTTAAATTGAACGAACCAAAATCTTTGCTATGTAAGACTACAGTGAAGCATGTAGGTCATCAACTTACCCAACAAGGTGTGAAGCCTGATCCAGACAGAATACAAGCAATAGTTGACATGCCAGAGCCGCGTGACAGACAAGGCGTCCAAAGGTTCCTGGGCATGGTTGGATATGTACATAAGTTCATACCCAACATGTCTGAGATAGCCAAACCACTATGCACGCTCCTTGCTAAGGATGTCGCATGGCACTGGCAAACCGAACAGCAGGGCGCGTTTGATAAGTTGAAGGAAAAGTTAAGAACTGCTCCTGTGTTGTCGTATTACAATGTCAAGAAACCCATTGTTATTCAAGTAGATGCTTGTCAGTCAGGTTTGGGTGCCGTGTTAATGCAAGATGACAAGCCAATCGCACTAACTCAGCATTAACTCAGCGCAGTGTGGCTATGCCACTATTGGAAAAGAAATGATCGCCATATGTTTCGGATGCCAGAGGTTTCATGACTATATCTTTGGCAAAGAAGTTCAAATTCAGACGGACCACAAGCCGTAAGTGGCGATAATGCAGAAACCAATTCATAAACTTTCGGCTAAGATGCAGAGAATGCGAATGCGGTTGCAAAATTATGATATTCAGCTATGTCATGTGAAGGGTTCTTTGATGTTTTTTGCAGACACGTTGTCCAGGGCGCATAGTGCCAAAGTAGGTCATGGTAGCCTCTTCGATGACACGTTCTGCGTTGCCGCAGTGGACATTCAATCATCAAGTTTGTTGAGTAAGATTGTCAGAGAATATGAAAAGGATGTATCCATGTCCATGTTGATCTCACACATTGAAGATGGGTGGGACACTACACGCATACAGACACTGCCGTGTCTGACACAGTACATCCCACACAGACACGAGTTAACGGTAGAAAATAATCTGGTCATGAAAGGCAATCGGGTGGTGGTTCCTCCGGGTCTCCGCAGTGAAATGATTGAGGCGTCACATGAAACGCACTTGGGTGTGATGAAATCCAAGCAGCTGGCGCGGGACTGTATGTTTTGGCCTAATATGAACAAGCAAATTGAAGATAAGGTCAGTCGATGTGACACTTGACAGAACAACCGAAAAAGTTTGCATAACGAGCCGTTGATAAATCACCCGATCGCCTGTGAACCGTATGCAAACGTCGGTGCAGACCTGTTTGAGTTAAACCATAAAAATTACCTGATAACCGTACATTATTACACAAAATATCCAGAGGTGATGCTGTTGGGCGATACGTCGTCTGTCACAGTCATTGAAGCGTTGAAGGATAATTTTGCAAGGCACGGTATTCCTAGTCAGGTTATTTCGGACAATGGTCCGCAGTTTAAGAGCCATGAGTATAGGGAGTTTACACAGCACTATGAGTTTAAGGCCCTATATTCCAGTCCACAGTATCCTCGCAGTAATGGGCAGGTAGAACGGTTTGTGCAGACGGTCAAGGACATGGTAAAGAAGTGCGAGAAGACTGGTTCGGATTTTCAGTTAGCTTTGCTGAATTATCGTAACACTCCATTGCCCGTCTTGAATGCATCTCCGGCTCAGCTGCTGATGAGCAGAAGGCTGAGGGGCAGGATGCCGATGGCGGAAGAAATGTTGGTGCCCGAAACGCAAAATCCAAAGAAAGTCCAGATGGCAAAACGGCAGCAAAGTCAGAAAGCGTTTCATGACAAGAAGTGTGGAAAGCCACACAAACCTATGAAAGTCGGACATAAAATAAAATACAAAAATCATGCTGGGGAATGGAAAAAAGCGGTTATTTTGGGTCGGACTGGTATTTCGGGGAGAGAATATCAAATTTTGAACGAGTCAGGTAATATGTTATATAGAAACCGAGTGCAGATTATCAGGGCACCTATGGGGGGGGCGACACGAGCCGGTCGGGCAAACGCAAAGTAGGTCAGCGTTGTTGCCGAATGTAAACAGTGCGGCTAATCTTAGTAGGTCAGGTCGGCTGATTAGGCCAGCGAGCAGGTTAGACCTGTAGTGGGTCAGTTTAGTTTAGGTGTGTACACGTATAGCATGTGCATGTAGGATTAAGTTATATTTTCAGCTGTGTTTTGATATTTAATGTGTGATGGACAATGTATAACGTGGAGGCATTAAGGCCGGACAGTTGAAGGACTTCAGTGCCATAGTGCGCTCGGACATTTGCAAGGACTTGTGTTTCAGTTAAGTATGCATATATTTTGATGGTACATTCGTTTGACTGGTATGTTGATATGTGTTTATGGTTATTTTGAAACATTTCATGTTTCAGAAATACTTTGAGGGGGGGATGTGATATATGCGTAATAGACGTATAGGCATGTGGCTAATATATGATGAGATGCAAAGGTTTGGACAAAGGATTATGTAAATGAGATGACATCATGGAAAGTTTAGCCGGCGGGTTCAGCGAGCCCTAGGCCGTGAATAAACCATTCAGTATCCAGAAGTCAAAGTGTTCAGACGTACTTTCACAGTTGTAACACTTGCCCTTGAGGTTTTTGTTCGTTCCTTTGTTATTGTTTTATGTGGTGGGGGTGGGGGTGGAGAGGGGCAGCTGGATGAACATGACTTGGCCAGTAGAAAATAGTAGGACCAGACTACTTATACATTAGTAGGTCAGTCCACACCACGTGACCATCGGGAGATGGCAATCTGGATCATAGCCACGGGAATTTTGGAAAGCTAGCTGAAATTATTTTGGGTTCTTTCAGTTCAAATTGCTCTAAAACTAGCCATGTTTCATCAAAGTTACTTCAGAATATTGAATAGTAGAGTATGATGGTCAGCCTAGTATCTTTATCTCAAAAACAAACAAAAATTCAAAGGCCATCGGACTATGCAATTTTAAACTACATGTTTTATTATATTCTTCAACTTAGAAGTAGCGGGGAAATATGAAGCCATATATAAAGAATGAGTGTTGCTTCTTAGTTTGTGAACTTAGGCTCTCATATCATTTCCACACTTTTTCGACAGCTTTTATATAGGGCTGATATTCACCCGTGTACTGCAGTACATGGCGAATCCTTTATCTAGAGAGGCACATGATGTTGTGCATATGAATAGATGTGTTGTAGGCCTATGACTGACTTGATTGAACCGCCTTGGTCACGCGCCTCCGCACTCACGTGACCAGCACCTGACCACCCCGCCGGTGTTGCAGTTTCCGCGGCACACCAGTTTGCGAGAGACACATCGCTTCTGCGCATGCGTAAAAATCGAACAGCATCGTCACTAACCTTATAAATTTATTATGTTTTTGATAAAGATGTTTTCTATGTGTACCAAGCGATTTGTTTCTAGGTGGTGTGGTTTTAGAGATATTTCACTTTTGCTGTATTTTCTGTATGCAGATTGCTCACGGCCATTGACAATGCCTTGAGTTTGATTGTACGCACAGTGCAAAACATTAGTTTTATTCAAAATTAATAGAAATCAAGAAGCCTAACCTTATAAATTTAATATAATCTTTTTGGTAAAGATGTTTTTCTATATGTGTACCAAGCAGTTTGTTTCTAGGTGGTGTAATTTGAGAGATATTTGACTTTTTCTGTATGAAGATTTGCTCATGGCCATTGACAATGCATTTGAATGGATGTGTCCCTCGCAAACTGGTGTGCCGCGGAAACTGCAACACCTGGTCGGTCCACATAGGCCGTAAATGATTAACACGACCTGGCCGACTCCGGTCACCCGAGTCGTCAAAATTTCAAATCGAACATGGCGAGTAGTCGACAGATACACGTGCCGTGTGCAAAACGATCCGACCCCAGTAATCCACCTCTTGGCTGGGGTTGGCTACGACCGATGACGTCACATTTATGCTGGTACCGTCCTGCAGGATAACAGCCACCAGTACCAGTCACACATGTTTTTTTAGGGTAATAACATAGATTAATGAAATGGAAATATAACTAAACTATGCCATCATAAAACACTTTATATCCTATTTTGCTGTAATTATATCGGTTATTAAAAAAAAAAAGTTTTGGATTAAGCCACCATTTTGTCCACCCCAAGCGTGGAGAAGCGTATTCCATTATTCAACCAGTCTGTAGGATGTGTGCATGTGCCAAAAAGTGGCTCGGGTGACCCGAGTTGAATAATCGATTACGCTCATGGGGTGATAAAAATAGTCAACTTAGAATGTGAAATGCAGTGAGTTTGTCAGTTTAAATGTGTCAAAACCGTATTGTTTTAAATTCACTGGTATGCTCATTTCACGTGTTTACATTTCTTTCCTGCAGGCCTAGTTGGTCTCTAACTGTATTAATATTACCACAGATTGTTTGGAACTGGGTTATATTTGTGATTTGCTTTGGAAACATCACATGGGCCATAGAATGACAACTACATAATTAACTGGAGATCGAGTGCAGTTGACCATTTGATAACTTTAAACATGATGAAAATGATCATGCAATTGCCACCCCTACACCTTGATTCACCTTCTAAGAATTTCCCCGAGGAAGTCACTAACTACCAGACCACACCAGTTCATGAGTTGGTAGGCCTACTAAATAACAGTGAATGGTTACGAAGTGTTGACCTACAGGAGAGCGACTCCTCTCTTTTAAGAGTAGCATGGTTAAGCACGGCTTAATCCAGTAGTAATCAGTATGGTAGTGAAATTGAAACAGCAGAACAAAATTAAAAACAACATTCAAATGGATATGAACATGTTAAAAGATGCAAAATACAGAACTAAGTATAATGTCTCTGTTCATAACAAATTCAGTGTACTGATGAATGAAGAAACTCCTCAGAGAGAGTATAACAACATTGAAATGGAATGGGAAGCTCTCAGAGAAAGCATGGTCAAGTCAGCAGAGGAGGTGTTACCAAATAAAAAACGAGAGACAAAGCAATCATGGATGACGCAAACCATACTAGAAAAGATGGCAGAAAGGAAGAAAGTGAAAACCACTGATCCACCTAAATACAAACACCTGAAGAATGAAATAGAAGATGAATGCAAAAAAGCTAAAGATGAATGGTGGAATAAGAAGTGTGAAGTAGTGGAACAACTTGAGTCTCAACATCGTTCAAGAGAGATGCACAAGAAAGTGAAAGAGATAACGGGTCAAGGATACAGACAGAGAAGCAGTAAATGTATCAAGAACAAAGACGGCAAAATGCTCTTTGAAGAAGATGAAATAAAGTCCAGATGGGAAGAATATGTAAACGAACTATACAATGATGACAGAGGGAACCCACCCACAATTGAGAAAGAAGATGGGAATATTATATTAGTATCAGAGGTTGAGAAGGCTATCAATGATCTAAAGGCAGGTAAGGCTCCTGGAAGTGACCAAGTAACATCAGAAATGATAAAAGGACTAGATGAAGTGGGGATTCAAATCATTCATAAGCTAGTAACTGACATCTATGAGACTGGATTTATACCATTGAATATGGATGAATCCATATTTGTACGACTCCCAAAGAAGCTAAAACCAACATTGTGTACTGAGTACAGAACACTAAGCCTGATGAGTCATATGTTGAAGATGATCCTGAAAATAATTTTACTGAGAAACAGACAGAAAATTGAAGAACAAATCAGTAACGTACAAAGTGGGTTTATATCTGGAAGAGGTACACGTGAAGGGATTTTCAATATGAGAATGATTTGTGAACGTTATTGTGAAGTGAACCAGGATGTTTATGCCTGCTTTATTGACTATGAGAAGGCCTTTGACCAAGTCAATCATGAACTGTTAATCAAATGTTTACAAGATATTGGTGTCAATGGCAAAGACATTAAACTAATTGTGAACTTATACTGGACACAACGTGCATTTATAAAAATGGAGCAGGGCCTATCAGATGAAGTTATGATTAAACGAGGAGTTCGACAGGGGTGTGTATTGTCACCATGTCTATTTAACCTGTACACAGAGATGATTTTCAGACACATTGAAGATTGCAAGGGAGTGACAATAGGTGGCATGAACATCAACAATCTTAGATATGCCGATGACAGTGTAATACTAGCAGACAGTGAGAAAAACCTACAAGATATAGTGAATAGAATCAATAAAGCTGGAATACTATTCAACATGAAGATGAATGCCAGGAAGACCAAAACAATGGTTATAAGTAAAAAGACAGATAAACCAAATGTCAATATAATCATAGATGGCACAAACATAGAACAAGTATCCGAATTCATATATCTCGGACAAAAGATTACAAATGATGGGAGATGTGAGGAAGAAATTAAAAGAAGGATAACAATAGCCCGAACAACATTCTCCAAAATGTATAGAGTGTTAACATCAAGTAAGATATTAATACAAACAAGGAAGCGTATTCTTCAGTGTTATGTGTGGTCTACTCTAATGTATGGGGCAGAGACATGGACAATCTCTAAGAAAATGTACAAACGTTTAGCAGCATTTGAGATGTGGACTTATCGAAGGATGATGAAAATATCATGGACAAAGAAGATCACCAACAAAGAAGTTCTCAGAAAAATTAAAAATAAGAAAAGCTTGTTTGCCACTATACAGACAAAGAAACTTATTTATTTTGGCCACATCATTCGTCAGAGTTCAATATACCGTACATTGTTGGAAGGGAAGGTGAATGGCAGCAGAGGGAGAGGGAGACCAAGAACATCATGGTTTACAAATATTTCACAGTGGACAGGCTTGAATTATTCACAGTCTATCAGAACAGCACAACATCGGGACAAGTGGAGAACCATTGCATCCAACCCTCGACTAGAGGATGGAACTATTGATTGATTGATTGATTGATGGTTTAGCAAGTATCGTTCCCTTCTCGCATCGGTTATAGAATGAACGAATTTGTGATGGAAGGCAGCATTTCTGATCCTGGATCCAGGCAGTGTGATGAGTTCACATGAAGTTATGAATTGGATACGCACGCTTTGGGAGTTAGTAGTCATTTTACGGTAGGTGGCGCCACCAAACCTATGAGTCACGGTCCAGAGGTGAAGCAGTGTGGTGTCATCTTGGTAGTCGGAATCCGTACTACACACACCTCCCATTATGTCGGTAGCGGTCCTGGGTCTTGAAGTGTAAGTAGTGTGCCAGTTTTGCATTGAACCCTCTGATTGGCTATCAGTTCCGAACATGTTTGTTAAACTACAGGAGATTGGAAATCACGTCAGTCTGTTGGAGTCCGTACCAGTTTCAAACAACACGATAAGAAATTGTCAGTGGTCGTCACTTCGTAGTTGTGATATAGGTAGGTATTTCTCTTTCTTCTTGTAATCAAACGAAGCAAGATAATTGAATACAAAGCATGTCGAATTTGGGCGACAAGTCGCATTTCATTAGGACAAAGCGACCCCATATTACTCTTACCGCTCCTAAATATTGAACGTTGTGAGTTGGTTTTTCGGAAAGATATTCTGGAGATCGAAAAGGTTCAGAGAAGTGCAACGAAATTAGTTGCAGTTATAAAGGATTTACCCTATGAACAAAGGCTTAGGGAATTGAAACTTCCTAACCTTTCCTACAGCAGGAAAAGAACTGACATAATTGAAATATTTAAAATTATGAAAGGTTTTGATAAAATAGATATGAACCAATTTTTCACCTTGAATAAAACTCAGCCGCCGGTGTAGCAGGAAATCGCAAACCCTGTAAATCGCAAACCCCCACTTGTGATTTCCTAGGAAATCGCAAACCCCCATGCCATATATGGGCATGGGGGGTTTGCGATTTCCTAGGAAATCGCATATCCCCCCTGGAGATCGCAAACCCCCCATTCTGAGTGTTAGCCTTACCATGATCTGGTAAGGCTAACACTGGCACTGACACTCAGAATATCCCAACTTTCACTATTATCTCTGTTTTTAATACTTTCAGATAAAATTGCTCTTAGGTTAAATTAAATACCTCAGATCTTCCTCTTCAATCGCGCATTGAGATATTTTTAATCGATTCGATGAAAGTTTTTTTATTTATTTTACAAAAATAAATGCTCCCCATAGACATAGCATTGCCGCAGCACACATCACGGCGTATTTTACCCTACTGCTAATATCTCTGCCGTTACGGCGGTAGCCTTAATAACGCTTCGAATTTAGGGTTAATTTAATGAAATTTCACGATTTGAGTATGTAATTCTGTTAAATATGGTCGCATTGAATAGATTTGGCCCGAATCAGTCCCAAAACCCAGGGGGGTTTGCGATTTCCGGGGGGGGTTTGTGATTTCCTAGTAAATCGCAAACCCCGGGGTGTGCAATTTCCAGGGGTTTGCGATTTACTGCCACACCGGTATGCGAATAACACGGCGATTTCACGCGATTCGCTAGTTCCACGGGCTTGCGCGGAGCACTGCGCGGTGCGAAATAGACTCTCATGGTACTTCTCTCTTGCACCCTTTATTTTAGGACTACCAGGAATTCAACCATATGGATGATTTAGTTCACATTTTGCTCTACTGCTACATCCAAAAATATTTGCTGTCCGCTTTATAGAAGTGACAAAAAATCTTTATTCAAATTTATGTCTGTTTAAATCACTGGAATTCTACCTGAAGGTGAGTTTTACTAATTTTGAAATTAGTTTATTTGGTTTCTTTATATACTTCTCTATCTTAGGATGAAATTTGGTGTTAATGTGAGGACGGGAACAGTGCTTTTGAGGGCAGATAAAAAGGTGTGTCTGTCAGAAGACACGCGAAAAACGTGGCGCTTTCACGGTGCCCGAGGCGCCGATAAAGAGGGCTTAAGCGGTGCGCATTAGACTCATGTTACTTGTCTCTTGCAAGCTTTATTTTAGGACAACCAGGAATTCAACCATATGGATGATTTAGTTCACATTTTGCTCTACTGCTACATCCAAAAATATTTGCTGTCCGATTTATAGAAGTGACAAAAAATCTTTATTCAAATTTATGTCTGTTTATGTCACTTGAATACTATCTAAAGGTAAGTTTTTATATTTTTGAAATTAGTTTATTTTGTTTCTTTGTATACTTCTCTATATTACTTTATTAGGGTGTAATTTGGTGTCAATCTGAGGACAGGAACAGTGATTTTGAGGGCAGATGAAAAGGTGTGTGGTAGAAATACTGGACTGACAGGTCACAGAATTCAACAGGTTTTCCATTGAAACAATGGGCCAAAATTACCCATAAAAAACGCTTTATAAAGTGTCACAACTTCTTTGATAATTGTCACAGGATGATGATTTAGGTATCATTAGAAAGGACTTTCCAATACCTTTGCAATGATGTATTTTATGTTGGAATCTGTTAAGTTTGAAATTTTTTGTCACATACCTCTTTTATTAAAAGAGAAGGCAGTCAGGGGGCCAATTCTGATACTCTCAAACTAGTAAAACCCAGAGCCATTTCAAAGTTAAAGTGGCTAGCTATACGTCGCGGCGACAGGAACTGTACTCCGACAAATGCTCTCCAAGCACAACCTTGTTTAGTTTTTATGTTTAAAGAACCAAATATGTGTGGGGAGAGTAGGGGACCTACTTCACCACCAGAAGTGGGTCAGTTCTGAGGCTGGGACTAGCTGGCAGCTGTAGCCTGTTGTTTTAAAAATGGCTGGGTGAGTGGAGAGAAGGGAGAGTAAAACTGGGGTATTTTCAATCTTCTTTAGAGTAGTTCAATCAGGAAATATATTTGTGTAATGTAAAATATATGTTAGTACAATTACATTGCATAATTCACTGAGAAACAGATATATAGATGAAAAACAGTTCTGGAGTATAATATGGTGTTTGAACCCACACCACCAAACAGCTTCAGATTACAAGTTCAACACTCTAAGCACTAGGTCATGGAGACCAGACATGTCACCTGATTACTCCTCTCAGTTCAGGCTATTTGTGTATAGGACGTCACATATACAAGTATGTGTATGTTTGTTGTGTATGTTTGTTTTGTTTGTTGTTTCACATCCTAGCAACATCTAAGGTCATATCAGGACAGGTACCAACTTGTGACACTGCGCACTCATGGCGACTATAATGCTGCCCTACTGGAATACCAGGCCGCCAGTACCATGACCTGATATCCCACTCAGTCACATTATCCTGACACTGAGCCAACCAGTCCTTGTCCTATCCTAATAATACAGAGTGCCAGACTAGGAAGCAACAAGTATCAATTTTTAAGTCATTGGTTTCACTCGACCAGGATTCGAACCCATGACCCAACGATCTACCAACACAGGAGACAGATGCTCTAACTCATTCGGCCATCCCGTCTGGTCATGTATGTATGTTTTGCGTGCATCCGTTTGAAATTTGTCAGTAAAGCTGCAAACACACTGGACGCATTTCTGGCATGGGCGTCAAGCGTTGCGCATGCGTAAAAAATCAAAATGTGTGTAATAAAGAGAAGCCGAACACATACATACATTTTGATTTTTGATGGACGCACGATGCAAAACGTATATAATGTATACATATATACATACATTTTACCTCGTTATACAATTTAGTCTACATACAAGCAAATACGCAGTAAGTATAATAAAAACTGTGGTTAGCTTAATTATGATGCATTAGAGCATCATTATGGAAAGTTTAGACTTTCTTTGGTCCATTTTGGACGAGTTATTTGGTTATAAAAAACCAAGGATAGAATTCCTTCTCGAAGGAACGAAACCGATTATTAGCGGTTCTGTCAACACCCGAGTCACCGTGTGATTATGGGTAGAGATGTGGGCTCTGCCTCGTCTCCTGTGGAAATTCTCTCGTACTCTAATAGAGAGTAATGTTGGAGATGCTCCTTGGTTTCTTTTATAGACTCCCCACAAACTTTTTCAGGCGTTTCTCCGAGTTTCGTAGCATTTTCTCCAACTTGTTGACGTAGTAGTCACAGGTGGGAGAAGTGTGCGGAACAGAGGGATGGGCGGGACGATACACTGGTCCCGACCCCGCGTAAGGTTTGGGCTTGACCCACAACCCACGCACAAATTTAGCTTATTACGCCTGTGTTATAACGGTATAAACACATTCTCTAACACCACTAGATGTCCAAATGAGTTTGAAACAACCATATTGTGACATATATATATACCGGGACTGACCAAAAATCTTTGTTTCAGTTTCCGATGGCCACGAAGCGGAGTAAGCGCGGTGCAGCAGCAGCCGAGGGGCGTGTTCCGAGTGGATTGGACGAGGAGTACGACTCCTCACCCGTGTTGTCGGCAGTGCCTTCGACACAGCCCAGGGCGCATATTCTTTCCGAGGAGGACATAGTGCCTGACGGCGGCGCGGCTCAAAATTGGGAGACGCGGTTTGCGGCGATGGAGAGTCATATTATGGCTCTCAAACCACCGGTGTCTCGTAAACGGCGAATGCCGAGTGTCCAAGATGAGTCATCATTTGAGGATTTCTCGGAGACAGACTCAGCGATGGAGCTTAAGGCTCCTCCTCCTCCTTCTCCTAAACGGAGGAAGAAGAAGAAACATCATTTCTTCTGGTGATGATTTCACCAAGGAACGGGGGAAGACTGGACTTTGCAAAAAGCGGAAGACCAAGTCCAAGAAGAAGAAGAAGAAGAAGAGGAAAGATTCTTCTTCTTCCGATTCTTCCACAGATTCCACTTCCACGGAGTCGGACTCAGACACACAATATGAAGGTGCCTATGCTGCCATTGGTGGCAAAGTGGCTAAGAAAGTGGAGAAGCCAAAGGCTAAGCGTGTGAAAACCACTACGCTTATGCGCGAGAACATTAATGGCCATTTCCGCACGTTTAAACCGGCGGAGATTATTTCCAAGTTAGGAGATGAGTTAACAGGCATTAAAGGTGTTCCCAACTCCATCATTAAGGAGATTGATCGAGATGTCAATATGACGGATGACCGTAAGAGATTTGAGGGTGTGTTGCACACACCCTAACAGCTATTGCTCCTGTGGCAAATAGAATGCAAAGAGAAAATAAGTTCTCGTCTTTGGCTAAGACGATGGACAAAGGAATTGCATTGTTGGCGGCGGCAGGTAATTACCTGTCGTATCGAAGATATGAAAATGTCTTCAAGTCGGTTTGCACAGATGCTGGCAAAGAAGTGGCTCGCTCAAAGAAGATTACGGATAATGATGGGAAAGAGTTTACGCTCTTTCTCGCTCCAGAGCCGATTAAAGGGAAACCTTTAGATAACACGAAAATGTTTGGCGGTCAACTACAATACCTCTATAAAGAGGTAGAAACTGCAGCCAAGAGTGGCAAAAACATGGATGGTAAGAAGAAACAGGAAACTGCTCGTTTCAAAAGGTCACGAGGGGATTTTCGTCCACGGCGGTTCACCAGGGGAACCAGACCGGGCTCAAACTTCGGTCAAGCTTTTCTGGGCCGGGGCGCTCGCTCAGGCTGGACCGACAACACCGCACGGCCACTAGGCCCAGGCGTCAACTCGCCGAGACCCTTCCCCAGGGGCGGGTCCAAGTAGATGTCGAAACACAGACGTTACAAGTCCTTGCAGCCTCTAAAACCACACAAACTGTAAGCAACTTTGTGGCTGGTAATATTAATAATCATATTTCTGAGTGGCACAAAATTACTAGTGACCAAGAAATTTTACAAATAGTTAGGGGTGTTCACATTCCCTTCACACAAATTCCGGTACAAGGCAGGATACCTTTTCCTTATAACATTGAACCGGTTGAACGAGAGGCACTAACTAAACAGGTACAAAAATTCTTTGAGAAAGGAATTATACAAAAAGTGACATACTGTTCAGGAGAGTTTATTTCAAACATCTTCTCGAGACCAAAGCCGAATGGCGAGGTTCGAATGATCCTGGATTTAACAATTCTTAATAAATTGGTTGAATATCGACATTTTAAAATGTTCTTGCTAGATACGGCACGAGATCTGATTACGCCAGATGCGTGGATGGCTAGTGTTGATTTACAAGATGCATATTATACGCTTCCCATAAGGGAAAAAGACCGGAAATTTCTTCGGTTTCTTTGGGATAACCAACTCTATGAGTTTACCTGCATGCCGAATGGTTTAGCTTGTGCTCCTCGTTTATTCACTAAACTGCTTAAACCTGTTTTCTCAGTAATGGCGCGAAAGGGTCATATAATGTTTCCATACATAGATGATTCCTTTATTATAGCATCAACACAAATTGATTGTGTGAATGCAGTCTTGGATTTATGTGCATTACTCACTAAACTGGGGTTTTATGTACATCCACAAAAGTCAGTGCTTAAACCAACAAAACAACTCAAATGTTTAGGGTTTATTCTGGATACACAGTCTCTTACAGTGTCGATAACAGAACAAAAACTAATTAAGTTTATGAATACAGCGACCCAGCTTATTAAGTTACCAAAACCTAAAATTAGACAGGTCGCAGTCCTTATTGGGATAATGATATCGTATGCACCCGCTATTCTATACGGGAAGGTCCATATTAAATCTCTAGAAATAGATAAAAATTTAGCGTTAACACGAACTAAAGGGAATTTTGAGCAAAAGATGTTTATTTCGCAAGAAGGGCTACAGGATATTGGATGGTGGATGCAACACATAGCAAGTTCACCAAATCCAATCCGCATGGCGGAACCTAATACGGTAATTACTACTGATGCTTCGTTAGAAGGTTGGGGACCTCATCGAGATGGGGTCACAACAGGAGGTAGATGGCTTGATGATGAAAAATCAGACCATATTAATGCACTAGAATTGCGTGCTATTTATCTGGGCTTATGTAGTCTAGTAAAGATAAATAAATCACAAGTTAGAATACTAACTGATAATACTACTGCCATGGCATATATTCGTAACATGGGTGGAACCAAATCAAAGCCTTGCAATCAGTTGTCTAAACTGATTTGGAACTGGGCACAGGCTCAACAAGTCTGGCTGACTGTAGTGCATATTCCAGGGTCACAAAATACACTTGCAGACAATAAAAGTAGAAATTTCCATGACCATTTAGAATGGTCTCTCTCTACACCTTTGTTTAACTTCATTTGCGAAAAATGGGGTACACCTAAAGTTGACTTGTTTGCATCACGAAATAATAACAAATTACCTTGTTATGTTTCTTGGCATCCTGAACCGGAGGCTTGGAAAGTAGATGCATTTGCTATTACCTGGGAAAATAATTATTTTTATATTTTCCCACCGTTTAGCATTATCAGCCGAGTTGTAAGGAAAATCGGCTTGAAAGGGACACATGCTATACTGGTGGTGCCCGATTGGGACACGCAACCTTGGCTGCCAGCAGTTTCACAACTGGCAAAAGAACATATACGATTCCCAAGAAAACTCGGGAATCTGACGCACCACGGACCGCTAGTGGTTCACGGCAACGTGTCAACGACGCCCCTATTGGCATTCCTTTTCTAAGGAAACAGCTGCAGCAATTTGGATTGGATAAAATTACTGAGAATAGGATAGTATCTGATGCCTGGAGGCCAGGAACGGTCAAAATGTACACAACGTATTTAAAGAAATGGGGTGTACATTGTCTGTTAATGAAAGTCAAGCCAACAAATCCAACAGTTTCACAAGTAGCTCGTTTTCTTCGCTCTCTAGAGGATGAAGGACTATCCTTTGGGTCGATCAATGCGGCAAGATGTGCGTTATCAATCATATTACCTAGAATTGATGGCGAAACAGTTGGAAAACATTATGTTATTTGTTATTTACTTCGGTCAATTTATCAAAGGAATCCTCCTAAACCAAAGTATAGTCGGTTTTGGGATGTTTCTATAGTATTTAAGTTGTTTCAGGCTTGGCCTCACAACTCGTGGTTAGATATAAAACAATTAGGTTTTAAGGTCGCGGTCCTGTTATTATTAGTAATGGGACACAGAGGACAGACGATTGTTGCTTTATCCTTAACTGGATTAGAAATAGACAAGAAACAAGCTACGTTTGATTTTGCTCAAACCGAACACGTTAGGTGACCCTTTATCTACGGTTCACTTAGACTGCTTTCCGGGTGATCGGAAATTATGTGTTGTGTCAGCCATACAGGCTTATATATCTAAGACAAAGGATTTACGTGCATCACAACAACTATTAGTGAGCTTTATAAAGCCACATAAAGCAATTTCACGAGACACCCTTGCCAGATGGACAATTACGGTGTTGAAATTGGCTGGAGTGGATACGGGCAAATACTCTTCCCACTCAACTAGAGGTGCCATGGTCTCCAAGGCACGGTTGCTAGGTATTTCTGTGAAAAGAATACTAGCGCATGCAGGCTGGAAGATGGCTAAGTCGTTTGCAAAACATTACGACAAACGACTAGAAAAGCCTACCGGCATTGCAAAGCGCCTGCTCGCCAACTAACAAGAATAGGTGAGAACAAAAACGTTGAATATTATAATAAGAATGGATGATATTAAGGATAAAAATGAATTATGTAAAGGTCTCCCTAGCCTGAGGCTGTATACCGAGGTAAAATAGTATAGTTATACGAATCTTACCTGGGTATAGATGATGGATAACTGTTGTTTTCCAGAGGTATAAGCCTCGGGTAGACGTGGCTAGGGCCCACCCACCACGCCCTGCCACGTCTATCCCGTTGGTGTGCCATTACGGGAAAATCATAGTATCCATTGTATTGAAAGATCATTTTTATCCTGAATAGGTAGGTTAAAATTGCTGGTACCTCACGTGCTCCCTTCTCCCTAGCCCACGTCTACCCGAGGCTTATACCTCGGGAAAACAACAGTTATCCATCATCTATACCCAGGTAAGATTCGTATAACTATACTATACATACATACATACATACGTACGTACATACATACATACATACATACATACATACATACATACATACATACATACATACATACATACATACATACACACCTTGTATATATATGTGACATCCTATAGACAAATAGCCTGAACTGAGAGTAGTAATCATGTGTGGTCTCCCTCGCCTACTGGTTACAGTGTTGAACTTGTAATATGAAGTTGTTTGGTGGTGTGGGTTCAAACCCATACACTCCAGAACCTTTTTTACATTCAACAAAAAACGTTTTTCATCTATATCTGTTTCTCATTGAATTATGCAATGTAATTCTACTAACATATATTTTACATTACGCAAATATATTTCCTGATTGAACTACTCTAAAGAAGATTGAAAATGCCTCAGTTTTACCCTCCCTTCTCTCCACTGACCCAGCCATTGTCACAACAATCTAGGTCACTCTACACCACCAAGTGGAAAGGTTCAGTACTATGCATGCACCACCTGTGTCACAAATCTGAACTATTCCAAGTTTGTTTGTTTTCCCGACGACATATAGCTAGTCACTTTAAGGTTACGGCAACAGTTTCTTAAACATGATCATAAATATATGGAACAGTCTCCCACAAAATGTTATTTATGCCAAGTCAATAAATTCATTCAAGAATAGATTAGAAAAAGCATGGGCTGATGATCCATGGAAAGTTGACCCCTTATTCAACACATGCTACTAATTATAGCTTGTGTTGCTTATTTACTTGCACTCAAGCAAAAATGAGAGACAAATAAGTGTTCACACTTCCTTTCTACCATTCGCTATTTTGGTTAGTTTTGCGTTGCCTTTGGATAGGTACGCGAAAAACACGCCACTTTCACGCTACTCGTGTGTCCCACGGTGCATGCCTGGTGCACACCTGACTATGTTTTTCCATCTCACTTGCAACCTTTATTTTAGGACTACCAGGAATGCAACCATATGGATGATATAATTCACATTTTGCACCACTTCTACATCCAAAAATATTTGCTGTCTGATTTATAGAAATGAAAAAAATCTTTATTCAAATTTATGTCTGTTAAAGTCACTGGAATACTACCTGAAGGTAAGTTTTGATATTTTTGAAACTAGTTTATTTTGTTTCTTTATATACTTCTCCATATTAGGGTTTAATTTGGTGTCAATTTGAGCACCGGAACATTGATTTTGAGGGCGGGTAAAAAGGTGTGTCTGGTAATAAGTATGTGACAACAATTTTCAAAGTCAACAGATTCCAACACAAAATATATATCATTGCAAAGGTATTGGAAACTCCTTTCTAATGATACCTAAATCATCTGTGACAATTATCAAGGAAGTTGTGACACTTTATAAAGCATTAGATTTTTTTTACAAATGCCAAGACTCATGAGTTAGGTATGTGACAACAAATTTCAAAGTCAACAGATTCCAACATAAAATATATCATTGCAAAGTTATTGGAAAGTCCTTTCTAATGATACCTAAATCATCATTCTGTGACAAATATCAAGGAAGTTGACATTTTATAAAGCGTTTTTTTTATGGGTAATTTTGGTCCATTGTTTCAACGGAAAACCAGTTGAATTCTGTGACCCATCTCATGACTCATGACAAGTGAGAATAAGTACGGGCAAGTATAATATGGGACAATTTTGGACTGAAAACGGGCACCTGAGTCTGACACTCACCTCCACCTCGCGCAACTTTGGCTTGCACTCCTCCGCCAATTTGTGTGTGTGTGTGTTGTTCTTGTTTTACGTCCTAGCTACATTTAAGGTCATATCAGTACGGGGCTCTGCCAATAATAATGTAAATTTAATAGTAATACACCGTATGACTGTCATTCTACAGGAATGGACCGTCTCTGTGATTTCGTGGATTTCCACGATTTTTTATATTTACCGATTAATATTAAACAAAATGCTAAGGAATCAAGATGTATATATATATATATTTTACCTCGGTACTAAGCCGCAGGCTACTCGTAGCCGAGGGAGAAGGAAGCACGTCTGGGTCCAGGAATTAGCATAATCAACTCACGACGGGAGGACGTTCGTTGAGTTGCTCCGGTAGATTTTTCATCTACGACAATATAAATACTGTAATTATTGGTTAAATTTAGGTGCAATTTGGTTGTGATACCTTATAGCATCTTTTGAAACAGTTTTGATTACTAACTTTTATGGGTGTTTTACTTTTGTGAAACATCGATAGAACAAAGCAACCATTTTTTCCTTTGTTCTACAAGCCGCCCGTTGCCGAACGGAGAGCGATGTTGGCTGGAGCCACATCACGTTTGGATTTTTCGTTGGTTTCTTTTATGGATTCACGTTGGAAATTAATCCTGGGTTTCTTTTATGGATTCCACACATTTCTTTGGCGTACCTCTGAGTTTCATAGCATTTTCTCCAACTTGCTGCCGCAGGAGGGAGAAGTGTACATAACAGAGAGTGTGGGAGGGACCGATACACTGGTCACTATCCGTCGTTTGGTTTCGGTTTCTATACCATTAGCCTACAATATTACATATTAGCTCATTCACGTCTGTGTTGAGTCGGTTTAAATAGGTTCTCTACAACACTACTAGATGCACAATTATATTGGTTTGCATAACCTGTTGTAACATTTGGTCGATGATTCCGGTTTATAGTAACTTTCTTTCGATTGTTCCGATGGCTACGAAGCGGAGTAAGACGGCACCTCCAGCTGCTGCAGCAGGCCGCCCGGCTGACTACTACGACTCGTTGACAGTACCTCCATCCCCTCAGCCCGGGGCACACATCATTTCGGATCCGGAGAGGGAACGCGAGTCGGAGGTACTGACAGTAGTACCTTCGGACTGGGAGGCTCGCTTGAACACAATGATGGAGATGAAGCAACAACAGCTACAAACTCAACCTTGCGGAAGGAAAAGGCCGAATCCCCTGGAGGTAGACTCTGATTGGGAGGACATCTCAGAGGATGATAAATTCATGGAGACAGACTCAGCGCCGGAAGCTACCATCACGGTCGCCAAAAACAGTTCATCCCATACACAAATAGCCTGAACTGAGAGTAGTAATCATGTGTCACAAACTGATCAGATAGTCTTACATCTCCTAACCCATGAGACAGACGGCCTTGATATCTACGGACACTCCAGCTACGGATCTCCAAATCATTAACTCACCCCCATCTACCAATATAACTTATACTCACTCTATGCAACAGTCAATTACTTGGAAAATAGTCATTGATATGACATTATTACTTTATTCCATTACAGGTGGGATAACAACTTTAACTTTTATAACTAATCTTATGCTGGCAACAGACAGGGCAGTAACAAATTTACTGGGGAGACAGGTTCTTAGGTTTGTGCGCGCTGGGACCACAACTGGGGGCAATTATTGGCCAGGCTTCCTCTGAACAACCTGAAGGGTCTGCCAGGCTTTAAAATAGGACACCTTAATGTACGTAGTCTAACCCATAAAATTGAACAACTAAGAATGGACCTGCCATGGTCAGGACTTGATATTTTTACAGTATCAGAAACATGGCTAAACAGCCACATTGAGGAAAAGTATCATGAGACAATTTGCCACAGAACGTGAACTGCAACAGATGATTAACAAAACTACTAGAAGCACACAAACCTCAAATACAACAATTGACCTGGCTTTTACAAATATAAAATATTGTACTACATCCGGTATCCTCAACTACAACATAAGTGATAACAAACCTATTTATATAATATTTAAAAAAAAAAACAAGGAATGACAAACAAACCACATCACACTGGGACCGTTCATATAGAAACTGCACCTATGAGGACCTTTCAACCACATTACGGGGATTTGCTACCAATGAAATATTTTATGAGCAAGATCCGAACAAGTGCTGGGACATGTTAGAAGCTATCAGTGATAGAGCTGGTGACAAACTTTGCCCAATGATTGAACTGAGAATAAGAAAAAACACAGCTAAATACTTAAATGACGAATTACAAGAACTACAAGATCAGGACTACTTTTGCCCCAAAGGCTGAATTAACCAAAGACCCAGGGGATACATTCATAGCCAAATGCTTAACTAGAAAGGCCAGGACTGAGGTTCAAAAGGCAAAATCAAGGTACTATCTTGACCAAGCCATCATTCACAACCAAAACTCCAAGAAATTTTGGTATGAACTAGATCAAATAGAGCCTGATCCCAAGCCAAAAATCAGTAATCTAATAAACGACAGTACTGGTGAAACAATACCTGATATTCAACTAGCAGAAGAGATCAACAAATACTTTGTTGATATAGGAGCTAACCTAGCCCAAAAATGTCAACCAAAAGATGATGTCCAGGAAAACTATACGGTTGTAGTTAACCAACATAGATATGATCTCATAGAAACAACAATAGAGAAGATCCTTACCAAAGTACAAAATCTACCACCATTCAAACCTTCAGGCGTGAAGGACATCAGTTCAACCTTTATCAAGGGCACCATCAAGGCTCTAATAGATGAATTTACATACCTATACAACCTCATAATTACTACTGGAATTTTCCCAGAAAAATGGAAGAGAGCAACACTTACCCCTATACCCAAGGTAAGTAACCCAAAGTCCTGTAATGAACTACGACCTATATCCATACTACCTCTCCCTGGCAGAATAATTGAACAGATAATTCACGACCAAATAAAAACATTTCTTGAGGACACTAACTTAGTAACTATTTAGCCACCCAACAAAATGGCTTCAGAAAAGAAAGGTCAATGACTAAGGCACTTGCCTCATTAATGGATGAATTGTTGATTAGCACAGACAGAGGTGAGCTTACAATAGCTGTTTTTCTTGATTTTGAGAAAGCTTTTGATACAATTGACCACAAAATCCTGCTATGTAAGATCAAAAGAGCTGGTCTGGGAATAAGATCATGTAGGTTCATATCCAACTACTTAAACAACAGACAACAAGTCACAAAAATTAATAAAACAGAATCCTCCACTAGAACTGTCAGAACTGGAGTGCCCCAAGGTTCCACTTTGGGACCAGTCCTCTTTCTGATATTTATTAATGACCTACCATTGCTGTCTACCAGTGCTAATTTCACATTTTTTGCGGATGATGCTGTCCTCACAGTGCACAATAAAAACATTATTCTGGCAGCTACTATGGTAAACAAGGTGTTAAAAAAGGTCAATATTTGATGTGCTGATAACAAACTTACCTTAAACACACACAAATCAGAATATGTGATATTTGGAACAAAATCTAGAAAATCGCACGCACAAAATATAGAGCTATGTATGTAGGCAATGCAGTGCTAAGAGAAGTGAACTCATACAAATACTTAGGAACCACACTTGACTCTACACTGAATGCGAACCAGCAACTATGGAGGCTGAACCAAATTCTAGGTATGAGAATGGCAACCTTTAGAAAAATAAGATGCTACATGAGTGAGAACACAGCGCTCAAACTGTATAAGGCAACTATACTGCCAATAATAGATTATAATGATCTAATCTATGGCCTTTTAACAAACAACAAGAAAATAAATTACAGAGGACTCAAAACTGAGCTCTTAGAACAGTATATAGGGGCAAAGTTCTCTCAGTGAATGAGATGCACACTAGATCTAATATCACATACCTGAGCCAAAGGAGAGATGCACATCTGCTATCTCTTATGTTTATCAGAGCCACGGATGAAAACTACATAGACCATACTACCAGAGTTACCAGGCAGGGGGATGCTACACTCCTCAAAGTTCCTAAACCACTCACAAATAGACTGGCAAGAGCCCCTATCTACAAAGGCAGCAAATTATGGAATGAACTCCCAGTCAGAATTAGACATGTACAAACACAACTAGAATTCAAGAACCTGGTAAGAATTCACCAAGCCTATCAGGCCCTTCTACAGGCCTAGTGGTGAGGTCACCATATTTAATTAGCTATCTATTATAAGCACCTATGGCCACCCCACCCCCTCCCACCACCCCACGCGCTCCTTTACCTGCTGCCAACAAACCAAGTTATCCACCGTACAAATTATTTGCCCAGCAAATTCGGAAATGTGTATCAGTCTGGTAGTATTGCTATAGACCGGGGGCCCTATGGTACTGGGACGGCTCACTCCCTATCTCTCCCATGTGATGTAAATTTTGCGGTGCCACCTTGTGGTGGGTTTGATCGACCCAGCTGCTGGTTGGTGTTTCACATGTAAACACATACGGTTATATCATGCATGAGATGGGTAAGCGTGAATACACATCAATATGAAATTGCTATGAGCAGGCACACATCATCGTCGTCCTCGTCGCCATCATCACACATCTTTCACATTCATATATACATTTGTGCATATAATATAGCATCTGTTTAGCTGGGGGAACAGGCACCAAGTGGTGGGTTTGATCATTTTGATTACACAGTACAGGCTGAGTGAGCCGTCTTGGTATTATAGGGTCTTTGTATTATAAACATAGACACTAATAAAGTCTACTAGACAACTAAATGACTGAAACGTACAAACCTCCAAGCATTGTTTATCCCATCATTACTAACAACCTACTTACTCAAACTACTTCATGTAGTAAAAAAAAAACACCTGAGGTATTAACCTTTTAAGCATAACCCTATAAGCTAACCACACTCTATCTAACAGAATAAACAAACCATTCTACTAACACTCACTCCGTCTCAAAATGTTAACTCCAACATGATAGTTATGCAATTCACAACATAGTCGGCATACAAACCTATGAAGGGAAACTATGCACCTAACCACTCCGTAATGTAACGGTCTAATCAATACACATGTATGTATCAAGTGTGTATGAATACAACATATAACTGCTATTTTTATATGTGAATTGTCAAACTATACCATTGAATGTTTGATATTGTTATTTCAGCTGATTTGGGCTAGCTGCTGATGACAATATCAGACTACATATATGCATATATTGTAAATAACTGTATTAGTCACATGGCTGGAAGACCAGTGCCACGGCGCTGACAAAAGACTTTATTCAATGAATAATCTATATTTACAACACACAAAAAAAAGACAATAAAGAAGAAGGGTTCGTTCTCAGATTCATCTTCGGACTCTTCCTCTACCGACTCAGACTCAGATACTGAGAGGTCAGGCCTGTGCGGCAAGATTGGCGGAAAGGTGAGAAAGAAATGGCCTTTGGAGAAGGCCAAGAAAGTCTTGACGACAACAATGTTGCGGGAGACAATAAAGGGACACTTCAATACCTTTTAAGCCCACAGAGGTGATTACTAAGCTGGGAGAACAGCTGACGGGGATTAAGGGCATTGCGGATTGTCATCAAAGAGATGGACCGTGAATCTCAATGACGACAGGAAGAAGTTTGAAGGTGTACTTCACACTGTGCACAAGGCGGTCCTAGGGGCCCTGACAGCGATTGCGCCTGTGGCCAATCGAATGCAGATTGAGAACAAGTTCTCATCTTTGGCCAGAATAGTGGACAAAGGCATCGCGATGCTAACAGCGGCGAGCAACTTCCTAAAGTACAGACTGTTTGAAAATGTTTTCAAAGCCGTCTGTACGGATGCTGGAAAGGAAGTGGCCAGATCCAAAAAGATTGTGGATAACGATGGGAAAGAGTAGTACTCTTTTCCTCACACCAATGCCAGTGTAAGGCAAGCCCCTGGACAAGACCAAAATGTTTGGTGGACAGCTCCAGCACCTCTTTAAAGAGGTGGAAACAGGCACCAAGTGTGGGAAGCACATGGCTGCCAAAAAGAAGGCAACAGATACAAATTCCCGGTTCCGAAAAACCAGAGGGGATTTTCAAAACCGTCGGACCGCCAGAGGTGGACGGTCCAGCGTGACCTACACCTACAGTATTGTGGAAGGAATTCATAGTCCATTCACACAAATACCTATACAGGAAAACATTCCTTTTCCCTATCGATTTGCTTTAAACGAGCGGGAGGCACTCGATAACCAGGTGCACAAATTTTGTGATAAAGGGATTTTAGAACCTGTAAATCATGAAGCAGGCCAATTTGTGTCCAACATTTTTTAGAGACCCAAGCCAAATGGAGATGTTTAGAATATTCTAGATCTTACAATCCTCAACAAATTAGTTGAATATAAACATTTTAACATGTTCTCTCTCGAAACAGCCAGAGATTTGATAACAAAGGATTCCTGGCAGGCTAGTGTGGATCTTAAAGATGCCTACTCCACAATTCCAATTTATATATTGTATAGACAATTCTTAAGGTTTATTTGGAATGACAAACTTTATGAATTTACCTGTATGCCGAATGGTGGGTTAGCTTGTGCTCCTCGCTTGTTTCTAAAGTTGCTTTAACCAATATTTTCCTTAATGGCAAGGAAAGGACATGTCGTGTTTCCATTGACAACTCATTT
Organism: Branchipolynoe longqiensis; assembly: GCA_030323885.1. Lineage (NCBI taxonomy): Eukaryota > Metazoa > Annelida > Polychaeta > Phyllodocida > Polynoidae > Branchipolynoe > Branchipolynoe longqiensis. The sequence continues at coordinate 100,273,180 of CM059188.1, read as the reverse complement.
ATTGTGGCATAGTCAGGAAGCGGGAAATGATCTTTGTCAGACATTCACCAAATTAGGATTTTATATCCATGATAAGAAGTCAGTTCTCATGCCAACAAGAGAATTAGAATGTTTGGGTTTTTTATTAAACACAAACAATATGACAGTAGCTCTAACTAACCAGAAGTTAGATAAATTTATTGATACGGCTAATTATTTATTAGAAATAACTAGCCCAAAGATTAGACAAATCGCTATCCTTATTGGTATTATGATAGCTTATGCCTCAGCGATCATATACGGGAAAGCTCATATTAAATCGATAGAGATCGATTTTTTTTTTTTTTTTTAATGGTGTTAGCGCGCAGAAAAGGTGATTTTGAAAGAAAGATGACTATTTCACCAGAAGGGCTATCCGGTATTCATTGGTGGTTTGAGTACATTCATTCTTCCCCAAACGCAATTTAAATGGGTATACCCAACACAGTGGTTAAGACAGATGCGTCACTAGAGGGGTGGGGAGTGCATAGGGACCATCAGGCAACAGGAGGCAGATGGCTCAAAGATGAAATTTCAGATCACATTAATGTTCTAGAACTTTAGCAGTTTATTTAGGCTTACGCAGTTTGGTACGTATACCGAAACATCCCGTCAGAATTTTGACAGATAACAGCCATGGCCTACATTCGTAACATGGGAGGGGCTAAGTCCAAACCCTGTAATAGATTAGCAAAACTAATTTGGAATTGGGCTCAAGAGAATGACATATGGCTAACAGTAGCACATATACGAGGCAGCCAGAACGGATTGATCATTTGGAATGGCCGTTAAACGACAACATTTTTTAACAAATTTGTCAAAAATGGGGATGTCCACAAGTAGACTTGTTTGCTTCACGAAACAACTGTAAATTATCTAAATATGTTTTGTGGCATCCAGAGCCTAATGCTTGGCAAGTGGATGCGTTTTCATTGGTTAGGGATAACACATTTTATTATGTTTTACCGCCGTTCAGCATTATCAGCAGAGTGGCCAGGAAAATCAGAATGGACAGCGCACATGCGATTCTGATAGTATCCCATTGGGACATGCAGTCATGGCTAGCAGCAGTGGCATTGGGAGCGAAAGACTGCCTCAGATTCCCAAGAGCACGTGGAAATCTAAAACACCAAGGTCTACTGACCAGTCACAGAGACGTGTCGACAACACCCCTCCTGGCATTCCTTTTTTAAATAAACATTTGGAATAATTTAGATTAGATAAAATTACAAAACAAAGGCTGGTATCTCATGCATGGCGAAAAGGAGCAGTAACATTATGTACAAGTTATTTAAGGAAATGGTGTGTTCATTGTTTGATTAAGAATGTTAAGCCTTTAAAACCTACTATAGCCCAGGTAGTTAGATTTCTAAGAATGTTAGAAGGTGAGGGATTAGGTTTTGGGGCTAGAAACGCAGCAAGATGTGCGTTATCGATTGTCTTACCGAGAATATATGGACAAACAGTTGGTAAACAACAGGTCATACACTGGTTCTTAAGATCGGTGTATGAGAGGAACCCCCCCAAAGCCCAAATATAGTCGCTTTTGTGATGTATCAGTAGTATTTAAGTTATTTAAATCCTGGCCTAGCAATTATCATTTAGACATTAAACAGCTAGGATTTAAGTTAGCAGTACTCTTTCTGCTAGTCACAGGCCACAGAGGACAGACCATTATAGCATTGTCTCTAGATGGACTGGAGATAGATTTTTTTTTTTTAAAGAAAAGGAAGCAATGTTTGATTTGACACAATTATTAAAATCAAACCGCACAGGAGACCCTTTGTCAACGGTGCATGTAAATAGCTTCCCAGAGGATCGATGATTGTGTGTAGTCTCAGCAATACAGGCTTATAAATCCAAGACAAAAGACATAATGAACTCAAGACAGCTTTTGGTAAGCTTTATTAAACCACATAAGGGCATCTCGAGAGACACACTTGTAAGATGGACCATTAAAAGTCCTGAAAACAGCAGGAGTGGATACGGGACGATATGCCTCCCATTCAACAAGGGGAGCCGTGGTCTCGAAAGCATGACTGCTAGGGATCTCCGTCAAGAGAATCCTTGCACACGCAGACTGGAAGACTGCTAGATCATTTCCAAAACATTACAACAAACGACTAGAAAAGGCCTAGTGACACGCTTGCTCACCAACTAAGGAAGATGGGTGAGAAAGTTACAAGTATACTTTTTGTGAAATACTAATGAATACGGAATTGAAATGAATATTGATATGATAATAATGTATGAATTTGAAATGTACTAAGGATAAAAATGAAGTTACATAAAAGTCTCCCTCGGCTATGAGTAGCCTGAGGCTTAGTACCAAGGTAAAATAGTATAGTTATACGAATCTTACCTGGGTACAGGTGATGGATAACTGTTGTTTTCCCCAGGTACAAGCCTCGGATAGTCGTGGGCTAGTGCCCGCCCACCACACCCTGCAACGACTATCACGTTCGCTTGTGCCAAGACGAAAACATTGAAGTATCCATATAATTTAAGATCATTTTTATCCTGAATAAGTAGGTAAAGATTGCAAGACCTGGGTGTGCTTCCTTCTCCCTAGCCCACGACTATCGAGTTATCCATCATCTGTGCCCAGGTGAGATTTGTATAAAGTTCTAAACTAATATATATATAATGAAAAAATTGGTTTGCTTTGAATCCCGTTCTTATATGACCTGAGATGTTACTAGAAAATGAAATCCAAACAATAATGGGTTATATATGGATGATAATTTAGGCATAAGGATCGTTTAAACCTGACTTCTGGCAGTGGACAAGTGAAAATTAGGACTGACAAGTGAAAATCACACCAGACTTGTCTGGTGACAAGTGGAAAGGTATTTTATAGTGCTGCCTCACTGAGAAATCAGGATGCTCGCACCATCACATTATCCTGACACTGAGCTAACCAGTCCTATCCTATTGTTAGTATTAATGCCGAGTGCCAGGCTAGGAATAGGTACCCCAAACCCAGGCTGATTACTTGTTGAATATGCCAAATTCTGTCAAAAAATGCTCCACTTCAACACCTTGGCAAAACAAACCACAAAGGATTTTTACAAATGTATTACAGCAGAAACAACCTTTGTTCTCTTACCTTTAACCTGGTCTTGGATTCATTTTATTATTCAAATAAATAAGCCTGATATAGCTAAATAAAAACTACCACCAACTCCCATTTTTCACTCTCAAACCATGTAAATTCCCAGGTGGAGATGTGTCATGGTATCCCTAGTAGAATTAGCTAGTGTACATCCAATTTGTGCAACAACGCCATTTGTTGATCAAAGTACCCAGGAAAAAGGTACTAATACCCCTAGATAGGTGAGATTCCGAGCTTTCCATTCATATAAAACTGTATATGTTTTAATTTTAGGGAAAATGCAAAAAAAAAATGATTGAAATTTGAAGTTACAAAAATGTCCATTTTAAGTGCTATTTTCTACTGAAAATATAATTTTAAAACCATTAAAAGTTCGTATTGAATTAAAGAGAATTCCTGTCCAATCATAATTATCAGCGCTCATGCGAACCTATGGCGCTCATGCGCACGGCGATTTAATGACTAAAAATTGGGTGGTTTTTTAAAATTTAAATTTAAATTTAAATTAAAAAATGTTTTTGGGTACATTAGTAGTTTAAGCAGGAGAACTGGTCTTCCTCATTTCCACTGCTCATTTCCCTAGTTTTAATTTTGGGAGCTATAATTTTTTTGAGCAGGACCGATACAGTAACAACCTAAAAACATCCATATCTTCCTTAATATTGGATCAATTTTGACAAATGAAATGTCATTTTCTTTCAAATTCAATATCCTAACAAGTGAAATCCATTAAATCAAGCTCAAACCTGTTTTTTAAAATCACTTGGGATACCTATGTGGTAGTAGTACTTATTACTAGGTACCCCAACTGCATGCAGATAACCTGTTGAAAATGGCTGAATCTTGGGGGGAAAATGGTTCACTTCAACTCCCTGGTAAAAAGAATCTAGAAGGGGTTTTACCAATTCATGACAGCAGAAATAAAAGATGTTCTCAATGTTTTGTCTGGTGTAAGATTGAAGAAAGACATGAAAGCAATTCTCCATGCTGAATTGGGCTACTGCACTAAGGTGCTTGGCCACAAGGATCCAAGATTAGTTGTTGGTTCCAAAACTATAGACAAATTGAAAGATGATTTCATGTGTTTTTTGTCTGAGAAGTCAAAAGAAAATTCTGTTGAATGGTTTTTTTCCTGCGATTTTTCAAACTCAAAATTTTTCATGATTTTGGTAAAATGTGCATTCTTTCTCCTCACTTATAAAATAGTTAACTGTTTTGTAATGTATGTTGTTATGGATGTCTTGAAGTATCTGATAAAGATGAATAGCACCTGAAAATTTCATCCAATTCCATTGTACCCTTTTTGTTCTGTGATTTTTCAAACTTTTCCAAAAAGCCAGATATTTCACCAAATTTTATCACCTGCCAAAACTGGCTCTCGGGTGTTTTCAGCCTATTTATTTTAATTGTTCCCCATGGTTTGGGGCCTTGAAAAAAAAATAGAGTTACTAGCACTACCCCATAGGCCCGGGATAATTCAAAAAGAATCAATTTGGGTGGCAATTTTTACCACCAGGGCACTCGGAAAAGTGCTCTGGGGCCTAATTTCACAAATGGTGAATTCAAGGAAAATGCTATTTTTACCAAGTTTGAAGGTCTATATTTTTTAAACTAGCCACCCCATGCCCCTGTAACTGTATATACACTGTACAGACCAGGGACTCTTAGCCTCTGCCTTGTGAAGCAAGCTGGGTGATCCCTTTAAATTTTAGAGACCATCAAAAATGCTATCTTTTAGACTTTGCAGCGTGACCGATTTCAAGTAGGGTTAGTAAAATTGTAAAATGCTGTATTTGCCTTAATACTTGCCCGATTTTGACAAATGAAGTATCATTGTGTTTCGAATTGCATATACTAACAGATGGAATCATTTATATCAAACTCCGAACACATACAAAATTTCACTTGGGATACCTACCAGGAAGCAACAAGTATAAATTTGATAAGTCATCGGGTCTGACTCAACTGGGAACCCAACTGCCGATCTCCCACACCCGAGGCCTGCGCTCTACCGATTCAGTCATCACGCCCAGTTGTAAGATTGGTCAATGACTATGCGATAGTAATGTATACATACACAAGTTGTTAATTAATTAATTAATTGCTTTTAACTGGAGTAATATTTTATACATGTTCCATTCTTTGTTTCCAGGGGGAAATCATGTCGGACAGCATAAAGGTTGCTGTTCGCATACGGCCACTTATTCATAGGTGAGGGAAATATAAATATAACTGTCGTAAAGCACTGTTGTTTTACTCCGTCCTTCAATAACTAGATCATAGTAGAGCTGGTTCTTCTTTTTGTATGTAGGTTTTTATTAGTCGGGATGTGCTGTCTCCTTAAACTTAAAGAAATGGGGTGATCTTCATCATCTTTATTTCTTTTCTTTATGTTTTGCTAATATATATATATCATATATGCAACCTACAGGATTTCAAATTTTATGAGAAACACATTTTTTAGTTCTGTCCTCATGGCTCATAGGAACCCATCGGTGACGATGTAAAAAAAAAAAAAAATTGTTCTGTGAAACAAGTGATGGGTACCAAAGATTTATGGGAACCAACATTTTGTTTATTGTTTTTCCAGCATGGTAATGACTTCTAAGTATCTGTAAACAACTGTTAAGTGAAATTGTATACGTTTTATTCATTCATTAAATCTGTACAACTGCGCCCATTTCCAGTCTCTAATACTAATAGTAGGTACCGGCAGCGCCTTGTAAAAGTCCGGGAATGGTGGTTTTTTCATCAATATTCACATGCTTGTAACTATTTCTGTATGTATATGATTTTGATGAAATTGCATAACCTAGAACATCAGCATATATGTTCTATCCGATGTTGTTGGGTTGAATATATAGTAAGTTTGTATTTAAGTAAACTCCATTTGTATGATGAGTGTATTTAGTGAATATTCCTTCATTACTGATGTAAATGAAAACAGGCTATAATTAATTGGCTCGCGCTTCCTTGCACTACATTGTGAAAAGTCAGAGATGTTACCCGAAGAAACGTAATGACCTCAGCTTTCTAACCATATAGGTTTGCCTTAGGTCAAAAAGGTCAATCATGTCAAATTCTGCAATTTAAATAATTTTTAAAGTTTAAAGCCCATCTACTGAATTAAAAAATATTTTAAACCTAATAAGATTCATATGGATAGACAGACAATTTAATTCCCTGTCCAATGATACCAATCTTAGTATAGTGCTAGTTAGTGCCAGGAGCCGCAGACAGAATATTGACACAACCTGTTTGGGTCTTTGCTGATCACACTAGTTTCACAAAGGTGACACCTATGTAGAAACATGTATATGACATTGATGTCTAGTGAGATATATCTGAGAATATATAATCTAATATTGGGCCAAATTTGGGGAAGACCCAACCATTGCTCTAGCCACAGTGAATATTTAAAGATTTATTTTAATCAATGTTTTTGGTTTCAGACACTTTTAGTTTGTATTTGCCATCAAACTGCAGCTTTTGATATTTTTAGCTAAATTATTGTCAGAGCTAATATGCATTAGTTCCATGTGTTATATCTGCAAAATTTTCAAGAAGATCCACCTATTGGGTGAGCCACAGTGAGTGTTCAAAGCTTGATGAACAAATCTTTATTTTTTATTTTGTACACTCTTTTGTAAGTGCAATCAAAATGCACTTTTTGTATTTCTAGACAGAATATTAATATGATAATGTGTATTGCCCCTAAACATTGAAATTTGAGCCGAACATTTGTGTAAAATTGTTGATTCCACTTGGACTTACCTTGCTAATATTTTTCTGCTTTTCTCTTTAATCATCACAAATAAGACAAAACCATAGCAATGGGGTTTCAAATTATTATTACTACTGTTTATAAAGCAAGTGGCATGTGAAATGTCCTAAAAATGTAGTATTTGCAAGTGGAAACGAAATGTTACGATGTTAATGACTCCAGAAAAGGTTAACTATTTCTTTTTCTTTTTTTTTTAAATTTTAGAAATAAATGTCTTCAACTTAATGAAGACATTGTATATGACCATTTGAAGTGAAATGAGCTGTTGTTCAGAGGTTTTCATTAAGTTTGTGACACTTTATTTTCAATGCTGTTGACAATGTCACAAATTAGTGATGTAATTTTCTATGTATTTAGCTACATCCATCCCAATAAGATACATAATACACAATTTCAACATTTACTTTTGATCTAAACTATCTCCCATATTATTGGGCTAAATGATGAAATCTAAATATTGACACTCCAATAATGGGTTTCTTTGAAATATGCATTTCAAGTAGACTACCTCAAGTGGTACAGTTTCTGAGAACGACCCATATATATATTGGGTCATTCTCCTAAACTGGGCACCACATATTTGGTCTCCACGTTACGATGCTGATAATTAAGTCTTTGTTTTATTGATAGCAAGTCAAATAATTATTGTAGCCTCTGTCTATTAGGTGTGTTAGCAGTTCTACATGTAAATTTATACCACAAAGGATATCAAAATGATAATTGTATGATTTTGCGCTAGAGTGAAAATGTACACGTTGACACCATACATGTAGCCAAACTTTTTTTCAACTTATTTTTCAACTTTTTTCTTGTAAGTCATAACCTTGTCTGTTTAACAGTAATCAATAAATCTTGTTTGACTATGTTGTATATGTTGAAATGAGGTTCTGGATCTGTCTTTGATTTTCATGTTACACGAGTGATATTAATAATGTATTGCTCAATTTGTATAAGATCTAATTCAAAAATTGAAACTCATTTTGTTCAACTCTGACATATGCACAGCATGCAAACCTTCATAGGACATTGGATTAGGCTATTGTTTGGAAGGTTTTCACTTTTGGTTTCCATGTTTTGTGCCCAGTTTTAGAGATCTATCTTAATAGCGAGTCAAATAGTTATTGTTGCCTCTGTGTATTAAGTAATTGAACAACGCAAAGACGGATAAATGGTATATATTTGGATTTTCTTTAATGAACAAATTGTCAATCGTACATGCTTGAGTATAATGAGAGAGAAGGCCCCGAGATGCTTTAACCCTATAGTTCTAGTCTCTTATTGTGGGGTGAGCGGGATGACAGAATAAATTGTCTGCCACCAAGTTGTAGTGGCCGAGTTCATGTTTCGCTCGCTTTATATAGCAGCTAGCCGGGCCGACAAGTCCAAATCCCACCAATTTCTCATTACTTTGTATTGAATTTCGTCTACCGACGTCATAGCCCATTTACATATGCACGTCCGCCAGTTCTGCGTGGATACTACGTAGTTTGAAAAGACCCGCTAGGCAGTGTAGACGTCAATGTACATATTAACGTTTGAATATAGGTGGCACCAGCGGCCGGTAAAAGGGATCCGACTCCGCCTTGTTCGATTACCCATGTTGCAAGCAACATTGACAATTTAGGAATACTATATGTATGGGTCAGAATCACGAAAAGAGGCCAATTGGGGGAAGTTGTCGACGTCGATCATCATAATTATAGTTTAGCATTGACAGAGGTATTGGAAAGTCCTTAAATTTATCCTGAATGTAAAGGTAGAGAAAATACAACAAGCTTATTTGTTTCTAGGATAATTTACTATAAAACAAAGAAATGCACTACACTTTAAGAATTGTGACGCCGACATCTTAAATAAACCACCAATTGGCCCATTTTCGTGAGGCTGACTCGTATACAATTAATGTATCCCACAAAATCTATCAAAAGAATGTTTGTATGATTTTGTGAAAATTTACACATTTCCATAAAAAAAATCTACACAAACCTTTTTTTTCAACTTTTTCTTTTAAGACAATTTTGTTTGCTGAATTGTAATCAATACAATCTTGTTTGAGTGTGTTGTGTATGTTAAATGGTGTTCTGGATGTGTGTTTAATTTCCATATTACATGGGATATTTTAATATATTGCTTAATTTGTATAACTATAAGATCAAAATCTAAATGTGAAATAACTCATTTAGTTATTTATAATATTAATATATGTCGAATTGCTTTGTCATATTTCTGTGTGTTTTTTCAGGGAGCGAGATAGTGGTGCCAGCATCATATGGGAAAGTGACAGGTCAAGCATTCAACAAAAGAATGGATCTGGAAAGTATGGCACTCCATACTTTTTTGGTGAGTTTCATTTGTATTGCCACTCAAGAGCCTTCTCATTTGTAATTTATCATCCATAACGGAAATGTATTATTGATCTTGATTCTTTTGATCGTCACGGATGAAAGCTCTCCATGATTTCGGTAATTTCCGCCCATTTCAAGGCCTTGAAAAGCCTTGAATTCACCTTTTGCCATTTTAGTTTTTTTCCTTAAATCCACATAAAAATAGTTTTGAATTTTTATATATATTTATTTAAAGTTAAATTAAAATTTTTGAAATAGCCTTAAATTCCATATATTCACTTTTGTACGGACCCTGTGTTTATGTGTTTGAAGGATAAGAGTTTTTTGAAGACTAATGTACTGTATCTCACAGATCGGGTCTTCAATACCACTGAGACGACCGACGATGTCTTCTCTGAAATTGCAATGCCTATTGTGGTAGGCGCAATGCACGGATTCAATGGTAGGTCTTTCATTAGATATTAGATTAGATTACCCCTCTAAGACCTTTCCATTTTGCTCTCAATATCTTTGGTTTGGCTTCCTGTATTTCCTCTAAGGACACAGTATTACCTGTTTTATTGACCCCTGTGAGTTGATTTTTTGTTTGTTTTTAACCTGCTGTGTGCAGATACTATTTCATTGTTTGAACTGTTTTTCTTTCATTGTATTGTCCCACTGATGACATGACACCTGTGACGTCAGGACAACATTGGTATGGATGCAGAGTTGTCCATTAAAGTTGCATGGTCCGACAACATTTTTGTATTCTTTCAAAACCACAATACTTACCAATATTTTATTCTATATATCCGAATTAGATACTGAGGCATTAACCAATTATTTTGGACAGCGTATACAGAATAATCAGTCAGCTCAAATCACGTGGCCATCGCGATATGGGAGTCTGGGTCATAGCTACAGGAGTTTTGGCAAGCTTTCCGAAATTTACTAAATAAGATTCTTCTTTTTATTTGTGTGGTGGTCAAGGGAAACCTTTACCCCTGCATTTAACAGGCATGTGATTTCTCTGGTTTTAACCGGAATTCCGTGGGGGGGTTTTAATTCCGTTTTTTTCCCCTGGCCTCCGAAACACCTGAAATACACCATTTGCATCCCCCTCGTGACTCAGTGGGATGCTGTGTGTCCCCATGGTAACCTTTAAAAAAAAAAAAATCAGGTTTTTTTTCCCTGCACCCAATCACATGCCTGATTTAATGATATTTTAATAGAGATTATAATATTGGATGATGTGTTTTGCAGGCACTATATTTGCATATGGGCAGACATCGAGTGGTAAGACGTTTACGATGACGGGCACCCCATCAAAGCCGGGCGTCATCCCTGGAGTTATTTCAGCTATTTTCGAGACAATCGAAAATGTAGGTTTTTTCTTGTTGTTTTATTAGCTATTTAATCTGATGTTGTCTTTTTACTTTGACGTATATTAACGCAGTAATGATTTGGTATTCTCACTGATAGTATTTGAAAAAATATTTGTGTGAGTTTGTTTGTTTTAAAAACAACTATATATTAACAATTGCATAGGTAGTGCTTTTTTTTCTCTTTTCTTTTTAAAATTATTTTTTTAAATAGTTGGTTATGCACAGTATCAGTGGTCTCCCTAGTATTCAGGAAAGCTTTTGTGGGAAACGTGAATTTGTAGAAACATGGGCTGCATGTGTAAGTTGCTGAACAATGAACTTACTGAATAAGTCGCCTTACGCTGCCAACAGACGGGATGGCCGAATGAGTTAGAGCGTCCGTCTCCCGTGTTTGGTAGGTCGTGGGTTAGAACCCTGGTTGAGTTAAACCGATGACTTAAAAATTGATACTTGTTGCTTCCTAGCCAGGCGCTCAGCATTATTAGGATAGGGCACGGAGGAGTGGAATGAGGAAGATCAATCATCCACGATCGCAATTTACCCTGCTTAAACAACTAACGTACAACAACAAAATTGTGTATCCGCTATACCTTGTGCTATGTAGCGAGACCCTCTGAGTATCTCACTGGTGCAGCACTATAAATCCGCAAGAAATGCACTGTTACACATTGGTTCCGGTCCTATTGCAGGGATGAAAGGTCTGCGATTTCGCTGATTTCCGCGATCTGTACTACACTCAAACCCGCAGCACTATCAGCGTATGCTAATACGTTGTTCAAATACTGCAGCACTATCAGTGTGTACACCACTATGTATGAACCCTAACATTTTCTGCTATTCCCTGACAGTGCTAAGCCTATGGGAGAATATCCGAGTTTTCGAGGAAAATCGCCGTTAGTTTACCGATAACCTCACCGTAAACAGATTTCCTGGGGTATTTTTGGTCTGGAAAGTCTTGGAAAGCCTTTAATTCCATTTAAACTTCCCCCACTGATCCAAATGAAAATAGTCTTGAATTCCTATCAAAGCCAGCTTGGATATAGCCTTGAATTCCATATTTTCACATGTGTACGGACCCTGCTATTGCTACCTCGGGTTTTGGGAGGTGAAATCGTACTTACTCATTTAAACCTTCCTGCAGATCCTGGAGCGCGAGTTTTTGATCCGGGTGAGCTACCTCGAAATATACAATGAGAATGTTGCCGATCTTCTGTCCAAAGACCGACAGTACCTCGACGTGCGTGAAGATAAGGTCAGTGTAGCTGATAGAGCGTTTTCTATTCCTCCAGTTGTCTACTGAGGGGTATTTAAAAAAATATATATTCTAGCTGATAGTAGGTACCGGCAGCACCCATTAAAAGTCCAGGAATAGTGCTTTTTTCATCAATATTCACATGCTTGTAACTATTTCTGTATGTATATGGTTCTGTATGTATTGTGGTGTTCTCTGTGGCGGAGTGGTTAGAGTGTGACTTTTTTCTAGGTCGGACTCCTAATCTGAAGGTCGGTGGTTCGATTCCCCGTGCCCCCATTTCTGCCAATTTGGATTTCCACCGCTGTGCATAACTTACAGCGTCATCAAAGGCCAGTTGCTCTCATACCATGTCTATGTGGTGTGGGAGGTTAAAAATCCCTTGGGTCGGTAAAAGTGTAGGCTCGGGCTTTCTATCGATAAACTGTTTAATGGTGAAAACAAGCCTATTCAGGCTTATCCATGATAGGCAGTATAAATCTTCAACAACAAAATATGATTTAGATGAAATTACATAACCTAGAACATCAACATATGTTCTATCCGATGGTGTTGTTGGATAGAATATATAGTAAGTTTGATTTTAAGTAAACTCCATTTGTATGATGAGTGTATTTAGTGAATATTCCTTCATTACTGATGTAAATGAAAACAACTGTGAAAACAGGGTATCTTTAATGGGCTCACGCTTCCTTGCACTACCTCGTAGAAAGTCAGGGATGGTATCAGAAGAAGCGCAATGACCTCAGCTTTCTAACCATGTATGGTTTGCCCTAGGTCAATCAGGTCAAATTCTGCAAATTAAATAATTTGAAAGTTTAAAGCCCATCTACTGAATTAAAAAATATGTTAAACCTAATGAGATTTGGCATGGATAGACAGACGATATAATTACCTTTCCAATGATACCAATCTTACTATAGTGCCAGGTAGTCCAAGGAGCCGCAGGCAGAATATTTACACCAACCTGTTTGGGCCTTTGCTGACCGTACTAGTTTCACAATGATGACACCCATGTAGAAACATGTATTTGACATTGATGTCGATCGAGTTATATCACGGAATATATTATCTAATATTGTGCCAAATTTGGGGAAGACCCAACCATTGCTTTAGGTAGAGTGAATACTTACAGATTTATTTAAATCAATATTTTTGGTTTCAGACACTTTTAATCTGTATTTGCAATCAAAATATAGCTTTTCATATTTCTAGTTTAAATTATTGGTATAGCTAATATGCATTAGTTCCATATGCTATGTGTGCAAAATTTGAAGGGGATCCAACTATTAGATGAGCCACAGTGAGTGTTCAAAGCTTGATGAACAAATTTATATTTTTGATTTTGTACACTTTTCTTTTGTATATAGCAATCAAAATGCACATTTTGTATTTCTAGATATAATATTGAAACGATTATGTGTATTACTTCCAGATGATATGCACTGCCAATTTATAGGATGATACACCAATTGGTTAAGCTGTAATCAACATTTAAAGATTTATCAAATTAATATATTTGGTTTTCTGACAATTTATTTTTATATGTTCAATCAAAATTCAATATTTTCCATATTTTTGGATATAATATTGATATACATAATATCTATTAGTCTCAGGGAATGGTTATTGTAATACTGTGGCAAAACTGAGGAAGATTCAAGAGGTTGTTTAGCTGCAATGAGCTTTCAAAGATGGGAAAATTAAATTTCACTCACAGATGCTGTTTACATGCAAACAATTACACTTTTTCACATTTGTGGATGCAAATATCTTTTGATGCTCTGCAGATAGAAGTCTGGAAAAAATTTACTATTACACTGTTATGAATATGTGAATTATCTTACATTTATTCAGTATTTTTGCAGTTTTTCAAGAAAATACCATGCTTTGAAAATGGCTATTTGGCCAAATGAGAAGGATTTTTTTGTTACGAATTGCACTTTTTGACATCGTTTTATTAAAAATCTTCTTGACGAACTGATTTAACAATTAGCAGTTTAAATTCCTTTATATATGTACAATGGAAATTGGTTAGCACAAAACACCCGACATGGTTCCACTTTTTATTATACTTGGTCAAAGTTCCACTTTTAATTGGAAATTACTACATTTTTATATATTAATTCTTTAAAATTGATTATCTCAAAAACAATAATATATATATAGCCTAACTCTTTTTGGATTTGGGTTTGTAAATTCAACGTCTACAGAAAGGAATAACAATATTGTACCCTGTGTATATTTTTAAATTTCGCTGCCGGTACCTACTGATAGTGTTCTATTCCTCCGGTTGCCTACTGAATGTGATTTAAAAAATTGTATCCTAGATAGAGTGTGTTCTATTCCTCTGGTTGTCTACTGAAGGTGCTTTTAAAAAACAATTGTATTCTAGCTGATAGTGTTCTATTCCTCCTATAATATTTCTGTCTGCTCGGCCGCATGAACACCAGATAATACGAAAAAAACTCTCCCCTTCATCTCACTCCCTGATGCATCCCTTAAACAATCCTTCTACAAACTCATAAGGAATAAAAGGAAGACAAGTCACACAGATAAACAGTGGAGAAGTTGTGCTTTAATAATATCAACTCCTGTCCACCTACCAGTGACCTATCATCCACACCCCTTACCTTCTGTCCACACAGAATCTCATTACTATTTTAGCCTGTATAAGAATTAGTGCCGACAGCCCATTGAACTGGAGTCCCTTGGGTGTTGCACTCAACTCAATTTAGATATATGAATTTGCCTAGCATCAGACAGAGTGTCTGGGGTTCCTGCTCTAGAGTAAGTGTGTCTCACTCAAGAGCCAGGAGTAGAGTGATTTCTCTTCAGTGTGTCTGAAGCAGAATCTTGAATAATTAATGAATCTCAGAATGAGGCTAGTGTGGTCCGAGGGCCAAGGTAGTGTAGGTGAATGGGCAGTCCCACAGTCAGCCAATCAGGCACCCCCACAGCTGGGGTGGGAGCCACCCCCCAGTGGTGGTGGCTGTCACTCAACTCAGCTGCAAGTGGTGCCCTGGGTGCATATGCAAATGAGGCTGTGGTGGGCCTGCCCCGCGGTCACGGGTGGACAGGTAGCAGCAAACATAGATCTCTGTTAATATGACCTTTTCTCCAGTTGCACTCCTTATGGATGCATAGGGAAACATGTTAATAATCATGTACTGTCGTCTTATATAAGAACACCTCTTCAGTTATCTCAGGCATCATGTATGAACATACATCATGTCACAATGGGAGTGGAATATTATTGCTTTTAGTTTACATAACATTGTCCCCACGCCGTTGCCGAAGAATAATAATGCTCTCTCCCAATATATAATTAT
This sequence comes from Branchipolynoe longqiensis, assembly GCA_030323885.1. Classification (NCBI taxonomy): domain Eukaryota; kingdom Metazoa; phylum Annelida; class Polychaeta; order Phyllodocida; family Polynoidae; genus Branchipolynoe; species Branchipolynoe longqiensis. The sequence goes on along the minus strand of CM059188.1, from coordinate 100,257,970 downwards.
TTACCGAAAATCTGTATATTTTTACACTCCGATTGTCTACTGGAGGTGATTTAAAAAACAATTGTATGCTACCATAGAATATGGTACGGTGTTTTGGGTTGGCATCCCTCAAGGGGGGGGGGGGTGATCTTCCTGCCTGTACACCCAAAATGCTGTTAATATTACTTTCAGTTTGTATTGTAACTTGTGTTTGTGTGTAAGCTATGCTTGATGGTTTCAGAGTGGTGCGGTCTTTGTCCAGAACTTGAAGGAGGAGCTTGTCAACTCAAAGTCACAGATTCTGAAACTGATGGCAAGTGGAAATGGTGCGCATAATTTTGGATTTGCTCTGTGTTTAGCACTAAAGTTATGTAGCTTTCAGTATATTTCAACTCTCATTTTCTTTCTTTAACAAGGATTTTAATGGTTCTTTTTCTTTTAGCGTATTAAGAAACTGCTGTAATGGTTTCTATCCAGGAAAGATATTTTTTCCGTTTTGAAGCAGATTTCCGGTTTTTTTTTCACAACCTAGGAGTACTTTTTATATAGGTGTAAATGGAAATTCTCGGCGTGATTTCCATATTCCCCCACACCACCTGAAACCACTCATCCCTAGGATGTGTGCATTTTTTTGTGTATGCGGCTATTTACTTTTCATTGTTATACATATATTTGTTTGTAAACCGCATAGTTCGATGAAAAGTATCAGCTTTTAAAACCAAATCAACATTTGTTGCTACATGAAAGGGACTTAAAGCTGCATAGTCAGATGGTTTTGAGTTTCTGGAAGTTTTCTGAGATAAATATATTCGGTTGATCATTATAACCTACATTACTTTAGTTTGCGGTAACTTTTATTTTAAATGGCTAACTTTTGATATATTTGAAGTGCAAATGTGCTAAATTAATTTAGGGACGCTTGCCAAACTCTGACACCATAGGCTTCCTCACTAACAGATTCTATTAAACTGACCCAGTATTTCCTTATATATGATGACAAATGCTTAAAGCTGCATAGTCCAATGAAATATCAGATTTTCAAAACCAAACCAATTATCTAGATTTGATTTTACATATCTAACTTAGATACTGATGCACTTATTAAGCATTTGTTTCTGCATAGAAGGCAATACTGAGTCAATTTAACAGAACCTGTTACTGCAGAAGTTTATGACAAGCTTGCCAAAACTAATTTTCCATGTTTGCACTCAAAATATCTAAAAGGTTTACCATTTAAAATAAAAGTAACTTTGAACTAATGTAAAGTAGATACTAGTGGTCGATCTAATATATTTATCTCAGAAAAAATACAGTTAGCTATGTAGAATCAAATTGTTTTAGTTTTGAAAATTTGATATTTTCATCGGACTATGCAACTTTAATAGAAACTGTTATTGCTATTTTAAAAAAGGAAAAAAAAGCCTATTGGGTCTGGCATGTTTTGGTGTGCACAAAAAAGTAGTTGAAGTTTTCACTTCAAATAGCTCCAAAGTTAACCGATTAATACATTGCGTTACTTCAAACTAAAGTAATATAGATGTAGATTACAACGATCAATCTAATAAATTATCTAACACGAATATGGCTGTAATCTCAAACCTGTGGAACTATGCTACCATAACCATGACATTCTTCTGCCATATTTCTATGTGTTAAAGTCACATCGTTAGGGATGAAAGGTGTGCGATTTCGCTGATTTTTATGATTTCTCTTGTTTTTGCGATTTTTGTTTTATCGTTCACAAAATGTCAATCTATATGACAGCAAATTATTAGTTTGAATCCCATTATTATATCACCTTAGATGTTACTAGAACATAAAACCCAAACAAGAAAGTGTTTGGTATGGGCGACAATGCAGTCACAATAAGAACAGCTGAAACCTGACTTCCCGCATTTTCCCGCGATTCCCTGACAGTGCTAATCCTATGGAGGAATATCCGCGTTTTTGCAGAAATTTCTGTTGGAACTCGCTAGGTGTCCCCACCATCTCGGCCTGATTTTCGTGGGTTTTTTTCCCCGGAGAACATTTTCATCCCTGCATCGAAGTGTTGGCATCTCTCCCCAATCACTTAATCTTGAATCTCGACTCGACTATTCGTGTGCTAGAGAATGTAAAAACTCCCATCCCCAGGGTCTGTACAGTGTCTGAAAAGTCCTGAACTTTGCCCCATTTCGAGGCCTGAAAAAGCCTTGAATTTACAGGGATGAAAGATCTCCGCGATTTCGCGGATTTCCGGGCTTTTTCCTGTAGCTATAAGTGTATACTAATACGTTGCACCCTTCCTGATATGACCTTAGATGTTGCCAGGACATAAAACTCCAACAACCAACCAATACGTTATTTCATGCTGCAGCACCATCAGCGTATACTAATATGTGGTGCAAACGCCGCAGCACTAGCAGTGTATACTACTAATGCCTTCAACCGCCGCAGCAGGGTCAGCGTATACCGATATGTGGGGCAAACGCCTCAGCACTAGCAGCGTATACTACCAATACGTGCTTCTAACGCTGCATCACTATCAGCGTATACCAATATGTGGTGCAAATGGTGCAGCACTAGCAGTGTATACTACTAATACATGCTTCAAACGGTGCAGAACTATCAGCGTATACCAATATGTATGAAATCCGACTTCCGGGAATTTTCAGGGATTCCCTGACAATGCTAAACCTATGGGAGAATATCAGCATTTCCGCTTTTTTTCCCGGAGACCACTTTCATCCCTGAATTTAAACCTATTTTGGGTAATTAGTCTTGAAAAGCCTTGAATTCCATTAAACTGTTCCCACTGATCTAAATTAGTCTGAAATCGACATTCGCCCGTTTTGTTTTTCCCTAAAAATCCAAATGAAAATAGTCTTGAATTCCTATCAAAAACAGTCTTGATCAGCCTTGCCTTGAATTTCATATGTTTACGAGCCCTACATCCCTGTACGAATGGCCACACTAATCTTCTCACCGTGTTTGGCTGCTTGTAGCCATGCGGCATGTGGGCGCCACCAGCCTGAACGAGGCCAGCAGTCGGTCACACGCCATATTCCGGATTATCATTGAGAGCCGGCTGAGGGACCAGGAAGGTGCCGTCATGGTGTCTCACCTGGTAGGTGACCTGCCCATTGGGTTCCGTAATTTGAAGGTTATTCACAGGTGTTGTAGCTGTCCAAATCGGGTCCTATGCTGTACTGTGCTATTTTATACTATGCTATACTCAGGGTATGTATATGTATATGGCATTGAAATCCTTGAAAGTGATGGAAATTAACCCCCTCTCATTCAGAGCGATAAAAGTGTAGCATTTAATTATTGTAGTGAATATGTCTTATGTTGCTGCCACGGCTTAAAATTACCACCACCCGCATATTTATTATTTAGGACCAGTATTTACCAGTTGCATGTCTTTTTTGCTTTTGTTAATATTTACCCACGCTTTGTAGAACTTGGTTGATCTGGCTGGGTCTGAGAAAGCGAAGGCTACAGGTGCATCTGGGCAGCGGCTTGTGGAGGGCGGCTTCATTAACAAGAGTCTCTTCATCCTTGGCAATGTCATCTCGCAACTCAGTGAAGGCACCCAGTAAGTAACGCCTTCCTCATCAGTCTTCCACTTATTACACCGCCAACGCTGAGCAGAGCCATTTTCAGTGCAGTATGGCAGGATCGGTGGGATGAAAAGACCAAAAACAAATTAAATGAAATCGTCCCATCTATGGGGAACTACCAATGACCCATGTGTGGGGTTGCCGAGACCCAAGTAGCCTTTACCCTCTGCCACATTGGTTATTTATGGCTTACACACTATCTATAATGATTTGTTCATATCTTAAGCTGGGCTAATTAGCTGCTAGTTCTTTCAAAAGACATGAAACCCTGCTAAACACCCGTGGCAGACCGCATTCGGCTGGTTCCTCCTGGTCTGTATCTGGAAGTGCATGCGAAAGAATGACGGCAAAGCGGAAGTGTATGCTTCTTCTTTTTTTTTTCCCTCCCCCTTTATTACCTTCTCGTCGCGACATCACAGTACCAAGTGACCTGCCCCCAGCCTAGCCAGGTCACAGGTAACCTCTCAGTTTGGGGGTAGAGGCAGTCCACATGGGGACCTGGCCACCGGCTAACGTGCCACCACCTGTCCTGGTAGAACTGCAATGGTAGACGGCGTAGTCTCTGCCATCACCGCGTGGTGCTTGAGCTCATATTGGGACTGCTACACACCCAATAGTTTTATTAACCAAATTAAAATTAATTTGGTCTAGACCTAATTATTTGGTAGTTCAAAGGACAGAAAAGCGATGCACGTGTACAGTTATACTAATAAATATATAAATATCATTTGCGCCAGGTTCATCAGTTACCGTGACTCCCGCCTGACGCGGATTCTTCAAAACTCACTGGGAGGGAACAGCAACACGGTCATCATCTGCAACATCAGTCCGGCTGTGCAGGACGAGACGCACTCCTCCCTGCGGGTCAGTTCTCCGTTTGTAGCGGCCAGTAGAGCTGGGGCCAAATGTAAGAGTCCGGGTTACGGCTCGTAACCCACGCGTCGTGCGGATTTCCCGGGTTAGCGGCCAAAGTGTCAATGTATGTGCGCGGGTTAGGCTACCGCCTCGAGGGTTAACGTCGCCTTCACTAACTCCCACTTGAGCCTGGGTTAACGTGCAGGTTAGGGACCGATTCGGGCCAAATCTATTCAATGCGACCATATTTAACAGAATTACATACTCAAATCGTGAAATTTAATTAAATTAACCCTAAATTCGAAGCGTTATTAAGGCTACTGCTGCATTGGCGGCGATATTGATATTTTCAAATCGCCGAACGTAAAGTACACAAATCGCCGCCGCATCGATGTGGCTTTCCATACTGGCAGTGACGACGGTTTGTTTACTGTACTTTCGTCGATTTGAAAATATAACGATTAATATCACCGCCAATGCGGCAATAGCCTTAATAACGCTTCGAATTTAGGGTTAATTTAATGAAATTTCACGATTTGAGTATGTAATTCTGTTAAATATGGTCGCATTTAATATATTTGAGCCTAATATATGGCTACAAACGCAGAGGGATTTCCCAAATCTATAAATAACTGAAACGTTAGCTAACCCGCGCGCGCTTTGGACTAATACATCCCCCGTGACACATATATTAACGCCGACAATAGATACCCCGCCGGCCGCCCTTAACTCCGCAGCCGATAAATTGTGCTTCATACATTTAGCCCCTGGTGTCGGATAGGCTGGCTGATTCACATCACATAGCCACCATTTCAACTGTTTCCCCCTGAAACCACCTTCAGGCATAATTTACCCATTAACAAAGGAGCCCGCAGGCATGGTTTTCCCTTTAGCAATGGAATAAGCCTACGGGCATGGTTTTCCCTTTAGCCAGGCATAAGATTTCTCCAGTTTTAACCGGAATTTTCTGGCTGCCGAAACCGGAATTCGGGTGTGATTTTTTGTTGTTCCCTTTTTTTCTGGCCGCCGAAACACCTCTGAAATGCACTATTTGAATCCCTCTCGCGACTCAGTGGGATGCTGTGCGTCCCCACGATAACATTTATTTTAAATCATGTTTTTTTTTCCTGCACCCAATTACATGCCTGTTTAGCAATGGAATAAGCTCGCAGGCGTAGTCTGGACATTTTATGCATAAAATACTGATGGTTGTGGTCATAGTCAGCTAGTAAGGACTGGAAATCATATTAACGAAATGTAAGTGTTTTATTTCAATTTCCAGTTTGCTACCAACGCCAAGCGGATTAAGAATAAGCCAGTTCAAAATGAAGTTCTATCAGATGAAGCGATGATGCAGCGGCAAAAGAAGGAGATTATGATGTTGAAAAGAAAGCTGGATGAGGTAGGAATAGGCTGTGCGTGCAGCCTACTCTTTTCTTTTTTCAATCCCTGAAGCGTTCATTTGTTAATGGATATAACATTTCTGCAGTGAGGCAGTTTACAGGGTCCGTGCGGGGCCTGGAAAGTCTTGAACTTCATTTTTCCCATTCCAAGGCCATGAAAAGCCTTGAATTTAACCTATTTTGGGTTAATTAGTCTTCAAAAGCTTTGAATTTCATTAAACTGCCCCCACTGATCTAAATTAGTCCGAAATTGGCATTTGCCTTCGATGTTTTTTCACGCTTAAATCCAAATGAAAATAGTCTTGAATTCCTATCAAAAACAGCCTCCATTATCTTCACATTTGTACAGACCCTGAGTTTATGAATAATTTGTTTGTGCTGTATAACTCCAGGTAGGCAATGAATTGTCTGCTAGTGATGTATAGTTCTTGAACAGTCAACGAACAATCTCTGTGGCATTATAACTTTGAACAGCTTGTGGTTTCTGCTTAAATCCCAAACCTTTACAAGTTACACATTCGGGTGGTGTGCGTATGATGTTAATGGAAGGCTGTTGCAACAGTAGCAACATGAAGAATCTGAGTGAGGACTGGGTGCGATATCGGGTCATGGTGCTGGTGGCCTGATTTCCAAGTGGGGATGCGCTATAAAGTTGCCATGAGTGTGCACTGTCACAAGTCGGTAGCCGTCCTGATATGAGCTTAGATGTTGCCAGGATATAAAACTCAAACCAACCAACCAACCAGTCTGCCTGAGGTTAAGCCTATTTTATAACTCATTGCTACACCTCGTTCATTTCAGACCCGTAGCCTGCAGGCTGTGGCTGTGCGGGAGGAAAATGAGCAGTTGCTGCAGCGACTGGCAACCAAGGAGGAAGAACAGCGGCAGCAAACAGAGCGCATTGAACGACTTACCCAACTCATCTGTGTGTCCTCACGCATCAAGGTACCACAACCCTCATAGAGTTGCCAACTGTTGCGATTTTTGCGGAATCATTGCGATTTTCTGCCTTTCATTGCACTCATTCTGAAACATTATGGTAAATCCGTATTTGTCCACACTTATAGTATGTATGTACAACGTTCGAAATGAGAGCATGTCCGGGACAAGTGAGAATAGGCACAGACAAATGGAATATGGATTGAGCTTGTCCATTGGCCATGTGAAAATTGTGGGTTGAAAAACAGGTATTTCGCAATATTGTTTGCTTTCCATTGTCAACTTTGTCTTATTATGATTTTACCTCGGTAAACAGCCTCAGGCTAGCCTCAGGCTAGGGAGAGGTAAGCACGTCCGGTACCAGCAATTAGCATATACAACTCACGACTGGATAACGTGTCGTTGGGTTGCTCCGGCAAAATTAGTCTACATACAAGCAAATACGCAGTAAGTATAATAAAAACTGTGGTTAGCTTAATTATGATGCATTAGAGCATCAATATGGAAAGTTTAGACTTTCGTTGGTCCAATTTGGACGAGTTATTTGGTTATAAACAACCAAGGATAGAACACTCGAGTGGGTTTCTCGAAGGAACCAAACCGGTCATTAGCGGTTCTGTCAACACCCGGGTCACCGTGTGACTATGGGTAGAGATGTGGGTTTCGCCCTATCTCATGTGGAAATTCTCTCGTACTCTAATAGAGAGTAATGTTGGAGATGCTCCTGGGTTTCTTTTATAGACTCCCCTAGACAAAACTTTTTCAAGCGTTTCTCCGAGTTTCGTAGCATTTTCTCCAACTTGTTGACGTAGTAGTCACAGGTGGGAGAAGTGTGCGGAACAGAGGGATGGGCGGGCCGATACACTGGTCCCGACCCCGCGTAAGGTTTGGGCTTGACCCACAACCCACGCACAAATTTAGCTTATTACGCCTGTGTTATAACGGTATAAACACGTTCTCTAACACCAATAGATGTCCAAATGAGTTTGAAACAACCATATTGTGACATATATATATACCGGGACTGACCAAAAATCTTTGTTTCAGCTCCCGATGGCCACGAAGCGGAGTAAGCGCGGTGCAGCAGCAGCCGAGGGGCGTGTTCCGAGTGGAGTGGACGAGGAGTACGACTCCTCACCTGTGTTGTCGGCAGGGCCGTCGACACAGCCCCGGGCGCATATCCTCTCCGACCCGGACGAGGACGCAGTGCCTGATGTGCCTGCGCCTCCAGATTGGGAGGCTCGCTTTGCACGGTTGGAAAGCCACATCTTGACTTCCAAATCGCCCGTGTCTCGGAAGCGGCGTAGGCCGAGTGTCCAAGAGGATTCGTATGAGGATTTCTTGGACACAGACTCAGCGGTGGAGCTGAAGGCTCCTCCTCCTCCTTCTCCTAAACGGAGAAAGAAGAAGAAACAGGTGATTTCTTCGGGTGATGAATTCACCAAGGAGCGGGCAGAGACGGGTTTTCGCAAAAAGCGGAAGACTAAGTCCAAAAAGAAGAAGAGGAAGAGGAAATATTCTTCTTCTGATTCGTCCACTGAGTCTACTTCTACGGAATCAGACTCAGACACCATATATGAAGGTGTCTATGCGGACATTGGCACTAAAGTGGCTAAGAAGGTGGAGAAGCCAATGGCTAAGCGGGTTAAAACCACTACGCTTATGCGCGAGACCGTGAATGGTCATTTCCGCACGTTTAAACCGGCGGAGGTTATCTCCAAGTTAGGAGATGAGTTAACAGGCATAAAAGGTGTTCCCAACTCCATCATTAAAGAAATGGATCGGGATGTCAATATGACGGATGACCGTAAGAAGTTTGAGGATGTGTTGCACACAGTGCATAAGGCAGTGTTGGCTACCCTAACAGCTATTGTTCCTGTGGCTAATAGGATGCAGAGTGAAAATAAGTTCTCGTCTTTGGCTAAGACAATGGACAAAGGCATTGCAGTGTTAGCGGCGGCAGGTAATTACCTGTCGTATCGAAGATATGAAAATGTCTTCAAGTCAGTTTGCACAGATGCTGGCAAGGAAGTGGCTCGCTCTAAGAAGGTTACCGATAATGAGGGGAAGGAGTTTACGCTTTATCTTGCTCCAGAGCCGATTAAAGGGAAACCCTTAGATAACACCAAGATGTTTGGCGGTCAACTACAATACCTCTATAAAGAGGTAGAGACTGCAGCCAAGAGTGGCAAAAACATGGATGGCAAGAAGAAACAGGAAGCTCCTCGTTTCAAAAAGTCACGAGGGGATTTTCGTCCACGACGGTTCACCAGAGGAACCAGACCGAGTTCAAGCTTCGGTCAAGGGTTTCGGGGCCGGGGCGCTCGCCCAGGCTGGACCGACAACACCGCACGGCCAATAGGCCGAGGGTTCAACTCGTCGAGACCTTTCCCCAGGGGCGGGTCCAAGTAGAGGTCCAAACACAAACTTTACAAGTCCCTGCAGCCTCTAAAAACACACAAACTGTAAGCAACTTTGTGGCTGGTAATATTAGTAATCATATTTCTGAGTGGCACAAAATTACTAGTGACCAAGAAATTTTAAAAATAGTTAGGGGTGTTCACATTCCCTTTACACAAATTCCTGTACAAAGTATAATACCTTTTCCATATAACATTCAACCAGTTGAACGAGAGGCACTAACTAAACAGGTACATAAATTCTTTGAGAAAGGAATTATACAAAAAGTGACACACTGTTCAGGTCAGTTTATTTCAAACATTTTCTCGAGACCGAAGCCTAATGGTGATGTTCGAATGATCCTGGATTTAACAATCCTTAATAAAAGGGTGGAATATCGACATTTTAAAATGTTCTCTCTAGATACGGCACGAGATCTGATTACACCAGATGCGTGGATGGCTAGTGTTGATTTACAAGATGCATATTATACGCTTCCCATAATGGAACAATACCGAAAATTTCTTCGATTTATTTGGGATAACCAACTCTATGAGTTTACCTGCATGCCGAATGGCTTAGCTTGTGCGCCTCGTTTATTTACTAAATTGCTTAAACCTGTTTTCTCGGTAATGGCGAGGAAGGGTCACATAATGTTTCCATACATAGATGATTCTTTTATTATAGCATCAACACAAATTGGTTGTGTGAATGCAGTTTTGGATTTATGTGCATTACTCACTAAATTGGGGTTTTATGTACATCGACAAAAGTCAGTGTTTAAACCAACAAAACAACTCAAATGTTTAGGGTTTATTCTGGATACACAGTCCCTTACAGTGTCGATAACAGAACAAAAACTAATTAAGTTTATGACTACAGCGACTCAGCTTATTAAGTTGTCAAAGCCAAAAATTAGACAGGTTGCTGTTCTTATTGGCATAATGACATCATATGCACCTGCTGTGTTATATGGGAAGGCCCATATTAAGTCGCTAGAAATAGATAAAAATTTAGCGTTAACACAAACTAAAGGCAATTTTGAGCGAAAGATGTTTATTTCGCAAGAAGGGTTACAGGATATTGGATGGTGGATGCAACATATAGCAAGTTCACCAAATCCAATCCGCATGGCGGAACCTAATACAGTAATTACTACTGATGCTTCGTTAGAAGGTTGGGGAGCTCATCGAGATGGGGTCACAACAGGAGGTAGATGGCTTGATGATGAAAAATCAGACTATATTAATGCACTAGAATTGCGTGCTATTTATCTGGGCTTACGTAGTTTAGTAAAGATAAATAAATCACAGGTTAGAATACTAACTGATAATACTACTGCCATGGCATATATTCGTAACATGGGTGGAACCAAATCAAAGTCTTGCAATCAGTTATCTAAACTGATTTGGAACTGGGCACAGGCTCAACAAGTCTGGCTGACTGTAGCGCATATTCCAGGGTCACAAAATACACTTGCAGATTATAAAAGTAGAAATTTCCATGACCATTTAGAGTGGTCTCTCTCTACACCTTTGTTTAACTTCGTTTGTGAAAAATGGGGTACACCTGAAGTTGACTTATTTGCATCACGAAATAATAACAAGTTACCCTGTTATGTTTCTTGGCATCCTGAACCGGATGCTTGGAAAGTAGATGCGTTTGCTATTACCTGGGAAAATAATTATTTTTATATTTTCCCACCATTTAGCATTATCAGCCGAGTAGTGAGAAAAATCGGCTTGGAAGGGACACATGCGATACTGGTGGTGCCCGATTGGGACACGCAACCTTGGCTGCCAGCAGTTTCACAACTGGCAAAAGATCATATACGATTCCCAACAAAACTCGGGAATCTGACGCACCACGGACCGCTAGTGGTTCACGGCGACGTGTCAACGACGCCCCTATTGGCATTCCTTTTCTAAGGAAGCAGCTACAGCAATTTGGATTGGACAGAATTACTGAGGATAGGATAGTATCGGATGCCTGGAGGCCAGGAACTGTCAAAATGTATACAACCTATTTAAAGAAATGGGGTGTACATTGTTTGTTAATGAAAGTTAAGCCAACAAATCCAAAGATTTCACAAGTAGCTCGGTTTCTTCGTTCTCTAGAGGATGAAGGACTTTCCTTTGGATCGATTAATGCGGCGAGGTGTGCGTTATCAATTATATTACCTAGAATTGATGGCGAAACAGTTGGAAAACATTATGTTATTTGTTATTTACTTCGTTCAATTTATCAAAGGAATCCTCCAAAACCAAAGTATAGTCGGTTTTGGGATGTTTCTATAGTATTTAAGTTGTTTCAGGCTTTGCCTCACAACTCGTGGTTAGATATAAAACAGTTAGGTTTTAAGGTCGCGGTCCTGTTATTGTTAGTAACCGGACATAGAGGACAGACGATTGTTGCTTTATCCTTAACTGGATTAGAAATAGACAAGGAACAAGCTACGTTTGATTTAGAAAAATTGCTTAAATCGAACACGTTAGGTGACCCTTTATCAACGGTTCACTTAGACTGTTTTCCGAATGATCGGAAATTATGTGTTGTGTCGGCCATACGGGCTTATATATACAAGACAAAGGATTTACGTGCATCACAACAACTATTAGTGAGCTTTATAAAGCCACATAAGGCGATTTCACGAGACACACTTGCCAGATGGACAATTACGGTGTTGAAATTGGCTGGAGTGGATACGAGTAAATACTCTTCCCACTCAACTAGAGGAGCCATGGTCTCCAAGGCACGGGTGCTTGGTATTTCTGTGAAAAGAATACTAGCGCATGCAGGCTGGAAGACGGCTAAGTCGTTTGCAAAACATTATAATAAACGACTAGAAAAGCCTACCGGCGTTGCAAAGCGTCTTCTCGCCAACTAACAAGAATAGGTGAGAATAAAAATTTAGAATGTTATAATAATAAGAAAGAATGATATTAAGGATAAAAATGAATTATGTAAAGGTCTCCCTAGCCTGAGGCTAGCCTGAGGCTGTTTACCGAGGTAAAATAGTATAGTTATACGAGTCTTACCTTGGTACAGATGATGGATAACTGTTGTTTTACCGAGGTATAAGCCTCGGATAGATGTGGGCTAGGGCCCTCCCGCCACACCCTGCCACATCTATTCCGTTGGTGTACCTTTTCGGTAAAGTAATAGTATCCATTGTTTGAAAGTCATTTTTATCCTCAATAAGTAGGTTAAGATTGCTGGTACCGGACGTGCTTACCTCTCCCTAGCCCACATCTATCCGAGGCTTATACCTCGGTAAAACAACAGTTATCCATCATCTGTACCAAGGTAAGACTCGTATAACTATACTATATATATGCATGTATGTATACACACACATTACGTATATAATATAAGTACTGTAGATAGGTGAACATTCAGACGAACAAGTGGAAATCACACCAGACTTCTCCGACGTACAAGTGAACAATTCTGCTTATTTCTATCACTGATATTTCTATCAATGATATATATACACATACAGTAAAACCTCTCTAAATCGACCGACCTTGGGACCGACTTTAAGTGGTCGGTTTAGGGAGTTAGAATATGGTTATAATGGTATTGTTGGGACCCAAATAAAGCGATCGATATAGGGGAGTGGTCGATCTGTTGAGGTGGTCAGTTAGAGAGGTTTTACTGTATAATATATATATATAAGAATATATGCACACACATATACAGATGTGAGTGACTGCTTATATGTGTCATTGAGGGTGTTTTTTGCAAACGATGGGAAACGTGACTAGAGCCGGCCTCGAACACACACTTCCATTCAGGGGCTGGTGTCCTAACCACTGGGCTCTATACTACAAATCCTAATATGTCGCAATTCCTGTGGAAAATATTCGGCTTTCCCATTTTTAAATGTTGGCAGGTTGTCGTTATGTTCCATCTATCAAAATACACAAATCTGCTTTCAAGGGTGTTTTTTGTTCGTTTATTTTTTTGTGGGGGTTTTCTCTCTCGGTGTGGGGAGATTGTGACGAATGTGATGATTGCTTATTGTTAGATCATGTTGGAAATACTAGTCCTTGTCCGATCATCTAAGTTGGTCAATGTTGAGTTTCCGCAATACTTGTAGATCTGCCAACCCTTCGGATTTCCGTGGAAGTTGGCACGATTCCGATGTTATAGAGAAGTAAAATATTCTGTGTTTTTTTAGAGTGGACACCGTGACCAAATCTGTAGAGCGTAGGCTTCCCATGCAGAAGGTCCGGAAGTCGAATACCCACCGAGTCAAAACAATGACATATCAAATTGCAGGCCGTCAAGTGTCCTACTTTTCCCTATTTTCATTTAATAAAAGAATTCCTATTTTTTTCCTTAAAAAAAAAAATCTTTTGATCCATTGCATCTTTTTTTTTCTTCCCGAAACACCATAATTTGTCTGCTCTTCACACTATTTGTTTTGAGAACATTTTTGTCAGGAAATGTCTATTTCTAAAGAAAAATATAGGAGCACCTACTAAGCGGGGGTTGCCTACTAAGCTGGGTAATGGGGTAGACTACGAATCAAATAGAATGAGACTTACAAGTAGCACAGTATGATCATACCATACATTAAAATTTGAACTTCAATCGTTTGTTTCCTGTTTTCCTATTTTTTGAGGTGACTACTCATTTGACTGCCTCTATACACTATTTTGGTACATTTGCTCTTATACAAAATTCCTATTTTGTGGGGGGGAATCCCTATTTTATCCCCATTTTTCTGAATTTCCTTCTCTTTTTTTGTTACCCCCTGCCTCACTTGACGCCCTGAATTTGATACTTTTCGCTTCCTAACCTGGCGGTCGGCATTAATAGGATAGGACATGGGCTCGTTACTTCAGTATCAGGATAATGCAAGTGTGTGGGATTTCGGATCATGGTACCGGTGGCCTGGTCTCCCAGTGGGGCAGCACTATAAAGTCACCATGAGTGCGCACTGTCAAAAGTCGGTTCCCATCCTCATATGACCGTAGCTGTTGATAGGACATAAAGAAAAAACAAACACGCTGTATTGTGTACAAAACTTACCTAATTTGATCTCATCTCATGCGCTTATAGCCTTCGACACCTAATCCTCTGAGCTTGGAAGCGAAGAGAAAGCGCCGCGAGACCTGGTGTCCTGGGAAGGCTGGGGCAGCGGCTGTACTTCGTTTAATGCCCGACAAGTTGAGAGATGTCAAGTCACTGACACCTTTTGATGAGGAAGGTAAGATATATTTAGAAATTTGTATTTAAAAAGTAATATTATACTCGTTTCAGAATGAGGTCTCTATCTAGATTTACCTCATAGACTACACTGGAGGCCACATGGGTAGGACACTGGCCTCCCATGCGGGAGTTAATGGGATCGATCCTCGGTGGAGACAAGGCAGTGGACAATACCAAATTGACACTAGCAGCTACCTTGACTGTGACTCAGGAATTCTAGGATACGGTATGCTCTGGTTAGCTCGGTGTCAGGAAACTGAACGAATGTCAGATATCGGACCCTCGTGCAATTGGAATGGTATTCTAGTGGGTGAAACACTATAACTGCTACAGAGCATTTCAAGTACATCTGCATTCCATAACCAAACATACACTATGATACAGTAGTACGCCTGTCTTCACCCTACAACTGCAATGAGACAAAAAATGTCCTCGCTTAACATCGGAGGAACAATCAAATGAAACAAAAAATCAGTTTGTACATTTCTTTCGCGCATGTCAGAGTTTAGCCAATCACAGGAGGTCACTTAAGGTAGGTATTTACTGTATTATTTGGATATGATATTACGTCCAATAGCCAATGGTAAAAATCAATGTGCTCTAGAGGCGTCGTTAAATAAAAGAAGCTTTATTTTATTTGCATATGATTTTGTTCACTCTTTTGTTCAACTGACTAATGCCCTTTTTTTCCTTTGTTTTTTTGTTGTTCAGAGGAAGAGTCTTATGTGTCCCCTACAGTGGGATTCAAGATGTCAGAAAGCAGCCCTGAGATGTCTCCACCCATGCTCGAGATCAACTCAAGCCGGTTCAGCAATGAGGATAACCCGCTGGTTGAGTCCTCGTGTCAAACCGATGTATGTTTTACTTTCAACAAAGCGGATGCATAATCCGATGGAAGCATGACATTTTCAAAATCAAAACAGTTATCTAGATTTTATCTTAGATACCCAACTTGGATCTTGGTGCACTGGTTAAAATTGCATAGTCCGATGACGCAACAAATTTTCAAAAACAAAATCAACTATTTAGATCTGATTCTACATATCTAACTTAGATACTCATGTGCTTATTAAGCATTTGTCACCATATAAAAGGGAACACTGAGTCAATATAATAGAACATGTTACTACAGAAGTCTATGGTGTCAGAGTTTTGGTGTGCTTGTCAAAACTAATTTGACATGTTTACACTTCAAATATCTCAAAAGCTAGCGATTTACAATAACGGTTACTTCAAACTAAGGTAAGGTAGATTATAACAATCAAATTAATATATAAATCTCAGAAAAATAACAAACTCAAAACCATCGGGACCAGACGTCATGGCCGAATGAGTTAGAGCATCCGTCTTTCGTGTTGGTAGATCATAGGTTCGAATCCCAGTCGAGTCAAACCAATGACTTAAAGATTGATACTTGTCGCTTCCTAGCCAGGCGCTCGGCATTATTAGGATAGGGCAAGGACTGGTTAGCCCAGTGTCAGCATAATGTGACTGAGTGGGACATCAGGTCATGGTGCTGGCGGCCTGATCCCCCCAGTGGGGCAGCACTATAAAGTCGCCATGAGTGCACATGTCACAAGTCGGTACCCGTCCTGATATGACCTTAGATGTTGCTAGCACGTAAAACAACAAACAAACAAAACCATCGGACTATACAACTTTAATCATTTCCTTGTGCTTTCTTCCTTTAGAAACATCAAAACTCGCTATTTGACAGGCGGTGCCATGACATAATTAAATTAGCACTGGCGTATTGAACTTGCCTTCAAGTGGTGTGCACACACACATTATTTTCAATTTAAATATCTTCAAAGTTAGACAAATTATCATCAATATTACTCCAACCTAAAGGAAGGTAAATTATAATGGTCGGACAAATATATTTTTATAATAATTTTAAAAAGTTCAAAATCAACGGATTATGGACCTTTAAACCAGATATGCATAATTTGGCTTGGTGAGGTTCAGCTGGTTGGTGCTTATTATGGTGATGATTATTTTTCCCTAATGAATATTAAGTTTCAATGTAAAATGTGCCATTTCATGGTGTGCTACTCTTAGTAGCATAATATTGATTGTTATATGCCCATTATTTCTTCCGTGTGCTAATATTTACGGAAATGGGCATTATATTATAGTTCATTGTGAACTTTGATTTTACTCGGGCCTAACAAAAGATGTATATCTGGTTACACGACTGACTCTTCAAAAAGTTGCTGATCGAAAAAAAAGAATTCTGGTGACATTGTGTATTCTTTCAAAATTAACCGAATTTTCTGAGAGATTACATGTACCTTTTGTGTATGTTAAATTACATCACGGTCAATGGATTAAATCCCTACCTGCCTATCCTACGGTTTTGTTTGCCTGCAACTGGAAATACTTTTTTTTGTTAGATCTCATCATTTTGTAGAGTCCAATGCTCGAATCTGTGGCTGTGTAGGTAGGCTATGGTGAAATCAAATTAGACAAAGAGAAAGGAAAAGTATAAAGAAGGAGAGAGTCCAGCCCTCTGGTTTATTATTTATATGGTTACATGGGTTCATTGTAGTGTATCACCCCACCCCTTTCCCAAGCATTCTTGGCCCTAACAATAGGGATCCAGCATTCCTGGTCCCCCTGGATACCAGTGGTCTGCCCACCACCACAAGCTGTATGTCCCCCCATGGCCACCACCAACCTTGACCTTTGAGTGTGGTGATCCCTATCCCAGCAGAGGGGGTAGGCCCTGAGTGCACTCACACCCAGACCTGCCAGCACCACTATGTCTATTTACATCCCACTCAGCCCATACATATATATATATATACATGCATCTGGTCACTTACACCGATCAGTAATAGAAAATTTGCATTCCCCCTGTGCTGAATATCGGAATATTTTACGATTTGATCCATTCTCACTCATTCTCTACCGCTCTAGCTATTTTCTCGCCCTCACTCAATGTGAATATTTTACTTTAGGCAGTGCAAGCTAAAACCCGCTCTATCATTACAATCCGACATATTTCTGTCTCGGTGTCTGTATATGGCTAATGCGGCCATTCTGATATCCGACCACTTAATTGCTGAGACCCATAGCTGACCAGATAAACTGGGTTCCACTGTACATTTACTTTTAGGCTTATATGTACAACCAATCTTTTTCCTTCTACATGGTCCATACGGGCCCTGGCAAATTTTGAACTTCCATTTGCCCCGTTTCAAGGCTTTGAAAAGCCTTGAACTGTCCCCACTGATCTATATTAGACTGATTTCGCCATTGTTTTTCCCCCCCTGAAATCCGAATGAAAGTAGTCTTGAATTCCTATCAAAAACTGCCTTGAAATAACCTTGAATTCCATATCTTCACATGTGTACGAACCATGCTTCTAAGAAAGGGGCTCGTGCGTTGTTTATTGTAGTTTATATGTGCGATCGGTCAGTCGTATGGGCATACTAGGGTGTGGGGTTGCGCAGAATAATCTGGATGTATTGTGATGTATTGAGTATGTTTTATATGCAGGTTTCCGAAGATGTGTCCCTTGTTAGTCTTGATGTTCTGGTCAAAAAGGAAAACCGAATAAAAGGTGGGTGTTGCAATTTGTTCGCTCTGCTGATAGCATACATTACATTTATTTTTATGAAGAGGGGTTGTGCCACAAACAATTTTGACTTGACAATATACATAGTTTTTAAAATTATAAAACCACTTTTTTCATAATTTCGACCTAATGACCTATAAAATTGATACTTGTCACTACCTAGCCTGTTAGTCAGAATTACTAGAATAGGACAAAGACTGGTTAGCACCGTATTAGGATAATGTGACTGGGATATCGGGTCATGGTGCTGGCAGCCTGGTCTACCAGTGGGGCGGCACTATAACGTCACCTTGAGTGTGCTGTCACAATACCCCTCCTGATATTACCTTAGATGTTGCTTGGACGTAAAGCAACAAACTGGAAAACTAAATTCAGCATAAAATATAACATGGTTGTTGCAGAACTTGCTAAGCTACTGCATGCGAGTCAGGAGGAGGTGGAGCAGATGAACATGATGCTCGACACTAACCTGGAGCGCGAAGGAACCGAAGTGGCTGAGCTCAAGATCGATCTGTTCAATGCAGCCGAAGAGCTTAAGGAGTAAGTTCACATAACTATATGCGCACTATAGAAAACTATGTAAGAGATGGCGAATGAGCTAAGCGCTTGCTTCCCATACTGCATGTCGTGGATTTGAGCTCGGGCCAAATCTAATCAAATGATTAATGACCATTAACTGTTTGTCACTTGGAATTAGTATCTGGGTCTCCCTGCTCGTGATAAACCAATATGTGTACGTTGCATAATCCGATATTTGTCTGATTTTGCCGTATGTTATAGATAAATATATTAGATTGATTGTTATAATTTACTTTGCTTTAGTTTTAGATGAGTAATTCGTGTTTTAATGGTTTAACCTTGGAGGTATTTTGAGTGAAAACATGCCAAATGAATTTCGGTGTACACACCAGATCATTAGATACCTCCTAGAGAAATCAGGGATGTAAGATGTCCGGGATTTCCGCGATTTTTTATACTTACTAATTAAACAAAATGCCATGGAATCATGGTGTATAGTGCTTGGTTCAAATCCCACTCATATATGACACTATATATTGTGAGAACTTAAAAACCCAACCAAAAAAAGTGTTATGTATTGGCGATGATATCGCCACAACAAGGATAATTGAAACCTGACTTCCTGCATTTTTCCGCGATTCCCTGACAGTGCGAATCCTATGGGAGGTTCAACAGACACCCATACACAGAAATTCGCCGTCGGTGTAATAATTTGTGCTTGATTTCCGAATTTTTTTTGCCGGAGACCACTTTCATCCATGAGAAATGGGTGTTTCAGAATATGCAAATTGTGACCAATCATTCGATATCATAATAAGTGTGAGTAAGTAAAGTTGTTTTGATCCTGTTACAATCCCTTTAATGATAGAATGCGTTGTTTTAAAAGGGGCGTAGTGGCCGAATCGGGAGAACGCGGGCCTCGCGTGCGGAAGGTCGGAAGTTCGGTTCCCGGTCGAGTCAAACCAATGACTTATCAAATTGATACTTGTCGCTTCCTAGCCTGGCACTAGGCATTAATAGAATAGGGTATGGACTGATTAGCTCAGTATCAGAATAATGTGAGTGAGTGGGATATTGGGTCATGGTGCCAGTGGCCTGATTTCCCAGTGGGGCAGCACTATAAAGTCACCATGAGTGCACACTGTCACAAGTCGGTACCCATCCTGATATGACCTTTAGATGTTGCCAGGATGTAAAACTCCAACAACCAACCAACGTTATTTTAATGAACACCTCATTTCTCATCTGTCCACTCAGGATCAAGGAGCGTCTGGTAACGGCAGAGCGCCAAAGACAGCAGGACATGGTGGCAGCTGAGGCTGAGATAGCCGAACTCCAGGTGGCAGTCACAAAGCCTTATCTGACGTCATCCGTTAGTGGCTTGGAGCTTGTCCAAAATCAGCTGGATCAGTTGCGCGACCAGTTGAAAGAGAAGAATGTTCTCATTGTGAAGAAGGACGCCGAAATCACCTCCCTGAAGGCACAGGTCAGTTGTAGAGACGCTGAATTCTGAGGTAGCGCCTCACAACAGAAATGTTGGTGGCAACAGTAATTTTTTATATTCGCCGGTTAGCGTTCACAAAATGCTAATATATATGTATATGACAGCAGTTGGTTAGTCCGAATTCCATTCTTACATGATCTTAGATATTGCTAGAACATAAAATCCCAACTAAAAAGAGTTTGACATGGACCATAATACAGTCACAATAAGGACATTGCTAATCCTATGTGGGAATATCCGCGATTTTGTGGAAATTGGCCGTTGGTTCTGCTGGAGACCCCCTTTCGTATATTATAGGTTGATTATGATCTACTTTACTTTAGTTTGAAGTAACTTATTTCAACGGGAGATATTTGAAGTGAAAACATGCCAAATTAATGTTGGTGCACACACTAACATGCTGGACGTGGGCTTTGTTCAGCCATTTTCAAGCATAGTGCCATGGCACAGGAACATCAAGCTGCAATAGCTGGGTAATGAGTGCAACAGTATTTAAAGTTAGATATGTAGGAACAAATCTAGTTAAATGTTTTGGGATTTCCAAAATTGTATGGCTTCATTGGAATATGCAGCTTTTGTTCAGTAATCAAGCATCTTCAAACCTTTAATATGTGGTTCTGTCGAATCCTTTAAAGTCTGTAGTTCGTTAGATAATATCCAAGGCCCTGAAATATCATTATGGTGGAAGGTCTTAAAATGGTCCTAAATTGGATTTAGCTGCTGTAATATTTGTTTGGGGTGTTTACCAGCTTGCATCGCAGAGCTGACATGTCACGAATTTTGAAATAATCATGGAGATCTATAGGACTGCGTATTGTTCTTTTGTAATCCATAGATTGTGATACCTCACTCAATCGGGGTTAAATTTGTCCACTACATTGTCAGTAAATATGGGTCTGCAGTTTTCTGGATATTGCTATTGAAAGGCCTTTAACCGGTCTTAAATGTGATTGGCCGATAGGTGCAGGAGGTACCCTGCAATATGGCCTTCCGAAGTTAACCCATTACAATATCGCCCAATTTGGTCAGAACGGGTTGGGAGTATTTTGAGTTTGATGAGTGTTTCCCCCATCACCCTCATTTGTCGTGACCAGATGGGATGTCCAAATATGTTGAGCATCCGTCTCCCGTTTTGATAGATGGTTAGATTCTAACCCACGGGTCGAGTCAAACCAATGACTTAAAAATTGGTACTTGTCGCTTCCTAGCCTGGCGCTCTGCATTAGTAGTATAGGGCCAGGACTGGTTAGCTCAGTGTCATGATAATGTGACTGAGTGGGAATTCATGTCATGGTGCCTGCAGCCTGATTTCCCAGTGGTGCAGCAGTATAAAGTCATCATGAGTGTTCACTGTCACAAGTCGGTACCCGTCCTGATATGAACTTAATGTTGCCAGGACATAAGACTCCAACAACCAACCAACCAACCATCATTTGTCGCCCGCTACATTTGCAGCATACGGACACAGTAAACCTAGCTGAGCAGGTGCTGGAGGAACTGCAGGCAATTAAGAACAAGAACACCGCCATCCAGGAGGAGCATGACAGGGTGTGAGTAGATAGATGTGTCTGGTGACCCCAGCATTCGTAGAGAGTGGAGTCATGTTTTTCATATCTATATATATAAGATGTATAAGAATTATGTGGGTATAAATTGATGGAAGTTATTACGCAAACTGTTCTTCCCACTCACTTGGTTGAGGCTTCCCGTGTCACCCCACGCTAACACAGATGAGGCTACTTCCTCACACGCCACTCAAATTATATATATATTTCCAGTGCGCAAGTGACATTGTTTCACGCCACTGGTTAGGGATTGGGCCAGTCGTGGCGCCACCGGGCTCCAGAAGGGGTGGGGTCACCCATAGAGTAGGACACAAGATAGCAGTGATTACCATATTAATAAGAACATTCCCTTACATGCCTTTATAATTGCATAATCCTTATACATCACATACATATATACACACACGTGCGGTATGAAGCATTTGTACTAGTATTAGGTACTCCACAAAGTGGGCGTATACAGTGTCCGCAGCGTGAAATTTGACCTATTTTAACCGTTTTATAAAGGCTTCAATCTCCACTAATTCTGCTTGGTTTGAAATAAAAATTATATCAAATTAAAGCTTATTCTTTTCTCTTTTAGGGTGTCTGATTTTTAATTATCATTATGAAATAAATTACAGTCAATGGACACTTGTTGGGGGGTATCTGAGCTACTCCCTTCCCTAAACTTGATACCTTGGTGAGTACAGTGACCTTAGCTAAAAATAACCACCAATGAAAGACAGAAGAAACTAGGCTTCATTAGCATATCAAGCATGACTGTTTTTGAGTGGGAAATTTGATTGAATTGAAGGAGTGAAAACATTAAGACATTAATCCTCCTTGAAAATTGATCAGGATCATTTTGAAAATTATATCATCAGAAAGGTCAAGTCTTCCTCTACCTATATTTGGTTGAGATTTATATCATGCGCATCAAGGCTGGACTGAGAAGTGACTGTGTATTCCCATCTCTGCACTAGTCAGCTAGCCATACTATAAAAGTGAACTTTTAGTTTTTGACTCATATTGATTCAAAACATGTACGATCATATAGAGCTTTTGATTTAGATTATTTTGGAATAAAAATTAGAGTGATAGTGTAAGTAGAACAGAAGTTGTGATGTTTTCAAGAATTTATCATTGACCCTGCTGATATTCTGTAGAAATTAAGGAATTTAGCAAGTTTAGCATGAAATATCTGAAAGAATAACAAAGATAATGGTCTGGAAAAAATTGAGCCTGCTATTTGTGCTATAGAGAGTGAGATTCTTTAATTTTGGACAGATCATATGCAAAATAGCTTCCAGGTGGGACCCTAAAAACCAAGATTTGGCTAATTTGGAAATGTGCACAAATCGGGGTAAAAAAAATCAATCTTTAAACACTCATAACTTTGCAGCTATTCAATCGATCTAAATGATTTGTATATCATTGAGATCCGATTTAAAAGATCTGTGCAGATATATAACTTGTAATACTGACCTGTTGGGGAAAAAAATCACTTTGGAGTACCTACTAGTATTCTGCTACTTCTATATCTGCAGAGGCTTCGAACCCTCAACCCCCAAGCTTCTGCGCTGGATTGTGGGAGCGGGCAGTTACAGGGACCTGGGACGCATTTGATATGCAATGATGTAGGCTTATGCGCACTGGCCCTGGCGTCCGATGGTTTTCCCCTCCTATCAATCCATTTTTACTTTAATTTGTGTGTATGTATGTATAATAGTTGTCCTACATAATAAACAAAAACGTGATAGTGGATAAGTTTTCGGCGGTACAGTGAGTGTAGATGGGGAGGCAGTTAACACGTGAACAGACAGGTTGCACCCTCCCCCAACGGATCTGAGTTGACTATGCTGGAGTAGTAGACGACTAGATCAGGGCTCCTCCAGTCGATGACTGATGGAGGCGTAAGTGTTGAGGAGCAGATGGAAGCTTCCGGCCTTATAATACTCGTATTATGACTTATACAGCATATTAATGTACAATATATTAATGTAACTCTTAAAAAATGCTGCTGTGTGAGATTTGTCACTTGTAGTTGTAGACTTCTGCATACAGTCGTGGGCTCTGTATTACACTACAATTTTTCTTCTTGTCCTACAGTAAGTTGCAGCTGGACACATTCCAGATTGAACAGCAGGCTCGTGAGCAAGAGTTTCGTGAAGCCGAGACCTTCCTCACTTTTGAGCGTGACCTCAAAAATGACAGCATCATGTCACACCAGGTGGGCGTTTATAAATTTATTTTGCTTTGTTTTTTTGAGGGGGGTAAATACAGGTGGTGATGTCGGCAGGGTTCGGTTTTGATTTTTTAAAAGGTTTTTTGTGTTTCTTTTCAACAATTGGTGTATGAATCTACTATAGATAAAGGGGATATTTCTAATATAGTAATATTGTTTGTTGTTTTACTTCCTGGCAACATCTAAGGTCATATGAAAGATCTTTGCGGATTTTCGCGATTTTTTATTATTTTCTTCTCTTTAATTTGTTTAATTCGACATATTTAATAATATCTATGGATTTTCTCCAGCTATTATTTAAATACCACCAACACATTGGAAATGTTTTAAACATTCAACCATGTCCCTGTACTAAGTGCAGGTGTCCCTGTACTAAGTGCAGGGATGAAAGATTTTCGCGGATTTCCGGAATTTTTCCTGTAGCTATAACTGTATACTAATAAGTTGCGCCCGTCCTTATATGACCTTAGATGTTGCCAGGATGTAAAACTCCAACAACCAACCAACCAATACATTGTTTCATGCTGCAGCACTAGCAGCGTATACTACTAATGGGTTCAAATGCCACAGCATGGTCAGCGTATACTACTAATACATGCTTAAAACAGCGCAGCATGGTCAGCGTATACTCCTAATACATGCTTCAAACGGCGCAGCACTATCAGCGTATACTACTAATACGTGCTTTAAAAGCCGCAGCACTATCAGCGTATACCCAAATGTATGAAACCCGACTTCCGGAAATTTTCAGCGATTCCCTGACAATGCTAAGCATTTCCGCTTTTTTTCCCGGAGACCACTTTCATTCATGTAAGTGGGCTTTGATTTCCAAAAATGTGTGCTTTTTTTCTCTCACTGCGATCACTTTCATCCCTGAATAACTGATAAAGCTGGGATAAGTGATATGAAAAACCCCAACTGTAATGAATGTACTGCTTTAATCATGTGTCTTACCTCCTATTGACAGATCGGTTATTATTGCCCATCTCACCATCAATTTTCGCTTATTTTAATCCCTGAATAGCTGATATCGCTGGGATACGTGATATGAAAGAAATCAACTGTAATGAATGTGCTGCTCGCTCATGTGTCTTACCTCTGGTTGACAGATCGGTTATTATTACCATCTTACCATCAATTTTCGCTTATTTTAATCCCTGAATAGCTGATATCGCTGGGATACGTGATATGAAAGAAATCAACTGTAATGAATGTACTGCTCGCTCATGTGTCTTACCTCTGGTTGACAGATCGGTTATTATTACCATCTTACCATCAATTTTCGCTTATTTTAATCCCTGAATAGCTGATATCGCTGGGATAAGTGATATGAAAAACCCCAACTGTAATGAATGTACTGCTTTAATCATGTGTCTTACCTTCGGTTGACAGATCGGTTATTGTTGCCCATCTCACCAATTTCTGCTTCCCCCCCCCCCTTTTTTTATTCCTGAATAACTGATATCGCTGGGACACGCGATATGCAAAGAACCAACTCTAATCAATGTACTGCTTTAATCATGTGCCATACATCCGTTCACAGATCGGTGATTATTGACCACCTCACTATCAATTTTCGTTTTTACCCGCCTTTTTTTTATCCCTGAATAACTGATATCGCTAGGACACGCGACATGCAAAGAACCAACTGTAATGAATCTACTGCTTTAATCATGTGCCATACATCCCGTTGACAGATCGGTGAGGACATGGTGAATGACCTTAAGACCAAGTTAATGGTGACACAGCGGGCAGCGGATGATAGTCAACGTGTTGTCATGGACCTCAGAAAAGACCTGTCGGCCACCAAGGAACAGTTGGCCGTTATCAGTAGGAAAACCGTGCGTATGGTTTATGTATTGGCAGGGCTCATAAGGGCATCTATAAATCCTCATTAATAATAAATTGTCCATGCCCTTGAAAGTACTTGAAAACCTATCTTTCTTATTAAAAAATTAATTAAATCAAACTTTTGGAAAGTAATGGAAGATCATGGACATCAAATAGGCGATGGTTTGTTCAGTTCGTAAATCATATTGCATGCGTTGTCTTTTCTTTTTCTATTTAACCTGCCTGCTTTTGTGTTTAGTTCACACTATTACCTTTAAAGTATAGACTTGCGCTTCGGTTATGTCTTAGGATGTATTTAGTGACTGCGAATTAATTAGTCATAAACACAACCGTTTAATCGGAGAAGCCAAGTGGGAAATGTGGACGGTTATGGCCGCCTCAACCAGATGGCGCTCGTCATGGCGCGATCGGTCAGGCATATTTATGACCGACAGTAAAGTGGTGCAGGCTGCACTAAATTCGGGCAAGTCTAAAAATAAATTGATTATGGCCTGGCTTAAGGACCTTTTCTGGTCGTCTTGCGATTATAACTTCGAGATTTTGTCATCCTACACCGTTTGCGATGCTTTGAGCAGGTGGTCTGAACATAGGACTAAAATCCTCCTCGATTCGGCTGACTCGGCCGACATGCAAGCTCGGCTGTGCAGTCAAAAGGGCTGCCCCCTTATTACCTAAAGAATTAATTGTGATGTTCTCTTATTTTTCCCCCTCGGTGGGCTATACTGCCACCAGGGCGGCATTATTAACAGGGTTTCGTGCCCTTTTACGCAAATGTCAGCTCACTGCTTCAGACTCTAGGCTGTTACGTAAAGACTTCTCTTTCTATGATTGGGGGGTTATTATTACCGTTAGGAGGTCTAAAACTATTCAATTTCATCAACGAGAGCTCTTATTACCAGTCGCGATGGTGCTCAATTCTGACGTGTGCTGTGCACTGGCGCAACAAACATTTTTCTGACCTGCTGGCATTGCCGGACTCACCAGCGTTTCTGGTGCCGCATTCGGACGGCTCTCTAGCACCATTATCTTATGAGACGCTCCACGCTAAAATTAAACATTTTTCATACCTAGCTGGTCTTAATCCAGATAATTATTGTTGCCATTCCCTCCGTCACGGTGGCTGTACTTTCCTGGCAATGCAGGGGGCTTCACTGGAAGAGATTAAAACCAGAGGGGATTGGGCTTCTGACACCGTTTTTAAATATATTTGCTTGCCGTTGTCTGAGATTATTCTAGCAGATATGTGTGTCGTGACAGCCCTTGCGACTATTTAGTTGGCTTTGTGGACTTTGGTACGTGGCGCCTTGCCCAGCCATATACACTGATTCATTATATAACGGTTGTGTTTATGAATAAAATGCTGTATCCGCCCTCTGTCGTCCTCGTTGCCTGCGCTCTCTACACACATGTATATCTTGGATATGCCGGTGTAGTTGGAGCGCAGTGACGAGCGCAATCTGGTTGAGGCGGTCATAACCACCCACATTTCCCGAATATTAATATGGGCGTCAGCGCATGTGTCCTCAGACGATGCAAAACGATGACCAATCTCGGAGAAGCCAAATGGTTCAGGCAGCGACCGGGGTGGAAGTGGGCTGGTCCGTGAGGGCACCGGGGCGCCAACTGATGGATTCGAACCCAAATGCTAGTCCCATTAAGCAGAACCAGCCGGGATGGCCGAATGAGTTAGAGCGTCCGTCTCCCGTGCTGGTAGGTCGTGGGTCGAACCCCGGTCGAGTCAAACCAATGACTTAAAAATTGATACTTGTTGCTTCCTAACCAGGCGCTCGGCATTATTAGGACAGGGCAAGGACTGGTGTGCTCAGTGTCAGGATAATGTGACTGAGTGGGATACCAGGTCATGGTGCCAGTGGCCTGGTTTCCCAGTGGGACAGCACTATAAAGTCGACATGAGTGCACACTGTCACAAGTCGGTACCCGCCCTGATATGACCTTAGATGTTGCTAGGACAAACCACAACAAACAAACAAACCCATTAAGCAGTACTACCCGACAACACCAGGGGGGGGGGGGGGTCACTGTGCTCCTACTACACTGGCATATCCAACATATATCATATATTCGAGACAATGAAATGTAAGTAAAACCTTCATATATATACAGGGATGAAAGATCTCCGCGATTCCGCCGATTTCCGGGATTTTTCAATCCCGCACCACCTAACATGTGCTGCGGGATAATGCTATACCAATATATGGTGCAGACTCCGCACCACTATCAGCGTATACTAATAATAAATGCTCCAAGCACCACAGCACTATCAGTACTACTAATACATGTTTCAAACAGTGCAGCACTATCAGCGTATACCAATATATATGAAAACCGATTTCCAGGAATTTTCCGCGATTCCCTGACATTGACAATGCTCAACCTGTGGGAGAATATCAGCATTTCCGCTTTTTTCCCCGGAGACCACTTTCATCTCTAATATATACATTTTGTTATGTCTTGAATATTGTAGCATATCCAATGTTTACATTGTATTATACACATCAGTATTTAATGACTGCGCTGTTTTTTTAAAATTTAGCAATAACTCAGATAGCTTCATTGCAGGAAGTCACCGAGAAGGAGCTGACGCAGATGCGCAATGAGCGTAACGACTTTGACGTGTTCAAGATGCTGGAGAAGGAGAAGCACAAGCGCCGAGAGGATGAGCTGACCGCGCAGCTGGAGGAGGCGTACCTTGACCTGCGCACTGCCAGCAGGGTAGGACCCCTAGAGTCGGATAGCTTGGACGCCTCAATCCAGACTGTGTTCAGCATCTGTGGGGGAGACGGTGGCAGGAGCATGGATGCCGATAACCTGCACCTGGAGCAACTGTCTGCTCAGATTGCCGAACTTCAGGAACACATTGTGCAGTGAGTCCTGAGTGTTTTATTGTGGTGTTCTCTGTGGCGGAGTGGTTAGACTTTTTTCTAGATCAGACTCCTAATCTGAAGGTCCATGGTTTGATTCCCCATGCCATCACCTCTGCCAATTTGGATTTCTACCGCTGTGTAAAACTTATAGCATCATTAAAGGTCAGTTACTCTCATACCATGTCTATGTGGTTTGGGGTGTTAGAAATCCCTTGTGTCGGTAAAAGTCTTTCTGCCGACCAACTGTCTGATGCGCGAAAAGGAAGAAGGCAAGGCAGAGGTGGGAAAGAGAGGCGTTTATTGTGACGCCTCGGGCAACAGGGGTACAGAGCAACAGTGAGCACAAACAACAGAGGAACAAGTAAGGACAGACAAGTAAGGTTCCTGAGGGGCAGGAACAGATAATTAGAACAGGGGCTCATAAGGAGCAATGTCAGATAGGTAAAAGAGTTCAGGTGAGGGGCGCCAAGGAGCCCTCCACCAGAGAGGGGGAGAGAGGAGAGGTGAAGAGAGTTGGGTGGGTGGGTGGAGGAAAAAGCAGAGCGCGGAGGAGGGCTGGAAGGCGAGTGGCTGAGGGAGGCCGACGGGCGACCTTATAAGGGAGGGCAGGAGGGTGGTGGCAGGTGAGTGTGAAAGCAGCGGGCCGGGGGAGGGGGAGGAAAAAAAGGGGGGGGGGAGAGGCGGACGTCGCGCGAGGTGCGAATGCTGCGCGACGACCGGGGAGGCGGGGGGAGGGTCTCTTCCTCTCCACGCATCAAACCCAATGCTCGCATTACGACCGATGCGCGAAAAGGAAGAAGGCAAGGCGGAGGTGGGAAAGAGAGGCGTTTATTGTGACGCCTCGGGCAACAGGGGTACAGAGCAACAGTGAGCACAAACAACAGAGGAACAAGTAAGGACAGACAAGTAAGGTTCCTGAGGGGCAGGAACAGATAATTAGAACAGGGGCTCATAAGGAGCAATGTCAGATAGGTAAAAGAGTTCAGGTGAGGGGCGCCGAGGAGCCCTCCACCAAAAATGGAGGAGAGGGCTCGAGGCGCGCCCGAGGCGGGGGCCCGGGGTTGCAGGTCTGGGTGAGAGGAGGTGTCCGGGGCCTACGTGGACGGGGAGCGGGCGGCCAAAAAAGGGGAGGCCCGCTCCCGAGGGCTGCGGGGAGGAGGTCCGGCGAGGGTCGAGCAGGGGGGCAGCGAAGTCCTCAGGGCTGGGCGGGATGGGGGTCGGGGTCGGGTAGGGCGGGTCGATGAAGGCGGTGTTGTGGTGGTCGGCGGCTGCACTGTCTGGGGAGGGTTCCTCGTGAGGCTGGGCTGTGTCTAAGGCATGAGGTGCGGGGTGATGGCCCCCGGCTCTGTCTGGGCGGCGTTTCGATCGGTGGTCGCTGGGGGGTTGTCGGTGGAGGTCACGGGGCTGTCGGCAGTGGTGTGGGTGAGGCGCCGGGGAGGCCCCCTCGGGCCGGCCGGGGGGGGGGGGGGGGGCGGCGGATCAAAAATCCGCCGAGGCGGCCGGGGTCTGGCGCTCACGGGCTTGCTTGGTGAGGCAGCCGGCCTCGCTGTGCATGGTCAGGAGGCGCCGGACGTTTGCGCAGTAGGCGCACACGTGCCGGTGCCTATCCCCTACCTCGCCATGGGCCTCCCCGACGGGGGCCCGATCGCACGAGGCGGGGTCGCGGTTCCAGGCGGGGCAGGGGGCCCCGTGAGAGTGCCTGTCGTAGGGGACGCGGGTGTCGACTTGGGCCCGTGGCATGTGTGCGCCTCGGGGAAGGTCGTCGCCTCTGGGGGGCTGGTTCTGCCGGAGCGGCCTGAGGGGCGGGCAAGGTGAGGGCCTCCACCCTGAGCAGGTTGATGGCGACAGGGTCGTGCCATCCCTGGGGGAGCCTCCCGTCCGCTATCCAGGTAAACACCGTCTCGGAGTAACGGCGGACGGTTGGCCAGGGGTAGAGGAGGTTATCCCTCAGTACGGTGAGGTGATGGTGGTGTAGGCCCTGGACGGAGTGGGTGGGGAAGTCGGGGTGGTCGATCAGGGTGAGAAGGGCGAGGCTGTACTCGTCTTTAGTCGCCTCGCCCCTCTTCACCGGCTTCCTCTCGGGCCCCCTCTCCACGAGGTCTGAGGGGAAGATATAGTCTGCCGGAATCCCTTGCCGCCTCACGGAAGCCAGTATTGCCCGCACGGTGTCGGCTGCGGATGCTGGGCTATGTTGGGTCGGCTCCTCGTAGTATGTGGGCGTCGGGGCAGGGGCGGCTTGTCCGGCGAGGTGGTGATACCACTCGTACTGGGGGTGTGCCGCCCCCGGCAGTGTCGCTTGAGGTGGCGGTGGGGGCCGGGCCCCGGCCGGGGCGCGTGTCCGAGGGGCCGGGGCGGGCGCTGTGGTATAGCTGGCCTGGCGCCTTGGTGCAGGTGAAGGCGTCTCCGGGAGGGCTTGGGGCCCCCCCGACTCCAGTCCGTCCATACAGGTCTCCATGCGGGCGGTAGTCTCACGCTGCTGGGTCTCAAGGCGCTGGAGGGCCTCGAGGATCGCCGTGATGTCGGCGGCCCGAGGGCGCCGGGGCGGAGGAGGGTGACGCGCCCCGCGGTGAGCCTGAGGAGGGTCCCGGCGTGGCCAGGGCGGTCGCCCGGGAGCCCTTGCGGCCCTTGCCCTTTCCTTTTCCTGGCATGCTTGAGGAGTTGCAGCGGTCCGAGGTGGGTCGGCGTGGTGAGGTCCAAAGTCAGGAAAAAGCAGAGCGCGGAGGAGTGCTGGAAGGCGAGTGGCTGAGGGAGGCCGACGGGCGACCTTATAAGGGAGGGCAGGAGGGTGGTGGCAGGTGAGTGTGAAAGCAGCGGGCCGGGGGAGGGGGAGGAAAAAAGGGGGGGGGAGAGGCGGACGTCGCGCGAGGTGCGAATTCTGCGCGACGACCGGGGAGGTGGGGGGAGGGTCTCTTCCTCTCCACGCATCAAACGCAATGCTCGCATTACGACCAATGGGGAAAACAAGACTATCCAGACTAATCCATTATAGGCAGTATAACTCTTCAAAACGAAAGAAAGAAAAAAAAGTTTGCTTGAACTTGATTAGTACACTTTTTGTTAGTACCGTTCGCGATCGCCGAATCGATAGAGTGAATGCTGGGAGTTCAAATCCCGGCCGTGTCAAAGCTATGACTTCTAAAAATGTATTTTTGTCGCCACCTAGCCTGGCACTCTGCATTACTAGGATAGCACAAGGACTGGTTAGCTCAGAATCGGGGTAATCTTACTGAGTCTCCCAGTAGGGCAACACTATTAAGTTGCCATGAGTGCATTCAGTCAGTACCTGTCCTGATATGACCTTGAATGTTGCTAGGATGTAAAGCACCAATAAAAACCAAAACAAACTACTTGTTTCTGAACCTGCCTTTTGCAACTCCTGTGACCTGTGAACCTGTCTGCCGTGTGCAAATAATTTGCTAACTGCTGTTTGTCTGATTGGACCGTCTATGATGAGGGGAATATGGAGTTAGGATAAAAATGTCCATTTATATTGGTAATTTTAGAATAATACAGAACGAGTAAATGACAATTACATAATAGTCTAAATAATAACGATAATGGATACATAATGCGAATAATAAAATAATGTTCCTTCAACAGGTTGAACGAATTGGTTGAAATCAATAAAGCTGCAAAGAATTCTGCAGAGGAAAAGGTAACATATCTTAAGACTTGAAACAAACTAAACAATAATTCTTAACCCCCCCCCCCTCCTTCTACACCAAAAAACTAGCTTTCTTTGAGTTCTCAGGCTTACTGTACAATTAGTTTCTATTTTTATATAAAGAATGCAGAAATTCCAATTTACATTCGGTTTCATTGAAATTACAGGGGAGTTGGGACTAACTGCGAAATTTACGCCCGTTGATTCTTTAAGGAATTGGCGACCATTTGTTTTGCTCACATTTTCAGTTAAAATTACATAGTCCAATGCTTAAAGCTGCATAGTCCGATGAAAACATCAAATTTTCAAAAGCAAAACAATTATCTAAATTTAATTGTATATATCTAAATTAGATACTGGTGCGTTTATTAAAAATTTGTTGCCATATAAAAGGGCATACTGGGGCAATTTAATAGAACTTATTACTGCAGAAGCCTATAATGTCAGAGTTTTGGGTGTGCTTATCAAAAATTAATTTAGCATGTGTGCACTTCAAATATCTGAAAAGTTAGCTATTTAATATAAAAGTTACTTCAAACAAACGTAAGGTAGATTATAATGATCAACCTAATATATTTATCTCAGAAAATTAGAGAAAAACAAAGCCATCGAACTATGCAACTTTAATATAAAAGTTAACCTAATGATCAATCTAATATATTTATCTCAGAAACCATATGTCCACCAACCGGGGAACTGATACGGTGCCACTATATCAGCTTTTTAACCATGTGGCGACCATTTACAAACATTGAGTGGGTAGTTGCTATGGTCACTGTCCTGTCAATTAGTCAGTCTCCCTAATGATTTTGACAATTTGGTAGTGTACAACTGTTATTTATAGATATTGGGCAACATATTAGTCCCTAAGTTTTATATTTAGTGATAGACACATGGAGATAATATGAAGATCAACAGCCAGGTATTCATAGTGTAATTTCCCGTAATACATTAGGACCAGTGTCAGAGACCAGTTGGATTTGAAAGTTAAGTGTGTGGGAGGAGGGGGGGGGGGGGGAGAAAGCTGTCAGACTGCTTTAGTGGACTATAATTTGGACTGGGCGCTGTGGCCGAATCAGTAGAGCGTGGGCCTCGCATGCAGGAGATCGGGAGTTTGGTTCTCAGTCGAGTCAAACTAGTGACTTATAAAATTGATACTTGTCACTTCCTATCCTGGTGCTCGGCATTAATAGGATAGGGCAAGGACTGTTTAGCTCAGTCTCAGGATAATGTGACAGAGTGGGAAATTGGGTCATGGTGCTGGTGGCCTGATTTCCAAGTGGGCCAGCACTATGAAGTCGCCATGACTGCACACTGTCAAAAGTCGGTACCCGTCCTGATATGACCTTAGATGCTGCGAGGATGTAAAACTCCAACAAAGAAACCAACTATATAATAAAGGTCTGGCATTTAAATGCTATGTTAATTCCTGTCTAATTAATTTGTCTCTGCATAATAGTGAATGGTGCTTTTAATTTACAGCTCACGGCGGCACTTGACTCGAATCTGGACGCCGAGATTGCAGGTGTGAAGAGTCAGATTGAAGTGCTGAAAAGTGACCTCCAGAAATCCACTGAGGAAAATAAAGTACTGGCCACAAGACTTGAAGATGTGGATGTCCTGAGAGATGGCGTCGGTGTCAGAGAGTCAGTGGTCAAAGAAAGAGAGGAATTAGCGCAAGAAAAGGTCGCTTTGTTAGAAGAAAGACAAGCTATTGAGAAGGAAATCATGACCTTGGTGCAAGAGAGGAAAAAGTTGGAGGAGGATGCCATCTCTTTTGGGCAAGAGAGGAGATCGCTACATGAAGAAGGATTGGCACTTGAAAAGCTGAAGGAAGAAGCAAAGGATCAACTGAGCACTTATGAGATTGAAAAGTCGATCATTAAAGAAGGGAGGAGTTCAATTGAGAAGGATCAGCAAATGCTTGTGGAGGAAAAGGATATACTGGTACAGGAGCGGAGAAATTTGGAAGAAGACGCCAATGTATTTGATAATGACAAAATATCATTTCAGAGTAAGAAAATTAAATTTGAACAGGAGAGGCGGGAATGGAAGAATGCCTTGCGCGAGTTGGAGAAAGAGAAGCGGCTCCATGAAGATGAACTGGCGGGGTCGGTGGAAGAGCGTGAAGAGGAGCGCATAATTGACCGGGAGATGTTGGAGGAAGAGAAGGAGGCTTTGGAGGAGGAGAGAAAAGCTCTCCGAGAAGAAAAGAAGCTTTGGGAAAAGGAAAAGGATGGCCATAGCGAGGCTTTCTCTGATGATAACCAGCAGGGTGCTGAGGTGAGAGCAAGGACATTGAAGCAGGAAAGAGCGTCATTTGCTAAGGAAAGGGAATCGCTCGAAGAAAGGCTTGTGGAAATAACCAGTGAAAAGGAAGTAATGATGCAATCAATAGCGGAGTTGCAGGAGGATTTCAGAAGAAGAAATCAACTAGAAGAGGAAAATAATGTCTTGGAATGCGAGAAGAAGGAAATTGAAGAACGCGTGAGAATACTGGAAGGAGAGATTGAGGCTAGACAGTCTGATAATTCCACAAGTGTGGACGTCTCTGAGAAAATTAATCAATACATAGAGAGGATAGAGTTTTTGGAGAGGGAAATTGAAGCGGACAGGGCCACTTTTGCTGAAGAAAAACAGCTTTTGGTGAAGGAAAGCAACATATTGGAATCCGAAATGAAACTTTTGGAAGAAGAATTGAAGACTTTTGAAGAGGAGAAGAAGTCCCTCGAAAGTGAGTTGTTGGAAAAGCAAGACCACTTCTCAGAGGAAAGGGAACGCTTGATGGAACAAATAACAAACTTTGAGGAGGAAAAGAACACGCTGGAGGCTGAGATTTCAGAGAAAGTGGACACAGTCTCCGAAGAAAAGAACCTATTAGAAGAAGTAGTATCACGTTTGGAAGAGAGTAAGAAAGGTCTGGAACAAGAGCTGTCTGAGAAGGAAACCCTCATTGCAGAGCAAGAAAAGCTGGCTGGAGACAGCAATGCTGATAGCGAAGAGGCTGCAAAAACCGTACCTGCCCTGAAAAGGGAGGTTCAGTCTTTGAAATCTAAGTTCGAAGCACTGAAAGGGGAAAGGCAAAATGTGCAGGTGGTTGAAGATTATGAGGCAAAGATGTGCAAATTAAAGGATGACTTTGAACAACAGCGAGACGCGGATAGGAAACGGTCAGAAGTTGAGCTACGAGAGCAAGTTAGCGTTATCCGCATGGATGCAATGTCGAAACTGGAGGAAGCGAAAGAACTGCTATACAAACCAGCCAAGGCAGACCTTGTGAGTTAAATGTGGACTTTCTTGCTATATATGTATATTTGTAGACGAAATTTCTTTTTCTTTGCTGATGTGATCGTGTATGGCTCGTTCCATAGGGGAAGAATGACGTTAATTATGGTGGTTGGTGACCTCTATGCACTTTTCTGTTGTGTAATTTGTTTATTTACTGGAAGGCCAAATATATATTTGTTTAAGTTGGTGATCGTCCTTTTGATCAAACAAATCCGGTTCGGGCGGGCGGTTTTTATTTATATTTATTATTTGTTTTTCAGTATATTATACAATTTTTGAAATTTCAATTTTAGAAGTCAAATATTTAAATTAGTAGTAGCAATACTATTTTTCCTAAATGTTTTCATTTAAACTACAGAAAATACAGATTGATTCATATTCTGCTAAGTTATATGTAAATTCTATGCTAGCCCGACGTATTTAAGATCAGGGGCAGACGATTTTTCAGGCACAGGCGGGAAGATCACCAATTAAAAAAAAAATTATTTGGCTTAATTGCAACAGGACATTGGTTATAATTGTGGCAATGCTTGGTTTATTCCCACGTAGGATGAGTCGTCCATGCTAGGTATGGAGTCCCAAATGGAAATGTTCAAATGTCAGCTGACGCAACTTAACAAGCTCATTGTACAGAAGGAATTCCAACTGCAGGACAAGAGCAGTCAGGTGTCTTCACTGGAGTACAAACTCCGAACACTCGTGGTATGGGACTGATTTAGTATTTTACTAACTGCCTATAATTAAAACTATCAATGGCAAAGCGCCAGAATATCGATGCAATGTTCTGTCCCTCAAACAGTCATGGTGAACTCAGCTCATCCAGTCATTACATGTCTCTAGCAAGAATCAAATAATATGGTGATTGTGCTTCCTATGTAGCAGGTCCTACTTTATAGAATCGGTTACCAGAGGAGGATTGTATTCAAAATATTTGACACAATTTTAAATATAAAAACACTAATTGATGGGATTCCAATAATTTCCAAATTTCTCCTTTTTTCATTTAACAATTTTGTAGTAATGTTTTAGAAAATTTGGGATGACTTAGATTTGTTTAATTTTCAAATTTCCATGCATATCCATTACTACCGATTTTTCTATTTTTTTCCTTTATTTTTCAAATTCGATTTTTCTATTAGTTTTAGATAATGAAAAAAAAAATGTAATTTAAAAAAAATCAATTTTCCATAATTCCACTAATTTCCAGTAGATTCCTACTGGAAATCTTTAATGGAACGGGCAAAATATGAAGAATTTGGTGTGCTGTGATTGTTCAATTCGATGACGACTTTCTCATAAGGCTAAGCACTGACACCACAGATGGCGCCTCCTGTCGCATTACGAGAACACTACCATCAATAATGAGCCTACCCGGTCAGCAGCTGCCGAAGTATGGTGGCCCCACCTAGCGGGTACTGCCCGAACTAAACTTGACAGACCGTATAACACTAAGACGGCTCACTCCCTATCTCTCCCATGGTAATGTAAATTTTGCAGTGCCATCTTGTGGTGGGTTTGATCAGCCCAACTGCTGGCTGGTGTTTCACTTGTAAACACATAGGCCTACAAGGCGAGAGGGTGAGTTTAAAATTTTAAAAAGAGAGATTTCCTGTCATTTGGATTTGGCCGATGTTCCGCCTACTGCCTGGTCCACACCTCCCTCCGCCCCGCCCTCTCTCATTCCACCACCCTCCCCCCCCCCCCTCCCTCGCTCCTCTCAGCTTCACCGCCCTTCCCCACCATCCCCTTCCCCCTCCCATCCCCACCCTTCCCTCTCCCTATCTCCCTCCTCATCCATCTTACCCAGTAGACTCCCAGTGCTCTCACACCACACCTCCCTCCCGTCCTCCTCCCTCCCCCTTCACCCCTTCCTCTCCGCCTCCCCACTCCCCCTTTTCCCCCACACTCCCTCTCCTCCTCCCTCCTCACCCACCACACTCAGTGCTCTCACACGTCGCCACACCTCACGACCCCCTCCCCCTCCCTGATGTAAGCGGGAGGGGGGAGGGAGAGGTCCCCACTGGTTGCATGTTGCAACTCCTATAGAACTCCCACCACCACCACTACCCCCACCCTGCCCCTCCACATCTCCACCCCACCCATCCCTGCCACCATACACACATTCTGTGTGGTTGCGGTGTAGGTGGGTATGGTGGGGGTGTAGGTCTGCGTAGGGTGTGTAGTGGAGGTGTAGGTGGTTTGTGGTGGAGTTATAGCGGTCTTGCAGAGCAGCACCTCACAATCCTTAGCATCCTTAAACCCCCACTCCACCACACACAGCTAAACCTCCCGCCACACGCCTGTACCCCCACCACATCCCTACACTCCCACCACACACACCACCCCTACATCACCGCCACACACCTACACCCTCATGGCACACACCTAAACCTCAACCACACCCACCTACACACTTACACCCCCAGCACACACACCCACCACAGACCTACACCACCAACACACATACCTAAACCCCCACCACATCCCTAAACCCCGTCAACACACCTAAACCCCCACCACACACCTACCAAGCGACAGCAGGGTTTCTTCTGACACTCCAATGCTATCAAAATGATCAAACCCACCACCTGGTGCGCTGGCTGTTCTCTTGATTACACAGTACAGGCTGAGTGAGCTGTCTTATATGTTATATGTTTGTTTTTTTGTAGAGCTTTAAAATTACAACACATTCTTAAATTTACATTTATATTTTCATTATTAACTGGACTATTGTTAAGCTAGAATTACATTTGATTGTTTTGAGTTTCTCTGAGTTTTCGCAATTCACGGAAGCGGAGACAGGAGTAGGGTATAATGGTTTATTTATCGAACATCATGGAAGGGCTGGTGTTTATGAGCATTAAGTATCAATAAGTACATCAGAATTCAAAGGTCAAATGTCAAATGGGCGGGCAGTTGTGTAGTTCAAACCTGGCGAGGTACGGTCACGTGACCGGGTTTGGCGGGAAATTTGACTCCCGTGCGTGGGTAGCGCTGCGGCCCTGTTCCCGTCCCGTGAATTACCCATGCTACCGATAACATGTACAATTAAATACCTTATGTCGATCACTATAATCTACTTTACTTTTCGCCGTGAATTTGGCCTTTGTTGCCGACGCGGCGTAAATCAACGACCAGTCAATCAATCAGCTACTTTACTTTAGCTTGGAGTAACTAATTTGAAAAATGGCTAATTTTGAAGATGAACAGAATTTTGTTGTCAGTTAGGTGAATGCTATGTGATGACTCACTATTTATAACTGCCTGTTTATGGTTGTAGGAGCACAAGGATGAAGTGATAGAGAGCCTACAGGAAGAGATCCATACCCTCCGAAATGGCTCGGACGTGAATAGTTCGGTTCTAACTGGTTCAGATGTAGGAGACTGCTTTCTTTGTTTTTTTTAAAACGATACGCTAATAATATTGTCAGTACATAGAAATGACGTGATTACTATATACATTAATAATGTTGTTAATACATGAGAATGAAGTGATTGTTAGATGCTCTGATAATATTGTCATTACATAGGAATGAAGTGATTGCAAGATGTGCTGATAATTTTGCCAGTACATGGGAATGAAGTTATTGCTAGATGCTCTGTTAATATTGTCAGTACATAGGAATGAAGTGATTGCAAGATGCTCTGATAATATTGTCAGTACATAGGAATGAAGTGATTTCTAGGTGTGCTGATAATATTGTCAAATCACAGGAATAAAGGAATTACTACATGCAATATTGTCAATACATATGAATGCAGTGATTGCAAGGTGTGCTGATAATATTGTCAGTGCACGGAAAGAAAGTGATTGCTGGTTACACTGATAACATTATCAGTACATAGGAATTGAGTGATTACTATATGCACTGACAATAATATTGTCAGTACAAAGAATGAAATGATTTTCCAAAGTGACCCATGATCAATATGCCTTCAAATGACACAGAACATCTGAATCCATTAAGTATGCTTTAGCATTTATTATGAGGATACTTTTCAAGTTTTCATCTTTTGGTAATTAATTGTGTGCATGTATATATAATTAGATTAGATTTAATTTGTTAATATCCAATTGAATGCGTGCATTTCTTTTTGTCCTATCCTCATGTGCTTTGTGATGTATGACTGGGTGATGTGCGCTTTATGCACATGGATGTTTATATTATACGAACCAGGCGCGGTAGCCGAATCGGTAGAGCGCAGGTCTCCTTTGCGGGAGATCGGGTGTTCAATTCTCGGTCGAGTCAAACCAATGACTTATAAAATTGATAATTGTCGTTTTGCAGCTTGGCATTAATAGGATAGGGCAAAGACTGGTTAGCTCAGTGTCAGGATAATGTGACTGAGTGGGATATCGGGTCATGGTGCTGGCAGCCTGGTCTTCCATTGGGGCAGCACTATAAGGTCGCCATGAGTGTACAGTCACATGTCAGTACCCGTTCTGATATGACCTTCGATGTTGCCAGGACATAAAACTCCAACAACCAACCAACCGTTTATTTTTAATTTTGTGTTTGTAGATCGATAGCAATTTACGCGAGGAGAGAGATAATGCCTTTGTCACAATTGCCATACTCCAAGAGCAGCATGACCGCCTCATCCGCAGGGTAGGTCTCGAGTCGTGCAGCTCAGCTGTGTCACATGGCCCACAGAGAACAGAGGTCATGTACAGATTGAAAACCCAGCCAGTCCTTGATAACTCCATCCCACCCTTTTGAAATTTAACCCACAAGAAACGGACCCGTGGACCCCTCCGTATTCTTCCGTATTTGTTACGGAATCAAACACGGATTACGGAAATACGCATTTGTTTGTTTCTTTACGGAATATTGTATATGTAACCTGGTCTGTAGACATGAGAAAGAGAGAAAAGTAGCAATACAATATTTTTACATTATGCATTGCATTGTATTTGTTGTAGGATGCATTGAAAGTTTGCTTCTGAATATTATGTCATAGTTTATTTTTCACAGTAAAAGTGTCTGAAAGTCATTCAATAATACTGAAAATAGCTTTGACAAAACTGAAAGCTGCGAAATCGGGTGCACTGGCCTGAAGAAACATACAACGTGTACATACATACATACATACGTACGTACGTACATACGTACGTACGTACGTACGTACGTACGTACGTACATACATACATACGTACGTACATACGTACGTACGTACGTACACACCACAAACTAACAGAGGTAGTCTAATGTGGAAAACAAAATACCAATAGAGATGGCATTATGGGAATGGTTTGTACAAGAGCAACCGGTCCTAAACTTGGTTAATTAACAAGGCAAGTCATAGGATAATATCTACATACCAAGGCCAAGTAAAACAATGATTCCTACTCAATGTCCATAATTACAAAACTAGTGCAAATAATAGGGGGCACCAATTGTTTGACATTGCAAGAAATCCATAAGTAAGTGAAACCCAGACCTATCTATGTTCATCAATAACGAAAAGCACATATGCAAATACAAATTAGCTCTACATAAAACGTGGATGAAAGACGCGGATTTCCGGGATTTTTTCAATCCCGCAGCACCATCAGCGTATACTAATATGTCATGCTCCAAATGCTGCAGCACTATCAGCATATACTATTAATACATGCTTCAAACGGCACAGCACTATCAGCGAATACCAATATATATGAAACCCGACTTCCGGAAATTTTCCGCGATTCCCTGACAATGCTAAACCTGTGGGAGAATATCTGCATTTCCGCTTTTTTTTCCCTGGAGACCACTTTCATTCCTGATAAAAGTGAACCGACTACATCTATTTAATTCAGGGATGAAAGATCTCTGCGATTTCGCGGATTTCCTGGATTTTTCAATCTTGCAGCACTATCAGCGTGTACTAGTAATATGCTCCAAACGCCTCAGCACTATCAGCATGTACTACTAATACATGCTTCAAATGGTGCAGCACTATCAGCATATACCAATACATATGAAACCCAACTTCCGGGAATTTCCCGTGATTCCCTGACAATGCTAAACCTACGGAGAACATCTGCATTTCCGGTTTTTTTTCCCCGAGAGTACTTTCATCCCTGAAATTTTATAATTCTCATCCATAATCTATCCCATCTTATCTCATCCTAATTCACCTAGTTTCTGTTCTTAAAGGTGCATAGTCTGATGATTTGGAGTTTCTGTCATTTTCTGAGATTATTAGATTGGTCGTTATAATGGACCTTACTTTTAAGTTTGATGTAACTTTGCATCAAAAATGGCTAACTTAGGAGATATCTGAAGTGTATAACTGCTAAATTTATTTTGGCATGCTTATCAAAGTTTGACGTAATCCCATAGGCTTTTAGCAGTAATAGGTCCTATTAAATTGACTTAGTATGCCCTTCTATGCAGCAAGGAATGTTTAATAAGTGCATCAATATCTATTTTTTTTCTTAGACTATGTGACTTTAAGCAACTAAACCACAGTGGAAGGTTTCATGGTCGACACAGCGGTTGGCCTGTTTGTTTAAATTCAGCGTAAATCTGATTTGTCCAGAATACCACTTGCTTCTGAGCTGATGAATGAAATATTCCCTCTTTAAACAAAAAAGTGTAATTTTTTTTTTTTTTTAATTGTGATTAGGAGCAGGACTTGGTCCGAGAGCACGAGCTGCTGTCCGGGCAGGTAGAACAACTCGAGGAATGCGTGAGTGAGCAGGGAATAGAGCTCAGCAAGGAACGAGAGCACATCACAGAACTCGCCGTTCGTACCTTACTTCCTTTCTAGGTTCAACTGAGATTTTTTCGCAGCTTTGTGATGGTTAGCTCAGTGGTGAAATGCTTACATATATGTGGACATACAGGGACATCTGATTCTAGGTAAACATATTCAATTGCCAATTTGTTGTAATGTATTTTGCATAAGTATGAACTTTAATTTAATGTAACATTAGTTGCTTGGCTGAAAGATCACTCGTCATGGAAGCCGTACTGTTACCGTACTATATGTTTGTGGGTAAATCAATCTATGCTATTATCAGGACGGGCGGCAATTTTAGGATAAGGCAATGAGTTGCTGCCTCTGTATTGGGATGGTATCGGTTTGTAGTGCTGATGGCATGGTATTGTAGTAGTCTGCACTGACCTCAGGCAAGGAGCCACATAGAAATGTGGGCATGGATAGGCTAGGAAGCAACAAGTATCAATTTTATATGTCATTGGTTTGACTCGACCGGTAACCAAACTCCCAATCTCCTGCACGTGAGGTCAATGACTTAGGCTGGCGCTTGTCATTAATAGGATAGGGCAAGGACTGGTTAGCTCAGTGTCAG
Source organism: Branchipolynoe longqiensis (assembly GCA_030323885.1). Classification (NCBI taxonomy): domain Eukaryota; kingdom Metazoa; phylum Annelida; class Polychaeta; order Phyllodocida; family Polynoidae; genus Branchipolynoe; species Branchipolynoe longqiensis. The sequence continues at coordinate 100,215,186 of CM059188.1, read as the reverse complement.
GATAATGTGACTGAGTTGTATATCGGTTCATGGTGCCAGCGACCTGATTTCCCAGTGGGCCAGCACTATAAAGTCACCATGAGTGCGCACTGTCACAACTCGGTACCCGTCTTGGTATGACCTTATATCTTGCAAGGACATGAAACTCCAACAACCAACCAACCTTCCAACTACCCTAGTTTACATTTTTGCCATTTTTCTCATTTCATTCTCAAGGAGGCCATGAAGTTAGCTGAGACTGACCGCCTAGAGAGCCGCAAGTTGATGGAGGAGTTTGTTGAAGGTGGATATAGCGCATTCTTAGTTACTTCAAAATCGAATCATTCAGAACGCTTTAAAATTATTGTGTGCCTGTTTTCATATGAAAAATAACTGCATCCTGCTTTAAAAAATTGAATTTTTGGCTTGATAAATCCGTGAAAGCATTTTAGATTTGGATTCTGACAAATGTGTGGGAAACGTGTTATAATGACTAGTATAAAGTTATAACTTATATTCCTATGTACATACAGAAGCATGATGGTTATTAATGCACACACATACATGCATGCACATCACACACATACACACACACACAAGGGTGTGAAGTTATCAATGTCCCACCTCTTCTACGCACGCACACCCAACAATTGTCATTTGTCTTTATAGAGGCCACCAAGCAGGCAGAAAAGGATCGTGACCTCAAGACCAACGTGGAATTACTGCAGGTACGGTAAACATGGTTCCAATCCTTTGCCGTTCATGTGTAGTGCGGCCTTTAGCATTATGTTGATTGCTATTTTTAACAAAAAGAAAGAGAAAATGAATGGGAAGCATCATATGTTATAATGATCCCATGTAACAGAGGGAAAGATAAGGCGCCCAGAGTTCGCACAATCTTGAAAAAGCGTTAAATTTGAAAATACCATGAGAATTCCTTGAAAATTGACCAAATTCCGGGAGAGAGAAAAACCTTGAATTTTTTTAATTTCGGGGTTCCTCATTCTTCTTCACCTGACCCCTAATCCCTTACCACTCCCCACTTCCCTGGAGAATAAAGTAACCATATTATAGTAATGATACTAACAAATGAATTTTAACAAATTTAAGTTGATTTATTTTCTTTTTAATATATCGCTATGCATCTGGACGTATAGTCATTGTTTTACCCTTCCTTAGTGTAAGTGTATGTAAGGACTGCCATGGCAAACCCAATTTTCTTTTTTTAAAGAGAAAAAAAAAAAAAAAGTAATATAAATATTGCCTGGTCAGAAGACCAATGCCCCGACACTAACAAAAGAAGTTGGTTATTGAATAAACATCTTTTACCTCTAGAATAGTCTGATGAAAATATCAAATTATCAAAACCGAAGCAATTATCTAGATTTGACTCTACATATATAACTTAGATATTGCTGCACTTATTAAACATTTGTCATCACATCGAAGGAATTACTGATGAAATTTAAGAGAACCTGTTAGTGCATAAGCCTATAGTGTCAGAATTTTGGCATGCTTGCAAACATTAATTTTGCATGGTTCTACTTCAAATATCTGCAAAGTTAGCTATTTAAAATAAAAGTTACTTCAAAATAAGGTAAGATAGATCATATTGATCAATTTATCTCAGAAAATTCCAGAAACTCAAAACCATCGGACTGTGCAGCTGTAATATCCTTTTGTAGTTATTATTGCGGTGAGACTGAAATGGAGGCGGATAATAAGTCTGTAGTGTGTAGATTAGGGGGAAAGTGGCGTAGGAAGTATGGGTGCTGTGTGGCTACAGCTGTGTCCTTCTCCTGTTGATGCATTGCTGTTCCGGTTCAGTGCTCACTGCAGATGGTGACTGAGGAGAGGGAATCCCTGGTCAAGCAGATGGCTGAAACGCAGGGTAAGCGGCGACAGGCATTTCGCTACTTTGTTTATTTATAATGTATGTGGAATTTGTTTGTTTGTTAATGCAGTTGATGTCCTATTTTAGCGAATAATAACACAATAGTAGCACATCTCTCTTGAAGCCATTCCATGCATTGATCTATTCTACATATGGGGGGAATTCTCAGAAACTGTGTACCACATTTTTGGTTTCAATGTTAATGATGTTGCCTTCTTTTTGAGTGGTAGTAAGTCAGTATACTTGTTGACTGTATTAATTATTTTAACAATGCTACATGTATTTAATCTGTCCCACAAAATGTATCCCAAAATATGCTTACATGATTTGGCACGAAAGTGAAAATATGACAATTTGCATCGACACCATACATCTACCCACACGTGTTTTTTTCAACTTTTTTTCTTGTAAGAAACAATTGTTTTGGTTTAACTGTATTCAATCAAATCTTGTTTGAATTTGTTGTGGGTGTTAAAATGATGTTATGGATGTGTGTTAACATGATGTTATGAATGGATGTTACACGGTTATTTTTAACAGCTTTATCAATGTGTATAAAGCCGTGTTTACACGGGGAATTGTGAAACGTTCTAGACAAGGCGATTTATATGAAGCGTTTTAGAGAGATGTTTACACGGCGGAGTTGAAAAGTGTGTCGGCGCCGGGAACCAGCAGGCGCCTGTAGCCGGCTAGCACTGCTATTTGTTTTGTTTACACTTGGTGATTCGACGCCGATGTAGCTGCTACGTTAATATCGCTTGGAATTTAAGGTTAATTTAATTAAATTTCATTATTTGAGTCTGTAATTCTGTTAAATATGATCGTATTCACTAGATTTCGGCCTAATCGGGCCCTAACACTGCCGGGCACCAGCGATTAGTTACTGCTTCCCCTGTTGCCGGCACGCACTACTATTTTATACTATCGCCGCCCGGGAACCAGCTGAATCGCTTCAAATAAACCACCTAGCTAGGTGGTATAGATGAACCGTTTCATATGAAGCGATTCAGCCCTAAAACGCCACAGCGTCGCGTTTACACGGGAAATGTGAGTCAATCTAGGCAAGTCGTTTCATATGAAACGTTTTAAATCGCCCGTGTAAACACGGCTTAAGATCTAAATCAAAAGGTGAAATAATTATTGTTCAACTTTGACATGCATTAGAATGTTTTCACTTTTTGGTTTCCATATCACAAAAGTGGTACATAGTTTCTGAGAACGGCGCATATATGTGTGTGTGATATGAATAGTAATCATTATATTGGCCAGAATAATTTGTTGAGTTGACTGTCGAACCAAATCGCCTAAAATAGCAAAATCACAATCGGTCAATCGAAGAGTCGCTTTCTAGACGGACATTAATCATTCCGTTAATTCAGCTGAAGTTTGTACAGAACACGTATACCCAACTCACAGTGGTTTGTCGTGATTCAAATTCAGAAGTTAGCTATATAGCCAATGACAATAGTTTGCAAATGAAAGTCTGAATATTAAAGCAAAACATCTATTTAATTTATTAATGTTTGTCTTTTAAAGAGAAACTTGGTGCTCTCAAGTTGACGAAAGGGAAGAACGAAAAGGAAATTCAGAAACTAGAACAGCAAGTCGATGATATCCAGGTAAATCAAGATATTTGTTATTTAATTTTTTTTAAATAATCCTATTAGTTTATTACTATTAGACTTACGGATTGCAAGGTTTTTATGAACTTTTAAAGGAGTTGTTTTTGTTTGTTTTGTTTTTATCTTGTGGGTTTGATTATTTGTGTTACCAAAGTTCTGAATATATATTCCAACTCCCTCAAATTTCTTTTTTTACACTGGTTTTATTTGTAAATGAAGCCTATTACTATTACAGCACAAGTCACTGGATGTGAAGGATCAAAAGGTGGTCAACGAATTAAAGAAGGAAATGAAAATCGTCAGTCAAGAGAAGGTTGCTCTGGTGGAGAAGGTGTCGCAGCTTCGAGGTATGCAAGATGTGTTGATGATGTGTTTAGCCTTGAGTCATTCAATATAATCGGTACAATATCACATCACATAAACAATGAAAATAATGTCGTTGTTCAGACTGGACTCGGTGGCCGAATCACTAAGAGCGCATGCTTCCAGTGCAGAAGGTCGGGAGTTCGAAAACTTGGCCGAGTCAAACGAATTACTTACGAAATTGATACTTGTCACTGCTTAGTGTGGCATGTTGTATTACTAGGAGAGGGCAAGGACTGGTTAGCTTTGTGTCAAGATAATGTGACCGTTAGATATTGGTTTCTGAGCCAGCCACCTGGTCTCCCAGTGGGGCAGCATTATGACAGCATTATGACATGACAGTGCACATTCATGGTGACTTCATAGTGCTGCCACACTGGCAATGGCTAAATTTGGAGATATTGGTAGTGTAACCATGCAAACTTAATTTTGGCATGCACATCAGAATTCTTACACCATATGCTTCAACAGTAACATGTTCTATTAAATTGACTTATTAAGCATTTCTTGCTGCACCAGAATCTAAGGTGGCTATGTAAGATCAAATCTAGGTAAAAAATGTGAAGCTTAAGTCGAACTGTGCAGCTTTAATGCAGTCGTTCTGGGCATATTGCACCTGATATTTAATAAGCTTCATGAAATGAAGAAAGCGGGACGTAGCTCGGGCTGTAGAATGTCCACCTGTGAAAGTGTGGGGAACCCGATCGATCCTGCTCAGTGGACACATTTGCAGTTTCGGCTAATTTCCGTTCCAACCAGTGGTCCACAATTGGTCCATCAAAGGCTGTGGTATGTGTTGTCCTGTCTGTGGGAAAGTGTTTATAAAAGGCCGCTTATCGGAAAGAGTAGCCTAGGTGGCAGCAGCAGGTTTCCTCCAAAGAAATATGTCAGAATGACCATATGTTTGAAGTCCAATAGCCAATGATAAAAATCAATGTGCTCTAGAGGCGTCGTTAAATAAAAACAAACTTTCCATGAAATGTGTTACAGGGATACATTGCCTTTGATAGTCTTATTCGCCTTCTGATGCAGTTTGCAAACTTCTGCATCCATTTTTGATTGTAATCTTGTGTAGTAATCTGTTGTGGCCTTCTGTTTGTAGCTGAACTGAAGACAGTTAAGTCTGCTGACGATCCTGCTATAACTATTAAGAAACTCAAAGGAGACATTCAAGACATGAAGGTGAGACTTAAAATCAATTAAATCTGCTAAGCAAAAGTAAACCATAAAGTAAGCCGTGGTCATTAATGCTGGTTTATAGAATGTATTTAAATGTGTCAAGCATTACAGAATGCAGTCTTCAGCGATCACTGTGATTGGTTGATCTCTGTTATGTAGGGACAGTTGTTCAGTGTACAAGCTGTACCTTATCTCATTTGACTATCAATCTGGTGACAGATCGCCTGCTATTTCGCAACATTGATCTGGAATGAGAGTGGTCCTTTGAAGACTGCTAATGTGCTGCATATACAGTAAACCCTATCTAACTGACCGCCCGTCTCCGCATATCGACCACTCCCCTATTAGGTACCCCAGAATCCGCCGGGAGCGCCACTGTCGCCGGGCCTATAAAACTTGTACAACTTCTTGCTACCTCCTGAGCGGCACGGTCATGTCGAAAAACGGCACCACACATGAATCATAGGCACACTGCATTCACTGTTACATCCGTTTTTGAAGCACAACAGACTTAGGCACAGATAGAGACTATTTTCAGTGTTGTATGACATTTGAAAGGCATTTTACTAAGCCATTCAAGTCTTCAGATGCAGAAATCAGAGGTAAGACTGACAGGAATGTCCATGTTAACTATGAGAATGTGAAACTTTAGCATTTTTTCTTCCTAAAAATGGTCTTACAATGACTACAACTGGAATCGCAACTCTAGAATCTGGCAGCCAAAAGTTGGTGTCAGGCAGCTTTTACTGGATTCTCTAGTCTAGGCTAGTCTAGGTCAGAATTTTATGGCTGGGGTGAGTGACTCACATAACACAGCCTACTATTATGCACCCTAAATAAGGCACTTCTCTAGTGCATTAGCTAATACAAAAAATCTTAAATTCAACAAACTTCAAATGCACATATCTCATTCAATTTTTGGAATATCTTAAAAATTCAAAAAGCATATTGCTTTTGATTCATTGGAGATTCCAATGAAATTATAATTTGAATGTTTGGAATAATTTGAAAATTTTACTGGGGTACCTACCCTATACCAATCGCTTTATTTGGGTCCCAAATGATAGCTCATACAATACCATTGTAACAATAAAAAAAACTCCCTAAACCAACCACCTCCGAATGGTCGGTCGATTTAGAGAGGATTTACTGTAGTCTTATAAAGCAGTTAAATAGTTCTCGTTGAATAGCCTTTGTTAATGAACATAACTTGTAATCACTTGTGGGGACTTCTTATATAAGCTGGCATTATATTGAAGACAGGAAGACTTCCTTCCCGCAGAGTTTTTGTTCACTGTGAGACTTGTATTTACAAACATTCGCCGTTGGTTCTGCCGGAACCCGCTAGGTGTCTCTGAGGTCTTGGCCTAATTTCCGCGTCTATTTTGCCGGATACCACTTTCATCCCTGACTATATAATAACTGGATAACTGTTTCGCCAATCTCACGTTTTCTATTGCTCCTCTGCTTTTCCAGAGGAGTCTAAAAATCGTAGAAGATGATCGTGACTTCGCTCGCAATTTAATCGACGATGTAGATACTGAAATTGAACAGGTTAAAGAAGAAAACGTCACATTAGCCGGAAAGGTTTCCCAACTGAATGGTATGCAGTCTTTTTTTGTATTTTCTATTTGACTCAAGCAGCTACGTTAATCACTTCTGACTCATTTCCTATGCAAATTGATTTTAGCGGGCCCGTTTCACTATATTTAGTGATGTGTAAGTTTGTTCACAGTTTCAGCTTATATCTTCTTCTGACTTAAACATTTATACTTGTCGCTTCCTAGCCTGGTGCTCGGCATTATTACGATAGGGCAAGGACTGGTTGGCTCAGTGTCAGGATAATGTGACTGAGTGGGATATCAGGTCATGGTACTGGTGGCCTGGTTTCCCAGTGGGGCAGCACTATGAAGGCGCCATGAGTGTGCGCTGTCACAAGTCGGTACCCGTCCTGATATGACCTCAAGATGTTGTTAGGACATAAAAGAACAAACAAACATATATCTTCTTTTTTAAATAGTGTTAATTTTTTCAAAGTTTTATGAACCTACACTAATATGATTATCAGTAGTTCTAACCTATCGCTCTTTTTGTCTATGTGGTAATCTTAGCGTGTTGGCTTGCATCGATATCTAACTCAAATATGATATGGTAGCTGGTCAGAATTGAGTTAGTTTGTTCATATTTAATTATTAAAGGTTGTAATTCCTTTCTCCCCGTCCTGATATGACCTTAGATGTTGCTAGGATGTAAAACAACAAACAAACAATTCCTTTCTGTCGTCGGCGTTCACCAGGCTAATTTTGGATAATTGTCCTAAGCCTTACCACGGGGCGCGGTGGCCAAATCGGTAGAGAACGGGCCTCGCGTGTGGGAGATCGGGAGTACGGTTCCTGGTCGAGTCAAACCAATGACTTATAAAATTGATACTTGTCGCTTCCTAGCCTGGCACTAGGCATCAATAGGATAGGGCAAGGACTGGTTAGCTTAGTGTCCTGATAATGTGACTGAGTGGGGTCATGGTGCCGGTGGCCTGACTTCCAAGTGGGGCAACACTATAAAGTCGCCATGAGTGCACACTGTCACAAGTCGGTACCCGACCTGATATGCCCTTAGATGTTGCCAGGATGTAAAACTCCACCCACCAACCAACGAGGCTAGTTTTGAATAATTGTCCTGCGCCTTAGCGGATTTTTCTTTGTATCTTTGATCTCTTCCTCAAGTGAGGTTCCTCTTTTCTTTTTTAAATTATTATAGCGGATCTGGAGGCATCTGTCTCACGTGAGACTACTGAATGTGATAGTGTTGCCAAACTCAAAGAAGAGATTGAAGAGTTGAAGGTAAGGTGGAATGGCTGAAAATGTCACAACTTATTTGATTCTTAATGCTTGTTTACAAGTCCACTGAGATTAGGTCGTTCTCAGAAACTGTACCACTTTTATGATATGGAAACCAAAAGTGAAAACATTCGAAATAATAGCAGAAACTATTCCAAATAATAGCAGAATCCATATCCATGTGAATGTTTTATGTTATGCATATGTCAAATTTGACATTTCTTTTACACTTTTTAATTTTTATATTCAAATTCAGAACGCTGTTAAAATTAACCATATAGCATCCATCCATAACATTTTAGCACATCCATAACATCATTTTAACACACAACAAATTCAACGAGATTTTATTGATTACAGTTAAGCCAAAATAATTGTTTCTTACAAGAAATCTTTTTGAAAAAATCCATTTGAGTAGATGCATTATTTTTCTAAGTTATCTTAGCTTCTATTAATATTCTGTTTACTTTCTTTAACCTATGTTTCCTCTAATTTATTATAGCATTTTATTATATCTACTTCTTTTAATTCATCTCTTTCCCCTAATCTATTTTCTTAGGCACTTCCCCCTATTCCTCTGGAATACTTTTGTTAGAGACCTCTTAGTAGTATTCCTGTGATCCTTACAGGGGAGTTTGAAATACTTGCAAGAAGACCGTGACTTTGATCACAACCTAATTGATGAAGTAGATGGTGAAATTGAACAGGTCAAGGAAGAAAATATCGCATTATCCACAAAGGTCTCAGAACTGGAAGGTATGTAACCCATCTTTTCATCCTAATTTATTAATGCTTGCTATTATAGGCCAATTTCTATGCTCAGCTCTGCCAAAATGGTTAGAGAAATTCAGTCTAAAAATATTCAGCAGTTGCTACTGTATGGGTGCCCGAGCTCTCCCTTTCCCCTCCTCCCCCCCCCCCCCCCCCCGTTTAATTTTTGTTGTTGAAATGACTATTAATGTTGTAAATATATCGAGGCATCGGTGACCAGACGGGATGGCCGAATGAGTTAGAGCGTCCGTCTCCCATGCTGGTAGATCGTGGGGTCGTGGGTTCGAGTCCCGGTCGAGTCAAACCAATGACTTTAAAATTGATACTTGTCGCTTCCTAGCCAGGCGCTCGGCATTATTAGGATAGGGCAAGGACTGGTGTGCTCAGTGTCAGGATAATGTGACTGAGTGGGATACCAGGTCATGGTGCCGGCGGCCTGGTTTCCCAGTGGGACAGCACTATAAAGTTGCCATGAGTGCGCACTGTCACAAGTCGGTACCCGTCCTGATATGACCTTAGATGTTGCTAGGACGAAAAAAACAAACAAACAAACAAACATCGAGGCATCGCTTGAATTGTCAATCTAACGTATGAAACGTAAACTGAAAAGACCTTTCTTTCTATCTTTCTTTTAATTACACAATTTTAAAAGGCAGTGAAAGTCATCTACAGAGTCTGCCTAGATCACTATTCATGCTGATTGAATAACTTAAATAATCTTAGTTGGTTTTTCTTCTTAACAAACGATTATCCTGATATACATGAAGATGCCGTCCTTTTTTTTTTTTGTAATGTAGAATATCAACTTAATAATTATCGTTACACGACTATAGCAGATATTCGTAAACTTGTTCACTAATTGTCTGTTCAATTTTTCACAGCTTTGCTGGTTCCATAATTATTCGATGATTATCACTTTGTTGTTTTATTAAAGTTGCATAGTCCGATGGTTTTGAATTTCTGCAATTTTTCTGAGATAAATATATTTAATTGGTTGTTATAACCTACCTTACTTTAGTTTGGAGTAACTTTCATTTTGAATGGCTAATTTTTTAGATATTTGAGGTGCAAACATCCTAAATTGATTTTGGCAAGCATGCAAAATTCTCACCATAGGCTTATGCAGTAACAGGTTCTGTTAAATTGACTCAGTATTCCCTTCTATGTGGCAACAAATGTTTAATAAGTGCACCAATATTTAAGTTAGATATGTAGAATAAAATCGAGGTGAATGGTTTTGTTTTGAAAATTTGATGTTTCATCGGACTATGCAGCTTTAAATAATATACTATGCCTTTGTATTGCAGCGGAACTGGAGTCAGGAAAGTCGACTGACAGTGCTAGTGAAACTGACAGTGACGGTGTCCTCAAACTTCAAGAAGAGGTTCAAGAATTGAAGGTATGAGCCCAAAATTAATTAAATCAGGAGTATATTTGCTCTGCGTTTTTTCTGCAATTCCCTGACTACTAATCCTATGGGCGAATATCCGCGTTTTCGCGGAAATTCGCCATTAGTTCTTGGTGTTGACCTTATTTCCACGTGTTTTTTTTGCCAGACTACTTTCATCTCTGATTGACCAATGGTGATTGTGATGGCTGGGTTCCTGTGCGGAAGGTCGTGGGTTTGAACCCCGATACAGCCAAATAAAGGACTTGTAAAATTGATGCTAGTCACTACCTAGCTTGATGCTCTGCATTTCCAGGATAGGGAAATAATCGGTCGACTCAGTATCAGGATAATGTGACTGAGTGGGATATTGGATCATGGTGCCAAACATCCTCCGGTCTCCCAATGTAAAGTCCGCATGAGTGTGTACTATCATAAGTTGGTGGCCATCCTGATATGGGCTTAGGTGTTGCCAGGATGTAAAACCCCAACAAACAAACCCAAATAATACAAATTAAGTCATTGATAAAGTAATCACATTGTTAAAGTTGCATAGTCCAATGGTTTTGGATTTCTGTATTTTTTCTGAGATAAATATATTAGATCGATCACTAGTATCTACTTTACATTAGTTCAAAGTTACTTTTATTTTAACTGGTAAACTTTTGAGATATTTTGAGTGCAAACATGGAAAATTAGTTTTGGCAAGCTTGCCAAGACTGACACCAGGTTCTGTTAAATTGACTCAGTATTGCCTTCTACACAGAAACAAATGCGTAATAAGTGCATCCGTATTAAGTTAGATATATAGAATCAAATCTAAATAATTATTTAGGTTTTGAAAATTTGATGCTTCATCGGACTATGCAACTTTAATCAAATGTATTAAATTAACCTTAATCCCTTGCTTTTACAGGAGTGTTTGAAGGTTGTAGAAGATGATCGTGACTTTGCTCGCAATCTGATCGATGAAGTGGATGCTGAAATTGACCAAGTCAAGGAAGAAAACTTGACATTAACTAAAAAGGTTGCACAGCTTGAAGGTAGGCAGTCTGTCTGTATGTCTAACTGTCTGTCGGTGCGTGCGTGCGTTTGTTTGTTTATTTATTTATTTGTTCATTATCCTATTTTTTAGTCAGAAACCGGCATTCAACATTGTTGTTTTTTTCCCATGAAATCCAAATGAAAATAGTCTTGAATTCCTATTAAAAACCACTTTTAAATAGCCCTGAATTCAATATCTTCACATGTGTACGGACCCTGGATAGAACATGGAACAGTGGAATGAGGGAAACCAATTGACGACAATGAAATGTAGCCAACAACATCAACAAAATCTCTTTGCTGCTCTCAGCCATCAACTATTCTATAGAGCAACAGATTCCAGAACGAATACAGCAGTATTACAAGATAATTCACTACACGAGACACAACACGATATATGTATATTTGGAATCAGATTTATTATCTGAAAACAATTAAAAAGCCTCAAGGAGCAGCAATCTCGGGGTGGCGACAGTGGCCCTCTTTCATGATCAAAGTATGCATCAAGGTCTAGTCAACCATCGTGTATATATATCGTACATAGGCACCGTGGCCTCTTAGTCTTGCGAGACAGTATTACAGTCAGTTTTAGAGTTTCTTGTAGCTTCATCTGGAATACAAACATAGTATCGTAATCTATCATAAGAGTAATCAATCATGTTGGATCACCTCGGCAGCGCTCAACCCCCCTTCGATAAGGGTGGGTGGGTGGGAATTTTGCGCACGTCTTAGTCCAGTGGCGGGCAGGCGGGCTATGAGACACGTGCTAGTGACCGATACGCCGCCCTGGTGTCTCGTGAGCGAATTAGGGATGTTAGCTAGCCAACATCACCAATGGAACATATCCAGGCAATTTCAATATTCTTACTGGTAACCTTTCGGTTACTAATGAATAATTAGTTATTATTGATTTATTTTCAGCTGAGGCCAAGTCATCGAATGAAGACCCCACATGTTAGTATTTATTAGCATGATGTATAATAGAGCTTATGTCTGAAGCCCTAATTGAAAACAGGAGCATGTAGATGCGGATTTATCCATGTCTATAGTACGATAATAGTTTATTTTAATAATTATGACATCAAACTTTGAAATAAGAAAATGTCAGCTTGTTCAGGGCAAGGACATTTATTCTGTTAATTTGCCGTTGTTTTCAAGATCAGAAATACTTTCCACAAAAGGACAGTCAACTTACAGATCGGCGCATGCTGCACTAGTATATAAGAACTAAGTAAAAGGGCGGCTTCTCCACTGAGTTGGCAAATGGCCGACAGCATGCAGTAGTTAAGTAAGTAAGAGTGGTAACGATTGGTTGCTCATTTTGGTGTTTGTGACATGTTGCAGGTGAGCCGGAGTCTACAGAAGTCATATGTGAGCTGCGGGACAAGCTGGAAAACCTGAAGAGTCGGGAGGACGAACTAAATGAAAAGTAAGCAAAGCTACTTTCTGTAAAGATCTGGTAAAGTGACTTTGACATATATTCCTTACATTAATGTTTTATGTCTCTTAAAGTTGATTGGTTCGATGAAACCTTTTTTTCAAGACCAAAACACTTTCCTACATTTGATTATATATATATCCAACTTAGATACTGGTGCATTAGCTATGGTTTTGGGACAGCATGGACAGAATAATCGGTGAATTTATTACCCCGATCCATTTTGCCACCTACTTTGAGACATACATTAAGTAGGGACACCATTAACCAATTAGGTCAATCTCATGGCCTCATCAGCCTTGCCCTCGTTCCAACAAGGATATATTTGAATTAGGTCATTCCACATCACGTGGTCATCGCGAGATGGCAATAGCGAGAAGAGTTTTGGAAAGTATGCTGACATTATTTATTGTTCTTTCAGCTCAAATTGTTAAGAAATTAGCACGTTTTCATCAAAATTACTCTCGCCGTGAATATGGCCTATTCCGCCGACATGGCGTAAAGCAACCACCAATCAATCAATCAATCAAAATTACTCTGGACTAATGATTAGTATGTTATAATGGTCAATTTGATCTATTTATCTATAACAAAAAAAAATTAATTTAATTAAAGCGCCATCAAACATCGATGGTTTTTATTTTCGGCAATTTTCTGAGATAAATTCATTAGATTGATCATTATAATCTACTTTACTTTTGGTTGAAGTAACTTTTAGTTTAAATGGCTAACTTTGGAGATATTTGAAGCAACAACGTGCCAAATCAATTTTGGCAAGTGTGCCAAGATGCTTAGCACCATAGGCTTATTCAATAATAAGTTCTATTAAGTTGACTTAGTATACCCTTCTATGTGGCAACAAATGCTTAATAAGTGTGTCAGTATCTAAGTTAGCTACGTGGAATCAAATCTAGGTGAGTGTTTTAGTTTAGGAAAAATTGATGCTTCATCAGACAATGCAGCTTTAATCATTAATGCAAGATCATCGTTAGAATGGGCTATGTGAACCAGAAACAAGGCATCTTGGGATCGCTCTGCCCCGCACCATTAGACTCATTATCCAATGGCTGCGCGGTGGCGGAATAGGTAGAACGCAGTCCTTCCATGCGGAAGATCGGGAGTTCAATTCCCGGTCAAACCAAACCAATGACTTACAAAATTGATACTTGTTGCTTCCTAGCCTGGCGCTCGACATTAACAGGATAAGGCAAGGACTGGTTAGTAAGGAAGTGTCAGAAAAATGTGACTGGGTGGGATATCGAGTCATGGTGCTGGTGGCTTGATTTCCCAGTTTAGAAGATATTTGAAAAAAGATAACGGGTCATGTTTATATTTAGAATGTAAACATGCAAATTTAATTTCGGTGTGCTTGTCAAAATTCTGACCTCATAGGCTTCAGCAGTAACAGGTTCTATTAAAATTGACTTAGCATGCCCTTCTATGTAGCAGCAAATTCCGATCAGACGGGCTGGCTGAATGAGTTGAGTGTCCGTCTCCTATTGTTCTAGATCTGGGGATCTGAACCTATGGGTTTGTGGGTTCGAACCCTGGGCTAGTCAAACCAATGACCTAAAAATTGATACTTGTCGCTTCCTAGCCAGGCGCTCGCCATTAATTGGATAATCTTAGTTGGCTCAGTGTCAGGATAATGTGACCTGAGTTGGATATCAGGTCATGGTGCTGGCATCCAACACTATAAAGTCACCATGAATGAACATTGTCAAAAGTCGGTACCCGCCCTGACATGACTTTAGATGTTGCTAGGACATAAAACAAACCTAATAAATGCTCCAGTATCTAAGTTGAATATATAACTTATTATAAGTGCAAATCTGGATAAGTGTTTTGCTTTTTGAAAATTTGATGCTTTTATCGGACTATTCCGCTCCAATTGTTAGGGTTTTTAGGTTGCTGTAATTGATGTGTTTTTAATTGTTCATTGCAGGATCAAATTGCTTAGGGACGAGGTGGCTGACCAACAAGATCACCTCTCTGCGCAAAGAAGTGAAATCCGCAAGTTGAGAAACGCCGCCACTGAAGGGTCGTGTGAGCATCCTCAATGTAAAGGCTAAGTTTACTCACATCACTAACACCTAAAGGCTGTGTACCCTCTCCTAACTGGTATTGATTTGTAACTAATTATATTGGGTCTTTTAAATTAAGCTGACTAATATCCGCACTAATGCCATCTTAAATATAGACTTAATTTCTAAAGCTTATTAGATAAGATCATTTCATGTGTTGCTCTAAAATGCGCATTTCTATTCATGTGCTTGTTATATCTTACCATAGTGATATTTTGTTTGCGATTGTAGCAATGGAATAAAACCAGTTTGATTAAAGTTGCATGGTCCGATGGCGTTCGAATTTTTGTCTTATTTTTTAGATAAATATATCAAATCGATCATTACGAGCTACTAATCATTAGTCCGGAGTGATTTTGATGAAAAATGACTAGTTTTGAAGCAATTTGAGCTGAAAGAACCCAAAATAATTTCGACAAGCTTGTCAAAACTCCTGTGGCTATGACCTAGATGGTCATCTCGCGGCCACCACGTGATGTGAGATGACCTAGTAATCCTGGAACCTGACAGGGCTGTAGGTAGGTATTTCTGTTTGGGTTGGAAACATTCTGGGGATGGATTGCTGCCATAGGCTCATGAAACTAGGGTTTAAAAAAAATATATATTTTGTAGAAAGGTTAATTTGATTTATATCTTTCGAACTGACCAAGTAGCATCAAATATCCAACAGATATATATCGGTATATGATTGACATCGTCCCAATGGCAGAAATTTCAAAACATCAAACTATGCAATTTTAATCAACGAATGGGGGGGGGGGGGGGAAGCACATATGTCAATGAAGTTGTGTGTGCCGTTAGTGTTATTTATTGATAGTTTACACCAATAGGCCCCTATAAACCATTGCAGATGGATGGTTATGCTAAAAATTCCCCAACACAAAAATGCTGATTATTATCCAGGCAGTCGACCTGAACTCCTAATTATAGTTTAGCATTGACAGAGATGTTGGAAAGTCCTTAAATTTATACTGAATGTATAGGTCGAGAAAATACAACAACCTTATTTGTTTCTAGGATAATTTAATATAAAACAGAGAAATGAACAAGACTTTAAGAATTGCGACGCCGACATCTATTAAAGTTGTTGGCGTCGATCATTGGATGTCGGCGTCGATCGGTATAATTATAGTTTAGCATTGACAGAGATGCTGGAAAGCCCTTAAATTTATACTGAATGTATAGGTCGAGAAAATACAACAACCTTATTTGTTTCTAGGATAATTTAATATGAAACAAAGAAATGCACTACACTTTTAAGAATTGCGATGCCGACATCTTCACTTGACCACCGATTGGCCCATTTTCGTGAGGCTGACCCATATATACTTCATATGGACCCAACAAAAAATATATATATACTGATCGCCCAATAGTAATATATATATATATATATATATATATAAATTTCAAAATTTAAATTACCCATTGAATATCCAACATGGAGGGGAGGGGCAACATCCCCCTCATTTCCCCTTCCCCTCTATTAACCTGCACAGTAGGCCTACTTGGTTGGGGGTGGCTAATGAGGTCACGAGATTGGCCTAATTGCTTAATGGCCTTCCGGCATAATGGGTGTTTCAAACTGAGTGTTCAAAGGGGTGAGGTTATAAACTCATTGGTTATTCTGTATATGCTGTCCCAAATCATTAGCTAATACGCCAGTATCTAAGTTGGATATATATGATCAAATGTAAGTAGTTGTTTTAATTTTGACAAAATTATATTTCATCGGACCATGCAACTTTATATCTCTAGGATGAACTGTCCATGTGGTAACTCTTCTTTTCGCAAGGTTTATGTAGAACCTTGAAATCCTTCAAGTCTTTGGGTTGATGATAGGGAATCCATTACTGGAAAGTTTGGGTGTCAGCTGAGGGTGTAGGATGGGGGGTGGGGAGGAGTGACCAGTTAGCAATATTTAATGTGGGAATAATAGTTGATGATTGGATAATTGGCGATGGACCTGATTGAGTGAGTAGAATGTGGACATTTGTGGAAAGCTTAATTTTCATTGTTGTTGAAGATTTATACTGTCTATCATGGATAAGCCTGAATAGGCTTGTTTTCACCATTAGACACTTTTTTGATAGAAAGCCCGAGCCTACACTTTTACCGATCCAAGGGATTTATAACCTCCCACACCACCTAGACATGGTATGAGAGCAACTGGCCTTTGATGACGCTGTAAGTTATACACAGCGGTGGAAATCCAAATTGGCAGAGATGGGGGCATGGGGAATCGAACCACCGACCTTCAGATTAGGAGTCCGACCTAGAAAAAAGTCAGACACTCTAACCACTCCGCCACATAGAATATTTCTGGACAAATTTTTGGTTCATCATCTATGTAGTGTATTTTTTTAGGGTGTAGGTTGGGGCGGGGGAAGTGAATAGTTGGCAATATTTAAAATGGGAGCCGAAGATAGTGGATGATTGGATAACTGGTAATGGGTTGATTGGATGAGTAAAGTGGAAATAGTTGATTTTTTTTGGGGGGGGGGGTGGAGGTTTTGCTGTTTTTGTCGGGTGTGTTTTTTCAATCAAATGGCCACGTAGGAAATTGTTGTTGACCAGTTGCTTTGATAACGCTGCCGACCATGTTGGTTCCCTCCTATCTGCCCTACTTTTTAAACGCGCTTTCCCTGTTCTTTGCTCGGTGCTTGAAAATGAGTAGTTCGCCTATAATTCTAGTCCGATGATTTTGAGTTTGTCATTTTATGAGATACATATATCGAATTGATTGTTATAATCTACCTTACTTAAATTTGAAGTAACATTTTTTTTAAATGGCTATGTTTTGAGATATTTGAAGTGCAAACAGCCCAAATTAGTTTTGGCAAGCATGCCAAAAGTCTGATATCATAGGCTTTAGCAGTAACATGTTCTATTAAATTGACCCAGCATTCCCTTCTATGTAGCAACAGATGCTTAATAAGTGCACCAGCATCTAAGTTAGATGTGTAGAATCAATTCTAGATAATTGTTTTAGTTTTGAAAATGTGATGCTTCATCGGACTATGCAGCTTTAAATTACTCGCGTTCAATGCTTAATAATGGGGGTCAATTGTTAAACAGTATTCCACTGTCTTGACCAAAACCATCATTGCGCTTGCTTCGATTGTTGCTAATTCTTTAAGATTCCTTGCATAATGTTCTTTTCACAATATTGCCTTTAGATTTGCATTACCATGCCGTAGAAAGTATTACGTGGTTTGAATCATAAGGAAAACAGGGATGAATGATCTATGCGATTTCCGCCATTTTTTTATATTCGCAATAACTTTTCAGAGATAGCTAATTTAATGTAATTGTGAGCTTTCTAATTTAATGAGTGTCTATTGGCACATAATTGATTGTCTGCTTTTACATGTAAAAGTGATGGTTTGAACAAAAAACAAACATTTCTCGCCTTGAATATGGCCTATGCTGCCGACATGGCGTAAAGCAACCACCAATCAATCATCAATCAATCAATCAGAGATAGTCTGTACTGACCGATCAGTGGGATAGAGCTATGAGAGTAATGGATGAAATCTGACTTCCGGGAATTTTCCGCGATTCCGTGACAGTGCTAAGTCTATGAAATTCACCATCGATTTCCCTTCTTTTAATGATGATGATGATGATGACGATGGTGATCATGATGATAATAATTCCTAGGATAATGTGCTATTATTGGAGCTACATTATTTACAGATTACCTCATCAAACATAGATTTACGCTTTTTTGTATGCCTAAACACAACTTCATCCCTGAGAAAAAGAAAGTGAGTGAGTGAGTGAATGAATGAATGAATGAATCAGGAAAGAGGGTGTGAGGTCAAGAACTAAAGAAAGAAAGAAAAGAGAAAGAAAGAAAAGAGAAAGAAAAGAGAAAGAAAGAAAGAAAATGCGTGCCTATTATGAACAAAGATACAGATTCTGTTGACATCAATTATCTGATGTGGCCCTTTTGTCTGTGCTGTAGTTATCGGAAACCCACGAAGAGCTGTCAAGTCGCCTGCTGCGACTCCTGTGTCTTCTGCAGCATCCTCCCAGATGGGAATCGGCATCATCGGGTCGGTGAAGGTTCTCACACTGGAGTCGGAGAAGGCCAACCTGGAGCGTGACCTGTCAGCGCTCCAAATAGAAAACGAAAGGCTCCTCAATGCTCAGAAGAGAATGGCGTATGTGTTTCCTTACTTTGATACGGGAGTGGCGTGAGTTCAGCTGAAGGACACTAGTACCATATGAAATCTACGGTTGATAGTTCCAGAGCAAAATTGAATAGCTCCGTATGTGTGCTATACATTTGTTGTTGTCAAATACGCGACTAGCTATTTGTAGGCATCAGAATGGTCTTTGTGGGTGGGCGTAGTGATTGCAAATGGGCCTTTGGTTTCAACCCAATAAAATCTGTCAGCCCACCCACTCTGACTATATATATTTTTTAGATAAATTATGTTGATCATTAGACTCTACCTAACCCAAACATTGATTTGAAGTATAGCTTTTATTATATTTATAACTCAAACTGGGTAACTGTGGAGATATTCCAAGTGAAACGTGCGAAATTATCGAGATGTGATTGTATATATTCATCTGATCTTAGATCTTGGTATGCTCATAAGCATTTGTTATTGGATGAAAGGGTATACTAAGTCAATTTAATAGAACCTGTTACAGCTATGGCTCATGGCGTCCGAATCTCGATGGGCACACCAAAAATAATTTCACGTTTCACTTTTGAATATCGCCAAAGTATGTCGATTCAAATCTTGATAATGGATTTGATTTTGACAATTTGCTATGAAAGCAGGTTAGTTCGAATTGTAGATAGTTGGTTTCTAATACTTTCGCTATTCCAAGGCTGGCTGAAGGTACTAGCAACTTGGGCAGTCGCTTTTTTTAAAATTAAGTTTTTAAGGGCACTAAAGTTCAGCTTGCGCGGGGTACCAACAACCATAGGGTTGGTTATGCGTTTCTCCCTAGATTTGCATATTTGGACAATGGGTATACTTTTATACATTGTGATTTTTGCTGTCAGTTCCAGATTCATGACAATTTATTTATTATGCATAGCATAATCTTATAACGTGGTTGTTATCTATATAGCATAACCTGTTTGTGTTATAGTTCAACCGTTTTGCTAAGCATTGAAGACCTATTTAAAGCCATTATAAACCTTTTGCTGTGTGGTTTTATCATATACAGTGTGCTAATATAACGATGGTTTATTCTCTGATAAGCTTGGTAATATATGCCCTAAAGTATCTAGTTTGTTGTTGTTTTGCATCCGAGCAACATCTAAGGTCATATCAGGACAGATACCAACTTGTGACAGTGCACACTCATGGAAACTTTTATAGTTTTGCCCCACTGGAAAATTAGGCCGCTGGCACCATGACCCAATATCCCACTCAGTAACATTATCCTGACACTGAGCTAACAAGTCCTTGCCCTATCCTAGTAATGCTGAGCGCCAGGCTAGGAAGCGACAAGTATAAATTTGTATGTCATTGGTTTGACTCGACCGGGAATCGAATCCCCAATCTCTCACACGCGAGGCCCATGCTCTACCGATTAGGCCACTGCGCCCGGTCTAAAGTATCTTATTGTTTGTTTGTTGTTGATTTATGTCCTAGCAACATCTAATGTCATATCAGGAGTATCTTAAGTACTATCTTTAATTGATAGTTGACCAACAAAGCCATCTCTAGTTACTGCGTACTAGGGTTCGTACTGGTCATTAAACAAAATACAACGTACTTAAATTGATCATTTTAAAGATTAAGTACTGGAAAGTCCATACAATTTGTGGTTAATGGCCACATGTCATGAAAAGTCATGAAAATATAGTTGCCTGACAATTTGAAATCACATTTTAATTTTGTAATCTTAGATTGCAAGTAAAGATTTGTGTGACCCTTTGCTGCTGAATTCTCCATGCTTCATATAGTCTTTTATATAGTCAGTAGATGATTCCAGCAGGGTTGCAGCATGCAGAGTTCCATAAGGATGGCTGTAGGATTTCTGTATTTGATCATTAGAAAAAAAGCTGGGAAAAAACAACTTATAAACAGAACGACATATATATTCACTTCATTTGATTATCCTTATAAACAGAACCATATTATCCTTATTATCCATTACACAACCAACACAATACCAATATGGTTATCAAATCTCTGGCCGAATAAGACCAACCCCTTTATTTAAAACAAAATTCAGTGGCAGCAGGTGTCTCACCGCTGTGGGGTCTGCTTATAAACCCTACAAGCTACTTGTTCTACAACTTTCCACAGGCCTTCATACAGCTGACCTACTCCAATCCCATTACTATAATATTTATATAACACTCAATTTTATATTTCTTATAAACAACCATGTATATCATCCTTATAAACAGAACCATATATCTATTCACTTCAATTGATTATCCTACATCCTGCCTGTTTACAAAATGTGCACACTAAAAATACCCACCGTTTTGTGATTTTTCTCACTGATAGGAAGAATATGAAGGAACGGGAAATTGATATGTATCGCAAGGCCAGTCTGAGAAGCCAGATAAGCCGGAGAAGCCAGCAAAGCCCACTAAGCCAGCAAACCCTGCAAAGCCAGCAAAGCCTGCAAAGCCCACTAAGCCAGCAAAGCCTGCAAACTCAACTAAGCCAGCAAAGCCCACTAAGCCAGCAAAGCCTGCAAAGCCAACTAAGCCAGCAAAGCCCACTAAGCCAGCAAAGCCTGCAAAGCCAATTAAGCCAGCAAAGCCTGCAAAGTCAACTAAGCCAGCAAAGCCAACTAAGCCAGCAAACCCTGCGAAGCCAACAAAGCCAGCAAACCCTGCGAAGCCAACTAAGCCAGCAAACCCTGCGAAGCCAACTAAGCCAGCAAACCCTGCGAAGCCAACTAAGCCAGCAAACCCTGCGAAGCCAACTAAGCCAGCAAAGCCTGCGAAGCCAACTAAGCCAGCAAAGCCTGCGAAGCCAGCAGAGCCAACTAAGCCAGCAAAGCAGGCAAAGCCAGCAAAGCAGGCAAAGCCAACTAAGCCAGCAAAGCCAACTAAGCCAGCAAAGCCAACTGAGCCAGCAAAGCAAACTGAGCCAGCAAAGCAAACTGAGCCAGCAAAGCCAACTGAGTCAGCAAAGCCAACTGAGCCAGCAAAGCCAACTGAGCCAGCAAAGCCAACTGAGCCAGCAAAGCCAACTGAGCCAGCAAAGCCAACTGAGCCAGCAAAGCCAACTGAGCCTGCAGAGGGAACGAAGCCTGCAGAGCCAGCGCGTAACATCTGATGAAAGGGTGCTTCAAGGTAAGGTGGCGCGCGCACGCACACACACACACACACACACACACACACACACACACACACACACACACACACACACACACACACACACACATATATTATTTTCCTTGACCACAATTTTTATAATTGTGAGATTTTTAACTTCATATGTGTCTTTTGACAAATATTTGATTGTGTACTTTTACACTCTGTGTAAAAGTGATGGTTAAAATAAAATGGACAGAATACAAGTTAATCACTTAAAATAAAATGGACAGAATACAAGTTAATCACTTGTCACCCTGAATATGGCCTTTGTTGCTGACATGGCGTAAAACAACCACAGTGCACTAAGTTAGTTCCCGAGGCATCCTGCGAGAATTGCTCTCTGAATAGCCCACAGTTAGTCCTCGGGGCATCCTACATATGGTTCGCCCACAATGCCCACCAGGCGCGGTGGCTGAATCAGTAGAGCGCTGGCCTCGCGTGCGGGAGATTGAGAGTTTGGTTCCCGGTCGAGTCAAACAAATGACTTATCAAATTGATACTTGTCGCTTAATAGCCTGGCGCTCTGCATTAATACGATAGGGCAAGGACTGGTTAGCTCAGTGTCAGGATAATGTGACTGATTGGGATATCGGGTCATGGTGCTGATTTCATAAGTTGGTACCCATCCTGATATGACCTCAGATGTTGCCCAGACGTAAAACTCCAACAACCAACAAACCCACAATGCCTTGAATTGTGGGTTGGTTCCCAGGACACCCTCTAGGTGGTGTTGTCCTTTGCAAATCACTCACAATGCTTTAGAATTAAGTATTTGTTCCTGGGTTATCCAACACAGGGTGATCTTCGCAAATGATCCTACAGATGGTACTTTGCTCCACGAATCACCTATGTTTTGAATTATGAACTATTTTTAGGAGGCCATTTATTTTTCAGCGTCACGCATGAATAACCCTCCCAGGACGTTACCCTTTATTTAACTCTTTTTTTTTTCTTTAAAAAAAAATTGGACTCAAGAAATAACTGTATTTTCTTAAATAACGAAATACTTATTCAGATGGTGCACCAATATTGTATCTGCACCTCATTTGAACTGACGTTATTTTACGTTTTTAAGGATGTTACTCGCCAGGTAAAGTGCTTCCATATACATCGAATAACCGAAAACCTAGCTTCAATCTGTTGTAACCAAATCTGTTATTTCCCTACCCAATGCTTAATCTGATAAAATGTTAATCGAAATAACTATCACACTAAGCATATCTTTTCTGTGAATTAAGTTTGTTCACTTCTAGCACATACATAGATGCTGTATGTCATTATTATTATTATTATTATTAAGCATAAACCTATACTAACTGCTGAATGTCTGTTGTCTTTTTTAATGAGGATCTCATTGGGTGATGGTGTTTGCATTCACTCATGTTTAATTATGATTTCGACTCAGTTAAAGGGGAGACACGGGTGATCGGAACATGAATTTGGGTGAAACTGGTGATTTCTGGTTTTTGGTGTACTAATTTGGTGTAAATGATATGTTTTTTGGACAGATAATTAGTTGACTGGATATTTGTGTATATAATATGGGGTTCTAGATGATGATACTGGACTTTACCATTTGAAAGAAACACTAATTGTAGCAGAAAGTTGAAACTTGGTAGTCTTATGTAAAGGTTACTGCTGAGTGCAATAAGATGGTTAAAAACACTGTATCTTTCATAGTTCAAGAGCTAGGGATGGAGACACAAAAATTGACCATTGAATTTTTTTTTCCTCTGGTTCGTCATGTAGGGACATGTTGGTAATGACATATATAAATTCACAAACCACCTTCTTGCACTCAACTGGACTAGTTCTTCATATAATAACTTGATTCAGGCAAATTAGGCACATTCAGTATACTTCCTGGAGGGGGTAAAATTTTGATTTTTTTTTAATGTGCAAGATCCTTCATCATATGACTCCTACTCAAGATAGAGCTTTGAAACTCTGCAGATATGCTTCTCTTGATACAAAGAATGTGTGCTCCAATTTTCAAAGCTCTATCTTTAATAGTTTTTGAGATACGGAAATCACCCAAAAATGGATTACCTGAAATAAGTACTAAAGGAAAATGAACTTCAATCATGTCTCGAGAGATGCGTATACGTATGTGTATTGGTTAAATAGGTTACTCTACTGAGCCATGAAGTATGTTGTAAATTGTGGTAACGTGTGCCGTGTTGTGGCTACAAATAGCAAGTTCTCGTATAGTTTTCAAGGATCTATGGAACCGCTATTTTCGGTTTTAATCAATGAACCTGCTTATGCAAATTAAAACAGTGGACATGAAGAACAACGGGGCTATGCTATCAATGCCACTTTGGATGGATAGATGGTTGGTATAAGTGGTTAACATACCTGGAAATTCTTTGAAGCTGAAAACACTGGACGCCCCAATTTGGTCTATTCACATCTGTACCTCTTTATAAAGACAATACTTTAAATTTTTTTTTAAATTTAAAAGCCTGGATGGAAGTCGATGAGTGTGGTCATCCCTGTTCTACATCTACACTGGTGAAGTTTGACGACGTGCATCAGACTACGAACATTGTGTTGCTCAGCTCTGCTCCTAATTCCCCAGGTCTGGCCAATGGAAGCCCGTCCGGAAACCCGAAGGCACGCGTGAAGCGACACGCTAATGGAACCCCGAAGAAGAGTGACACAGCAAAGGAGACTGCTGCCGACGCAGAGGTACCTGATTACTTCGCAATGATCCAAAAGAAGGATGTCCTGAGGGAACTCCATGCTGAAGTGTACGGGAAGCCCACTTTTGCTGCGCCTCGAAGTCAATCACACTCTGGAGAGACCTGTAACCAGCAATGATGTGTGATGCCAGCTTAGAGCTGCGTAACCAATCCAAAGATGCAGGTTGATGCTGTCTCTTGTAGACGACATGTTGAAAGCACCTCGCCAGAACCTAAGGGCGTTACTTCAACATAATATCATTCCAGTGACTACTTGAGAGCCCCTGGTTTGGGCAGTAAATCCTTCAAGACTATAAAATGGCATGGATAAAATATCGATGCAGTTGATCGGGGTGCAATGCTTTTAACACACCTGCACACTTGTTCTCTTTTAATTATTTATGATAGGACACACATTATGACATTTATTCTTGGCAACAAGACTCGGAAAAAATTGTGTGACACTTTTACTACTTTAATTAATACAAGATTGTTCTTTGTTTTAATCTAAATATAAGTTATTGCTTATTGGTCCTTGGCATGCAATTCAGAGTTTTACAGGCATCGGTCCAGGCAGAGATTCGGATGGTAAAAATGTGAGATTCAATATCTTGGAATGCGGAACTATTTGCAGGACTTTTGTCTTGAACCATCAGTACGCTTAAAAGAGTAGTTCACTTCTGAGCGAGCAATGCCGGTTACTGTTTTCTAATACAAGGGATCCCATGAAATAACACCAGGGATGATATTTTTCCGTTTTTAAGCGGATTTCCGCGGTTTTTCACAGCATGGGGGCATTTTTTATATAAGTGTAAATAGAAATTTGCCATCGGCATAATAACCTCAGCTTGATTTCCGCCTTTTTGACCTGAAACCACCATCGTCCCTGTAATACGTTGAAATCTTTATTAACATTACCGGATACATTGGCCGAACCCCGTGCGGAAGATTAGGTGTTCGAATTCCAGCTGTGTCAAATTTATGCCTTTTGCTACCTGTACTGGCATTCTGCATTATTAGGATAAAGCAATGACTGCTTAGGTCAGTGTCAGGATAATGAGGTCATGATGCTGCTGACCTGGTTTCCCACTGGGGTAGCACTCTAAAATCACCATCAGTGTGCACTGTTACATGTCGGTACCTGTCCTGATTTGACCTTAGAATTTGCAAGGATGTAAAACAAGCTAATTTGATTAACATTAAAATATGCTCACTTGGTTTGAACACCGCATACCAGGTGATTTCTACATTACTTCCAAGTGTATAGAGTGCGTGTATCTTAATCTGTAGAATGTTGTAACTGCTTTTAAGGCCATCAGAAGTAAAGATACATATCTGTATTAGTGTCCTTTCAATATTGCTATTGTCTGCGCTGTACAGACATGACTAAAAACGGGACTTGCCTATAATTTGTACATAAAATGGATTTGAGCGATTTTTAGTTTACAAAAATAAATATAAATGTAATATGGAAAGTGGAAATACTTTGCAGATCCAAATACTCAGCTCCTATTTTTGTATCTCTTTTAATGCAACTTATAATGGGTGATGGTTGTAGTATAGCAGCCTATATCAGGCTGTAGGATTTCACGATAGCGAGTCGTTACCGTGCTGGGGAAACTACAGAACCGAAATTGCGTTTCCCATGATATTAATGAAACGCAAGGCAATTAACAAAATTATATTAAATACTACAGACGGTTGATTTCATTACATTGTAAATGATTAAAGGTATATGTACAATTTCTGCACAGGTGTGTTCAAAATATACTCTTACCAAATTTAATTAACTGTTTCAAGAATGGGTACCCATCACCAATTTTATAGAACTGAAAAACAGTTACCCATGGGTTCCCATGAGTACCAGGCACAGAACCCAAAAAGTGTTTCCCATGAAATTTGAAATCCTACAGCCTGCTATCTCTATATCTTAGGAAATGTATGTGAATAATTGAATGAACTGCTTGACATTATATTCTGTACAAGTATACATAATTTATATACAAGTGTAAAGGTTTTGCATGTACATTTCACAATGGTAGACTTTTATTAAGTTAAAAGCTGTTTTGTACACACTTTGGTGAGAAAGCGGTCATTTCTATCATTTTTAGGTTGATGTATTGATTTATTTATCGAATTGAACATGAAAATAAGGCTCTCTCCATATAAAAATAATTGCTTTTCAAAAGTTAATGCATAATATCTACATCACTAACAATACACAACTATGCATATATATACAGGTACAAAAGAAAGCCAAATTGTAGTTTGTTCTATAATTGACATAGTTCTGCATGAATACTTGGATGAAATGCTGACTGGTACCGAATGTGACCCAGAAACGGAATAAAGCTGTCAGTCATCCTCACTTTGATTACTGCTTAGCTTGTATTAAGTTTGTATGCTATTCATAATTGTGCCTGAGCTTTCGCGGCACTGTTGCCAGTTCGTATCAGGCCTCTGTCAGTGTTGTCAAAATGAGCCGACGCACACCGCCAGCGTCATCTACATGCTCATCTGCCACCTGTACTTTTTCTCATGACATAGTTTACAGTAAAACCTCTCTAGCCACCCACCTCCACAGATCAACCTCTCCCCTTTCATTGACCACTTTATTTGGGTCCCAAACGACTGCCTGTACAATACTATTCTAACGATTTAAAAAAAACCTTAAACCGGTGACCTCCCTAAATAGGCGTCGGTCCCATGGTTGATCGATTTAGAGAGGTTTGACTATACTCCATAGTGCTGCATGCGTCACTGTGTAGAGGAACTGCATCTGCAACTTCTACAATTTCAACAGCCATGTCACAACCTTTTGAAAACACTGTCGGTGGCAAATTGTAATTTTCTACCAAGTCTTCCCTGGACCAATATCATTCAATCATTGCTGCTGCTAAAACTAGTCGACTATTTATTAGTACTTCATATCGACCAGACGTTATGAATTCGATATATGAAGAGTTCAGGCGCAAAACCATGTAAAAGCCAATCCAGAAATGGAAATAAACATTGGAATCAAACCTTCAACAAGTTATATTTTTTATATTCCTTCTTTTTCATTCATTGCTCAATAAGCATGTGATCATATGAAAAGTGGAATTAGTGAGAATTAAAATTATTTTCAGGTAAAAATCTTTTATTTAAACTACATTTTTGGATTGGCGTTTACATGGTTTTGCGCCTGAACTCTTCATATAGAAATACCCCAATTGTAGCAATTGTTAAAAAGAGCTAAACTGGATATTCTTATACTACGAATATAAGACAACGGAGATTGTGTTTGCTGAAAGCAGAATGGCCTATTTATGAGTGCTCTTTGATTCGTCGTTGTCCCTTCTCGACAGTTACCTATGGTTTGGTGTGGTCAGTTTTAGGTCAACTGTGAGCTGGTTCCCGGTTGGTCGAGAAAGAGGGATGTCAGAAGGTAACAGGACTTCTCCATAAAAGGATGGCAGGTGAAAATAACTAGCGATGACTTATGGTGGGAAGGCACCTTTTCTGTTGGCAGGAATAGAACGAGTAAACTGGAAATGTAAAACTGCCTGCATACTCAAACATGTTGGCTGCAGGCTAACATGGGTAATTTGCACACGAGGCGCCGGTTCTATTTTTAGCTTTCTTCCCGGTTCGCATACACCTAGCCCGGCACTTCTTCCCTCGCTGCGCTACACGACACTTCGATCAACTGCCGCTCCTGCCTAACTACCACGTGGGCAGCTAATAAGTTACGTATTGCACTAATGCCGCCTGTTCAAAAGCGTCGGGGTAGGCCCCCACTATCTCATATTCTACCACGCACGCAGCCAGAGAGAGTAGCTAGGTCGTCTTGTGTACCAATTATGGACTCAAATTCGTCACAGTCGGTAAGCTCTACACCGTTGAGGTTGGGGCAGCCGGCGCCTTCTACGTCGGCGGCGTCCGACCAGGACGTGGTGAAGCGTATAGGGAGGGAGCAGAGAATGTATGAGGATGTCTCTGCACGTATAGCAGAATTGGAGAGGGTGGCAGCCCTGCCGTTTAGGGGCCTTCCAGTACAGCCACCAGCAGCAAGGTACACCGAGAGGGCTGAGACCCCCGCCAGACCAGTGCCAGTCTTCACGCCTCCGCCCCCGCTCTTGTCACCAGTGGCTCTCCGCTCTCCGCCACCACTGCTGACCCCGGCACCTGCTGAGCACATGGTTGCTACACCACGGGCGAGGCTTCCGTCGCGGCCGTTGGCACTCATGCCGCTGCCTACCCCACCTCCGCCGCGTCCTGTCAGGCGTCTCCCACCAGTCGCGGCAGAGTTCGTGGAAGCTGTCCCTGCTCTGCAAAGGCCGAAAGGTACTACCTTTTTCCCGCATAATTTTGTGTCAAGGGGGGACGCCTGCAGGAAGATTGGGATAGGTGAAGCTACCTGGGCGGAGTACTTTGTGGCGCTCCGCCGTATTGCGGCGCACGATGCATTCCCGGAGGAATGGTGGCAGCCGTTCCTTAAGCACGAGGAAGAGTTAGCGAGGATGGCCATAACCTGGGATTGGCCGACGTGCAGGAGGTGGTCGGAGCGCATCTTTCAGATGGTAGCAGATGGCCGCCTACCTGACGCCTGGGCAGACCACGTGGCCCTGAAGGACGTACAGAGAGAAATCTGTACCGATGCTGGGAGGCACCAGCAACAGAGGCCCGCATATGTCCCTCCTGCTCAATGTGCGGTTCCGACTCCAGCTCATCCGTCTCCAGTGATTCAAGCTCCAGCCCCAGTTAACCAACCCTTGAACTCGAGAGAGGACTATAATAAAGAGGTAGACGGTAAAGCGTGCTATCAATGGAACTGGGGTCAGGAGTGTGGCTTTCAGGCGGCCCATGGTGTGCTGCCCGACAGGTTCGTCCATGTTTGTGCGTACTGCGCATACAGATTCAAGCGCAGTCTACCGCACCGAGAGCAAGATTGCATGAAAAAGCGCAAGTTCATGGACAAGAAGCTCTCGGAGCAGTCAGCTGGAGAAGTAAGTGATATTGCCATATCCCTCCCCGGCTCCCCAGTGCCGCCCGGTCCTCGACATCATGCTACGCACAGTGCGCACGTGCTCAAGCTTGGTCTGGACGCCGCCATGACACCTGACCTACTTTCACCGGGGTGCCCCACCCGCCCTCCCGCCCTCCCTCCCTCCCAACCTACCTCGCATAGTCAGGCGACCAATCAGAGGGCTCACTGTAGCTCAGACCACGTGCCCGACCCCCCACCCACCCTGTCTGCCCCGCCCACCTGCCCCGCACCCTTCATCAGATACTGATTTGTCGCTGCCTGATGTTGTTTTCGATTGGTTTAATATTGCTTCTCCTATAGTAACTTCTCTTGATTCTCATACTTGTTTCTCTCCTCTGCCCTCACCTGTCCTGTTTAGTGCAAAGTTAGATAAATTCTGGCCGGTAACGTCACCGGTGTTGTGGCCTTCTGCTGAACGTTATTTATCGGCACGCATTCCGGTTCCATCGGGGTTGAAAATCCCGGCGTGGCGAGCACTGTTACTAGACTATCCCGACACACGACTGGTCGATCATCTTGAATTTGGTTGGCCACTAGATTACACCTCTGAGCGGGTGCCCGTGCCTACACTAGTGAATCACACGGTCGGTGCTGACTCTGATATACATATTAATTTCTTTATTAATAAAGAGCGTTCTATGGATGCTCTCTTGGGGCCTTTTGATATTTTACCGTTCTATCCCTGGTGCCAGGTTAGTCCAATGATGACGAGGCCAAAGAAAAATTCAGCGAACAAACGTGTTATTATTGACTTAAGTTTCCCACCAGGGCGTAGCGTAAATGCAGGTATTATTAAAGGGTTTTACCAGGGTCTACCGTTCAATTTCTCATTGCCGTCTGTCTCGACGCTAACTGATAGGTTATCACTTCTAGGTTCTAAAGCATGGTTATGGGGGGCGGATTTGTCAAGGGCCTATAGGCAACTTAGAGTTTGTCCGTTGTCTGTTCCGCTGTTAGGGATCACGCTGAATAGTCAGTTCTATCTTGATATTGCGCCGCCATTTGGTTGCAGAACATCCGCATTGGCATGTGCCCGAACAACCCGAGCAGTTGTCTGGTTGCTGAGGAAGGAGGGTTTTTTCGCTCTCTGCTACCTAGACGATTTTGTGGGTTTAGAAGCAACTTATGTGAGGGCGGTGGAGGCCTATGCGAGATTCATAGAGCTGAGTGAGATTCTGGGTTTAGGTCTCGCGTTGGAGAAGTGCTCCCCTCCTGTGACGGCGTTGATTTGGTTAGGGTTTAAGATAGATGCACCTTCCTTGACGGTATCATTGCCTCTAGACAAGCTAGCTGAGGTCTTGAAAGAGTGTCGTGAGTGGAAGTTGAAAGTGAAAGCGTCAAGAAAACAGCTTCAGAGCTTGGCGGGGAAGCTACAACACCTCTCTAAGTGCATTAAGCCGGCAACTCGCTTTACGAATAGGATATTAGAAGCGCTCAGGAATACCCCGTTTACGGGCCAGCATCCATTTCAGAGGGAGTTGTTGGATGATTTAGAGTGGTTTGAGAAGTTTGCGGAGGGCTATAATGCTCTTCAACTGCTTCCCTCAATCCCGAGGGAAGAGTTCCTGGTCGAATGTGATGCGACTCTTTCCGCTGGGGGGGCATTTTCGATCTCCCACTACTATGCAGTACAGTTTCCTAGTTCAGTCGTAAATAAGAAATTATCGATTGCACAGTTAGAGGCACTAAACTTAGTTCACGCAGTAGCAGCACTACTTCCGACCAATCCTCAGAATTATTGTATCGTAGTAAATACAGATAATGCCGCATCCCAGTCAGTGCTGGAGTCAGGAAAGGGCAAGGACAGGTTTCTCTGTGCCTGTGCGAGGCAGGTGTGGCTGTTGGCAGCAGCTAGTAATTTCGAGCTAGTGATCAAACATAAGCCAGGCGTTGAATTGGTTCTGGCAGATGCCCTCAGTAGGTCATTCGTGTCAGAGCAGATGAAGATCAAGGCGGAAGAGATGTGTAAAAGTCGTAACTTAATTAAAGTCAGCCCAGCTCTTGACCTAGCTCTATTAGATTTTGTTGTCTGATTCTTCTCTTGTTCGGAAGATAGTATAATTATTGCCTCTATCTTCCAGAGTACACAGTGACACACCACATCGAGCTCATCAACCTCTTCTCCTCTGGCTTGGCGACACGTACATGGCAGAATAAGGCAGCCCACCTGTCGCGCTATTTCAGGTTCTGTGCTACTAATAACATCGCTCCTCTTAAACCTTCTGTCTATGACCTCCTTTCCTTCCTAATGTCCCTCTCTAAGACCCTTAAGTCCCCAGGGGCAGTCTTTAACTATTATTCTTCGGTTAAAATCTGGGTCACCGGTAGTCCCGGTCAGCATCCTCAGTTCGATTGTAACGAGATTGTGGTGATGAAGCGTGCGGTGCTGAAGTCATCAAACCATACAGTGCGAAGAGCACACCCGATTTCCCCAGATGAGTTCAGAGCAGTAATAGAATATCTCTCTCTTCTGAACCCCTCTCCCTTAGTTGTAATAGTCGCTCTTCTGTTCTCGTTCCTAACACTAATGAGGCAAAGTAATCTAGTAGCTTCCTCTAATACTAACATAGGTCCTCATGTGCTCAAAAGACGAGATGTTCTATGTGGTAAAGATAATCTGGTACTGACCATGCGCTCTTCTAAAACCAGATCCGATGCAGACCCTCTTACTTTCCATCTACCTGCGCTTACTAACTCTCACTGCTGTCCTGTCCGAGCTTGGAGGAGGTATGCAGACTCGGGGGTTTTCCTTCCTCCTCACTCCCCCGCCCTTCTCCTCCCTTCTGGAAAGCCGCTAACCAACCGAGCCCTGTTACGGGCTTTCAGAGTGGCTGCTTCAGTCGTCATTGGTACAAGAACACATTACACTCTTCACAGCCTTCGGAGAGGGGCTGCCCAAGCCTGTGAGAGCTACGGCTTGCCGCTTTCAGGAATCATGCAAGCAGGTACCTGGAAGTCGAACGCGGTCCGCTCATATCTGACACTTCCAGTTGTACGCGACGCCCCTGCAGCGCTCACCTCTTTATTGGTTTGAGCGCTGCACGGGGTCTTCTCTTCACCTTCTCGCCATGAAGCTTGACAAGTCCGAGTTGCTCAATACATGTAAATGCTGAACTGAACTGAACTGCTCAGGGCGTCTGGGTCCTCGTACCTGGCCCTCACCGCCTTACCGCTGCTCTGTCAGCCAAGATTAAATTTTATTAAATTTTATTAAATAAAATAAATAACATTAACCGTTCATATTCTGCTTTGTCATTTCATTGTATGTCTGTGTGTACGAGTGTGTGAATTAAACATGTTGGCTGCAGGCTAACATGGGTAATTTGCACACGAGGCGCCGGTTCTATTTTTAGCTTTCTTCCCGGTTCGCATACACCTAGCCCGGCACTTCTTCCCTCGCTGCGCTACACGACACTTCGATCACCCACCCTCCCACCCACGGTTTGAGCGCTGCACGGGGTCTTCTCTTCACCTTCTCGCCATGAACCTTGACAAGTCCGAGTTGCTCAATACATGTAAATGCTGAACTGAACTGAACTGCTCAGGGCGTCTGGGTCCTCGTACCTGGCCCTCACCGCCTTACCGCTGCTCTGTCAGCCAAGATTAAATTTTATTAAATTTTATTAAATTAAATAAATAACATTAACCGTTCATATTCTGCTTTGTCATTTCATTGTATGTCTGTGTGTACGAGTGTGTGAATTATACCCTAATGTAAGTTAACTTAAAGCTGCATAGTCCGATGAAATATTAAATTTTCAAAACCAAACCAATTATCTAGTCTTGAATTGACATATCTAATTCAGATACTGCAGCACTTATGAAGCATTTGTTTCCACATAGAAGGCAATACTGAGTCAAATTAACAGAACATTTTGATGCCAGACTTTTGGCAAACTTGCCAAAACTAGTTTTCCAGGTTTGCCCTCAAAATAAGTTTACCATTTAAAATAAAAGTAACTTTGAACTAATGTAAAGTAAATACTAGTGATTGATCTAATATATTTATCTCAGAAAAAATACAGATATTCAAAACCATCAGACTATGCAACTTTAATAAGGGAAACACAAACTGTTTCATGAGATGTTGCCAGGACATGAAACCCCAACCTAGTTTTTTATGTATATAAGACGTCTGTTTTCAACGCTACAAACGATATGGCATGACATCTTTAATTAAGACTAGTAGCTTCCATACTCAGAGGTTGGGTATTAGTTTTACGGTTGGACATGCATTTTCGGTAAATTTAAGTATATGTTATAATTGAGTATATCTAGAACTACCGGAAATACTTTAATCCCTGCTTTCTCTCCCAGGTCTCGTGAGGTCATAAGCACCAAGCAAAGTTACGTATTGTATCCTGGATTTTTGTTGCAGAAAATTCTATTCATGCGACTGCAACTTCTAGACAATATAGGTGTTACTATGAATAATGCTAATATTAAGATAGGACCAGGACACTATCTTTTCGTTCATTTATGTGTTAAAATAAATATATAGAATTAGAGGTTGAATTTAGGGTTTGTATCGAATATCACATGCTGACATGAATATTCAAGTCAGACAGACTGAAGCTATATCTAGGTATATATTTGCAACAATCTTGGATGTTCATGGCATCACAGGTTGGCAATCGGTTAAACAGAATCAAGTTTATACATAGCATGGCATAATTACCATTGTTCAAATCTGAGCAAAATTAATATGCTACACTGAATATAAGACAAGGGACATTTTTTTTGTTCTCTTTTAGATTCATACTGCCTATCATGTATAAGTCTGAATAGACTTGTTTTCACCATTAGACAGTTTGTCGGTAGAAAGCCCGAGCCTACACTTTTACCGACCCAAGGGATTTTTAACCTCCCACACCACATAGACATGGTATGAGGGCAACTGGCCTTTGATGACGTAAGTTATACACTGCGGTGGAAATCCAAATTGGCAAAGGTGGGGGCACAGGGAATTGAACCACTGACCTTCAGATTAGGAGTCCGACCTAGAAAAAATTCAGACACTCTAACCACTCTGGCATAGACAACACCGACATTGTGGTGGCTAAAAACAGAATGACCTATTTATGAGTGCCATTTGATTTGTGGTCAGTTTTGAGAGCTGGTTCCCCGGCAGATTGAGATAGAGGGACATCGGAAGGTAGCACAGGCCTTCTACATAATGTAGATAGCAGGTGACAATAATGTTTGTACTAGCGATAACTTATAGTGGGAAGGCAGGCACCCTTTCTGTTGGCAGGAATACAGCGAGTAAACTGGAAACGTAAAAAATTGTGTTCCTACGCACTGGTACTTAATCAGGAAATGACACTAGTGTAAGTTAACTTAATACAAAGGGCAACACAAACCGTCTCGTATGAAATGTTGCCAGGATGCAAAACCCCAATAGTTTTGTATGTAGAGGACATCTGGGGCTATATTCATGTAGTGGTGCCAAGGCCTTAACCGTGGCTACGGTAACCCCACACGGCTAATGGTGGAAAATTCTTATTCATGTGCCGGTGCCAGCGCTAACCGCCGATCATAGCCTAGGCTAAGCTACCCCGTTTTCAAACCAGGGTTAACTGCTAGACGCGCCGGTTAGTGTGCGTGTGAGGCTCTCAATCTATTCAATGCTGTCACATTTAACAGAATTACATATGCAATAAGTGAAATTTCATGAAATTAACCCTAAATTCGAAGCAATATTAACGCTGCCGCCGAGTCGGCGGCGATATTAATATTGTCGAATCGATGAAAGTAAAGTAAACAAATCGCCGCCACCACACCGACGTTGCTTTCATCTGCCAGTATGGAAAGCGACGTCGATGCGGAGGCGGCGGGGGGAATATATTAAGCCCAAATCTATTAAATGCTGTCATATTTAACAGAATTACATACGCCATAAGTGAAATTTAATCAAATTGACCCTCAATTCGAACCGATATTAATGCTCCCGCCGCATTGGTGGCGTTATTCATATTGTTGACTCGAGGGAATTCCCAAATCTATAAATAACTTCACGGTTAGCTATCCGCGGCTGCTTGGACATTGGTGAATAAGACTTGACCTATTTCTCCAACCCGCCTCTAGCCTCGGATAACTACCCCAGAGCTAGCGTGTAGCACCGGCTAAGCCTGGCACGACTACATGAATATGGCCCCTGAATATGGCCCCTGATTTCCACATTACAAATTTGATGTCATGACAACTAGTAGCTTCTGTGCCCAGAGAATGGGTATTACTTTTACGGTTGGACATGTATTTTCGATACATTTAAGTGTGTTTCGATTGAGTATCCAAGTATTCTTATTCTAGAACTACCAGAATTATTTTAATTCCTGCTTTCTCTTCCAGGTGTGCAAAATTTCATGAGGTCATAGGCAGCTTGTGAAGTTATGTATTCTATCCTGTACCTTAATTGCAGAAAGTCATATATAGGCGATATCATGAAACATGCTAATATTAAGACAGGACCAGGACACGGTCTTCTTGTTAATTTATTTATTTAAATAAATATATAGTATTGACGATGAATAGGGTTTGTTACGAATAATGTCACATGCTGACATGAATATTCAAACAATCAAATAGAAGTATGTTTATCACGATGATATAATAATGACAGACTTAGTGTTCATGGTATCACAGGTTGGCAATCGGTTAAACAGACTCAAACAGCCTATACACGTCTCTCCATAAAGCTTGGATTCAATAAGGTCAATCTGGAGCTCCATATCTCACCAGCTTTAATTTAAGTTAAGCTACATTTAAAAAAAGACTACAATCGAAAGTTCTCTTTCAACAATTTGCAGACACGACGGACGACGAGTGGATGTGAGAGTGAGTTGACCAGTGCAGCCTCCAGTCCTTCAGTCCGCACACCACAGTCCGACGTCGGTCTGTCACTGCAGCTCACCCCGCCGCGTATGCGCATGCGCAGACAGTACTCGTCAAACTGGCAGGCGCGCAGCTGATTGGCTGAGCCCAGACTGTGCGCCCACTGCACCTGCGGGTAGCTCCGCGCGCACGAGCAGTGTCCGGCGCAAACTGCTCGGGGATCGAGGCGGGCGCGCTTCGGGCTCGGCGTCCGGGCAGCCTCGTTTTCACAATCGGGCAGTTCGTCGGCTGAGGAGCACTGCCGGCCATCTGCCTCGTGGTGCAGCTGCTCGCCAGCTGAGGAGCACTGCCGGCCATCTGCCTCGCGGTGCAGCTGGTTGTCAGTTGAGGAGCACTGCCGGCCATCTGCCTCGCAGTGCAGCTGGTTGTCAGTTGAGGAGCACTGCCGGCCATCTGCCTCGCGGTGCAGCTGGTTGTCAGTTGAGGAGCACTGCCGGCCATCTGCCTCGCGGTGCAGCTGGTTGTCAGTTGCGGTGTACTGCTGGTCGTCTGCCGCGGGGTGCAGTTGGCCATCTGCCTCGGGATCCAACTGGCCATCTGCTGCGGGGTGCAGGTGACCATCTGCCGCAATTGCCAAGAGAAGCGCATTCCGGAGACAGTCGATGTTTTCCTCAAATGATGACAGTTCCTGTAAAGGGTTAACATTTTTATTTTTTAAGTGTAAGTTTGCCTGTCATTAACTAGCAATGAAAGTAGTCTGTGTGTCAATGTACTCTAGAGGCGTCGTTAAATAATACAAGTTTTACTTTGTGTACTGTATGTGTGGGGTCATAACACATGGTTTGTTTTACACGATTTTATTGCTCTGGATATAACAAACATACGTCTTTCATAAAACAGGAGGCGAAAGTTACACCAAAGGAAAAGACAAAGCAGAAATGTGATTTCTGATCAATTTTTCGCGGAAATCAGCCAAAACGCAGTTAGCTTTCATCTTAATTGTATTCATAGGATAGGATAGGATCATAGGATTTAGTAGATCTTATACAAACTGAGCAATATGTTAATATCACTAATGTAACGTGAAAATCAAACACATCCAGAACATCAGTTAAGCATACACAAGTCAAATAAGATTTGATTGATTACAGCTAAGCAAACAAGGTTATGTCCAAGAAAAAAGTTTGGGTAAATGCATGGTATCGATTGTCTAAATATTTACTGTAGCACAAAAATCATAGAAGTGTACTTTTGATATCTTTTGTAGGATAGATTAAATATATGTTATGTTGCTAACATACTTAATGCACAGAGGCAACAATAATTATTTGATTTGCTATCAATAACAAATATATGTTATGTTGCTAACATACTTAATGCACAGAGGCAACAATAATTATTTGATTTGCTATCAATAACAAAATTATGAGCAACCAAATATGAGGTGCCCAGTTTTAGAGAATAACCCATCTACAATCGAAATTGCGATTTGTTTTAGGTGAGAATAACAAATGTTGCAGAAATATTTGACAAGTTTTGTCACCAGGGGCCGTATGCACGAATCGAGGTTAGGCTTAGCCGGAGTTAAGACACTAGCCGCGGATAGCTACCTCAGGGTAGCGGGGAGTTTGAGAAATGTGTGAATCGGTATGCACCAATGTTTTAGCCGCTGCGGATAGCTAACCCTGAGTTTATTTATAGATTTGGGAATTCCCTCTGCGTTTTTACCCATATATTAGGCTCAAATCTATTGAATGCAATCATATTTAACAGAATTACATACACAATAAGTGAAATTTTATCAATTTAACCCTAAATTCGAAGCGTTATTAAGGCTACTGCCGCATTGGTGGCAATATTAATAGTTATATTTTCGAATCGGCGAAGATACAGTAAACAAACCGCCGCTGCCGCCAGTATGGAAAGTGGCGGCGGCGGCGATTTGTTTACATTACGTTCGTCGATTCGAAAATATAACTATTAATATCGCCGCCAATGCGGCAGTAGCCTTAATAACGCTTCGCATTTAGGGTTAAATTGATCAAATTTCACTTATTGCCTATGTAATTCTGTTAAATATGATCGCATTCAATAGATTGAGAGGCACACATGCACACTAACCGCCCCGGCTAGATGTAAAACCTGATTTGAAACTGGGGTAGCTTAGCCGAGGCTACGGTCGGCGGTTATTCGTGCATACGGGCCCAGGTATCGATACAAAGATAAGCCTTAGTTTGAGACAAACCACTTGCCTCGTTGGGGTTGAGCCATCCTCTTTCGGTGTCCCTCATGGTTGTCATGACAACAGTCCGCGTGACCGCCTCTCGCAGCCGTTCCTCGTTGTCACATGGCTAAAGAGAAGTCATTTGAAAAAGAAATACATGTACACCTATTTAGAATGTTGCATACAATAATATATCGTAAATGAATACATTGTATACAGTAAGGTTTTGTTGTTTATTATTACAATGGTATTGTATGGGCGATCGTTTGGGACCCAAATAAAGCGATCGATATAAGGTTGGTTAGAGAGGTTTTACTGTATTAATCATACACAGTACACACACACACCCAGAAATAGTTGGTTCGCTAACTCACACCTCAGTCACACTACAGCTCGCGACCACCTTAGACCAAAGAACCCACACTCACCAGTGACTTCCTTTCTACCAAAACAATGGTTCCAAACATCTGGGCGTCACTGGTGACCGTGGGTTCTTTGGTCTAAAGTGGTCGCAAGCTGTAATGTGACTGGGGTGTAAGTTGTTGAACATGCTGTAGTCTCAAACCCAATGTTGTGTAGGGTTGTGAAGAAATACCCATATTCATTCAATTCAATACTTTATTTCAGACTCCCCATTATGGTAGTTACCGAAATTGGTCGATCGGTACATACAAAAAATAAAATGTGCATAACATGTCTAAGCCAGTGTGGCGGTTTCAGTGCCCTGCCGTGGCTTCTGCGCATGCGCGGATTTTAAGAGATGGTCAAAACGCCCGTGGCCTCGCCGGCTACAAGCTCAGCTGGTGCCCAGCAGTGTTAGGGACCGATTAGGCCGAAATCTATTGAATGCGATCATATTTAACAGAATTACGTACTCAAATAATGAAATTTAATTAAATTAACCTTAAATTCCAAGCGATATTAACGTAGCAGCTAGATCGGCGTTGAATCGCCGAGTGTAAACTAAACAAATAGCAGTGCTCGCAGGGCCTCTTAAAATCCGTGCATGCGCAGAAGTCACGGCAGGGCGCTGAAACTGACCGGGCGCTGAAACCGCCACACCGGCACTCGAACCCAGATTGATTCCACTCTATAAACCAATAATCACATCGCATTAAGGGAATTCGATTCAACTAACCCTTCCCGCGCACACCAAACAACACATGTTGGAAAGGGAAATTAGTTTAAAGGTATATGGTGCTAGCGAGTTTGGCATAATTCATATACCTGCATTTTATGGACAAAGTACAGTGGGGGAGGAGGGTGCACGAAGATATTGAATCTGATGCTCAAAAAAATATATTTAAAAAAATGATTATAATCATTATCATTGACTAAGCAACAATTTCAATCGCAGATACTTGTCAAGGTTTACGGTCATTTGCTTGACTACCCTCCAACCTACCACATAGTAAGCAGGCGCTTACTGTATTTGGGCATCACGCCAAAAGCTAAAGTTTTACCTATTTCATTGCTTCACAAATTGCGGATGTATATCTGTAATATTTATTATACAATGTCTACGTTTGATATGTGCACTCACTAGCTCAATCCATGTATTTATAGAGATTGACGTTGTTAAGGATGTGACGTCATGCCACCAGTGACGTGGGACGTACAGTACGTCACCAGGTTCCAACGTTACGACATACGGAGTTGTTTCCTGTGAACACAACATTCACATTAATCGTCAATTTTGTCATAATTGTTTATAATATTTATAATTATTACATGTATTTTGCATTATAGTAAATGAAAGTTTAATTTAAGAGTGTGTACAGAACATTCACATTAACCACAGATGTTATTGTAACTGCATTACTTGTACTTGTATTTATCATCATATCTATAACAATGGTTACTAATATGATGTACCATGTAGCTTTTGTATTATAGTAAATGAAGGTTTAAGTTAAGGAGTGCGTACAGATTCACATTAACTGTAGATGTTATTGTAACTGCGTTACTTGTACCTGTATTCATCATAATTTTATACCAATTGTTACTAATATGATGTACCATGTACGTTGTAGCTTTTGTTTTATAGTAAATAAAGCTTTAATTTAAGGAGTGTGTACAGATTCACATTAACTGCACATGTTATTGTAACTGCATTAGTTGTACCTGTATTCATCATAATTTTATAACAATTGTTACTAATATGATGTACCATATAGCTTTTGTATTATAGTAAATGAAGCGTTTGATTTAAGAATATTGCTACTAACTATGAGTAACTGCTACAAATATTCTTATGATAATGGTCACTAATATGATTACCAATTATCTTCTACATGACATTGTCTATATTGCTACGGCAATGTAGGTAATTCGGGACCGAGGTGGAACAGACCCTCCCTATTTACCCCCCCCCCCACTTTTATTCATAGGCCCTCCTTTAACTCCAGGCGGCGACACCGGCACGCACACCCGAGCCGCCGCTTGTACTCGCTCTGACGTCACTTCCGCCGCCCCTGCGGCACTTCTCCACCAGACATCGGACCAGCCAGCAACACCTATTTTTCACCGGCCCACCCAACTCTACTTTAACGATTAGAGGGTTGAGGTCTGGGTCATCCAGACTTTCCATATATCTTCCCTATTCGATTAACTTGTTCACTACTTTATCATTGATCCTGTATACTTACACTGTACTGACTACCACTACTCCATAATAAATATCCCATACTATGTAGTTCCATCTCGTGTCCTGAATTACACATTTTACCATACTGTGTCACCTACAATGGGACCTATTACAACAATATAGTAATATTTTATTATAATAGTTACCAATATAATTTGCCAAATATCTTCTACGTTACCAATATGATGTGCC
The DNA here is from genome assembly GCA_030323885.1 of Branchipolynoe longqiensis. Taxonomy (NCBI): domain Eukaryota; kingdom Metazoa; phylum Annelida; class Polychaeta; order Phyllodocida; family Polynoidae; genus Branchipolynoe; species Branchipolynoe longqiensis. Next base: position 100,173,660 of record CM059188.1, on the reverse strand, counting down.
ACATATCTTTTGCATTGCAAGAAATGACTTTAATTTAAGATATATTTCTGATAAATATAAATGATATAAACATGGAAATATATTAGTTACAAATATTATCATTATATAAGATGAGCTACGTAATTGTAGTGCCAGAGCAGGCGGTCAACCTTTCTCCAATGACACAAAATACGCACTTTTTGTTGTAAAGTCTGAATTATGTGTGTGTCTGACACGCTATACCTTGATGTGACCTTCGATGTTGATAGGACGTAAAACAACACACTCAATGTGAGTAATATTCCATGCAGTTGTTTTTTCGCATTGTATTTCCTCAATTCGTTACCTTGAACTTAGGGTGTCGACGAAGGTCAGGTTGGTCGACCTTGACATTGCTGAAGACGCTGGACTCCTCATACGGGATGCGGGTCGGGTAGAGAAGGTGCATCTGCGAGGGTGGGAACAACACCCACCGCTTCCTGGAACATTCAATGGGGCTTCGGCATTTATTACACGAGCATCATTTTGATACAATGGTGCATCTGCTTGGCCGAATGGCACAAGTGCCATATGAAGTCACTGGAATGTAGTTCCAAAGTGAATAGTAAAAATAGCTCTGTATGTGCGCAATTAGAAAAACAAAAACTGAACGACACGAGTCATCGTGGGTGGGTGCAGTGCTTTTGAGATGGGCCTCAGCCTTCTGGTTTGACGCTCCGTCCACCCACTCAGAGTATTACATAATATGTCTACGCGTATGTAAAAAGGATGTCTTTCGATTACATTATGGGTTCATCTTCCCTTAAATGAAGACTAAAGTCCTTATTGAATACAATATCCATTATTTTTCTATTCCTAAGTGTGAGTGGATTTGGTAAAAAACCTCTTTAAATCGACCGACCATGGGACCGACTTTAAATGGTCCATTTAGGGAGGTGGTCGGTTTAGGGAGTTTTTCATTCATTACAATGGTATTGTATGGGCGATCGTTTGGAACCCAAATAACGGGATCGATATAGAGGAGTGGTTGATCTGTTGAGTTGGTCAGTTGGAGAGGTTTTATATATTGTATATATATTTCAAATATATACAGTAGTAACTTTCTGCATTGACACCAACGTTGTCATGATATTTATAGCAGGTGCCCTGTCATTGGCGGCCAATTGCAGTTCGTATATTGAATATTTGTTTGCACATGGCAGGAGTTTGCTGATGATAGGTGTCGCTGAAGACGCGTACTATACTAATACCTTACCTTCAGTGGTAAAAGGTAGACCTACCTGCCATATATCTGAGCCACTAGGTTACACCCATATGAGTCGAAGTGGCACTGGGTGTGGGCACCAGCTGAACCCATCCAGAAGGTGGACTTCTCCCCACCACGGCCGGGGAAGCCGAACACCGCCCAGTCCACTGCCTGTGGAGACCGTGTGGGCAATGCATTAGTCAGCGGTGCTTTGTTGTGGCGAAGATGTCAAACTGTGTTTATTAATATTAGCCAGGCTAATTCATTCATCTATCATGAAATTTGCACACCATGTTTATTAGCTATAATAATTCTGTAAATATCGGTGGTTTATTCATTTATCATGACCACTTGCCTATTTCATCCCAAATGTGGTTTTATTCATTCATTGTCAGCTTAAAATAATTATTTCATTAACAATGCATTGATAGATAAATATATCGTTTAGGGTTTGTGATATAATGTAAAGCTTAGCCTTTATACCAGCCCCATAGCAGGTCGTCTGGGGATCTCCCAGTATAGCCTGATGATTGTCACCAGGGCCGTAATCGATTAACACGACCAGGGCGACTCGGGTCACCCGAGTTGCTAGAATTTCAAATCGAACACCGCGAGTGGAGTCGAGAAATACACGTGCCATGTGCAAAACGATCCGACCCCAGTAACCCACCTCTTGGCTGGGGTTTGCTAGGAGCGATGATGTCACATCTGTGCTGGTACCTGTAGGATGACAGCTACCAGTACAACTTCTAGGTGTTGTTTTAATGCTTTTTCTTTTTTAAATAACCCAGATTTTCAGGTTCTACAATCAGAAAATACTTTAAATCCTATTTTGAAGTACTTCTGTCAGTTATTGAAAACAAATATTAAGTTTTAGATTAAGCCACCATTTTGTCCCCCCCGAGCGTATTCGTTTATTCAACCCGAGTCTGTAGGATGTGCGCATGCACCAAAAAGTAGCTCGGGTGACCTGAGTTGATTAATCGATTACGCCCCTAGGTTCATAAAAAAAGTGGGCCACCAGATTCAAGAACATTTTCAAGGAGAGACAACATTTTAGTACCAATTAAATTTTTTGTTTGTGGATCAAAAGTATGTATATGTTGGGAAAGCAATTCCAGAAAGTAACAGGAGTTTATCAAAGCAAAATATTATGTGACATCAGGGTTCATACAAAAACTATGCCACTATTTTTAATTCAAGAACATTTGAGGGTACTCAAAACAAAATTTAAATGGGGGACATCCGATTTTTTAGTTCAAATTCCTGCCGTTGGCGTCGCCACTGAACTAGTGGGCCTAAACGGCACACTGTCACACTGCAAACTCAATGGCTATGAGCAATCTTCATAGAGAACAAGTGAAATATCTCTAGAACCACACCACCTAGAAACAAACTGCCTGGTACACATATAGAAAACATATTCAACGAATAGATTATATTTAATTTACAAGGCTATGGTTCTGCATTTCTATTAATTTTGAATAAAATAAACGTTTTGCATTGCACATACCGACAAACTCAATGCATTGTCAACGGCCGTTAGCAATCTTCATATAGAAAAAGTGAAATATCTCTAAAAATACACCACTTAGATACAAACCGTTTGGAACTCATATAGAAAATATATTCAACGAACAGATTATATTAAATTTATAAGGTTAGGGTTCTGAATTTCTATATATTTTGAATAAAATTTACGTTGTGAACTGCGCATATCGGGAAACTCAATGAATCAATGCATTGTCATGCCCCTGAGCAATCTCCATATAGAAAAGAATTAAATATCTCTAAAAAAAATACACCACTTAGATATCCGTTTGGAACACATATAGAAAACATATTAAACAAACAGATTATATTAAATTCATAAGGTTAGGGTTCTAAAAAATACACCACTTAGATACAAACCGTTTGGAACTCATATAGAAAATATATTCAACAAACAGATTATATTAAATTTATATGGTTCGGGTTCTGAATATCTATTAATTTTGAATAAAATGGACGTTTTGAACTGCGCGTATCGGCAAACTCAATGCATTGTCAATGGCTGTTTAGGCCCACTAGTAACGATGCGCCACCAAGTGTCGGAAAAATTAACTACGCCAAATGTCCCCCATTGAAGAACATTCAAGACTTTCAGCGATATGTGCGGACCCTAATTGTAACTTATTGGGGTTTGCTTGCCTTTAGAATCTCAGGTCTGTCAGGGAAATGCTGCATGAAGTGTTTGTAATCACAGTAGCACCAGTTGGCAGAAGAGTTATATGTTGAGAGTGAGTTTGGGAAGCCCACAGATTCGTGCGATATCCAATCGACGAACTCGCTCATTGTTGCAGATTCATAGTCACACTCCGTCTCCCATTGCACTTCTGAAAGTGTCATCAGATCATAATCTATGCGGCCAAACCAATACATGTCTTCAGCGCAAGGGAGGAGCTGTCGCATATGCTTAGGTTTTATTTTGTTTATATTCATTGATTAAGCTGGGGGAAATTTCAATCGCGGGCAATCGGTCTTCCTCATTTCACTGCTCTTTGCCCTAACCTGGTAATGCTGAGTGTCAGGCTAGGTAGCGACAAGTATCAATCATTAAGTCATTTGGTTAACTCGACTGGAGTTCAAATCTCACGACCAGCCAGAACAGAAGTGCGAACTCAACTCATTCAGACATAATAATTGTGCATGGATAATTCACGACGCTGGAGATGGCATTAGTGTTGCCAAGGAAGCATTACCACCCACTGCAGCATTTTGGTCACTAGGGGGGCACATACGCATTTGCTTAGTCGCTATGGAGAAAGTCAACGTCGTGATTCTCAACGGGTGCTTTGGTATTCACTATCGAAGCCTGAAGCCGCGCGGACCTACATACCCAATAGGCCACGGATTACTACAGTTAAATCTTTGGTTTGAAAATTCAGGCTAGCGTATAGCATCATTTGTGACAAGCTTGCCACAATTATGGCCTAATGCTAATATACATTTTGACCCCGTTTGTACGATCGACTGCCATTTCGATATTTATACTAGTAATGCTGAAGCACATTATCAGGGTTCGTGCACTTATCAGCCAATCACATTAAACTTTTTTTAAAGGCTTTTTAATACCAATTTTCATATAATTTAAGACCTATTTTCGCAGCAAATGTAACATACATATTTAATTAAATATTAACAGAAATGAGTCAAAATCTATCAAAGTATGCATGCACTTGTGACCAGTACATCATGGTCCGTAGACTATAGCATCAATTGCGAGACATTTCAGCTCCACAGCATTTATTCTTGGTGAAGATAGCTGGTAAAACATTTTGAAAAAATACTATAGTGGCCAAATCATATTTAAGACCCTTTTACGACCGTTCACAGAAAAGTCACTATATTTAAGACTTTTCAAGAGCTTGAAAATGAACTCATTAATTTAAAACGTTTTAAGGATCGGCAGGAACCCTGATAATACTAAGCAAACACATATAAAGAATACAAGGAATTCACTATAGCTAAGCATAATGACGCACCTGTAGCACTCTGCCGACCTATCCTGAATGTCAGAAGCTGATCTTTTAACAAATATTTCAGTGTATTTGGTGTCCAAGATGCAGCCGGCCAGTGTGAGATGGTGTTGGGGAAGACAACGGGCTCCTTCTGGTGATGCAATAGGTGGTGGCCAACGGCAGTAACATGTGGGGGCCACTGGAAAAGTCAAAGTCAGTTTTATTGTTGTGGAAGTGGGTCCTTTAGGGGTGGGGTGGGGTGGGGTGGGGATTTGGTCACATTCGTTGATTAAGCAGGGGGAATTATTTCAATCACGGACGGTTGGGATTTTTCTTCCATATTCACATCATGTCGTTATATGTGTTAATACAAGAATGGCCTACCATAATTGTCATGATACAAGTTGTGTTCGAATGGCCTACCATAATATATGCATGAATAGCCTACCATAGTTGATATGACATAAGTTGTGCATTAATGGCACTCCTTAAAAAACACCAAGCATCACACATTGAACTGAGCCCATTCTTTGTCTGATGTGTTTAAAAATAAGATTATGCGTGGTATTTTTAGATAAATATATAAGGCTGATCATTATAATCTACCCTACTTTAGTTTGAAGTAACTTATTTTAAGTGGTTAACTTTCGAGCTTTTTTTTTCTTTTCCCATTAGTTGTTTAAGCAGGGGAAATTTCAGTCATAGACGACTGGTCTTCCTCATTCCACTGCTGGTCGATAGAAAGCCTGAGCCTACACTTTTACTGACCCAAGGGATTTTTAACCTCCCACACCACATAGACATGGTATGAGAGCAACGGGCCTTTGATGACGCTGTAAGTTATACACAGCGGTGGAAATCCAAATTGGCAGAGCTGGGGACACGGGGAATCGAACCGCCGACCCTCAGATTAAGAGTCTGACTTAGAAAAAAGTCAGATACTCTAACCACTCCGCCACAGAGAACGCCTATTTAAAATGAAAACATGCTAAGTTAATTTTGACATGCACTTCAAAACTTCTGCGGTAACAGGTTCGATTAAATTGACTTAGTATTCCCTTCTATGCAGCACCAAATGCTTCATAAGTGCACCAGTATCTAAGTTATGTCAAATCAAATCTAAATAAGCGTCTTGGTTTCGAAAATGTTACTCTTTCATCAGACTATGCAATGCTAAGTTAGGTGGATTTTTTTTGGTGTTTTTTCTTTGTGGGGGCTTAGTGTAGAATCAGGCGGACTGCAACTGACATACCTTCTCATATGGGTCGGTGACGGGGTCCTTATCGATAGGGCATTCAGCTTGGAGAGGAAGGGTAAGCGGTGTGCCTGTAACCACTTGAACATCCGTCCCTATGTGCATAAGGTCTGGCTCGACTGAGAGAGTCGGATGCGGTGTGCGCCAGTGATTGGCGTACATGAGAAGCCCCGAGTCGCCATTGGTGATCTCGGCCAGACGGTCCAGGTCATAATCCACAAGCGACTTCCGGTGTGTCAATGAGACTGAGGTGTCGAGTCCACCAGGGGCTTCGGAGCTGGGCATGTCTGTTGTGTTGGCACTGACACCGAATACAGTGTTGGCGAAGGCTTGCGTACTGTTTTTATCGCAGGCTTGTTTCGGAGGTGTCCTCATGCGCTCATCCGACTGTTCAGTTAATTTGGCGATATGATGCAGCAGGGCAAGGATATGGAGGCATACCCCACTTTCAAGTCTGCGAAGATAACCAATTTATGTTTTAAATAAAGATTTTAAGACACAAAAAGACAACAACAAAAAAACACAAACTTGTCGTTTTAATAGATTTCTCAGTTGAAAAATATCGACTAAAAATCACTTAAATTAGTTTATCTGATTTGTTGGAGGTTTACTTGGCAGTAACATATGATGACATATGAGGATGGGTACCGACTTGTGAAAGGGCACATCAATGGCAACTTTCTATAGTGGTCCCCCACTGATGACATGCCACCAGCACCATGTCCCATTCATATTATCATGCAGGGATGAAAGTGGTCTCTGGGAAAAAAAGCGGAAATGCTGATATTCTCCCATAGGCTTAGTAGCATTGTCAGGGAATCGCGGAAAATTCCCGGAAGTTGGGTTTCATACAAATACGTTTGAAGCACGTATTAGTAGTATACACTGATAGTGCTGCAGCGTCTGCAACACACATTAGTATACACTGATGGCGCTGCAGCATAAAACAACATATTAGTATACACTTATAGTGCTGCGGCGTTTGAACAATGTATTAGTATACAATTATTGCTCCAGGAAAAATCTCGGAAATCCGCGAAATCGCGGAGATCTTTCATCCTTGATCCTGCTAACCAGCCATGATCCATTCATATTATCCTGCTAACCAGTCATGTCCCATTCACATTACCCTGCTAACCAGCCATGACCTTAGATGTTGCTAGGGTGTAAAACAACACCAAACAAACCTCATATCTGCCAATAACTGCATATTACTGTGCGTACACATCTCACCCCGGTGTGCAGTGGCAGTCTGCCTCCTGAATGGCCCCCGTCTGCTTGTGTACCCGACACCACACCATGTACGGGTGAGTGCGGGACTTGGTGTTCCTGTGTCCTGGTACTACCATACCACGCACGTAGCACACACCTAAAGCCGACACAAATGACATCGTGAAAAAGACGTCTGCATCTAGATGTTTTTTTTCATGGGAATAAGTATTTTATCTATCACTGGCAATTCATATTTAAATAATTGCTGTATAGGTTTACATGAGTCTCTGACATGATTTCTTTGAGTATACAATTGCCCACGGCAAACATGAGGCTCTATGGATTTGTTACAACTATTAATAGTGTGGGAGGGAGGGAGGGAGGGAGGGAGGGAGGGAGGGAGGGAGGGAGGGAGGGATGGTGCGAGGGAGAGAGGGAGGGAGGGAGAGAGGGAGGGAGGGAGAGAGGGAGGGAGGGAGAGAGGGAGGATGGACAGAGCGAGGATATACAGAGAGAGGATGGACAGGAAGGAATGAGAGGGAGAACCGAAGGAAGAAGAAAATGGAAGGAAGGAATGAAGGAAGGCATGCATGGAGGGAGGGGGGGGGAGGGGAGTGCTGATGCTAATCAGGTGAGAATTGGTTTGGTTGTGTCTAGTAATGACTTCGTGGTTATTGGAAGGTGGGCAACAAGGGTAAACTTTTCAAAACCAAAACATTCACCTCGATTTGATCCTATATATCCAACTTAGATACTATTGTACTCATTAAACAGTTGTTGCAGCATAGAAGGGAATAAGTCAGTAGCTTAAAGCTGCATAGTCCGATGAAGCATCAAATTTTCAAAACCAAAGTAATTATATAGATTTGACTCTATATATCTAACTTAGATATTGATGCACATATTAAGCATTTATTGCCACATAGAAGGGAACACCGAGACAATTTGATAGAACCTTTTACTGTTGAAGCCGATGGTGTCAGAGTTTTTGTGTGCTTGCCAAAACTAAGTTTACATGATTGAATTTCGAATATCTCCAAACTTAGCCATTTAAAATAAAAGTTACTTCAACCTGAAATGAGGTAGATTGTAACGATCAATTTAATATATTTATCTCAGAAAAATTACCAAAACACAAAACCATCGGACTTTGCAACTTTAATAGAACCTGTTACCGCTGAAGTCTATCATATCCAGCATTTCGATGAGCATGTCAACATTTATTTTTGGAGGGTTTCACTTCAAATACCTCGAATCTGTCATTCACAAAAAAAGTTAGCTCAAGGTAAAGTAAGGTAAATAACAACGAACGAAACATATATTTTGTTAAATTACAGGACCTCAAAACTACCGGACTATGCAATATTCATGGTCCACACGGGGCCTCGAAACTTCATTTCCCCCATTTTAAGGCCTTGAATTTAACCTATTTTGGGTAATTAGTCTTGAAAAGCCTTCAATTCCATTAAACTGTCCCCACTGATCTAAATTAGTCTCTAATCGCCATTGTTGTTTTTCACCTGAAATCCAAATGAAAATAGTGTTGAATTCCTATAAAAAACAGCCTTGTAATACTAATATAATAGCCTTGAATTCCATATCTTCAAATGTGTACAGACCCTGAATATTCAATAGTTATTTCAGATACATCCCTTGTAATACACGTACATATGTCGGCATCATCTCCGAGGTGGTGGTACTCGACGCTGTGTACACACCTACGATTCACTGACAACCGTTTTCCTGCAGCCAGTAGCTTTGCTTCCTGCGTCCCTGAATACAAACAGATTAAGTGGGTAGGCTAACCTTCTGTAACATTAAAGGATTTCATCATAAGCCGTGTCCACACACGGGCGTTAAGTCGCCTCAACTAGTTCACCTTATCTAGTTCAGCTCACATTCGCCGTGTGGACGCAACACTAGGGCGAATTAGGGCTGATTCGCCTCAACTAGTTCGCTTCATGTAAACCGCGTCGTGAGGTAGCTTATATGAACCGAACTAGCTTAAGTCGGCCCACCTTGCCTGTGTGGACAGTAGCGGTTTACTTGAGGCGGATTAAGCGCGTCACACTATACAATATAATTTGGTCTATGAACTGGCTAGAGGTGCACAGATATTTTTTTCATCATTTATTTTTAGGTTTTCACTGCCCAGCAGAAGTTTTGACCGTTCCAAGCCAATACGATTCAGTCCATACATATCTAGGTCGAACCCACACTCTCTCGTGGCGACGTCGACTAACCGAAACTGGCGCTGGTTAGTATGGACTTGCTCATGCGCAGATATCGATTTCCGCCTTAAACCGCTCCGTGTGTGGACATGACACTAGTTCGCCTGATCTAGTTCGGCCTAAAGTTGTGTGTGTGAACACAACTATAGATTTAAATTAAAGCTGCATAGTTCGATCAAAACATCAAATTTTCAAAACCAAAACAAGTATCTCGATTTTATTCTACATACCTAACTTAGAGTTTAGACACTGGGCACTAATTAAGCCTTTGTCTCCACATAGAACGGAATACTGAGGCAATTTAATAGAACCTGTTAGTTTACCGGAGGCTGCTTTGGTCCTAAGAATATGAAAAATGATGATAATATTAATAAATAACTTACCATGAAGTTTTCGTTTTCTTAAATAAATAGTCATCTGTTGCAGTTGTTGCTGCTTAGATACGCTAGGTAGGAAGCATCTCATATCCCTGGTCCAATCGTCAATTTGCAGCGGGTGTAATAGGGTAACATATTGACCCAGCTTTAACTTCTGACGACGGACTTTTGATGGCGCAGACAATCGTCCGAGTCTTGACTCCTGTTCGTTGTCCATCCCTAGATGCACATAATAATTTTAAAATATTATTACACATTATTAGCCCCTGTAGTGGAAAAATATATTTGAGAGGACCTATAGACCTATATATATATATCCATATTTAGAATTATATTATTAAATCTAGACTCCCCAATACCCGATGTCTGCTTTTTGTGCTGGGGGTCGTTAAACAAACAGCAACAAATTTAATCTAAATTGACACTAACACTTTGAACAGAAAATAGGGGTAGGCCTACATATAAATATTTAGTTAGCAGAGATGGTGACGACGCCGACGGTAATTAGCAAATCGAAAATAGAATTGTTCATCTTACAAAAAAAATGTCCACCTGCAGTTTAGGTCCCTAGATATTGCTTAGGCTCCCACTTTTACTTGACTACTAGTAATAGTAAAAGTTTTAGTAACTTCAATGATAATTCTAAACGTACTAGAGAGGGAGTGCCCGTGATGTCATCACTCAGCAGTCAGCCATCTTGGATTATGAGCACCCTCCTTAGCCATGTTGTGAATGCATGCAGATGCAGTAAAACAGAGTTTCCTTGTGTTCTGGGCAGTTTACATCCAATGTGTTTACTTACAGCACTTTAGCAACAACTTCTGAGGCCAAACTGCTCAAAACAGTGACAAATAAACCAAGAAATCAGTAAATAAGCACAGTGTAGGCAGTTGCAAGCCTTCTGTATGTCATCCAATATGGCCACCGAAAGTTGTCTTGTGACGTCATTACACCCCCTCACAATCATGACGATGTGATCTGACATTTGAGTATTCTCGATGTCGGACATCCGGGCACTTTTCGGGTTTACGGCGCGCGAAGGGTAAAACAAATGCCACTCTCATAGAACAGAGATGAAAGTGATCTCCAGCAAAAAACGCGGAAACCAAGCCGAGATTATTACACCGATGGCGAATTTCCGCGAAAATGCGGATCTTCTCCCATAGACTTAGCACTGGCAGGGAATCCCGGAGAAATCCCGGAAGTCAGGCTTCAACTATCGTTGTTTTTCCGATATTATCGCCCGTTACCTAACTTGTTGCTATTTGGGTTTATGGTCTAGCAACATTTAAGGTCATATAAGAACGGCATTCGATCCACCCAACTTGTTATATACATCTTAATTCCTTGGAATTTTGCTTAATGTTAATCAGTAAATATAAAAAAATCGCGGAAATCCGCGAAACCGCGGAGATCTTTCATCCCTGATAGAAACAAAATTAAAACTACCCTATCTATCACAGTTGTTTGTGCTTTTTGGTGCTTTGAAAGCAAATTTCTCTTGTTTCTATTAAATAGTTCAGATCTTTCTCCATAATTTCACATTCAGGTTTTTTTTTATCAGCCAATTGGAAGTTCTTGAATTTATTTGGCGAAAATAGTTTTTGAGGCCATGATCTGGTAAGGCCAACACTGGCACTGACACTCAGAATATCCCAACTTTCACTATTATCTCTGTTTTTAATACTTTCAGAGAAAATTGCACTTAGGTTAAATTAAATACCTCACATCTTCCTCTTCAATCGCGCATTACGATATTTTTAATCGATCCGATGAAAGTTTTAAAATTTATTTGGCAAAAATAAATGCTCCGCATAGACATAGCATTGCTGCGGTATGGATCGCTGCGATGTTTTACCCTTCGCGGGCTAGTTTCCGGGGTCGTGACGTCATGCCGACATCGAGAATAAGTTAGGTACCCTAGAAACTGCCACCGTCGCCGGACCGATTAAATTCGTACAACTTTTTGCGACCTTCTGAGCTGCACAGTCATGTCGAAAAACGGCACTGCATGTGCAGCACGGGCACACTGCATTCACTGCTACATCCGTTTTTGAAGCACAACAGACTTAAGCACAGATAGAGACTATTTTCAGTGTTGTATGACATTTGGAAGTCATTTTACAAAGCTATTCAAGTCTTCAGATGCAGAAATCAGAGGTAAGATTGACAGGAATGTCCATGTTAACTATGAGAATATGAAAATTTAGCATTTTTTCTTCCTAAAACTGGTCATACAATGACTACAACTGGAATCGCAACTCTAGAATCTGGCAGCCAAAAGTTGGTGTCAGGCAGCTTTTACTGGATTCTCTAGGCTAGTCTAGGTCAGAATTTTATGGCTGGGGTGAGTGACTCACATAACACAGCCTACTATTATGCACCCTAAATAAGGCACTTCTCTAGTGCATTAGCTAATACAAAAAATCTTAAATTCAACAAACTTCAAATGCACATATCTCATTCAATTTTTGGAATATCTTAAAAATTTAAAAAGCATATTGCTTTTGATTCATTGGAGCTTCCAATGAAACTATAATTTGAATGTTTGGAATAATTTGACAATTGTACTGGGGTACCTATATAAGTCTAATAAGAAGCATAAGTTCTGCATACAGCACACACAAGTAGAAGTTGAGCAAAACCAGATATTCTATTTTTTTTAACAATTAAAAAAAAAGTGTATTCACCACATGTACACAATGCAGGGTTGTGCGTCTAGCTCTACATACCTGCTAAGTTGTTTACTGTGATCTTCTGTTGGTCACTGCCAGATACTTTGCCATCTACCTCCAGGCTCAGGAGACCCATTCTTACCGCATGGAAAAGCCTCAGTTGAAGCCTACCTTCAACACAGTTTGTAGTTGGTATGTTTGCTGCATTGAGTAGGGATGTCAGCATTCTCGAATTGCAACCATTCGCAAATTTCCATACAGTTTCATCGGTCTGCCCATCTGAAACGTCCATGGTTTCAGCGCGGGAAATCTCAAATGTTGGTTGAACACAATTATTCCCACAATGCAATGCGAGTTCTGGCCTCACTGTCACAAGTTGTTTCTCCTCTATTTAGATGAAGCTTTCTATGAATGTTACTCAATCCCTACTGTCTATTATATCTTAAAAATGAGATGTAGTGCTTCAAACATTCACCGTGAATGCATGCAGACATCTGATGAGTCGATGCATTCCCTTGTAAGCCCGACAATATCCCAGCCTTCATTTCTTCGACGTTTCCCGTATTCTAACGCATGCGCATTTGACCAATCATGTCAAGTTGACTGCGCCACAATTCTGGTGACTAGTAGCAGAGAGCGTGTATATAAACAGATGAGAGGGACAACTACCATACTAGACCGTGTAACAACTGCTGACTGTGGCGCTCCAAGTGGTGGTTGTTGAACAGTATATGACACAGCTGTCAAACTCAAGGCATTGTCAATGGCCGTGAGCAATCTTTGTACAGAAAAAGTGAAATATCTCTGAAACTGGACCACCTAGAAACAAACTGATTGGAATACACATAGAAAACATGTTTACCAACAAGATTATATTAAATTGATATGGTTAGGGTTCTGGATTTCTATTAATTTGGAATAAAACTGACGTTTTTCACTACGCGTAAGGCAAACTCAAGGCATTGTCAATGGTAGTGTGCAATCTTCCTACAGAAAACGTTAAATATCTCTAAAACTACAACACCTAGAAGCAAACTGATTGGAATACACATAGAAAACATGTTTACCAACAAGATTATCTTAAATTGATATGGTTAGGGTTCTGGATTTTCTATTAATTTGGAATAAAACTGACGTTTTTCACTACGCGTACGGCAAACTCAAGGCATTGTCAATGGCGGTGAGCAATCTTCATACAGAAAAAGTGAAATATCTCTAAAACCACATGAGATAGACACAAACCGCTTGGAGCACATATAGAAAACATGTCTACCAAAAGGATTATATTAAATTGATACGGTTAGGCTTCTGCATTTCTATTAATTTTGAATAAAAACAAATGTTTTGCACTGCACGTACCATCAAACTCAAAGCTTGTTCAACACTAACCGCCAGGAACGCCACTGTAGCCTGTGTTACCGATTTTCGCGGGAGTTGTCTCTCTCATCTGTTTATATACACGCTCTCTGCTAGTAGTAGGGGGCCTTTATTTCAACAGAGGTCGCCACTGTGGCACAGAACCGCGTGACTCCGCTATTATCACCCACCACCATGAGCCCAAATAGATAAAACATTCACCCCTTAAGCCGTGTTCACACGGGCAAAATCTAAAGCGATTCAGCCAAGGCGAATCATATGAATCGATTTAGACGCCCGTTCACACGGGCAGTACTTGGGCCGGAAATCGATATCTGCGCATGAGCAAGTCCAGTCTGACCAGCGCCAGTTTTCGGTTAGGCGACGTCACCACGAGAGAGTGGGTTCGACCTAGATATGTATGTACTGAATCGTATTGGTTTGGAATGGTCAAAACTTCTGCTGGGCAGTGAAACCCTAAAAATAAATGATGAAAGAAATATATGTGCACCTCTAACAGGTTCATAGACCAAATTATATAATATGCGCTTTTGATCGACCGGAAAGTCAACAAACTAAGGTGTCGACTGTGCATGTGTGTGAGGTGCTTAATCCACCTCAGTGCGTCCACACGGGCAAAATAAATCGATTCACAGAAATCGACTCACGTAATCGACCTCCACAAGTGGTTTACAGTATCGGGATCACAGAAATTGATTCAGCCCTAATTCGACTCACACGCCCGTTCACACGCGAAATGTGCATCGAACTAGGCAAGTCGATTTCTACGAATCGATTTACATTCCCCGTGTGAACACGGCTATACTCAAGTTGCAGTAGGAGTGAATAACAACATAGTATTTAAGTCTAAATACGGGCGAAAATAGCTTTAGTATGGAACATGAAGTAGAATCCCTTGTTCCAGAATCAAATGGTTACTTAAATAGGCAATATAAATATTTCATTTATTTGCCCTACAAATCACAATAATGAAAGGCCTTATGAACTGCTAAAACTTGTAACACTAACAGGCTATCTAGTTGTCGTTGAATGTAAGTATTTTTATGTAGTCTTTGTTGCCATATTCATCTTTTCAGGTTGATACAAGTCTAGATTTAGGTTTAACTCTAGAATACACAATATTCACAACGCATGCGACATCTGAGGGTGATGACGAACACTAGAGTTGTGGGACCGTTGCCACAGCGCATACAAAAGCTATGCAAATTACTAACTTTCAAATGCACTTATGTCAGTCAAATTTTGGGATATTTTGAAAATTCCAAAAGTATATTGCTTTTGGGTCATTGGAGCTTCCAATAAAAATAAAATGTTCATGTTTGGACCCTTTTGGAAATTTTAGGAGGGTACCAAACTAGTCAGTCACTATTAATACACAATATTCACAACGCATGCGAATCTGACGGCGATGACGAACACTACGGTTGTGGGAACGTTGCCACAGCGCATGCGTGTGAATATCATGTTACTTTTTATTGAGAAACCAAAATGCCTCTGAACAAAATGGTTACAATACAGGTTCAAACTGCACATGTCTATTTTAAAGTCATGTCAATAACGGAGAGACAAAATCGAGTAAAATTGTTAAAATGAACATAACAATCGACCTATTTAGACGTCAATGAATCAGACGTGCTCACACAATGGAATTCGACATGGATTCTTAATCAAAATACACCGAAGAATAAACTCTTTGGAAATCACGACCGACTTTTATTGCTTATTATTTGACATCACAGAGGAACAAACAAATATGCTAACAAATAATTTAGCAATAATACACGGCCCGGTTTACAATGCTGATTTCTACACCAGGTGGCGCATGCCATGTTCAAGTAGTTTCCAGTTCTCCCACAGGTGGAGCATGGCACCAACTTGTTCTGACCTCAATCACCCAGTTATTCCTGTGTTGTAAATGGCCGGTGTGGCGGTTTCAGATCTCAGTGGGGTTGGAGTCTTCGCTTGGGGTTCTGCGGATGCGTGTATTCGATTAACTTGGGTTACCCGAGTTGCTATAAATTCAAATAGAACACCGCGAGTGGAGGTGACAAAAAGAAGTACTGTGTGCTAAAAGTATTTTAGCTCAATAATATATATTTAGCGAATTGAAGAGTTAATGCGTTGACCACATTTATGCGTCAACAAGTCGCTTGGGTCAGCTGAGTGGATTAATCAGATATGCTGAAATGCCGTTAGATTTTGACACATGCGCAGAACCCCGAGCAAAAACTCCAAACTCACTGAGATCTGAAACCACCACACCGGGCGCAAGTGGAGAGAAGGGAGTATAAAAAGTATTAAACTTTGTTTTAGAGTAATCGATACTGGGAATATATTTAATATAATGTAAAATGTTTGTTGTTATAATTTTATTGCTGTGATTTAAAAAAAATAGTTGACAATAAAGTAAAGCACCCAAATGGAATTGAACTCCAGCCTACAGATTACAAGTTCCACACCCTAACCATTATACAACAGAATCCACATTTAATTTGTTGTATCAAAGGTACTAGTAGTAATACCTTATTACCAATGATCTGTGTGTTATCCATGCATACATATATATATATACATACATATATACACACATACATACAATATTTTACACTACAACAAATTTTGTTTTGTATATAGGGGCATACTCTTCTAGAAAAAGAAAAAGATTTTACTCTCTTTTCTTTCCACTGTCACCCAGCCATTTTCAAAATAGCAGGGGTACTAGCCTCGGCAACCCCCTCCCCGCCACATATGGTAAATATAAATAGAAAAGCTAAGCAAATTTGTAGGCCTACTTAGAGAGGATTTGTCGGAGTAAGGTTTCTGCTTTTGTGAGATATACAGGGACCAATTAAGTAAATGGACTCTGAGAACATGAAAAGGCATCCGATTATATACATAATAAAATAGTCTATTGAATAAATCCAACTAATGAGGAACTTTCAGTTTGCATGACTCTCTCGTCAGATGGCGCACCATGCCGGTGTAGCAGGAAATCGCAAACCCTGTAAATCGCAAACCCCCACTTGTGATTTCCTAGGAAATCGCAAACCCCCATGCCATATATGGGCATGGGGGGTTTGCGATTTCCTAGGAAATCGCATATCCCCCCTGGAGATCGCAAACCCCTGTCATGGTATAAAAACCCCTGCCCGATCGCAGGCCCCTGCCGTGAAGACAGTTGACTAAGCATTTATTTTTGTAAAATAAATTAAAACACTTTCAGTGGATCGATTAAAAATATCTTAATGCGCGATTGAAGAGGAAGATCTGAAGTATTTAATGTAACCTAAGAGCAATTTATGCTGAAAGTATTAAAACCAGAGATAATAGTGAAAGTTGGGATATTCTGAGTGTCAGTGCAATCTTCATACAGAAAAAGTGAAATATCTATGAAACTTACACCACCTAGACACAAACCGCTTGAAAACACATATAGAAAACATATACAATGAATAGATTATATTAAATTTATATGGTTAGGGTTCTGGATTTCTATTAATCTTTAATAGACACTGGCAGTGTGTATTCGTTCTGCAGCCGAGCTGAGCTTGTTTACAACCTCTGCGCATGCGCAGAAGCCACGACAGGGGCGGCGATTTGTTTACTTTACGTTCGTCGAATTTAGGGTTAAAATTGGTCAAATTTCACTTATTTGGTTACCAATTTAACCCTAAATTCGAAGCGTTATTAAGGCTACCGCCGCATTGGCGGCGATATTACTAGTTATTTTTTCGAATCGACGAACGTAAAGTAAACAAATCGCCGCCGCCGCCAGTATGGCAAGGGAGGTCGATGCGGCGGCGGCGATGTGTTTACTTTACGTTCGTCGATTCGAAAATATAACTATTAATATCGCCGCCAATGTGGCAGTAGCCTTAAGGAGGGTTCGAATTTAGGGTTAATTTAATGAAATTTCACGATTTGAGTATATAATTCTGTTAAATATGGTCGCATTGAATAGATTTGGCCCGAATCGGTCCCAAAACACAGGGGGGTTTGCGATTTCCAGGGGGGGGTTTGTGATTTCCTAGTAAATCGCAAACCCCCGGGTGTGCAATTTCCAGGGGTTTGCGATTTACTGCCACACCGGTCTCTTTAATGCTTTGGTTGGATAGAAGCAGTTCCTTCTACTATGAAGTGTGTAAATAAGAGGGGATGGCGTGGGGGTTGAGGGTCTGTAGTAGGGGTTGAGGGGTGTAGGTGTGTTTGGTGTGGGTGTATGTTTGTGTGCTGGGTGTGTAGGGGTGTATGGTGACTGTGTAGGGGTGTGTGATGAGTGTGTAGGGGTGTGTGGTGAGTGTGTATGGTGGGGTGGGTGTGGTTGGCGTGTAGGTGTGTATGGTGGGTGTGGTGGGGGCATATGTTTGTGTGATGGAGGTGTAGGGGTGTGGTGAGGATTTTGGTGTGTGTGGTGGGGTTGTATGGTAGGGGTGTGTATGGAATTAGGGGTGTGTGGTGTGGGTGTAGCAGTGTGTGGTGAGTGGGTATAGTGGGGTGTATGGGTGTGGTGGGGGCTTAGGGATGTGGTGGGGGCTTAGGGATGTGGTGCGGGTGTAGAGATCTGTGTGTGTGTGGTGTGGGTGTAGGTGGTTTGGTGGAGGTGTAGGGGTGTCTTGCAGAGCGGCACCTCACACTCTTTAGCATCCTTAAACCCCCACCACATACACACACCCCACCAGACACACACCTATACCCCATACACCCCACCACACACACCTATACCCCATACACCCCACCACACACACCTGTACCCCTTACATCCCACCCCACACACCTACACCCCACCCCACACACCTATACCCCCACCCCACCCCACACACCTTAACCCCCACCCCCACCCCCACACCTTAACCCCCACCCAACACACCTTAACCCCCACCCCACACACCTACACCCACACCGCTACACCCACACCCCACCCCGACACCCCCACCACACACCTACACCCCCACCACATACCTACACCCCCACCACATCCCTAAACCCCCACCACACACCCCCACCCCCACCACACACACCTACACCGCCAACACACACCTACACCCTTCTATCCAACCATGATGGGCTACTTGGGTATTTTGCAGAGCGGCACCTCACAATCTTTAGCATTCCTCAGCCCCACCACACACCTACACCCCCACCACAGCCCTAAACCCCACGACACACCCCACCAGACACACACCTATACCCCATAACATACCCGACCAGACATACACCTATACCCCATAACACACCCCACCACACACACCTATACCCCCAGTACCCCACCACACACATCTATACCCCATACACCCCCACCACACACACCTATGTCCCATACACCGCCACCACACACACAGCTATACCCCCAGTAACCCTTACACCCCCACACCTATACCCCCCGTACCTCTTACACCCCACCACACACACACACCTATACCCCCAGTACCCCTTACACCCCCACCACACACCCCTATACCCCGATTACCCCCACCACACACCCCTATACCCCCAGTACTCCTTACATGCCCACCACACACCTACACCCCATCACATCCCTACACCCCCACCACATCCCTACAACCCCACCACATCCCTAAACCCCCACCACATCCCTACACCCCCACCACATCCCTAAACCCCCACCACATCCCTACACCCCACCACACCCCTAAACCCCCACCACATCCCTACACCCTCACTACATCCCGACACCCCCACCACATCCCTAAACCCCCACCACGTCCCTAAGCCCCCCCACCACATCCCTAAACTCCCACCACATCCCTAAACCCCCACCGCATCCCTAAACCCCCACCACATCCATAAACCCCCACCACACACCACCACCCCCACCACACACCTACACCACCAACACACACACACCTACACCCTTCTATCCAACCATGATGGCCGACTTGAACTGGGAACGGGTGCTGCCACCAAGTGTATAGCGAGAGAAATGACCCTTGAAAGGTCGCCATTGGAATTGTGGCTGGTAAAAGTTATATGAAGAGCAATTATAAATTCAAATATTTAGTTTGTACATCTACTTTTATAATACATCAGTCCTGTGGTAATCATACGATACATGATCTTATTTTGAGAGTCTGACTACAGCATAATAAGCATGGACCATTATATGGAGAGGTAGAGCTAATAAGTAATATAGATAAGTATCTTTATATGGATCACATTGTCATTGATGGCATATACTATATTTACACAAATATGTCATGTGTTAATTGTTATATTTATAAAGACTAAAGCACTATATCACTATACATCTCGCTACAAATAAGTGAGTTCATAATTCCAACTGCGCACATCCTAAAAATGGATACAGAGGTAAAATAAATGGATATTTATATGAATTTGTTATATGCTTACTAATACCAAAAAAAAACACACACCATTTGTGTGTTATTCTCAATAAAATTGAAAACTTCTACATAAGTATTGGTATACCATGGCCATCCTATGATATAATAATAATATGAAGAAAAGAGTCACCTTAATCCATAATATATTTTTTGTTAATTTGGTAGTCTAACTTTCAAATAGTAGATAATATTTGTTGCAACAAACTAACATTCCAATCCATTGCAGCACATGCAGCTTAAAAATGAACTTAAATTGAGCACGTGCTTCACGTGGTGTTGGGTTTGCTTTGCATCGATCCCACAATGCAACTGGAATGACGAAATCGCTTATGTACACTCAACATTCTTTGATTCTCTGTCCAAGAATATTTTTGAACTGTCAAGTAACACTGTCACATAGTAACTCCTGCAACCCTGTTCATGAAACGGCTCCTGAACAACCCACTAGAAAAAGTGTTGGGAAACTGAGTAAAGGAAATGACAAAATAAATTCTTAATATAAGTAGCAATATATATTATATTCTTCAGATATTGCTACTATTGAATGGTAAAATAGATTAAATCATGTAGAATAATATACTTTAAAAGTAGAATGGATAGCTTTCTGCGAATACCATGGTTTCTTTTTATGCATTCTCCACTGTCAACTTTGGTCACAATCTCACATACCCAGAGTCAAAATAGATAAACACTGCAACCATTACTTCAAGAGTTAATTTCTATTTCATGCAGTTCCCTCGGATTTACTTTATTTTATCATTTAGACATAGACATGTCATAGTTGTGGTGGGTAGGGTCCCTACTACTACTATAGAGGGAGTGCATGTGACATCATCACGCAGCAGTCAGCCATCTTGGATTATGAGCACCCTCCCTAGCCATGTTGTGAATGCACGCAGATGCAGTAAAACAGAGTTTTCTTGTGTTCTGGGAGGTTCTGGGCAGTTTACATCCAATGTGTTTACTTACAGCACTTTAGCAACAACTTCTGAGGCCAAACTGCTCAAAACAGTGACACATAAACCAACAAATTAGTAAATAAGCACAGTGTAGGAAGTTGCAAGCCTTCTGTATGTAATCCAATATGGCCACTAGAAGTTGTCTTGTGATGTCATTACACCCCCTCTATGGGTTAGATAAAAAAGAAGATTCACACCTACCCATACTGGCCGTAATCGATTAACACGACCCGGGCGACTCGGGTCACCCGAGTCGTCAGAATTTCAAATAGAACACCGTGAGTGAAGTCGACAAATACATGTGCTGTGTGCAAAACAACCCAACCCCAGTAACCCACCTCTTGGCTGGGGTTTGTAAGGAGCGAAGACGTCACATTTGCGCTGGTACCATCCTGCAGGATAACAGCCACCGGTACCAGTCATACATATTTTTTTTGGGTAATAACATAGATTAATGAAATGAAAATATCACTAAACTATGCCATCATAAAAATATTTAAATCATATTTTGCTGTAATTATATTGGCTATTAAAAAACAAATAAAAGGGCCACCATTTTTGTCACTCCGAGCGTGGAGAAGCGTATTCGATTATTCGACCCTAGTCTGCAGGATGTGTGCATGCGCCAAAAAGTGGCTCGGGTGACCAGAGTCGATTAATCGATTACGCCCCACTGAGACTCTGGGTAGGGGTGCATATTTGATCTATAGCCGTGTTTACACGGGCGAGTTAAGTCGCTTCATATAAATCGCCTTGCCTAGTTCGCCTCACATTCGCCATGTAAACGCGACTCTGAGGCGGATTAGGGCTGATTCACTTCATATGATTCACTTTATGTACACCACCTCGAGAGGTGGTTTATATGAAGCGATAGTCAGTTCCCGGGCGGCAATAGTGTAAAATAGCGGTGCTCGCCGGCTACATGCGCAGCTGTAACTATCGCTGGTGCCCGCCAGTGTTAGGGACCGATTAGGCCGAAATCTATTGAATGCGATCATATTTAACAGAATTACATACTCAAATAATGAAATTTAATTAAATTAACCCTAAATTAAAAGCGATATTAACGTAGCAGCTGCATCGGCGTCGAATCGCCGAGTGTAAACTAAACAAATAGCAGTGCTCCCCGGCTACAGGCGGAACTAAGGCTGCTGGTTCCCGGCGCTGAAACACTTTCAAACTCGCTTCGTGTAAACGCGACACTACATCGCTTCATATAAATCGATTTGCCTAATTCGCTTCACAATTGCCCGTGTAAACACGGCTTATGTATGGGTTAGATAAAAGATTCATCCCGTACTAGTAGTACAGTGTCCTGAGTAGGAGTCAGAGCCAGAGGTGATTCTTATATATAGGACTAGGTAAGGTTAAGCCTAAGCGGGCCAGGGACAGGGTGAATAATTTATCTACGACTACGGGAGAACTGTCACTAGATAAAAAATCACCTCGTATTTGTACTGTATGTACGGGGTGAATCTTTTCTCCCAGAAAATGACCCTCGAGAAATGCAGAAGTTGGCCCCACTGAAACTTTGCTCTGGAATAACACCAGGTGGCGACACCGAAAATAGGGCTGCAGCCAATCGGACCCGCCATAAGGCTGAAGAGACAACCTCAACGCGAATCAAACTGAAAACACGATACGTTGATTAATGAAAAATATGATTTACAGAGGGGGGGGGGGGGGGGTAAAAACGTGGAAACTAGGTACACGACTTCATTTCACAACTGTCTATAAGATCTCCAGGGGACAGTCCGCGACAGACAGTGTCCCATAACCTTCACTCGGGTACTTCTCCATTTGAATGAGATCCAAGTTTTGGCCTGCAAGGTCCTGCAGGATGCGAAACAAAAGGTCAAAGGTCGGCCGGTTGGAGGGCTTGGTGTGCCAGCAAGACTCTGCTATCCGATATCTGTGTGGAGAAAAAGATATGAATATGTCTATTTAAATAATACATAATAATATAATGTATATTTTTATCATAGGGAAAAACAACAATAATTAGTTGGATGAGCGAACTCTGGCTGGTACCTTCAAAAAGGCACTCCCGTTTATATATATAAACGTATATATATATATATATATATAAATATATATATATATATATGTGTGTGTAGAAATATGTGTGTGGGTGTGCTCTATAATCTATTATGGGAATAAAAACAAAGACACTATCTATCTTCAGTCCCCTATGTGATAGTATATTCACTGTATCCTAACTGACCCTGTGTAGTACAGTATTGGCTACACTGGTGCCACCTGTGAGGGGCTCTAAGCACTGTATGCCAGCTGCGTCTGGTCATTATCGTATGCCAGCTGCGTCTGATCATATTTATATAATATATATATGTATATATATATGTGTCTGTACTATTTTTAAATTAACAACACAAATCAATGGGGTGGTTGAATGCTTCAATGGCACGGGTCTGCAGGTGACCTATCCTGCTGCACTTGTCGTAATAGTGGCATATCAGCCAGTAGCCAAGGGGCTTGGGCAGTTCCCATCTGGTTGTATAGTAAACATAGCGGTATACAAAGGAAGACAAATATCAGTAGTAAATAATGGAGTAATAATTATGCTAGCAAAAACAATTATTACAAATAATGTTATAGGCTCTATCACAAAAGCAAGCGAGCATAAAGAGTACAAGGAACAGTGCTAAAAACAAACAAAAGACATTTCCAAATTCACCCCAAATAATTATCCATTAAATGTATCCGTCTTTATGTTCAAATTTTCTTCCTTATATATAGAATTCTTTTTAATCGTATAAACCTCTTTACCTGTGTGCATAGTCCAATGGGTTTTGACTTTCTGTCATTTTCTGAGATAAACATATTAGGCTGATCGTTATAATCTACCCTACTTTCATTTGAAGTAACTTTTATTTTAAATAGCTAACTTTTGAGATATTTGAAGTGCAAACAAGCAAAATTAGTTTTGGCAAGCTTGTCAAAACTCTGACACCATAGGTTTCTGCAGTAATAGGTTATATTAAATTGCCTCAGTATTCCCCTTTATGTGGCGACACATGTTTAACAAGTGCACCAGTATTTAAGTTAGATATGTAGAATCAAATTGAGATACTTGTTTTGGTGATCCTTCATCGGACTATGCACGTGTGAAATAAAGAGTTGAAATTGAAGAAAATGGCATTAGCGTGCAATGATTAATGGAGTTTAATGTGGATCTGTTCTAATTGCTTTAAGAAAAACATACCTCTATCATTGCTTTCTCTAGATGATTTATAGTGATGAACCATGTTACAACTATTACTCTCTATAGCTGCGTTTACACGGGCAAAAGTAAAACGATTCAAGACAAAGCGTTCTACCTGAAACGTTCTCGTGGCGCGTTTACACGGTATCGTATTTTCAGACGTGTCGTGGCTTCTGCGCATGCGCGGATTCTCCCCCTGTTGCCGGCGAGCACTGCTATTTGTTTTGTTTACACTCGTCGATTCGACGCCGATGTAGCTGCTACGTTAATATCACTTGGAATTTAGGGTTAATTTAATTAAATTTCATCATTTGAGTATGTAATTCTGTTACATATGACCGCATTCAATAGATTTCGTTCTATTCGGTCCATAACACAGCTGGGCACCAGTGTAAAGTTACAGCTGAGCCTGTATCCGGCGAGCACCGCTATTGTACACTATCGCCGCCCGGGAACCAGCTGAAACGTTTCCTGTAGACCACCTGATTAGGTGGTATACGCGGAACGTTCCAGCCGAAACGGTTAAGCCCTAAAACGCCGCAGTGCCGCGTTTACACGGACACATTTAAAACGAACTAGGCAACTGGTTCCAGCTGGGGCGTTTCAACTCGCCCGTGTAAACGCAGCTTATT
Source organism: Branchipolynoe longqiensis (assembly GCA_030323885.1). Classification (NCBI taxonomy): domain Eukaryota; kingdom Metazoa; phylum Annelida; class Polychaeta; order Phyllodocida; family Polynoidae; genus Branchipolynoe; species Branchipolynoe longqiensis. The sequence continues at coordinate 100,148,632 of CM059188.1, read as the reverse complement.
ACTCAACTTCACGTGACATGATTTTGAAATAAGCTACTGCAACAAAGCAAGAAGTAAAGCACTCTAGTTCAGACACTCACAACTCCTGACTGCAATGTGGCGGTTTGGGCATGCGTACTCCCCGCTTGATACTGCGGACGACTTTGGCAGTAGTGAGGTTCCAATGTGGGGTGCAACCTGTACAAGCAAATGTCAGTCCTACATGAAGATAACTGGAAACAACTACCCCCCCCCCCCCCTCACTTCCTTAATTAATTTTACTAAGTTGTGTTGATTTTTTGGCCCTTCGCCAACAATTCTACACTGCAGACAGTATCAGAGAGCGTGTATATAAACAGATGAGAGGGACAACTCCCGCAAAAATCGGTAACACAGGCTACAGTGGCGTTCCTGGCGGTTAGTGTTGAACAAGCTTTGAGTTTGACGGTATGTGCAGTGCAAAACATTTGTTTTTATTCAAAATTAATAGAAATACAGAAGCCTAACCTTATCAATTTAATATAATCCTTTTGGTAAACATGTTTTCTATATTTCTTCGAAGCGGTTTGTGTCTAGGTCATGTGGTTTTAGAGATATTTCACTTTTTCTGTATGAAGATTGCTCACTGCCATTGACAATGCCTTGAGTTTGCCGTATGTGTAGTGCAAAACGTGTATTTTATTCAAAATTAATAGAAATACAGAACCCTAGCCATATGGATTTAATATAGTCTCATCGTTAAATATGTTTTCTATATGTGTTCCAAACAGTTTGTTTCTATGTGGTGTACTTTTAGAGATATTTCACTTTTTCTGTACGAACATTGCTCACGGCCATTGACAATGCCTTGAGTTTGACAGCTGTGTGATATACTGTTCAACAACCACCACTTGGAGCGCCACAGTCGGCAGCTGTTACATGGTCTAGTATGGGAGTTGTCCCTCTCATCTGTTTATATACACGCTCTCTGACAGTATGCATGACCTTTTTACTAAAGTTAAACAGGAAAACATTTGAGCCTTTTTGAGGGCAGTTGGACTGTACCAACTCATATAGTTTACTAAATAAATTCTATCAATTATTAATAAAACTTTTCTTTTTCTATGGGAATTTGTTTCCCTTGACCACAAATATATGATTGTGAGCTTTCTAATTTAATGAGTGTCTATTGGCACATAATTGATTGTCTGCTTTTACATGTAAAAGTGATGGTTTGAACAAAAAACAAACATTTCTCACCGTGAATATGGCCTATGCTGCCGACACGGCGTAAAGCAACCACCAATCAATCAATCAATCCTTAATTAATGATTACGTAGGGAAATTACCACAATAACTGGTGTGTGTTCGCTATATAGTTTTGAAATAAGTATGCACAACACAATACTATTATCGTCTTGACCAAAGTTGGCCACCTGGGAATGAATACAACCAGACACATACATTCTGATACATGCTTAAAACCAAGCAAGCAAACCAGATGACCGTGAACTTCGACCAGACGAGATGGCCGAATGAGTTGATCGTCTGTCTCCCGTTTTGGAAGGTCATGGGATTTGAACTTGTCAGTTTGAACCCTGGTTGAGTCAAACCAATGACTTAAAAAGTTATACTTGTCGCTACCTAGCCTGGCACTCAGTATTACTAGGATAGGGAAGGAGCAGGGAAATGAGGAAGACCAATTGCCCACAATTGAAATATTCCTTGCTTTAATCAATTTATAGACCTATTTCAATGTTTGTAAACATCGTGTATGCACGCGCAGCTCGGCTGCAGAACGAATGCACACTGCCACTGAGTTTGCCAGGACGCGCAGTGCAAAACGTTTATTTTATTCAAAATTAATAGAAACCCAGAACCCTAACCATATAAATGTAATAAAATCTATTCATTGAATATGTTTTCTATATGTGTACCAAGTGGTTTGTTTCTAGGTGGTGTGCTTTTAGAGATATTTGACATTTTCTGTATGAAGATTGACAATGCCTTGAGTTTGCCAGCTGTGTCATAAAGTGTTCAACAACCACCACTTGGAGCGCCACAGTCGGCAGCTGTGAAACGAAGGGTAAACACCGCATTGATTTGAGCTGCAGCAATGCTATGTCTGTGCAGAGCATTTATTTTTGCAACATAAATTTAAAAGCTTTCATTGAGTCGATTAAAAATATCTTAATGCGCGATTGAAGAGGAAGATCTGAAGTATTTATTCTAACTTAAGGGCAATTTTCTCTGAAAGTATTAAAAACAGAAATAATAGTGAAAGTTGGGATATTCTGAGTGTCAGTGCCACGTACGCGCAGTGCCAGTGCAAAACGTAAGTTTTATTCAAAATTAATAGAAATCCAGAACCCTAACCATATCAATTTAATATAATCCTTTTGGTAAACATGTTTTCTATGTGTATTCCAATCAGTTGGCTTCCAGGTGGTGGGGTTTAGAGATATTTAACTTTTTCTCTATGAAGATTGCTCATAGCCATTGAGTTTGCAGTGTGACCGGATGTTGTCCTGCAGCCAAGAGGCGTGCACACTGACCGAAATACACGTGCTGACGTCATATGAAATTGGTCAATATACCAAACATAAACTACTGACCTAGCGTGATGACCTCCCAAAGGAGGGTGCCCATGGAGAAGACATCGCTCCTGCTCGTATAGACGTGATCTGAGAGTGACTCTGGGGCCATCCACCGCACCGGCTGTGGAGACTGGTTACACACAAAAAGTCAAGCTTGTTTTATTTAACAATGCTTCTAGAGCACATTGATTTTCATCATCGGCTATTGGACATCAAACATATGGTCATTCTGACATATTTCTTTGGAGAAAACCTGCTGCTGCCACATAGGCTACTCTTTCCGATAAGCAGCAAGGGGTCGTTTATATGCACTTTCCCACAGACAGGACAGCAGATACTACAGCCTTTGATGAACCAGTTGTGGACCATTGGTTGGAACGGAAAATAGCCCAAACTGCAAATGGGTCCACTAAGCAGGATAAATAGGATGACCGACACCTTCACAGGTGGACACTCTACCACCTGAGCTCCGTCCCACTCCAGACTGGTTACACGCACCAGGAGAACACAACGATTAACCTACTTTAAAGTTGCAGAGTCCAATGAAGCATCAAATTGTTAAAACCAAAAACCTGACCTAAATTTGATTCTACATATCTAACTTAGATACTTATGCACTTATTAAGCATTTCTTGCCGCATAGAAGGGAATACTGAGTCAATGTAATAGAACTTGATACCGCATAACCCTATGGTGTTAGAGTTTTTGTATGCATGCCAAAATGAATTTTGCATTCTTGCACTTCAAATATCTCAAAAGGTAGCCATTTAAGATGTAAGTAAAGTATTGTCCATTATAACAATCAAATTAATATATTTATCTAAGAAAAAATTACAGACAAACTTTAAAACAATATTACCCACACAGACTAGTCTCAAACATCCCCGCACAGACGATTTTCACCATCAACCCGCGCTCTGATGGTGGTTGGAAGAACTAGTGTTGTGGGTAGCAGGTTACTGTGCAGTATGCTTTGTGAAAAGGGTCTTATAGACGATTTCCACTAACAACAACCTGCCCTCTCTTTTTTCCTTCATTTTTTTTTTGTACATTAGTTGTTTAAGCATGGGAAATTTCAATCGTGGATGATTGGTCTTCCTCATTCCACTGCTGCTTTTCCTATCCTAATAATGCCGAGTGCCTGGCTAGGAAGCGACAAGTATCAATTCTTAAGTCATTGGTTTGACTCGACCACGATTCGAACCCACGATCCCAGGATCTACCAACACAGGAGACAGATGCTCTAACTCATTCGGCCATCTCGTCTGGTATATACTTTACCTACCTATTGTTGCGGAAATAATCCAGACTTGAACAACAGCAGCAGAATAAATGTATTTACCCCCCCCAACAAAACATCCTCTAATAGTGTAAATACAGGCTCCATTTAGTGGCCGGAAGATCAGTTCTTCAAGAAACTATTTAGCAGAATAAATATATTAATAAAAAATAGAAGGAAAATGAAATCATAAATATATAGTGTATATTATAATGACCGAAAAAGAATTAGTGCATCGGCGCTGATAAAAGAATTTATTGGAATGAATACAATCATATTTACAACAAAAATAAAAATTACCCCACCCCTCAAAGACCTACCGGGCACGGTGGCCGAATCGGTAGAGTGCTGGCTTTTCATGCGGAAGATCGGGAGTCCAATTCCCGGTCGAGTCAAACCTACAAAATTGATACTTTTCACTTCCTAGCTTGGCACTCAGCATTAATAGGATAGGACAAGGACTGGTTAGCTCAGTGTCAGTATAATGTGACTGGGTGCGATAATTGGTCATGGTGCTGGCGGCCTGATTTCACAGTGGACCAGCACTATAAAATTGCCATAAGTGCGCCCTGTCACAAGTCAGTACCCATCCTTGTATGACCTTAGATGTTGCCAGGACATAAAACTCCAACAACCAATCCAACCAGGCAACTTCCACGTAACTCAATATCAAAGGCGTTCTCTGTGGCGGAGTGGTTAGAGTGTCTGACTTTTTTCTAGGTCAGACTCCTAATCTGAAGGTCGGCGGTTTGATTCCCCGTGCCCCCAGCTCTGCCAATTTGGATTTCCTCCGCTGTGTATAACTTACAGCGTCATCAAAGGCCGGTTGCTCTCATACGATGTCTATGTGGTGTAGGAGGTTAAAAATCCCTTGGGTTGGTAAAAGTGCAGGCTCGGGCTTTCTATCGACCAGCAGTGGAATGAGGAAGACGAGTCGTCTATGACTGAAATTTCCCCTGCTTAACCAACTAATGGACCAAAAAAAGAAAAAAAAAGCGCTACCGCTCCCGAGCTCCACCGTCGCCCCACTTGGAGCTGGTTGCGGACAGAGCTGCCACGCCGGGGCCCCCTCACCTGAGTCGCCCGCTGGTACTCGCGGTGTTCGATGACGTCATGCACGAAGCCGAATGACGTCACCTTACACACGCGCCGGTCGGTCAGCAGCACGCTGCGCGCGCACAGCCCTCGGTGCAGCATCTGTCAGCATAGTTACCAATATATATATGTGATGTATATGCCTAGCGAATTATGTGAGTATAAAAATACGCAAAGGGAATTATTATCATTATTGTTATACTCTGTAAGACACAACAACGTACCGGTTGTGCCATCTGCGGCCTCTTCGCCTCCACCGGATTTACACCAGTGTCAGTAACACCAAAGGTATACACACAAAATGGTACTCTATATATGTGATGTACAGTGCATTAGGCAAGTATAAATGCTCGAAGGGGAATAAATGTTTTGGACTTCCTCCTGACTGACACATTGGTGGAGTGCCAGTGTTTTGCAACTGGGTGCCCCCCTTGCGTCCCACACTATTTGTTCTTTATATTTCATGTATATCTATATATACTTATATATTTATATATCTATATGCATATATATTTTTCTATATATTGAAATAAATATTTTATATATTTTTTATTTATTTATATAAATATGCATATTTATATATTATATACATATTGGTAGTATTTATAATGTAATACATATAGTACTATATGCCAACTGATATATTCCTGACCAGACCGATTCCCCGCGGCCCAGGTCCACTACACCCTCTTCGTCATTTCACATCTCACCAGGCTGCTCAACCAACAGAGAGAAGCATAGAACCCATAATAGGAACCTTATTATTCCAACCCACTACCATCGGTCTTTCATAATAATATTTGCATAAATGTTCATTTATACCTCACATAAAGGTAGGTAATATATATGTATCAAAATATATAAATATATACAGTGATGAGTCCGGAAGTTGGCTCAGCACTGGCTACTGCTATTGCTCTGACCGCCCACCCTCCTCCCCATGTGCTGCTAGGAAGTAAAAGCCCAGCATACAGACACACAAAGACACGCACCCTGTTGGCAGAGAGGCAGGCCATGCCGCGCGCCACCTGCGTGCCGAGGGTGAGGAGGTGGCCGGTGAGGGTGAAGTTGTTGTGGCCGACCATGTCCACCTCCAGGTGGGAGGAGTCCCCCACCTGCCGCAGGTTAGAGCCCCCCACTGGCCGCAGGTTGGAGCCCGCGACCTGCCGCAGGTGGTCCTGCAGGTTGCCGGCAGGCACTGACTCCACCACTAGTATCGGCTGGTCTGTTGGTGAACAAAGGGTCCATTATATGTATGATGCCTAACGCATTATACAAGTATAAATGCTCAGAGGGGAATAGATGTTTCTTACTTCCTTCTGACCTGACGCATTGATGGAGTGCCTCCCCCCGCCCAAGGGGGCAGTGTTTTGTAACCGGCCCCCCCCCCCCCCCCCACCCACCACCACCACCTTCCTTGAGTCACCCAACTCAGGAGATTATCTCACTATAAATATATATATATAAATAAATAAATATATATATAAATATATATATATATATATATATATATATATATTTATCTCTCTCTCTATATAAGCATGCTCTTGATTTACTGCTAACCAGATATAACTTATTTTCATATTTTATCTACTTAGATGCAATGCAAAAAACAACCCAATGCCACATGTTAATCTAGTCATGCCAATTGATGTGTACTAAATGCTTATCTACTGGTACTAATACTATGCGATAATACTTCAAAATGTTGGCTGGAGGAGCTCTCACCTTGTTCGACGCAGTAGCCAAGTAGTTGGAGCACATTCGTGTCTGGCTTTAATGACTTCATCGCCTCAAGTTCACACAACAGCACTCCCTTCAAATGGTCACTTGCTGGGTTTAACAGACCACAGAGTTGATTGATTTATGAATAATGGTTTAATGCCATGAAAAGCTCGTTTTAGTTAATGACACTTCTAGAGCACATTGATTTTCATATCATCGGCTATTGGACGTCAAACATATGATCATTCTGACATATTTCTTTGGCAGAAACCCGCTGTCGCCACATAGGTGACGGCAGCATGATCCGATAAGCAGCAAGGGGCCTTTTATATGCACTTTCTCACAGACAGTTTAAGGCCATGTCACCAGCAAAGCCATATTTATAGTGACAAGTTATTGGTATTTTGTTAATGTTTACATTGAAATTCACGTACAAATCTGAAACAGTCAGGTTTCTGTCAGTGTCAAATGAGAGCAAAAATGGTTTCAGATGCAATTTGGAGGTGGTTAAATTTGTGTCACAATGACTGAAGGAAACAAAATCAGAATACCCAATAACCTAGAGAAGAATACTTCAAATGCTTACTAGCCCTATCTAAAAATCAGGAAAAATATTGACAGAAATCAACTAGCCAATGCATGAGTGAGACAATCAAGAAAAGGATATTTACTTCAGAAAGGCTCAAGTAGAAAACAGAAACTCTGTAAACAGCTACGTCTACCATCAAGTGCGACACAGAATACCAAGTTGTATTTTACCTGTTTTAGACAAAACATGCCAGTTGTGCAGCTCAGGACACGCCGACCCAGAGTTCAGGTTGGTCTCTAATTGATCTGGCGTGAAGAAACAAAATAAATAATTAGAAAATAGATAATATAGAACATTTTATTTTGCAAAAATATTTTATTCGGTTGAACAAATAATTTTTTTCAGCGCTGAGGTCTTCAAAGTTGCACAATCCAATGGTTTGGGTTTTATGCAATATTTACAAAAAAAAAGAAAAAAGGAGGGATTGATTGTTGTGACAAGAAGGCGGGAGTGGCAGTTAACACGATCGAATTAAGAAGTGACGGGACAGACCGGAGACAAGCCCTAAGGTTGGTTAGTTGTTGGAGTTTGATGTCCTGGCAACATTTAAGGTCATATCAGGACGGGTACCGAATTATGACAGTGTACACTCATGGTAACGTTATAGTACTGCCCCATTGGGAAATCAGGCCACCAGCACCATGACCCAATTTCTCACTCACTCATATTATCCTGACACTGAGCGAACCAGTGCTTGTCCCATCATATTAATGCCGAGAGCCAGGCTAGGAAGCACCCATATCAATTTTATATGTCATTGGTTTGACTCAAGCAGGAACTGAATACCCGATATCCTTCACCAGAGGCCCACACTTTACCGATTCGGCCACCGCGCCCGTTCAAGCCGTAAGGTAAAATAATAATAATAATAAATAATAATAATAAATAAATAAACAACCAAAAAAACATAATACACAATAATAAATAATAATACATAATAATAAATAACAATAACTAATAATTAATAATAATAATGAATAATAATAATAAATAATAATAATAAAGAATAATAAAGAATAATAAACACTAATAATAAATAACAAGTAAAGAAGACCCAAAAGTACACGTGTGGGTAGGTAGAAAGTTTACTCGGGACGCAGGCTTGCCAGAAAGTGAGGCAATGCAGGCCTAGGTGTGGGGTGGGGGGAGTCCGAAAGGTGAAAAGGCGGGAAAGACAGCAACCAATGAGACCGCTGTTGGCTAGGCAATCAAGGAAGAGGGCTACACCGAATCAGATACAATTTGATCAAGTGTGACCAACTTAGTTTACTCTAGTTTGAAGTAACCTTGATTATCAATAGCCAAATTTGGAACTATTTTAAGTACAAACACACACAATTGTTTTGTTATGTACAACTAAACGTTAAACATCATGCCCTTGCAGCAGCAACAGGTTTAAACAAATTAAATTAACTTGCTATTCTTTCTATAAACCAACACATGCTTAATGAGTGCACCAGAAACTCAGTTAGGCATGTATGGTCAAATATGGGGAACAGTTAATGGTCATTAACCATCTCTGCTGGTTTTTGTGGTGTGATAGAACCCCCCCCCCCCCCCCCCCCCCACCGCACACCTAGTTGTTTGAGACTAGATTGCGATAACATATGTTTCCACACTACGCTAAGTATTTAAATTTTAATTAGATTCAGGTTTAAGGTTTGCTTGATTATTGGGGGTTTACATCCTAAAACAATTTAAGGTCATACCAAGACGAATACTGACTTCTGACAGTGTGGACTCCTGATGACTTTATAGTGCTGCCCAACTAGAAGAACTCTATCACATTAGCTGAATATTGAACAAACCAGTCCTCTGCCCTATCCTATTAATGCCGAGCACCAGGCTAGGAGGCAACAAGTATCAATTTTGTAAGTCATTGGTTTGACTCGGCTGGGGTTTGAAGCCACGGGAAGCCAGCCAGCCAGCGATGTTACTAATTCAACAACCTTGTCCAGTCATGTTTAAGGTGTTTGCGGCAAGGACCCCAAGTCACCGATATATGGCCTTGTCCAGAGCTGACCCTTAATGGGACACCAGTGGAAGGCAGTCAGGTGTGGGAAGGGGTGAGTCGCTCACCTCAAAACATGTTAGATTTTTTGTTTGTTTGTTTTTGTTTTGGTAAATGATAATTTTATTCGGCGAATAAAGGTATTTTTTTCAACGCTGAGGCACTGGTCTTCTGGCCATATCATGCTACATTCATTCACGTTTATAATAGAGTCTAAAATCAACAAGAGTTTGATACAAAGAAAAAAGAATAGTGCTGTTACCCAACAGCGCTGAGACGTGAGAGATAACAGGGTGTACATTTGATATTTTCAGTGTCAATACATGGTCATTACAGAACTGTGTTTATGTTAATTAAAATTTAAAGACGCTTGCTGCGAATAACCCTTAGGCCAACTTACCTCCTAACATTTTCAGACACGCGCTAGACCAGACCGCCTCACCGCTCAGCCCAAACACCTGCGCACGGTAAATAGACCCCACGTAGCCGTCTGAAATCACTTCATGCACCATTATATTCCTACGGCGTATCACCAAGTCGTTCTCATTCGTCACCGGGACCGGGTTGTCGTAGGATGCCAGGGTGCTCTGAAAGGTGACCTACTTAGGGGGTCATCCAAAGTTTTCACCATTTTCATGGTAGTACAAATTGTACGACAGGGTGTAGGGGTGACTGTCAGTCAAGTATGACTTTTATCATTTAATAAAATGAATATATTTTTTAGCTTTTTTTGGGTATTAAAATGTTGATGTGTAATATCTAACTGATTTCAGACTTTAGATGTAAAATTTCCAATCATTTTACATAATCTAACTAAGGTCAGACTTCCAGCGGCGAGTGACATCGGTGCATGATTTCAATTGTGGTTAATTCGGCGGGGAGAGCCGCCACGCCATCTGGTGGAGGGAGGTTTTGGGTACTGCTGACACTCGTCCGAGCAGCTCAGAACCTAGCAGCATCCAACGTTTACCATGCCCATCCACCGTCTATTTTGACTATCTATAAGGCTTGGCTCGGTGGTCGCCTTCAGCAGACTCCTTGGTCCCTCGATAGGCGGCTTCCTTGGACCCAGAAGATATCGACTAACTTAGCATGTATACCCACTAAAATAAATAAACTAATACAACCATCCCCAAACCATTACTGTGTCAAGCTCCCTCTGTCCGAATCACCCTGAAGTGGATTATAGTGTCAAAGACTGGCGATGGCAGCGCTAGTGTGTGCACCGTGGCAGGGGAAGAACTTCTTAAATTGCATGGGTGTAGGGTCATGTTTATTTCTATTCACATAACAAATTATACAGCACATATATTTTATTAATCAGACTAAGTTAGGTGCTTTTCAGCTCCAAGGGGATAGGTGTTCCGGGAAATATAAATCTGAAACTCACTTGACGGGGATCTAGTGCAGTTTGTGATTAATATAACCCCAGGATTACAGTGGGTGACTTTAGTTTTAAAAATCAACAAAAAAACCTCAACAAAGCAAGTGTTGTGGGGATGATGCAAATGGGAAATATTGCCCCTGGAGCTGGACTCGAACCCACATCTCTTTGCATTCCGGGCCAATATGCTAACCATTACACCACATATGCTCCCTGATATCACCATACTACTTAACTTGGTACCCAGCTTGTGTGTAAATAGTATACAGATCTGCAATGTAAAACAGCTGCAGGACCAGTGTCCGGAGGTTGAGGACAGAATTAGTTTCATGGATGATTTATTTTTACTTTAAAAAAAGAACAACAGAAAACACAAAACAATCTCTGGGCGCCTTACCTTAGGAAATGACGGAAATGGGAGGATGCTCAAGTTCAACCTGAGGATGAGAAAGTAGTTCCACATGATCATTAATTCAGACTGCCTCACACTACACGACAATGTGACTTGAAATCCTGTTAATCGGGGAACCAGAGCACGCCTATACAGGTCAGTACACCACTGATAGACCAGGCCACTGGCACAATGACCCCAATATCCCACTCAGTCACATTATCCTGATACTGAGCTAACCAGTTCTTACCATATTCTAGTAATGCTGATCACTAGGCTAGGTAATGACAAATATATATTTGGTAAGTCATCGGTTTGACTCACTATGATGACCTCTGCTAAGTTATGTAGTCACGTAAAACAAATGTCAAATATAATTAAGTAAATTATATCTACAGGATATGTAAAACATATATGGACATACACGCTATATATATATATATTTATATATATATATATATATATATATATGTATAGTCACTTTGATTATCAACAAATTAAAACTTCAATTATAAAACAAAAACAACAAATAACAAGCCATAGCAAATAATTTTAAAAATGACACACATTTCTTTGGAGTAAGGCGTTTCAGGCTTTTCCCGTCCGGATTCCAATTGAGTGGAACACCCCATTTCCTGATGAATGGGGGGTGTCGGGTAGCCTGTTATTATGGGTAATAACGGGAATTATCACTATCCACATATCAGCACGCCGGATGTGAGTAAGTATATACACCATAATAATTATATAATTGTACACACACCAGAATAATTATATAATTGTACACACACCAGAATAATTATATAATTGTATATACACCAGAATAATTATATAATTGTATATACACCAGAATAATTATATAATTGTATATACACCAGAATAAATTATATAATTGTACATACACCAAAATAATTATATAATTGTATATACACCAGAATAATTATATAATTGTACAATTGTATATACACCAGAATAATTATATAACTGTACAATTGTATATACACCAGAATAATTGTCTTGAATGAGCGAGGTCGCTCATTCGGTGTCATTACTGGATATGGCAGGCTCAAGGCCGAAGCCCTCCCCCCCTGCCACTACTGTGGTGGTGGGGGTGGGTGGGGTGAGTGAAGCGGGGGAGGGGGGAAGCGCCCCTCCAGCCTATATAACAACTCCTACCAGCCATCATGGCCAGGCACTATCCTGGTGTCTTCCGGAGCCACCAAAGCTGGTCAGGCTTCTCCAAATGCCTGCACTGACCACTTCCCACCTCCTTTTCTACACAAGCCGTGACGCCACATGCAACATGCTGCATCAGGGATCATCCAACAAGAAGAGGGTCCGAGGCCGGCCAGCAAAGCTGCGCTCCCAGGAGGGAGCCTCTACGACACTGCCAATACAGCTTCACCCACGGGACACCAAACCCATGGACAGTCACGCAGGCAGCAGTAGCACGCAATGCGCAGGCACCGGCGCGCCCAAGACACCCCGCAACCTGCACTCATCAAGCGGCACGGACCCGGACTCGGACAATTCCTACCCCGACCCGGGCCAGCGGCCGACTAGGCAATGGACACCTGACAGGCAGCGCACCGCTCGAGAGGACCACCGCATCCAGCAGATGGAGGAGCGCATACAGGAGCGAATTACGGCCCAGATGGATGCTATGCAGATATCCATCAGGCAGATAGCTGACAGACTCCCGGAGGCGTGGGCCCCACAGCCATGCAACCACCGCATACCAACACCACCCAGGCAGCGGACTAAGCACGAGGCCGGGAGAAAACAGCCACACAGAAGGGAGGACCGCGACCGGGAGGATAATGGGAGACGCAGGAGGGATGACTCCTCCTCCTCATGGGAAGCCTCACCAGACAGGCGCAAGGGTGAGCAAAGGCGGCACATGCACCCGCAGTGCCCGAGGCACAACAGCAACAGTGGCCGTCACTGCTCCCCCAGCAGGGCTGAGCGGCGACGACGCAGGAAGAACGACGACTGTGACACCGGATCGGAGGACGAGCTTGACAGGCACCAGGCAAGATACAGGAAGATCGAAGGTAGGAAGGCAATTCTCCATGACATGTTCATAACCAACCCCATATCAAAACCATATATGTACATCAAACGGCCCGAATGCAACTCGGTCGCGCAGAAGCTAGCTGCGAGGAGCTCCATGACCGAGAGGGAATACATGAGGGCATTTATGGCACTGCTAGATGACCACTGCAGTACGATAGACGCGACTTCCCACACATGTTTGCCCACCTAAAATGTATCATGGATGACTGTGTGAGGAAGCCATGGGCAGACGTCAGGCAGTGGTCCCAAAACATCTTCGACATGGTCGAGAAGGAGACCATATCCTGGGATGACCGTCAGGAAATACAAAACGACAGGGCCAACTTCGCCCCCACAGACACCCATAACCCCACCCACTCCAGAGACGACCGGGCGAACACCGGCAGCGCGGCCGACAAGACCAATAAGTGGTGCATGGAGGCGGAATCACATGAGCGTCCGTGCACCGCATTCAACTCGACAAAGCACTGTAACCAAAAACAACACCATCAGGAAGGAATGAATAATGTGGTCCATGCATGCGCATACTGCTACCGGATAACACAGGCGTTCTACGACCATGCCGAACAAAACTGCCGGAGGAAAACTAGGTACAACATGGCAAAAAACTAGAGAGGGGGGGAAGCAGGAAGGGCCCATGGCCCACAATCAACCCCCACAAAACGCACCGCACATCGAAACAACACCATCGATAGACGCGACACGGCACCACCCACGGACAAACCTCATCACACTGAACACAGCGAAAGCAGCAGCACGGCACCGCCCCCCGGCATCAAAGAGAAGATCACAGCCACCCCGGTGGGGTGACCGACGTGGTAACCCACAACCGAGCACCGCGCGGGAGCAGGCGAGGGGAGGCGACCGGCTGTTGCAGCGGCCAGGCGGGGCGCCTCACCACGAGCCCCACTGCCTCGGGGCAACCCCACCGGCACGGGCCCCTCGACTTTCCACTAATATGGACGCACTGCGCGGCCGACAGCGCCAAACTCCTGGGCAGCAGCATATGTATACAGTCGCCAGCATTCCAAAAGCACTGCCAAGAAAAATGGCCACACCCACATGGATGCCTCGACAGTGCCGTACGCACCACAGGCATGCCCAATGCGACCCATGCACACATCCCAGTCCCCTCCAGGTTAAACATCAGCAGCTGGAGGAAATACTTATCCACATCATATGACCACAGGCAACTCATAGACTTTATCGAGTATGGATTTCCACTGGGATACATGGGACCGTAGTCCGATACCGGACAGGCATGAAACCACCCTAGCGCATGCCAGCACCCTACCGCGGTAAAGGAGAACATCGACAAGGAGGTGAGCTGCGGCGCCTTATACGGCCCATATCATAAGCCCCCCTTCCGCCAATGATTCCACGCCTCACCCCTAATGACACGAGAGAAAGCAGACCCGAAAAAGCGCCGCGTTATCGCAGACATGTCCTTCCCAGCAAAGGCTCCATTAACGCCTACATCATCAAGAATACCGCCCTCGGCCATACATGCGAGCACTGCCTCCCCACTGTCGACGGCTTCACCAGGGAACTCAGGGAGGCTGGTCGAGGTAGCTACATGTTCACGATGGACATAAGCAGGGCCTATAAGAACTTCAGGTCCTGCCCCCTCGACTGGCCTCTCCTCGGGTCATGCTGGGAACAAAACTACTACCTCGACATCCCTGTACCGTTCGGCGCACGCGGATCCAGCTGCCACATACAACTGGTGGCCAAGGCGGTGGTATACATACTACGCAACAAAGGGATCAAAGCCACGATGTACTTGGATGACCTGATCATCATAGCACCAGACAAGGCCATGGGCGACGCTCACTTCTACATGGTGCACCAGGTATTTAGGCAGCTGGGCCTACCGGAGGCCATCGAAAAAACACAGCCACCAGCCCCAGCAGTCACATGGCTGGGGATCGGCATAAATGCCCTGGCCATGACCCTCACAATCCCGAGGGAAAAGATCAACACCACCATCAAGCTCGTCAAAACCATAGCCGATAAGGACAACATCAGCAAGAAACAGCTACAGTCCATGCTCGGAAAACTGCTCCACCTCTCAAAGTGCATCCCACCAGCCAGGCTCTTCGCCACCCGCCTACTACAATCACTCCGGGATATGACCACTAACCGCACGGTCGTCACTGAAGAGATGAGGCGCGACATGGCATGGTTCCCGGAGTTCACGCACCAATGGAATGGCACCTCCATCATCCCTCCAAACAGTCCCAGCCGGCACATCGTCGTAGACGCATGTATGGGGGGCATAGGAGGGTCGGACGAAACACACGCTTACTCCGCGCAGCTCGACGAACACCAAGCCCACGACCAGGACAGCATCACGCAGCTAGAGGCGACTAACATCCTGGTAGCATTACATACGTTGGTACGGCCCAGCGACAACAGCAGCCACATCGCTATCGAATGTGACAAGATGGCAGCAGTGCAGGTACTATCGACAGGGTGGGGCCACAACCCCCGCCTCCTTCAAATAGCAAGGGCGGCATGGATGTTCCAGGCGGTACACAATATCCGCATAACATATCAACATATAGCCGGGTTAGATAATGTCCTGGCCGATGCGCTCAGCAGGGCCCACATCAGCCAGTTGCACCACGATACCGCAGCACGCATATGCATAGAGAAGGGCATCTCTCCGATTACACCATCTGTCCATGCCTATGAACAACTCCAACCCATTCTCTCCCGCAGATCCGGCATACGCGAAGCTCACCTGGGCGGCGGAGTTCCGGCAGACAGAAGCGAGGGTGCCAGGCATCTGGGCGAACTACAACAGCACGGTAGCAGCCTACACCCGACATTGCCACAAGTATGGTGTGACAGATCACACCTACTTAAATGTCACATTTCTGATAATTTACCCTCTACTGTTATCTCATATTTTTATCATTAACTATTGCTATTGTACTTTAACGTAATTGATTACTCGTTTGTTAAATCGTTCACATGACTCATATGCCCTCATCACATTTCATTTTCCCAATATATCGGGGACTTCGCTCGTTCGCTTCTTGCCCGATGACATACAGTCAATGTACATGCCGCCGGGCGGGCAGCGCCCGAATAAAAGCCTTGATTAACCCAGTCATGCCTCTGAGTCAGCTGTGTCCGTGAGCAATGATATAATTGTATATACACCAGAATAATTATATAATTGTATATACACCAGAATAATTATATAACTGTACAATTGTATATACACCAGAATAATTATATAATTGTACATACACCAGAATAATTATATAATTGTAGATACACCAGAATAATTATATAACTGTACAATTGTATATACACCAGAATAATTATATAATTGTATATACACCAGAATAATTATATAATTGTATATACACCAGAATAATTATCTAATTGTATATACACCAGAATAATGATGCAAATACTCTTTTTTTCGAGCTTGCTAAACATAAAACGCAACGATGTTAAATTTTCTGATGTGATGCTTCCAGAGTCTAATATACTGAAACCATTGCGCTATTTGATATCGAATGGGCAGGTGGAAAGAAGGAGGAGATGCGACATTGTTGATGTCAGTCAGATGGGTGCAGTGACTGTGTAGGGTCTATTGGGTGAAAGTAACGGTCACTCACCAGGTGTGTCCGTGGTGAAGGTGTGCGCATATGTGAGACAGGGAGAGAAACACACAGACACATATATATATACTTAACAGCACCTTTCTACCATCAGGTTTACAGGACACACCTATCGCCGATTAATATCCAACTAGACGATAGTCTAGACAATCTATGTCAAATATGGGGACAACCCAAAACAAATTGCAAAAGTTTTCAAACAAGATTTGTATTGTAGATATGTATGTTGGGAAAGGCACACTAAAAGTATGCAGAAATCTATTCAGTGGAACAGTGTATCCACTTGAGGAAAGTTTGTTTTATTTAACAACGCCTCTAGAGCGCATTGAATTTTATCATTGGCTATTGGACGTAAAACATATGGTCATTTTAATATATTTCTTCGGAGGAAATCTTCTGCCGCCACATAGGCTACTCTTTCCGATAAGCAGCAAGGGGTCTTTTATATGCATTTTCCAAAGACAGGACACCACATACCACAGCCTTTGATGAACCAGTTGTGGACCACTGGTTGGAATGGAAAATAGCCCAAACTGCAAATGGTTCCACTGAGCAGGATCGATCGCGTTACCCACACCTTCACAGGTGGACACACAGCCACCTGAGCTATGTCCCGCTCCAACTTCCATACATTCATAATTTGTCCAGAATATGTGGATGCCCTTGTTCCTGGACGAGGCCACACAGCGGCTGAGTCGAGTTGGATATCAATCAATGTCAGATGAGTCGTGCAACCTTAATAGCGGAAAGTCAATGCTATTTATTTATTACACAACCATTATATTATGTTTATTGTTAGCTTGAAATATCAAATTTGCACAAATTATATTATGTGTGTTATTGGTTAAAAATACCAAATTTTGGAATGATTGATTTGGGATTGGATGTTGAAATTGAAAGAAGGCAAAGGATCTACTTTCTTTTCCGTTTCTGTTATATTAATCGTTTCTTGCTCCAACTGGCCTAAATTGAAAGTAGTACCGGTCAAACAGTATGAGTCCCCAGGGGCGTAGCCACACCTTAAAACACGTGTAAGCATATAAGGGCATGGGAACAAGGTATTGCAAATGTTAACTATGTGCAACAATATAATCGAAAATCAAAAATATTGGAAAAGGAAATCAATCCATATGGATTATGAGTACTACTGCACAGCGGCAAAAGCAAGTGCATGCACTTAACTGTTATGAGCAGAATAAACAAACAATAACTAATATATATATATGGATATAATATATTAGTGCATATTTCAATATATAAAAATTATATATATATATTTTGTATATACTATATATATATATAATATATATTATATATATTATATATATTATATATATTATATATATATATTATATATATATATATATTATATATATATTATATATATATTATATATATATATATTCGAGCGTACTTACAGGAAACTATCAAATTGTAAGCACACAATAAAAAAAAGGGCATATTATCAAAGAATTAGCACAGGGAAAAAAATGTACACTGAAATAAATTGGTCGCACATGCTTACAGAACGACAATATAACTATGCCCCTAGTCCCATTAGGAGAGACTGATGGCTGGTTGTTGGAGTTTTACGTCTTTGCAACATCTAAGGTCAAGGGGAGAGAACGATTTACCACCTTGTATGGCCCTAAAAATGACCCCGTTCAGCGCTGGTCGTGTAATAAATGGGTGGAGCACTCAACTACGGTAACAGTCCAGTTTTGGTGTGACGGAAATTCACAGAATCCAGACGGAAATGTGAGCATTTCGAATTACAGGTGCGAGTACACAGTTGAGTTGTTCACGCATGTTTGGCATGCTAAGCATACAGTAAAACCTCTCTAACCGACCACTTCCACAGAGCGACCACTCCCCTATATCAATCGCTTTATTTTGGTCCTAAATGATCGGCAATACAATATCATTGTAATGATGAAAAAAACCCTGATTTATTGCTTTATTTGGATCCCAAATGATCGCTCATACAATACCATTGTAATGAAATGGAAAAACTCATTAAACTGACCAACTCCCTAAACGGACGACTTAAAGTCGATCCCACGATTTAGAAGGGTTTTACTGTATATAAACATTAGAAATATAAGCAGTTATTTCCCGATATGCAGCTTACGGCCTGGTGGAATTTGTCATGAGTATTAGCCGAACTGAGATGGGTTCATGTAGTACTGATAGATGTGCATTCCATAGACAGAAGGTGCTTCAGCCACGTTATGGCCCGGTCACATACACATTAGTGGACATAGTTGAACGTAGTGGAGGCTAACGTAGTTGAAAGTAGTTGAACATAGTTGAACGTAGTTGAACGTAGCTGAACGTAGTTGAACGTAGTTGAACGTAGTTGAACGTACGTGCATCCATACTTCTCCGGTACGTTCAACTACATTCAACTACGTTAGCCTTCGCTACTTTCAACTACGTCGACTATCGTGTATGTGACCGGCCCTTTAGAATGAGGTGTTTAGATAGCTCAATTTCCTATAGTTTTCACCGAGCAGAATCTAAAATACTCATGCATTTTTAAGCCATAGCCTCGCCATACATCAAAACGCAAAGAAATAAACAAGAACCAATTCGATATCGCATTCATTGTGTGCAGATTGCTGGCCATTACAGTCGACATTCACAATTTGAATTATGACTGCATAACTAATTATAAGTTAATTTCAGCATAGTTTTATTAAATCAATATTTGAGGAGTTCAGGTGCAAACCCCCATAAAGGCTAATCCAAAAGGTGAGAAAACACATTGGATTCAAACCTATAAAAAGTTGATATTTTTACATTCTTATTTTTTCCCCTCATTGCTCCATAATTATTTCATCACAAGAAAAGTGGAATTAGTGAGAATTAAAGTTACCTTCAAGGTAAAAATCGGTTATTTTAATTACATTTTTAGATTCACGGTTAAGGGGGTTTGGCGCCTGAACTCTTCGCTGAAATGTTTCTTTGTTTGGGTAAATAAATACACGTGTGATAGATCGTATCTTACCCCACTTGAGGAATAACGAAGAATGCTGAGATTGCGTCAAACTGCCCTGGTTTAATCTGCCAAGGTCGGAATAGAAGTGACCCATCAGAACTGCGCTCGTGGGTTGGGGATTCGCATGGCCGCTAACCATGGGTGGGAACAGTCCACCTGAGGAACTGTTCCTGCTAGCGTGCTGCCACCTGTTGTTAGGCTACGTCTTAATTTAATAACAGGTGGTCAGCGTAGTCGAGATCTCCACCATGTAATAGTGGGGCTCATGGTGGATTACTACATATGGAAATGGTTGGCGTGTCTGCGAGTAGGCCCCATGCGGGTATTTCTGTCTCACCTTCTTGTTCCTCCACCGGAAGTGGTAGATGGCGTAGACGGTGGCTGAGCAGGCGATGACCATGTAGATGGTCGGCACCACAATGGCCAGCCAGAGCAGGGAGGACGGCTCAGGGGATAGCCCGCCCCCGCCTCTGTCTGCCGGAGCGTGGGAGAGGAAGGAGGCAGCAATACGTCGGTTATATGTGAGTACAATCAGCGATTTATATAATCTGTGGTATTATATTCCACATATATATATATATAAATTCTCGGGCGCAAGTGACAGTGTAGCGTCCAGGATAGAAGCGTGCCAGTGGTGGTGCCACCGGTCAGGTGGTTGGAGGGGGGTCATACATCAAGTAAGCCACCCCATCAATAATAAGGTAGTAAATAAACACATAATCCCTTCCATGCCTTTATACTCGTGTAATGCTCATACATTACATATATGCGCACGTATACTCTGATATTGTCAGCAACAACTTTTAATGCTGAAATTAAGGGGTCACTATTACACAAGTACTGTTTTCAAAGGGATGAAATTCATGCTTGGTATGAGTAAAACAAACCCGCCAAAACTGTTTAGGGCTATCCCAGAAGTGAGTTTTATGTGTTTGTAGGGCGAGGGTATGGGGGTGAGGGTAGGGGTGGCAATTTTGTTGTTCATCTCCACTACCCATATATTTTTATTTGTCCTCAGACGGTTTGTTTGCTTAGGGTTATCCCAGAAATGTTAATTTATGTGCAACCACTTTGCGACCACTTTGCGACTACTTTGTGACCATTTTGGGACTAAAGCTAAAAAAGGCAGGAAAGACAATGGTCGGCGACCGATCGGTGATTGGTTGCAAGAGCTGAAAATAGTCAGTGCATGACCTCTGGGTGACCCTTTCGGTTGCACGTATTTGGTGCAGCATCTACAACCTCCTTGCAACTAGAATAGTCGCCCGGAATTCACCAACTGGTCACTGACCGCTCTCCGACAAGCCGCCGACCACTTTGACATCGCACCCTTTTGATTGTTGCAACGTGGTCGCAACCGATCGCAAGCGTAGTGTGACTGGGGTATAACTGACTTGACGACTAACGACTGCGCAGTAGCGAACAAGCGGGGACGTGGGGTCACATGACCCCCCCCCCCCCCCATCTAATTACACTCCCCACCTCACCTACCAAAGGGCAACAAAGAAAGAAACCACATCACATGCCAGGCTTCGTCATAACTCCGACGTTACCATGTTCAGAGACTCTCGGTCACGTAGCATTGATTTGTACAGATCTGATTCGGGTGATTCCATGGCGGACTGGTGGAAGGAGCTGCAGACCCCGGATGTAGAAGGTTTGGCGCCGACGGCTCGATCGATTCAAATTGGCTTAAAAGCTTTGGTTTTACTTGATGACATCACGCAAGGCATACTTTGTATGGGGTGCAGTCGGACAGGTTATACAGTGACGGGTGTTATAGTCACTCAGTCAGAGAGGCAGTCACTTAGTCAGACACACAGTCAGACATTCAGACACGCCGTCTCTCAGTCAGACACTCAGTCAGATAGGTAGCTACTCAGGCAGTCACTCATTCACCTAGTCACTCAGTCAGACACTCTGTCAGACAGTCAGTCACTCAGTTATAGACTCAGTCACTTAGTCAGACACTCAGTCACTTAGTAGGACAGCAAGACAGGCACCCGGCCACACACTGTCACTCAGTCAAACACTCAATTAGTCAATCAGTCAAACACTCACTCAGAGAGACACCCAGTCAATCAGTCAAACACTCAGACACTCACTCACTCAGTCAGACACTCAGTCAGACAGTCAGTCACTCAGTCATAGACTCAGTCACTTAGTCAGACACTCAGTCACTTAGTAGGACAGCCAGACAGGCACCCAGCCACACACTGTCACTCAGTCAGACACTCAGTCACTTAGTAGGACAGCCAGACAGGCACCCAGCCACACACTGTCACGCAGTCAGACACTCAGTCAGTCAGAGAGGCACCCGGCCACACGTGGTCACTCAGTCAGACACTCAGTCAGACACTCAGTCAGACAGGCACCCGGCCACACGCTGTCACTCAGGCAGACACTCAGTCAGACACTCAGTCAGACTGTGTCACTCAATCAGACACTGAGTCACTCAGTCAGACACTCTGCCACTCAGTTATGCACTCTGTCACTCACTCAGACACCCAGTCACTCAGTCAGTCAGACACTCAGTCACTCAGTTACTCACTCTGTCACTCAGTCAGACACTCAGTCACTCACTCAGTCAGACACTCAGTCACTCAGTCACTCAGACAAACACTCAAACACTCAGTCACTTAGCCACACACTCAGTCAGTAACAGACACTCAGTCAGACACTCAGTCAGACCCAGTCAGTCAGTCAAACACTCAATCACTCAGTCAGACACTCAATCACTCAGTCAGACACTCAGTCAGACACTCAGTCAGACTGTGTCACTCAATCAGACACTGAGTCACTCAGTCAGACACTCTGCCACTCAGTTATGCACTCTGTCACTCACTCAGACACTCAGTCACTCAGTCAGTCAGACACTCAATCACTCAGTCACTCACTCTGTCACTCAGTCAGACACTCAGTCACTCACTCAGTCAGACACTCAGTCACTCAGTCACTCAGACAAACACTCAATCACTCAGTCACTTAGCCACACACTCAGTCAGTAACAGACACTCAGTCAGACACTCAGTCAGACCCAGTCAGTCAGTCAAACACTCAATCACTCAGTCAGACACTCAATCACTCAGTCAGACACTCAGTCAGACATTCTGCCACTCAGTTATGCACTCTGTCACTCAATCAGACACTTAGTCACTCAGTCACTCAGACAAACACTCAGTCACTTTGCCACACACTCAGTCAGTAACAGTCACTCAGTCAGACACTCACTCACACACTCAGTCAGTCACTCAGCCACTTAGTCACAGTCAACCAGTCATTCAGTGACCGCCTTTGCTGGTTGATTGGGGTTTTCATTCTAGCACCATCTTTGATCATAACAGAGCAGTGGACACGTATGGCGGGATTACAGTGCTGCCTCACTAGGATACCATGCCACCGGCACCATGACCTGATATTCCACTCAATCCCATTTATTCTAACACCGAACCAATTGATCCTTGCTCTATCCTAGTAATGCCAAGCCCATCCAAGGTAGTGACAAGTCTATGTCTTCTAAGCCTTTATTTTGACTCTGCCTGGAATTGATCCCATAACCTCCCACACGAGAAGTGGGTACTCAACGCAGTGGGCCACCCCAGCGGATACTAAGGATTCAGTCACACTATGGCTAGTGTTTGCTTGCGACCTCTTTGCGACCAAAAGCCGGCGACCTCCTTCCGACCAAAGCCCCAAAACCATGGTCAGCGACCAGTCTCCGACCGGTAGGCAACCAGGGTCAAATTTTGAGGGTGTGGTCGGCGACCACTCGGCGACCAAAAACCACCCACTGAATGTGTGGCAGTCACTGAGCAGTCGGCGACCGCTCGGATACCGGTCGCAAGCATTGAAAATGGGTTTAGTCACAAAGAGGTTTTAGGTGCAGCAGCTGCAACCTCTTTGCGACCAAAATGACCCAAAATGGTTGCCGACCGATCGCCGACCAGTCAGCGATCGATCGCAAGGTAGTAGCAAGTAATCGCAAGTGTAAAGTGACTGGCAGGTAATATGGCCCAATAACTATGTTAAAGTTGCATAGCCGCTTGGTCTTCAGTTTCTGTCATATTTCATTTTTAGACCGTTATAATTTACATGAATACTCCATTTTATAAATAAGTTTGATCATAAATGGCTATCTTTGGAGATACAATGTATCTGAAGTGAACATATGCTAAATTAGATTTGGTGGGCAGGTCGAAATACCCGATACCATAGGCTTCAGCAGTAACACATTATCAGATCAAATAAATATTAAATAGATATATTATATTTACTTATGGCCCTGTCACATTACGATACATCGTGCAAGCCCGTGGCTAATGGCTAAAATCACTTTCAAATGTCGAGATGCGTCAAACCTTTCGGCACAGGGGGCAAAGTTGGAACTATGCATACCGTATACACAACGTAGCAGACTGTATGGCCAACATATGGCTAATGTGCCTCCCAGCGAAAAACGCTTGCAATACGCTCACGGTTCACTCGCAGAACACTGCTGAACATTATATACGTAATTCGATCGCCAGAAGTATGCCTTATACGTTACATATGTCAAGACATGGTGGAGAAATGCAAAACATACGTTGTACTCACGTTAGACGTACGTTATCCATACATTGTCAATACGTTATCAATACGCGGACTGTATGTTTCCGCTGGCTCTCCATCCGACTGACATAGGTTAATGTAGTGCTACGTAGTGAACAACATTTGTCTAACGTATAGTCTAATGTACATCGACGTATGTCTAATGTATACATAATGTACGCCCGATGTAAAAGCCACACGTTGTCAAATGTAGAAAGTTCTGTGCATGCACACAACTTTTGCAACCCCTTGATGAGCGAAGCCTATGTATGGTGTATAGCTAAAAGTTATTTTCGCTCTATTTAGACTACGTTATCATTCACCCCTAGGGCAAGTACGGGGTGAATCTTTTATCTACATCCCCCCTCAACCACACGAGAGGGTCATGACCTCTTGCGGACCGGAAATGAACATAAACAGAGCTTATTGCGGCCGAATTAAGTGGACTTACCGACAATCTCCCCGGACGGCGGTAACGAGGAAGTTTTCGGGACCGGGGCGGGTTCTATAAATAGAATATCACAGCCAGTCATGACCGGAAGTGGCACCGGAAGTGGCACTTTTTACGACCACCATGTAAAGGGGATTGCTATGGTCACACACACGAATTCCACTGTTTCTGTCACAGAATACTCAGATGAGTGACGTCACTGCGCCAATGACGCATAGCCCCATCTCAGTGGTTTTGGGTTTTCTCTTTACCTATTTTACGCAATGTTATGCAATTTTATTAAATTTATATTCTATTTTATTCTATTTAGCTCCATTTGGTTCTATTTTATTCTATTTTATTCTATTTATTCAATTTTATTCAATTTAATTCTATTTTATTCAATTTTATTCAATTTTATTCAATGTTATTCAATTTTATTCAATTTTATTCAATTTTATTCTATTTTATTCTATTTTATTCTATTTCATTCTATTTTATTCTATTTGGTTCTATTTTTTTCATTTTTGTTCTATTTTGTTCTATTTTATTTTATTTATTCTATTTCATTCTATTTCATTCTATTTCATTCTATTTCATTCTATTTCATTCTATTTCATTCTATTTCATTCTATTTCATTCTATTTCATTCTATTTCATTCTATTTCATTCTATTTCATTCTATTTCATTCTATTTCATTCTATTTCATTCTATTTCATTCTATTTATTTGGCAAATATGTTTATTCTGCTGAATAAGTTCTTTTGTCAGCGCCGAAGCAATGCTCTTCCAGCTATTTTTCAATTCGGAATTATTTACCCCGCCCCCCCACAAAATGGTGATAGTTGGAAATACACCTATGCCGCCCCCCACCCCCGCCCCAGAAAAAAACCCGAGAGCGTTTGGATGACTTCGCTTTTTTGGTGATTTGGAACCATTTCTTAATCTAACCATGTACAACAATCATATTCAATATTTTACTATTAACCTTCCCAAAATGTTATATGTGGCTATAAATATGTAAATGCAGACCTCTAGTTATATTTAAGAGACCAACATGCCAATAAATGCCGAAGTCAACCGAAGTGAAATTAAGTAGAAAATAAAGCGCAATAAAATGTTAAATACTGGTGTAAAACTATTCTACAAAACGTGCACGCACTCATGTGATAAGCTAGTGGCAGAATTTATCGGTTCTGGCTCTCCCCCCTACCCCCCCGTCCCCCTCTCATTTCCTGTCCCCTCCCCCTACCTCTCTCTCCAACCCTTCCAGGGGCGTAGCTAGACTTTTAACGATGTGTCCTCCTAATTTTGGCAGAGGGTTTAGGGGGCCGCTTAAGCTTAAGCTGGCGGATTTGACACATTTTAGACTTGAGTTTTCGACACTCCGGACTACTACATGCCTCCTCTCTCTCTCTCTCTGTCCCTTTATTATTTTTTAATTTTTGTTGTTGACAAAACGATGTGGACGAGTTGGTGTACGCGCGTATGCCTAGCTACGCCCCTGCCTTCCCATCTACACCAGTACCCCCCTCCCACACACACACACACACACACTTCTCGGAAGTTCTCCCATCACCCAGTTGGTATATCCAAACTCCCAGCTATTACCTAAACACTAAACTACACGCAAATCCAACAAGTACCCAACATAATACAGCACAACCCCGTTAAACCAAGCTCGGTTAAACCAAACGATCGGTTAATCCAAACTTTTTTCGGCGGCCCGGCAAAATACTACCGTTTATCATATAACAAAAGTTGGTTAAACCAAAGTCGGTTAATCCAAAGTATCGGTTAATCCAAACAAAATTGTTGGTCCCAGGCCACTTCCGGTACAGTTAAACCAAACTTTCATGTGGTTTTAAGGTTATCTGTGACTTTTTTTAATATGATAAATGGTAGTATTTTGCCAGGTCGCCGAAAAAAGTTTGGATTAACCGATCGTTTGATTTAGCCGAGATTGGTTTAATGGGTGTAAACTGTATATACATAAAAAAAACAATAATCATAGTGTCCACATACATTGTACATTCATAATGCACCCCCGTTTTTGCCAAAGCCAAGTCAAAGTCAAAGCTTTGTTAAGCCAATGATCGGTTAATCCAAACAAATTTCTAGGGTCCCTTCAAGTTTGGTTTAACGGGGTTATACTGTATGCATGTTTCCAACATGTTCATCACATGATAGAACCTGGTCGAGTCAAACCAACGACTTAAAAATCAATACTTGTCACTTCCTAGCCTGGTGCTCGGCATTATTAGGATAGTGGAAGGACTGGTTGGCTCAGTGTCACGATAATGTGACTGAGTGGGATATTGGGTCATGCTGACGGTGGCCTGGTTTCTCAGTGGGGCAGCACTATAAAGTCGCAATGAGTGCACACTGTCCCAAATCGGTGTGACATGCCCTTAGATGTTGCCAGGACGTAAAACTCCAATAACCAACCAACCAACCAGAAACCTCTGAATGTAACAAAAGTAGTTTGTACTAACACCAGGTACTATTACTTATAAGTTATATCCTATTCACATTAATTTCTATATGTACCTACTATGGACCAAATTATGTAACTACCATAATCCTGAGTCTGAAATATAGAATTGAATTGAATTGAATAACCCATCATGTGGCAGACATGTGACTTCTACAGCACCACCACCCCGTCCTGATATGACCTTAAATGTTGCCAGGACGTCAAACTCCAACAACCAACCAACCATCTACAGCACCATCACCAATCAACATGTGTCAACGTACATAATTCTCCATCACTCATTACATTTTCATTTCACTCGTGAACAATGATTAGTGTAAAAGGGGTCATCTAAAATTTTCAACATTTTCATAGTCATACAAAGTACACGGCAGGGGGAGGGCGGATGTCAGTCAAATATTATTTTTAGTATTTAATGAAATGTTGATATTTTTTATGTTGATGTGCACTACTTTAGGAAGGGAACGGTTGGGGGTGAGGGTTAAAGTAGTACGCTTTGTCCGACCGTAACAAATGTTGAACATTTTGGATGATCCTAATGGCCCTGTCACATTACGACGCATCTCGGCAGCACACTGCCAATGTGCAAAATCACTTTTTTATGTCGAGAAGCATCAAACCTTTCGGCGTGGGGGGGGGGGGGAAGTTGGATGTATACATACCGTATACACAGCGTATGGCCAACATATGACCAATGTGTGGTTACCGTACCTCCTGGCGAAAAATGCTTGAATTACACTCACGGTACGTTCACATAATGCCGGTGAACGTTATATAGGTTATTTGATCAGCAGAACTATGTGTCATATGCTACATATATCAAGACACACTGGAGAAACGCTAAATGTATGTTAGACGTACGTTAGGCATACGTTATCCATTCGTTGTCAGTACGCGGACTGTACGTTCAAACTGCCTTTAAAGTAGGTCAATGTAGTGCAACGTAGTTAACAACATTTGACTAACGTACGTCTAATGTACATCGATGTATGCCTAACGCTTACATAACATATGGCGGACGTAAAATCCACACGTTGTCAAAAGTTGTCGCGCATCGAAAGTTTTGTGCATGCACAAAACTTTTCCGACCCCCTGACGAGCGACGCCGTATCACGACGAGCGTCGACGTACATTGACGTATACCAACTAGCGCCTAATGCACGCGTAATGCATAACAACGTATCCTGACGTAGCGGCAAAAAATAACATATGTCGAAGTACGTTTACATGATGTGTCGTAATGTGACAGCACCATAAGCTATCACCATCATCTATGGCCGGAAGGCCAGAGCCTCAGTGCTGACACATGTGGTATTTTGACAAATAAAACATATTTAGCTATGCAAACAAAAATTACGGAAAAAAGTACTTTATTGTTCGGCTATCCAATTCATGGCACAGCCAAGGTAATGTGCAAGTTGTGTTGTGTACACGCGATACTTCCACAATCCGCTTTTTAACAGTACCAAAGGGAAGCAATCTCGGTGTTTAACCACAGTCTAAATGGCATGCGCGTTTCACCCGCTTATATATATCGATTGTCAGCCATTCCAATAACTGCATTGCACTTGGGTTATAGCCCTGTCACACTACGACATATCTCACCGGCGTGCCGCCAATGCGCAAAATCACTTTTAATCATCGAGAGCAGTCAAACTTTTCGGCGTCAGCACAACGTATTGGTAGCATGGGGCCGACGTTATGGTAAAACTTTGGCGTGCCATCCTGATATGACCTTTAAGGCCCTGTCACACTACGACGTTTCCTACCAACGCCCGTCGACGTGTTGCCTTTTTGGTCGAAACGTCGGTACACGTCCTTTACGTTACCGGGGCGTTACCGGGGCGTTACCGGTGCGTTACCGGCGCGTCGGAACACGTAGACTGATAGCAACGTGTGATCCACCACGTCGGCGCGCGTCGGCGCGCGTCGGCGCGCGTCGGGTCGCGCCGATCGTTTTGTGCTTGCACAAAACTTTCGGCGCGCCCCGACGCTCGCCGACGGGTTGGAGAGCGCGTTACGGACGCGTTATCAACACGTTAATACCCGTTGGCGGCGCGCTAGGGGAACGCTGCTAGAACACTGATCAACGCCGCTTAACGTTGGCCTTTTTTTCGCCAAAATGCGACCGTTCCGTCGCCGCGTCGGCAACGTCCCATCGACGGGTAGTGGGCGCGCCATTGGCGTTGCTCCAGCGTTTCTGGGCGCGTTGGACGTGTTGCCGGCGTGCATGTACGCGTTGGCGGCGGGTTTGGATGCGCTGCCGGCGCGTCCTGACGTGTTGGTGGCGGGTATGTACGCGTTGACACGCTACTAATGGCCCTGCCACACTCTCTATCTGTGTCTCTGTCTGTGTCTCTCTATGTGTCTCTGTCTGTGTCTCTGTGTCTGTCTCTGTATGTGTCTCTGTATGTGTCTCTGTCTGTGTCTCTGTGTCTGTGTCTCTGTCTGTATCTCTGTGTCTGTCTCTATATGTGTCTCTGTATGTGTCTCTGTGTGTGTCTCTGTGTGTGTGTCTCTGTGTGTCTGTGTCTCTGTCTGTGTCTATGTCTGTGTCTGTGTCTGTGTCTGTGTCTCTCTCTGTTTATTTGTCTGTGTCTCTCTGTCTGTGTATGTGTCTGTGTCTATGTATGTGGCTGTGTGTGTGTCTCTGTGTCTCTGTGTATGTGTGTGTGTCTCTATCTCTCTGTGTGTGTCTATGTGTGTCTGTGTCTGTGTCTCTGTGTCTGTGTGTGTGTTTGTGTCTCTGTGTGTGTCTCTGTGTATGCGTGTGTGTCTCTGTGTATCTGTGTGTGTCTATGTATCTCTGTGTGTGTCTATGTATCTCTGTGTGTGTCTGTGTGTGTCTGTGTGTCTCAGAGAGAGAGACAGAGGCACAGACACAGACACAGACAGACACAGACACAGACAGATGGAGACACAGACAGAGACACAGACAGAGACACAGACAGAGACACAGACAGAAACAAAGACAGAGACACAGACAGAGACACAGACAGAGACACAGACAGAAACAAAGACAGAGACACATACAGAGACACAGACAGAGACACACACAGAGACACACACAGACACACATAGACACAGAGACACACACAGACACAGAGACACACACACAGACACAGAGATACACACACAGACACACACAGACACAGAGACACACACAGAGACACAGAGACACACCCACAGAGACACACACAGAGACACACACACAGACACAGAGACACAGAGACACGTACAGAGACACACATACACACACAGGCACACACAGAGACAAAGAGACACACACAGAGACACAGAGCCACACACACAGACACAGATACGCACAGGCAGAGACACAGACACAGAGACACACACACAGAGACACACACAGAGACAGAGACACAAAGACACAGAGACACACACACAGATACACACACATAGACACAGAGACACACACACAGACACAGAGACACACACACAGACACACACATAAAGACACAGAGACACACACATAGACACAGAGACACACACATAGACACACACAGACACACACAGAGACACAGAGACACACACAGGCACACACAGAGACACAGAGACACACATACAGACACAGAGACACACACACAGACACAGACACAGATACACACACAGACACAGAGACACACACACAGACACACATACATACATAAAAGACACAGAGACACACACACAGCCACAGAGACACACACACACAGACAGAGGGAGGGAGGGAGGCCTTTTCGGCCCGAAACGTTGATACCCGTTGACGGCGCGCTAATAACACGCTATTATGACGCTATCAACACGTTCAACTACCCCCCGAGATGCCGAAAAGTTTGACGTTTCTCGACGGGTTGCAAATATTTTGTGCGTTGCCGGCGCGCCGGCGGAAACGTCGTAGTGTGACAGGGCCTTTAGATGTTGGTAGGACGTAAAACAACAAAAAGTAACCGTTTGGCACAACGTGTGGTAATGAGCCTCACACACGCGCGGCTTGTGCATAATGTTCGCATAACGCTATTCCAGCGCATTTAACGTATCTCGACGCACCCCTAACGTCGCCATAATATTGGCACCTGCGCATTGTCGCGCATTGTTGCACGTCGAAAGTTTTGTGCAAGCACAAAACTTCGCCGATACCCTGATGCTCCTCGCCGACCATCGCCGTCCATCAACAAAATCCAACGCATGCCTAACACGCGCGTAACGCTTCCAGACGTCTCTCGACGTTTCACCAAAAACTGACACACGTCGACGCGCGTTGCCGCGAAACATCGTAATGTGACAGCACCATAATTGCCTTCTGTTCAGCCAAATGGCACAAGTGCCGGTATGAAGTCAAAAGAATATGAGTTGGTTGGTTGTTTTATATCCTGGCAACATCTAAGTTTCATATCAGGAAAGGTACCGACTTGTGACAGTGCACTCATGATGACTTGATAGTGCTGCCCCACTGGGAGACCAGGCTACCAGCACCATGACCTGATATCCCACTCAGTCACATTATCCTGACAGCTAATTACACGTAATTTTGAAGTCGTCCCTTTTGATTTTATCACTGATGTATTGAAATTGTGTTTCTTGACTACAGATGACCTAGTTCCCAAATAGTTACACATAATGACCCTCATTAATTAACATACCATCTAGTTCATCTGTACGTTAGGATATGTAACAAAAAACATACCATCTAGTTCATCTCCATCGCCGTGAATATGGCCTATGCTGCCGACACAGCATAAAGCAACCACCAATCAATCAATCAGTTCATCTCCGCCACATTATCACCAATCTAGAATATGTACTCCAAACAATTAAATATAACAGACGAAAGCAAATAACGCAAAGCATAACACTGTCCCCATTCTCATACACCATCCTATTATTGAAATGTATCATCACCCAAGATTTGTTCCATTCTCTGTGGCGGAGTGATTAGAGTGTCTGACTTTTTTCTAGGGCAGACTCCTAATCTGAGGGTCGGCGGTTCGATTCCCCATGCCCCCAGCTCTGCCAATTTGGATTTCCACCGCTGTGTATAACTTACAGCATCATCAAAGGCCGGTTGCTCTCATACCATGTCTATGTGGTGTGGGAGGTTAAAAATCCATTGGGTCGGGCTTTCTATCGACCAGCAGTGGAATGAGGAAGACCAGTCGTCTATGACTGAAATTTCCCCTGCTTAAACAACTAATGGACCAAAAAATAAAAAAATAAAATTGTAGCCATAGATAGTTGGAAGTCCAATGTTTAGGTGCTGACAAATGATGTATTCTGATAAATAAAAATATTTGCCAAAAAGTTGGTTCATTAACAGAGTTACTGATGAGGATGGTTTATATTTGAACTAATGGGTTAAATTATGTGGTTACTGCGAAATATATACATGTGATGTATAACGTATTATGCGAGTATAAAGATATGGAAGGGAATACTACTTATTATTATGATATATTTGTTATAAAGAAATACTCGAACGGACAGGGCTGCCCTCTATGGAAGATCTTCTGATCAAAAAGAATCTCTGGTGGACTGGACACCTCATGAGGATGTCATCAGACAGGCTACCAAAGCAGATCCTCTACTCTCAACTGTCTTCTGGTTACAGAAAGAGAGGGCGCCCTCATCTCCGGTTCAAGGATACCATCAGGCGAAACCTGAAGCTGAGAGACATTAAGACTGACTCATGGACATCACTCTCACATCAGAGAGCTAAATGGAGAGCGACAGTCAAGTAATGAAAGCAGTCTTTATCACATCGCGACCGACATGCATGATGATGATGTTATACTCCGTAAAGCCATTGTCACACCTCACCGGACTGAGCACCAGAGACCACCGGACAAAGAATTGTCTAGTCCGTTGCTTTCCGGTGACAAAATGTATCGAAATGTATCAAAATGGAGCGGAATTGGGTCAATTGGTGCCGGGCGACCAGACAAGCATGTACATGTACCATATATGTACCGGACGAGTACCGGACGAGTACCGGATGAGAACTGGACATGTAACAAATGGGTACCGGACATGTACTGGACAAAACGGACAAACCGGACAAAACGGATGGGTACCGGACATGTACGGATGGGTACCAGATGGGTACCGGACATACCGGACACCAACCGGACACGTCAGACCGGCGGTGTCCGGTAGAAGTTTTGTGCATGTTCAAAACTTGTACCGGACACTGCGAGACACCACCGGACACTGCCGGATGGGTACCGGACATGTACCGTACATCGCCGTACAGTACCGGACAGTGTCCGGTTCTCCAGTCCGGTAAGGTGTGACAGGGCCTTTAGACGCAACGCTGTACCGGTGGCACCATCTCAGCCCACTTCTCCTCAACCGGATGTTGATCAGTATCAGTCGCAACAGAGGATATATATATATATATATATATATATATATATATATATATATATATGCAAGAGGTAAATGTGATGGGTTACATACGTGGGAGCTCAGGCTTGCTGGTAGGTAGAAATGCTGGCAACGAGCCAACTCCATAATCTAAAATTATACAAACAGCGTGAGTGGATTAGTCATGGAAAGGGTGAACTCTAACTTTGAACGAGATCCGCATGTTGAATCTACTAGTATCATCGACCAGACAGGATGGCCGAATGAGGTAAGCATCCGTCTCCAGTTTTGGTAGATCGTGGGATTTGAACCCACGGGTTCGAACCCTGGTCGAGTCAAACCAACGACTTAAAAAATTATTTCTCGCCAGGCGCTCGGCTTCATTAAGATAGGGTAAGAACTGGTTGGCTCTGTGTCAGGATAATGTGACTGAGTGGGATATCAGGTCATGGTGCTGGCAGCCTGGTCTCCCAGTAGGGCAGCACCATAAAGTCGCCATGAGGGTGCACTGTCACAAGTCGGTACCTGTCCTCATATGACCTTAGATGTTGCCAGGACGAAAAACTCCAACAACCAACCACCTAATATCACCCAATACTGAGAACCAAATCTTTGATTCCGATGCTGTGGTATTGTTGTGGAGTGAGTGATTGGGGTTTTATGTCCGATCAACATCTAAGATCGTAGCAGGAAATGACACCGGCTTGTGACCGTCCGCATACATGCTGACTTTATAGTGTTGCCCCCACCCCACCCCAAGGGGATACAGTGCAACTGGCCCCATGAAAGGCCATCCCACTCAGTCACATTATCCTGACACCGAACCAAATGGCCATTACCATATCCTAGTAATGCCGAGCGCCAAGCTAGGTACCGACTAGTATCAATTTGATAACTCATCGGGTTGGCTCGGCCGGGGATCGAACTAAAGACCTCACTCATGGGTAGGAGGCGCCTTACCCAATCGGCCACTCTGTTGGACCATTGGATTCTACAATTTTAGATATAACAATTTTTTTATATACGACTTATCCTTTCTTACCTGCCATATTTAATATCATTTATGTGATTTTCTTATAAAACATTTAGTAAGTAAAATGCATCCCAATAGCCAAATCTGGAACCGAAAAGGGGGCCTTTAAGGGAGGACCAGGAAGCAGCAATAGAGGAGAGTGGGGTCAATATAGTACGACAGTAAACAACCGTGATTTGTTTATGGTGCTGTCACATTACGACGCTTCATGCCAACGTATGTCCACATAAGTGATTTTTTGCCACTACATCGGGATACATCAGTACACGTTACGCACGCATTAGGCACGCATTGGTATACGTCAATGTACGTCGACGTTCGTCGAGATAAGGCTGCGAATGTCACAGGGTCGGCAAAGTTTTGTGCATGCACAAAACTTTCGACGCACGACAACGTTCGAGAACATGTGGATTTTACGTTCGCCGTACGTTATGTAAGCGTTAGGCGTATGACAATGTACATTAGACATACGTTGGAGGAATGTTATTGTTATGTTGTCCCACGTTGACTTTTTTTCCTCTGACAGAGAGCGTTCCGTCAGCGCGTTGGCAACGTAACACCAACGTATGATGACGTTGTTCTAACATATGCATAGCGTATGGCCGATGCGCGGTTGGTGTTTCTCCACCGTGTCTCAACGTTTTTGACGTATAGGGAATGCGTCTGCCATACGCTATACTGAAACATGCTGGAGTGTCGTTGGACATGCATCGCTTACGCGCTCGCACTACGCTCTCATATGTTGTGCAACATGTCGGAAGGTCACTAGCGGAACATTGGGAGCACGTTATGCCAACGCTAGGTACACGCCGCGCGCGGGAGAGGCTTGTTAGCCACATGTTGTGTCCAACTTTCTTCTTTTTTTTTTTCTCACGTGTCGACATACGTTACCACAATGTCGGGCGCACGCTACGCTTACGGCCATTACATTGCACTGACAACAAACTTTTCCCCCCGGGTGGAAAAGTTTGACGCATCTCAACATAAAAAAGTGATTTTTTGCATTGGCGGCGAGCTGGCGAGATATGTCGTAATGTGACAGGGCCATTATATTCACATAATATTTTATATTGACATTTTATATTAGACAAACCAAATAGGGAAGTTAAAATAGCATAGTCAAATTTTCTACTGAACATGGGAAAATGAAGAGGAAATGCTGACTTGACCTTTAAAGCAGTGACCTTGTAAAGCCGAGCAGCTGCACCTACTTTAGATAAAAGATTCACACCATACTGCAGGAGCTTGAGTAGGGGTGAAGAACAAACCCTATATAAAAGCTGGTGAAAATTATCTACATGCTGGATAAATGAAATGAACAGATACATTCTTAATTCAAAAAGCAAAATATATTCTTCACATATATGTTAATGTTTACCCGCTACTTTTGATTTGAAAACCCCCCCAAAAACACGTAGCATAATAGACATTGAAAGTCAAATTGACCGCATTCTGTGGTCGCCATCTTGTCTTTTTGCATTCTCTCCCATTTCACTAACTATGTGCTGATATAACTAGTCATTGGATACTGGAACCAGGAATTCCACGTCCTGTTCCAAATGAAAGCTATTTTCGCCTGTATGTAGACTACGTTATCATTTACCCCTATTGTAATGGCCGGTACACACCTACCGTTTACGATTCGCGCACTAAAACTCCCGATCCGCTTAAAACTGAAAACGGGCCGATTCGTTTTTCGAATCGCGAATCGTAATCGTAAGGCTAGCGCACACCTACCGTTTTAGCCCTAAAAAGTCGTGAATCGTAATCGGTAGGTGTGCTAGGGGAGTGCACACCTCACGACTTTTGGGCAGTTTTAGATCGTATACGCTAGGTGGGTGCGGAAAAACGATCGTAAACGGTAGGTGTGTACCGGCCATAAGTATGGGGTGAATCTACTACACCCACCTGTGTCTACCTTGATGCTGAGCGCGAACCTCCATATGTCATAGGTGAAGGAGTCGAACATGTAGGCGTGCCCGACGGCCGGCGCGCCGAGCAAGCCCCGGAAGCTGCGCACCAACAGGTGCGCACCGGGCGCGTCCGGGAGGAAGTCGTACACGATGGACGAGGCATTCCCCCGGGAGAGGAAGCCGACTCGGTCGTCTGCCTCCACCCGCACATCATCGCCAGGGTACACCTGGATGCGCAGCAGGCGTATCGCAAGGTCAAGGTCATATTTATGTTTGAAACATGACCTTTCTATGAGACACCACCCACACATCATCACCGATGTGTAGCTGAACACACAGGATTTAGAAGAGACAGTGCACAAGGTCAAGGTTCTTATTTCTGTTTGAGATATGACCTTTCCACGAGACACCACCCACACATTGTCACCAATGTGTAGCTGAACACAGAGGATTTACAAAAGACACCACACAAGGTACAGGTCATATTTCTGTTTGAAACATGACCTTTCCAATGGACAGCACACATGCATCGTCACCAATGTGTAGCTGAACACATAGGATTTACAAGAGACATTGCACAAGGTCAAGGTCATATTTCTGCTTGAAACATGACCTTTCCATGAGACCCCACCCATACGTCATCACTGATGTGTATCTGAACGCACAGGAGGCACCGTGCAAGGTCAAGGTCATATTTTTGTTTGAAACATGACATTTCCATGAGACACCATCCACACATCATCACGGAGGTGTAGCTGAACACACAGGATTTACTAGAGACATTGCACAAGGTCAAGATCATTTTTTTGTTTGAAACATGACCTTTCGATGAGACCCTACCCACACGTCGGCACCGATGTTTTGCTGAACACACATTATTTAGAAGAGAGACCACACAAGGTCAAGGTCATAATTTTTTTTGAAACATGTCATTTTCATGAGATACCACCTACATGTCATCACTGATGTGTAGCTGAACACACATGATTTACAATAACACAATGCAAGTCCAAGGTCATATTTCTGTGTGAAACATGACCTTTCCATGGGACACCACCCACACGTCGTCACTGATGTGTAGCAGAAAAATCACAGGATTTATAAGTGACACCACACAAGGTAATGGTCATATTTCTCTTTGAAACATGACCTTTTCAACATACTACTCACAGGGGTATAGCTGAAAACACAGGTTCAAAGTCAAGATACCGTGGTAAAATACGGGGGGGGGGAATGCAAATGTTCCATTACTGATCGGTGTAGGTGACCAGGTGCATATATATATATATATATATATATATATATATATGGGTTGGTGGTGCCTGAGTGGGATGTAAATAGACATGGTGGTGCTGGCAGGTCTGTGTGTGATTGCACTCATGGCATTTTTTGGGTAGTTGAATTTCCTCCTGCTTAATCAATGAAAATCGTGGAAATGGGGTGAAGTATACATGAAGGGGAATGCGGCTGGAATGTTGGGTGGCACACCTTACAGGATCGGTGGTGAGGCCGATGGGGGTCGCCAGTTCCGACTAGTGGTGACTAATGGAACTATCCGGGCAACATTGCCCCTATTGGTAATAATATAGACATTATAAAATATACAACATAAAAAAAAACCACCAATATCCCCTCCCTCCTTTCTATACACACACAAAAAATCCCGTGATGTATAACGCATTATACGAGTATAAATGCAAAGGTAACATGTACATCCTATATTTCCTCCGTGCGCATTGGTGGAGTGCCCGCCCATCCCAGCTGTCGGGTAAATTGCCCGGCGGGCACCCCCTTGCATCACACACTGGAGGAATTTAATCTCTCAGCCAGTTATTAAATACAAACCAAATTTGCTCTCTCTCGTATGTTCTATTGTGTACCGAAGAATTTATGTATATATATATATAATTATATAAACTATATGCTTAATTGTATGGATTCTTTTTCAAACATCACAATGGTTACTTACCGTATAGGTGCCATTGCCGAACGGCAGGAACTCGGCGTCGGCCACCAGGGTGAAGTTGGCGCCACCTATGGGGCGCCACACGTGGAGGCGAACCGGATGTGGGATGCCCCTCTGCGCAATGCTCATACGGTACTCGCGCAGGGTCCCGGAAGGAAGCTTCAGGTCGAGCAGCAGGAAAGCTATGTCAGCCACCGAGTGCAGGGTGCTCGTGCTGGATGTTGGCGGGTTGCCGATCTCCACCACTAGGGGCAGGTCGAGCACCAGCGGAAAGTGGCGATATAGGAGGTTAGTGAACATGGTAACCTAAGGCCGTGTATCCATAGACTGTCTGTCCCCTTGTGGCGCTTGTGAACTTGTGACGAGCCACACAGACATTGAACATGCTCATTCTCTAAGTTTTCAGTCACAAGGCACACAGAACAAGGGAACACACTACCAGTGAACATTTTATGGATACACGGCCTAAGCAAAATACAGGTTCATTGTCTGTGTGGTGCATCACAAGGTCACAAGCGAACCCAGAACATGGGAAACAATCCAAAGGGGAACAGACTATGGATACATGGCCTAAGCATAAAGCTAAGATTCCTTATACATGGTATGCGGCATGCGAATGCGAATGCGGCAAAAAATTGAAAAGCATGTAAATGAATAGAGGTGCTTCCATACATCCGAATGTGAATACGAACGGGAATGCGAATGCGGCAAATGGATCGACCCATGGACCGATCGGTGCGAATGCGAATGCGAATGCGAATGCGAATACTGCTGCGTAGTAACTTTGATCTTCCTTCACAAATTTGGAGGAAAAACCCCCAAAAATGTCATGGGTAACTTTTTTGGTGTGTTTTTTTGTTTAACCATATCCCAGCACAAAAAGTAAACATCGGCTATTGGGGGTTGGCATATATCTATTCCGCATATATGACATCTGATCTGAAACCACTAATAGCCACCCACATAAAATCCAAATGGCAACATGAGTGGGATGAAAACCATCTGTGGGAAAGCCACCACAGACTCATGCGGGAGGTCGGCGGGACCAAGTGGTCCTTAGCCGCTGCCGTGTTGGCCACTCGTGGCTTACACATGCTTTTCTGCTCAAGGGGGAACCTCCCCCTGAATGTATTGGGTGTCAGTCCCCACTGACACTCAAACACATTTTACTAAGTTGCGTTGATTTTTTGGCCCTGCTCCAACGGTTCTACACTGCAGACAGTATGCATGACCTTTTTACTAAGGTAAAACAGGAAAACATTTTAGCCTTTTTGAGGGCAGCTGGACTGTACCACCTTATATAGTTTACTAAATGGATTCTATTA
The DNA here is from genome assembly GCA_030323885.1 of Branchipolynoe longqiensis. Taxonomy (NCBI): domain Eukaryota; kingdom Metazoa; phylum Annelida; class Polychaeta; order Phyllodocida; family Polynoidae; genus Branchipolynoe; species Branchipolynoe longqiensis. The sequence goes on along the minus strand of CM059188.1, from coordinate 100,108,771 downwards.
ATTATTAATGAAACTTTTCTTTTTCTATGGAAATTTGTTTCCCTTGACCACAGATATATGATTGTGAGCTTTCTGATTTAATTAGTGTCTATTGGCACATAATTGATTGTCTGCTTTTACATGTAAAAGCGATGGTTTGAACAAAAAACAAACATTTCTCGCCGTGAATATGGCCTATGCTGCCGATACGGCGTAAAGCAACCACCAAGCAATCAATCAATCATGGTCACAAGCGAACATGGAACAAGGGAACAGGCCACAAGGGAAGTCTTTGGATATACCGCCTTAAGTTGCATAATTCGATGACTGTGAGGTTTTGCCATTTAAAAAAGAAGATAAATATATTTGTTTGATTGTTATAATCTACCTTACTTTAGCTAAGAGATTGATATATTTGAAGTCCAAACATGCCAACTTAATTTTGGTGTGCACATAGACATTCTGACTATAAAGGGCTTCAGCAGTAACAAGTTCTATTAAATTAACTCAATTGAGTACATATATCCAAGAGTAGTACATGCGAGATATGAGTTTCAGCGAGGAAGAGACAGCAAGGTGGCGCCACTAGGCGAGGCAGAAGGCCTGACCAGTAGATGACTGCAGGAATGTCAGTTATGGTGGAGCAACCAGTAGAAGACTGGAGGAGCGATAGATAGGATGAACTGTGGAGACAGTTCATAATTAATCAGCTTCCGGATAATTATACTCATATAATGGCATATACAGCACATATACACGCATATACATATATATATACATATATATATATACATGTATATATTTCTGATGAGCTCAGGCGCAAACCCCGTAAACGCCAATCCAAAAATGGAAATAAACATTGGAGTCAAGCCTTCAAAAGGTTAATTTATTTGTATTCCTAATTGTTGGTTCATTGCTACGTAACCATTTCATTACAAGAACAGTGGAATTAGTGAGAATAAAAATTACCTTCAGGTCAAAATCTTTTATTTTAATTCAATTTTTGGATTGACGTTTATGGGGTTTTGCGTCTGAAGTCCTCATATATTGATATCTAGCTTTTGTTTCTAGATGCTTATACTGGGCTACATGTGACCATATGCATAACAGCTATGTATGGATGAGATAAACACCTTCAAATGATCCAAATCCGAGAAGGAAGAGCAGGAAGATGGACGTGCCTCTGACGGGAATGGTGGGCATACCTAAGGCGAAGGAAACCGTCACTCAGGAGAACACAGCGAATTAGACACATTCAACATTCCACAAATATACAGGGTGTGGTGGCCGAATCGGTAGAGCGTCGGCCTCCAGGGCGGCAGATCAGGAGTTCAATTCCCGGTTGAGTTAAACCGATGACTTACAAAATTGATACTTGTCGCTTCCTAGCCAGGCGCTCGGCATTATTAGGATAGGGTAGGAACTGGTTGGCTCAGTGTCAGGATAATGTCACTGAGTGGGATTATCAGGTCATGGTGCTGGAGTTCAATTCCCGGTTGAGTCAAACCGATGACTTACAAAATTGATACTTGTCGCTTCCTAGCCAGGTGCTTGCCATTTATAGGATAGGGTAGGAACTGGTTTGCTCAGTGTCAGGATAATGTCACTGAGTGGGATATCAGGTCATGGTGCTGGTGGCCTGGTCTCCCAGTGGGACAACACTATAAAAGTGCACCATGAATGTGCACTGTCACAAGTTGGTACCCATCCTGATATGACCTTAGATGTTGGTAGGATGTAAAACTCCCAACATCCAACCAAACAACCAACAACCAACTGTGCTACCACGAAAGTGATACAAGTCATATATGTGTTGATCCTCCTTGTAGTTCTACCTACAATAAACACTAACTCTGTAATGCTGGAAGGCCAGCAAGTGATGAAACGCCAACACTGAATTACTCTAAAGGTAAAGCCCCAGTCACACATCACCGGATTGGGGGAAATGGACAGAAACCGAACAAAGTCTGTTTTGTGTCTGTACAAGTTTTTAACATGCACAAAACTAGGAACGGATGCCACCAGACTGACGTCTACAGTTCTTGTCCGTTTTGAGTTTGTTTCGTCTGTTGGCTATCCATTCATGTCCGTTTCATGTCTGTTTCATGTCCATTTCATGTCCATTCGTCCAGCGGCCTTTGACCCGATATCGCAACATTTTGACACATTTTAATACATTTAGATACTTATGACGCCCGGACTAGACAATTCTGTCCGTTGCTCAATCCGGTGATGTGTGACAGGGGCTTAATCACAAAGTAAGCATGATGTGTGACAGGGGCTTAATCACAAAGTAAGCATGATGTGTGACAGGGGCTTAATCACAAAGTAGGCAGTTCAATACATGCCACACTCGGGCAAATCATTGCCAGTTCACGTTCTCACAGCCGTTAGTTAGAGCTAGTTAGAGGGAGGGACTACATGTAGTTGATTTTCAAAACTTCCCGCCGGAAAAAAAAAACCCCACCCTACACAACACCGGACCAGGAGAATGAACCCAATCAAGCGGAACAATTCACAGGGGGGCGCGCTTTGCCAACTATTCACCTATCTAGATTGTTTAAAGCTGCATAATCCGATGAAACAGATCTACATTTAAACCGACATAACCAACGTAGGTGCTGGTCCACTCATTAAACATGTATTGCAATGTGTTAGTTACCCTTGTGCTACGCTGCCACACTAAAAAAGAGAGGTAAATAAAGCCTATGGTCCAGCATTTTTTTGTGCACACCAAAATTAACTTAGCGTATTTTCACTTTAAATATCTCCAAAGCTAATCCATTTCAATGAAAGTTACTTCAAGACTAAATTAAAGCATATCGTAAGAATTAATTCAATAGATGTATCCCAAATATATGGCAGAAAGTCAAAACCATTGGATTATGCAACTTTAATATGCGGCCTTTCCGACCGACCGACCCACCATTAATATGCAGGATGCTACTCGGTCATGATGCCATTTATCAACGATTCAGCAGATGCGATGGCAAAAACTTAACCTTCGTTGGTTGTTGGAGTCTAACATCCTGGCAACACCTAATGTAATATCAGGATGGGTACCGACTTGTGACAGTGCACACTCATGGTGACTTTAATAGTGCTGTCCCACTGGGAAATCAGTCGGCTGACACCATGACACCATGACCCCATATCTGACTCAGTTACATTATCCTGACACTGAGCAAACCAGTCCTTGCCCTATCCTATTAATGCCGAGGGCCAGGCTAGGAAGCGCCAAGTATCAATTGCATAAGTCATTGGTTTGACTCGACCAGGAACCAAACGCCTGATCTCCCACACGCGAGGCCCGCGCTGTACCGATTTGGCCACCATGCCCTGTATTTTTTTTATAGAAAAGGCGTATATATACATATAGATTGAATAGCCTTTCGGTGTTAATCTAACACTGGATTACATGCACCACCATCGACCAGTGTCTGAACTAAATATGTAGTGGAGCGTACAGGGTTGTGTATGTGAGCGATTGGTGTTTTAAATCCCAGTTACATCTAAGATAATATCAGGACGAGCAACGACTTGTAACAGTGCACACTCATGGCATCTTTATAGAGCTGCCTCACTGGGATGCGATGGCAGCTGATATCCTATTCAACCATTTTATCCTGACACTGAGCCAATCAACTCTTTCGCAAACCTAGTAATCCCAACTGCTATGCAAGGTAGCAAAGTTGCAAGTTCAACTCGGCTGAGGATCGAACCCAGGACCTCGAACCTAGCGAGCGTGCGCAGTACCCAGCTTGGAGGTGAAGGACATACCCGTCTACCAGTAGATACCTGTCTGCATAGCACAGGTAGAACTAGCCTGCGACCACATTCACCGGACCCCACGCCTGACCTCGTAACCTATTGACCTCTACTAAGGAATCGATTAGTACATGAAGCCATTCTGCTGCTGCTGCGTTCCCATGGAGGTGGTCACGTGGTTGTTGAAGCTGCGTTTCTTGCAGAACCCGCACAGTATCTGCTGACAGCTGAACCTATGCTCCTCTTATCCTCCCCATCCCTATCCTCCTATCACCCCCACCTCCTCCTATCATCCCCATCCCTATCCCCCTATCATCTCCACCTCCTGCTATCCTCCCCATCCCTCTGCTCTTATCCTCATATCCTCCTAACCTCTTCATCCTATCCGCCCCACCCCTCTCTTCCTATTATCCTATCCTACCAACCTTCTCTTCCTCTTACATCTCCACCCCTCACCTCTTATCCTCCAATCCTCTGAACCTTTTCTTCCTCCTATCCTCCCACCCCTCTCCTCTTATCCGCATGTCCTTCTATCCTCCCAAACTTCTCTTCCTCTTATCCTTCCCATCCCTATAATCCTCCTACCCTCCCCACCTCCTCCTATCCTCCCCACCCCTCTCCTCTTATCCTCCTATCTTACCAACCTTATCTTCGTACTATCCTCCACACTAGCTACTCCTATCCTCCAATCTTCATATCCTTCCAACCTTCTCGTCCTCCTATCCTCCACACCCCTCTCCTCTTATCCTCATATCTTCATATCCTTCCAACCTTCTTTTCCTCCTATCCTCCACACCCCTCTCCTCTTATCCTCCTATCTTCATATCCTTCCAACCTTCTCTTCCTCCTATCCTCAATACCCCTCTCCTCTTATCCCCCTATCTTCATATCCTTCGAACCTTCTCTTCCTCCTATCCTCCACACCCTCTCCTCTTATCCTCCTATCCTCCCAACCTATTCCTCCTCCTACCCTGCCCATCTCCTTCTCCCCTCCCCTCCTCCCCTCCTCCCCTCCTCCTCCCCTACCTCCTCCATCTCTCTCTGCACTCACCTGCTCCCACGTGGAGTTCCCGGGGTGGTAGTGGGTGTGGATGTAGGTGTGTGTGTGGGGGGGTGAGACCCTGGAGTCTCGCCCCTGTGTTGTTCACGCGTTTACCCACGTGACTTACCGCTGGCAAACATTTACAGTCTATGGATCTTGTCATCAGTTGACAATAGTCCGCCGAGAATAGAGCTTTTCAGTTTCAATACCCACAGGGCGTCTTCCCACACCATGGGATGCACTGTCTTTACTCGACTACTATTTACATCATCCACTGGGGTTCACCGGACGTGGTGGCCGAATCGGTAGAGCGCAGGCCTCCCGTGTGGAATGTCGGGAGTCAATTACTGGTCGAGTCAAACCAATGACATACAAAATTAACGCCTGTTGCTTCATAGCCAGGCACTTGGCATAAATAGGATAGGGTAAGGACTGGTTTGCTCGGTGTCAGGAAAATGTGAATGAGTGGGATGGTCAGGGTGCTGGCTCCCAGTGGGGCAGCACTATAAACTCGCCATGAGTGCGCACTCTCACAAGTCGGTACCCATCCTGGTATGACCATAGATGTTGCCAGGATGTAAAACCCCAACAATCAACCAACCAAATCCACTGAGATTCAGTAGAGCGTGCTAGCAGTGTTCAGAGCTTGGATCAGAACAGACTCAAACAGGAAGAGTTCCCTATACCTCACCCACCATATGGTTTCAGATCCTTTGTGACCAAGAACAAGACCCACTCACTGTGTTGGATCTTCTGTTGGTCCCTCACCATGTGACCCACCGCGTGAAATTCCGTCGTGAATAGTTTCCAGTGGTTGAACTCCTTCGGATGGATCCCTTGGGTATTCATGATCGGCTAAGATGCATCTATTTCAATCTTACAAGGATTCCCACCCGAGAATGAAAGGGAGAGAGAAAGAGAAAGAGAAAAAGAAAGAGAAAAAAAGAGAGTCTGTTCTCTTGGAGCTTTTGATCGCTATCTTTGATCCCTTAACTTGATCCTTTTCTATGATCCCTTTCTATGATCTCTATCATGGATTCCCTTTCGTTGACCCATTTCCTTGACCCCTTTCGGGTATCGTTTCCATTTATCTCATGCTTTGAACTCTTTGCTTTGCTCCCTTTTCATTGCTCCCTTTCTTTTCTCCTTTCTTTGATCTCTTCCTTTGATTCCTTTCTTCGATCCTTTTTAAAATCCCGTTCTTTGTTCCTTTTTGTACTCCTTTATTTGTTTCCTTTCTTTGATTCTTTCTTTGATCTCTCCCTTTGATCTCTTCTTTGATCCGTTTCTTTGATCCGTTTCTTTAATCCGTTTCTTTGATCCGTTTCTTTGATCCCTTTCTTTGATCTCGTTCTTTGCTCCTTTGGGCTCCTGTCTTTAATCTTTCTTTGCTCTCTTACTTCGATCCTTTCTTTCCTCCATTTCTTTCCTCTCTGTCTTCGATTAGTTTCTTTGAACCTTTTTGTAATCCTTTCTTTACTCTCTTTCTTTATTCCGCTTCTTTGCTCCTCTTCTTTGCTTCCTTTCTTTGCTCCTTTTCTTTGCTTCCTTTCTTTGCTTCCTTTCTTTGCTCCCTTTCTTTGCTTCCTTTCTTTGCTTCCTTTCTTTGCTCCCTTTCTTTGCTCCTCTTCTTTGCTTCCTTTCTTTGCTCCCTTTCTTTGCTCCCTTTCTTTGCTCCTCTTCTTTGCTTCCTTTCTTTGCTTCCTTTCTTTGCTTCCTTTCTTTGCTGCCTTTCTTTGCTCCCCTTTTTAGCTCCCTTTCCTTCCTTCCTTTCTTTGCTCCTCTTCTTAGCTCCCTTTCCTTGCTTCCTTTCTTTCCCCCTTTCTTAGCTCCCTTTCTTTGCCTTCTTTCTTTGCTCCCTCTCTTTGATCCTTCCCTTTGGTCCCCTGTCTTAAATCCCCCACTATGATCTTTCACAATAACAATAGGATCCACTACACTCTCGCCTTCCTCCTGTTCCTCAGACGCGATGGCCGAATGAGTTGAGCGTCTGTCTCCCGTGTTGGTAAATCGTGGGATTCGAATCCACGGGTTCGAACCATGGTCAAGTCCAACCGATGACTTAAAAATGTATACTTGTCACTTCGTAGCCAGGCGTTCTGGATTATTAGGACAGAGCAAGGACTGGTTGGCTCAGTATCAGGATAATCTGACTGAGTGGGATATCAGGTCATGATGATCTCCCAGTGGGGCAGCACTATAAAGTCACCATAAGTGCACACTGTCGCAAGTTGGCACCCGCCCTGATATGACCTTAGATGTTTCCATGAGGTAAAACTCCAACCAACCAACCAACCCGTTCCTCCTCCTTCCAAAAGTACACCTCACAACTGGCCCAGATACCCAGGGGAACAAGCGCACTGCATCACCAGGAGGAGAGCGTCCATTATAGCACAAGCCTTGCAGTTTAATGCCTGCCGCCCGACGCGCTACCTGGTGGACTGCTCACCGAGCAGCTCCCTCCCGTCCTGGGTCCCTCTGAGTGGAAGCTCCTCCCAGCAAGCCGGTGTGGGGATAATAGAAACACGTGCTGGTCCCCGCTGCCCCGTCTCCCTCTCCACATCCCCCCCCCCCTCACACACACACCCCTCACACCCTCATACCGCACACCCACACCACACACTCTCACACGCACACCCACTCACTCCGCGCGCCTCCAATTTCCATGGCAACCTCTTTGTTTACCGTACCAACAATGGAGGGTCCCGTATGCTACAACAGTGGGCGGGTATAGGGTGTGTGGGGGGAGGGGGGTTAGCTGGGTGGGAGGGAGGGTGGGTGTGGGGGTTAGATGAGTGTGTGTGGGGGGGGGGGAGGGGTTAGATGGGTGGGTGGGAGGGTGGCATGCTTTTATTGCGCAGAACAGACTCTGTGTGGTGCCATGCCAACCAAGCACCAACCGGTTCAAGGCTGCTGTCATTGGTCCAGGCGGGCCGAGCATGCGCTGTTCAATGCGCGGCTGCAGTCAGTTGTTTCAGGCTTGGTAGAACTCCTCAGTGACGTTTTCTTTAATTTTGTTGTTTAATTTTTTTTAGTAAATGTTGACTTGTTTTAAATTATTTTATTTATATTTTATATATTTATTATTATTATTATTATTATTATTATTATTTAAATGTATGTTTTATTTCATATGTTAAAGGTTTTTTTTACCCAACACCTCACCAGCAGTATTGCAGATGACACTGGCTGTATTGCAGGTGACAGTGGCTGTATTGCAGGTGACAGTGGCTGTATTACAGGTTACAGTGGCAGTATTGCTGGTGACAGTGGCGGTATTTCAGGTGACAGTGGCACTATTGCAGGTGACAGTGCCTCTATTGCAGGTGACAGTGGTGGTATTGCAGTAACAATGGCAGTAATACAGTGACAGTGGCTATACTGCAGGTGACACTGGTGGTATTGCAGGTGACAGTGGCGATATTGCAGTGACAGTGACGATATTGCAGTGACAGTGGCGGTATAGCAGGTGGCAGTGGCGGAATTGCAGTGACAGTGGCGGTATTGCAGGTGACAGTGTTGGTATTGCAGTGACAGTGGCTGTATTGCAGGTGACAGTGTCGATATTACAGTGACAGTGACTGTACTGCTGGTGATAGTGGTGGTATTGCCAGTGACAGTGACGGTATTGCAGTGACAGTGCTGGTATTGCAGTTACAGTGGCGGTATAGCAGGTGACAGTGGCGGTATTGCAGTGACAGTGGCGGTATTGTAGGTGACAGTGACTATATTTCAGGTGATAGTGCCAGTATAGCAGGTGACGGTGGCGACATTGCAGTGACACTGGCAGTATTGCAGGTGACAGTGGCGGTATTGCAGTAACAGTGGCAGTATTGTAGGTGACAGTGGTGGTATTGCAGTGACAGTGGCGGTATTGCAGGTGACAGCGACTGTATTGCAGGTAACAGTGGTTGTATTGCAGGTGACAGTGGCGGTATAGCAGGTGACAGTGGCGGTATTGCATTGATAGTGGTGATATTGTAGTGACAGTGGCGATATTGCAGGTGACAGTGACTATATTGCAGGTGACAGTGGCGGAATAGCAGGTGATAGTGGCGGTATTGCAGTGTCAGTGGTGGTATTGTAGTGACAGTAGCGATATTGCATGTGACAGTGGTCGTATTGCAGTAACAGTCAAGGGCAAACAACCCTGTGACTTGTTATCTGAAAACACACCAAGCACGAGCCAGAATAGTCAGATGATTAGAAATCAATACGCAGCAATCATGGCTCGGTCACCCCCACCCCTAAATGGGATATATCACGTGATATGCTGCAGTTATCTCACACCTAGTGCCCAGCTTTGCAAACAATTTTCCACCAGATAATGGTCATAGCCTTGGTAAGAAATGACATGCCTAATAGTGTCACTTCTTTTATCCGACACTCGTCATAACCATTCCTAGCTCATGCTGGACACATTCAGCTTCCTCAACAATCTTTTAAACCGAGAAGCTGTCCTCCCCCCCCCCCCCCCCACCCCACCTCCAACACAAATATATTCCAACAGTAGGGTTTAATTTTTGGGTTCTCCTCGCTAGTCGACAAGACTAGTAGCAATGTGATGGTTTCCTTAAAGTTGCATAATCCGATAGTTTTGAGGTTCTGTCATTTTCTGAGATAAATATATTAGGTTGATGGTTATAATCTATCTTACTTTAGTTTCAAGTAACTTTTGGATTAAATGGCTAACTTTGGAGATATTTGAAGTTCAAGCATGTAAAAGTAATTTTGGCAAGCACACCAAAACTCTGACACCATAGGCTTCATCAGTAACAGATTATATTAATTAAATCACCATTCCCTTCTATGTGGCAACAAATGCTTAATAAGTGCATAGGTATCTAAGTTTGATATGTAGGATCAAATCTAGATAAATGTTTTGGTTTTGAAAATTTGATGCCTTTATCGGACTATGCGGCTTTAAGAGAACTAACTGCAAGGTGATGAAGTTTGTTTGTTTGTTGGAGTTATACGTCCTGGAAACATCTAAGGTCATATCCAGATGGGTACTGACTTGTGACAGTGCGCACACATGGCAACTTCACAGAGACCCTTAGATCCTTAATAACTCCCAACTAATAGGTAGTTTCACGATCTACAAACCATCAATAGTCATATCCAGACATGATACTTGCGAACAAGTGTAGTTGTTTTATATTAGTAATGTGGCTGCCATTTTAAATAGGCAGTAACATGATCAACACAACATTACTTATTCACTATTAAGATAGAATATGACTAGTCATAGTTGGTATATTTTTGTATCCATTCTCTTAAATTTATTTCGGGCCTAATCAAGACCAATGACCACTGAGGTCAACGTATGACTATTAAGGCCCTGTCAGACCTTGCCGGACTGGGGAACCGGACACTGTCTGGTACTGTTCGGCGATGTTTGGGTACCGTCCGGCACCCATCCGGCGGTGTCCAGTGGAGTCCGGCAGTCTCCAGTACAAGTTTTGAACGTGTTCAAAACTTCTGCCAGACACCGCCGGACTGACATGTCCGGTTGGTGTCCGGTATGTCCGGTACCCATCCGGTGCCCACCCGTACATGTCCGGTACCCATCCTTTGGTGCCCGGTACCCATCTGTTGGTGTCTGGTTTGTCCATTTTGTCCAGTACATGTCCGGTACCCATTCATTACATGTCCGGTTCTCGTCCGGTACTCGTCCGGTACATGTACGGTGCATGTACGGTACTTGTCTGGTCGCCCGGCGCCAATTGACCCAATTACGCTCCATTTCGATACATTTTGATACATTTTGTGTACCGGAGAGGACCAGACTAGAAATTTCTTTGTCCGGTGGTCTCCGGTATTCAGTTTGGTATGGTGCGACAATGACTTTAGGGCCATTCAGCACTACTGACCCGTCTCAGCTGTTACATCGTTAGAGTGACACAGGCCAAAGACTCATGTAAACTTGATAGGGCTCCTCTATTGGTTGGTTGTCAGAGTTTTCCGTCCTGGCAACATCTAAGGTCATATCAGGATGAGTACCGACTTATGACAGTGCGCACATGATGACTTTATAGTGCTGCCCCACTGTGAGACCAGGCCACCAGCACCATGACCTGATATCCCACTCAGTCACATTATCCTGACACTGAGCCAACCAGTCCTTGCCCTATCCTAATAATGCCGAGCGCCTGGCTAGGAAGCGTCAAGTATCAATTTGTAAGTCATTGGTTTGACTCGACCAGGGCTCGAACCCGTGCGTTCGAATCCAACGATCTACCAAAACGGGAGACGGACGCTCAACTGATTCGGCCATGCCGTCTGGTGAGTGAGATGTGAAGAACGAGTCACTAGTGGAGCTGGTACCTGCGGTTATTGTGAGTCAAGCCAGAGACACACACACAAGTGATGCTTTCCTCTGTTCTACCAGGGCTGGCATTACTACGATAGAGTCAGCATCGGTTGGCACAGTGCCAGGATAACGTGACTGAGTGACATATCGCGTCGTCATGGTGCCGACAGCGTGATGCGCCAGTCAGGCAGCACTATAAAGCCCAGATGAGTGTCGATGCCCATCCGGATGTGCCCTTAGATGTTGCTCGGAGGTAAAGCCCCAGTAAACAAAACAATTAACACCATGGGTGTTGGAGGAAACGCTGCAGACCTCGGGTAGGAAGCGGCATGCCGACATTTATCTTGGAGGTGTGTTCATTAAACTATCATGGTTGTTTAGGGTGGCTCCTTTATGGGCGAACATGTGGAGGTGTAACGCGTGTTCGGGCGTTAAATCCCATCGCCTGACTGCTTTAGCACACTGTTAGAAGATGTATGGAGCTCTTAAAACGCACAACTTTGCATCAATTTTGCTTTCTAAATGGCGGTATTATTTGTGTGTGTGTGTTCTTTTCTTCTTTCGAGGCTCTGTAATTGTATTGTTTTTTTTGTTTTTTGTTTTTTGTTCGGGTACATTAGTTGTTTAAGCAGGGGAAATTTCAGTCGCAGACGACTGGTCTTCCTCATTCCACTGCTTCTTGCCCTATCCTAGTAATGCCGAGTGTCTCGCTAGGAAGCAACAAGTATCAATTTTTAAGTCATTGGTTTGACTCGACCAGGATTCGAACCCACGACCCCACGATCTACCATCACGGGAGATGGACGCTCTAACTCATTCGGCCATCCCGTCTGTTGTTGTTGTTTTACGTCCTAGCAACATCTATGGTTATATCAGGACGGGTACCGACTTGTGACAGTGCACACTCATGATGACTTTATAGTGCGGCCCCACTGGGAGACCAGGCCACCAGCACCATGACCTGATATCCCACTCAGTCACGTTATCCTGACACTGAGCCAACAAGTCCTTGTCCTATCCTAATAATGATGAGCGCAAGGCTAGGAAGCAACAAGTATAAATTATTAAGACATTGGTTTGACTCGACCAGGGTTCGAACCCACAAACCTATGTGTTCAGATCCCCCAATCTCCCAAAATAGGAGGCGGACGCTCAACTCATTTGGCCAGCCTTCCCGTCTGGTCTGTAATTGTAAGCACAACAGAGGCCTGAACGCGATGTTACCTGGCAACATACGTGACGTCAGCATCCGGCGGTTTCACTGGATACATAAATAATGGACCACCACCGTTGTCCATTAAAGATCTGGGTCATTTTGATTTTAACTTGAATAAAATGGCAAAATATTAGTGAAATAGGCACATTCAAGAAATATCAACAATATTGAGTGTAGAGCTGACAAAGAAAATATCTATGGGATAATTTGTCCAATGTTAAAGTTGCATGGTCCGATGTTGTGTGAATTTTTATTTTATATTTTAGATAAATATATCAAATTCGTCATTATAACTTACTAATCATTAGTCCGGAGTACTTTTGAGGGAAAATGGCTAGTTTTGAAGCAATTGGAGCTGAAAGAACCCAAAATACTTTCGACAAACTTCCCAAAAGTCCTCTCGCTATCACGAGGATTGACGTCTCGTGATGACCACATGATGTGGGATGACCTAATTCAAATGTAGCCTGGTCTCCTGGTAGTTTCAACTGATGGCGCCATTGCCCCATCATTTGTTTGTTGGCATGTGATGTGACATTTTTATATATATTATTTTATTTACACTAGCAGTGTTTGATTAATTTTAGTGTGTTAATACTTGTGTGTGTACTTTTTTAACCATATACAATGGCTGTTTGGCAGTGGTGTAATATCATTCAGCCGGCTGCTGGTTGGTGTTTCACATGTAAACACATACACTTATATTATACATGAGATAGGTAAGTATGAATACACATCAATATGAAATTGCTATGAACAAATACCCAGCATCATCAGCATCATCATCAGCATCGCCATCATCACACATCTTTCACATTCATGTATACATTTTACATATAATATAGCACCTGTTTAACCAAGAGAACAGGCTGAGTGAGCCATCTTAGTATTATAGGGTCTTTGGTGCAATGTAGTGAACAATGTTTGTCTAACGTACCTCTAACGTACATCGACGTACGGCTAACGTATACATAATGTACAGCCAACGTAAAATCCACATGTTGTCAAACGTCAAAAGTTTTGGGCATGCACAAAACTTTGCCGAAACCTTGACACACGACAAATGTTGACATACGTCAACGTAAATTGATGTATACCAACGAGCACCGAACGCACCCATAACGCATAACGACGTATCCCGACATAGCTGGTAAAAATCACATACCTCGGCGTACATTAGCGCAATGCGTCGTAACGTGACAGCCCTTTTAGATATCGGACTTAGATCCCGGTGCATTTATTAACCATTAATTGTTGCATAGAATGTCACGCTAAGTCAATTTAATAGGACATGTTACTGCTGAAGCCTGTGCTCTCAGAATTTCAGCATACACACCAAAATTGACTTTGCATTTTTAGCTACAAATATTGCCAAAGTTACCCATCTATCATAAAAGTTATTTCATGCTAAAATGAGGTAAATTATAACAATCAATCTAATATGTTTATGTTATCAAAAATGTCAAAAACTCAAAAGTGCCACCTGACTTTGCAACTTCAAGTATACACTGCTATTCAATTGGAGAATGGAATGGTCGAATGAGTTGAGTGTCCGTCTCCCGTTTTGGTAGTTTGTAGGATTCGACCCCTGCGTCGAGTCAAACCAATGACTTTAAAATGTATGCTTGTCGCTTCCTAGCCAGGTGCTCGGCATTATTAGGATTGGGCAAGGACTGGTTGGCTCAGTGTCAGGATATTGGGACTGAGTGGGATACCGGGTCATGGTGCTGGCAGCTTGGTCTCCCAGTGAGGCCGCAGTGTAAAGTCGACATGAGTGCACACTGTCAGAAGTCGGTACCCGTTCTGATACGACCTGAGATGTTGCCAGGACATAAAACTCCAACAACTAACCAACCATCAAATGAAGAAACCCGTTACCGTCAACGATTCCAGTTCTCCTATAATCCACCAGACGGCAGGAGCGTACAACAGTAGCCGCCTAGTTGTGTGATGTTCCGATAGGTGGCAGCACCGACACTAGCGCGCAGTGCCTGTTCAATCAGTAAGTCCGTACTTGTTTCGTATGTACCACAACTGGTGTGCTGTAGACCTTCGTTTTCCAATGTTTATACAAAGTCCTTGCATGTGGACTTACAAACTCTAGACATAAGCCCCGTTCACACCCACAACTTTAGGCCGAACTAGATAAGGCAAACTAGAGGAGGCGAACTAGGCATCCTGTCCACACATGCAGTACTTGCGGCGGTTTAAGGCAGAAATCGATATCTGCGCATGAGCGAGTCCATACTAACCAGCGCCAGTTTCGGTTAGTCAACGTCGCCATGAAAGAGTGTGGGTTCGACCTAGATATGTATGGACTGAATCGTATTATTTTGGAACGATCAAAACTTCTGTTGGCCAGTGAAAACCTAACAATAAATCATGAAAAAAATATCTGTACACCTCTAGCTGGTTCATAGATCAAATTATATTATATAGCGTGACGTGCTTAATCCACTTCAAGTAAACCGCTACCGTCCACACAAGCAAGGTGGGCCGACTTAAGCTAGTTCGCTTCATATATACTACCTCGCGACGTGGTTTACTTGAAGCAAACTAGATGAGGCGACTTAGCCTTAAGTTGCCTCAGCGTACTGTCCACACGACCAATTTGAGTCGAACTAAAGGAGGCGAATTAGTTAAGCCGACTTAACTCGCCAGTGTGAACGGGGCTTTTGATATTATTGTGGAGGATGTTTTCACAAATGGAAAAGCATTCGAGCCCACACTTGGGCCATTGCGGGGATAGCTTCCTGGACGTTGTACCAGCTAGGCTGCCTGTACATGTGGTATTTCATCTGGAGAGGTCAATGCACCTCACAATTACTCGTCCCCCTGATATTGTAAGTTCCAGACTTATAATTGCGAATATCCAGATAGTGCACTGCCAGTACATACACAAGGATGGCTCGATTATATACAGTACATACGCTTGTACAGTTCCTGGTCACAGCACCAATGTTGTTAGTGGTGTATCTGCAAAATGGGAAATATTATTCCTAATGTGGGATTCGAACCCACTATTCTGCCATTCCGGGACTAGTGTCATAACCCTTAGGCTACATATACTTCCAGGTATGCAATTAACCTACATATGAATAACTGTGTGTGGTATTTCACCTGGTGAGATCAGTGTGCCTCACTACACTATTCACATAACCAAAATACTCCTAATAATACCACACCCTGGAAATATTCGATAAGTACCAATTGAGTGGAACATTGTAAATCTCCAAACTCCTTTTTCATTTCTGTTTCCACAGAGTAGAGTTTCAAGATTCCAAAGTTGATAACAGAGATGGTAGATAGCATTGAGTGCCGACATGGAGTGTCACACGACTAGATTTCATGCTGCTATCAATGTGTCATTGAGACGGCCGATTCCCACCACCAACCAACTCTCTCTCTCTGGCACGGATACGTATCGGGTAGAACTTACTAATCCATTGGATTGGATTACTTAGTATCAAGGTAATATGACTGAGCTGTACATCTGGTCATGTTGCCAACAGCCCAGTGGGGTAACACTATAAAATCACCGTGAGTGCAGACAGTCACAAGTTGCTACCCATCCGGAAATGTTTCTAGGACATAAAACCCCAACACACAATGTTATCCCGAAATGTTGCTAGGACATGAAACCCCACCAATGTTATCCTACTATGTTGGTAGGACATAAAAACAACAATGTCCTGAAATGTTGCTAGGACATAAAACCCCACAAACAATGTTGTCCTGAGATGTTGCTAGGGCATACAACCCCAACAAACAATGTTACCCCGCAATATTGCTAGGACACAAAGCCCCACCAATGTTATCCTAAGATGTTACTAGGGCATAAAACCCCAACAAACAATGTCCTGAGATATTGTTAAGACAAAAAAGCCCCAACACTATTATCCTCAAATGTCGCTAGGACATAAAACCCCAACAAACAATGTTATCCTGAAATGTTGCTAGGACAGAAACCTCCACCAACGTTACCATGAGATGTTACTAGGACATAAAACCCCAACAAGCAATGTTCATAACCCCCAACAAACAACGTTATCTGAGTTGTTACTAGGACATAAAACCCCAACAAACAAATGCTATCCTCAGATGCTCCTAGGACATAAAACCCCCAACAAACAATGTTCATAAAACCCCAACAAACGATGTTATTGTGAGATGTTACTAGGACAACCACAACAAACAAATGCTATCATGGGATGCTGCTAGGACATAAAACCCCAACAAACAAAACAATGTTATCACTAGGTGCGCGCGTGCTGGTGGTGGTGGGAGGTTTAGTAAAATGGTGTGAATTTGGGCCACGGTAATGGGCGGCCCGATGGCTCCGACGCAAACAAGCTAATTACGTGTCCGTATCCCGCAGTAGTCCCCGGATGTCACGGATGAGTGACAGGACGGAAAGCCAGTAGAGCCAACCCGGGCCCGCCACTGAATACAAATACCACACAACCAGCAAATTTCGCGCATTTCTCCATTTGGTCCAAACACCGGTAATGACAATTATCTTTTTCTTGAAGATTTATACTGCCTATCATGGATAAGTCAGAATAGACTTTTTTCACCATTAGACAGTTTGTCGATAGAAAGCCCGAGCCTACACTTTTACCGACCCAAGGGATTTTTAACCTCCCACACCACAGACATGGTATGAGAGCAACTGGCCTTTGTCGACGCTGTAAGTTAATTATACACAGCTGTGGAAATCCAAATTATCAGAGGTGGGGGCACGGGGAATCAAACCACCGACCCTCAGATTAGGAGTCCAACCTAGAAAAAAGTCAGACACTCTAACCACCCTGCCACAGAGAACACCACAACATAAAAAGAAACAATCAAAATCCACACACACACAACATTTTTCCATAGGGCACTTATTTTTCTTATTTAAAAGACGGTGCAGTTTCATTGGAAGTGATTTGTTTGTAAATTGCGTGGATAAAAAAAAGAAATGGGTTGAATTTGAAAATGTGTCCCTGGATGAAAATGTGGTGGTTTACAATATTAATGGCGGGCTAGGGATTAAGGAGTATAGCAGGCTTGTCTGTCTGACTAGTGGCTGGAGATCCATGTCACACCCAGCCCATCTCCAGCCTTTTACACTCAATGCGATCCACACCGAATGTATTCCCTACTTACAATGCCATGAAATGATTGGTATTCTATTATTGCAAATTAATATGATCACCTTTTAAAATGTTCACTAACCTATGACCAGAGACCAGAGACCATGAATGTACGAGATGGTCAACTCTAATGAGAATTGGTAACACAGACTCTGGTGGCGCCTCTCGCGGCCAGTGTTGAATAACTGAAAACATTGGTCATGTCATAAATTACCAAATGTTCTCTGTGATAGTGTGTGGGCTTCTTCAAACTTCAAGAATTATATATATTTTAAGCAGAACATTAAACCCTATGTAATATTTCCCGATATTTAGACATTGGAGGATGGTGTGAACTAGTCTATAGTAATTACAATTGTGTAGAAAAAGGTAAATGGTATATAAAGCCAGAGGCATTAATGTTGTTATGTGGTGCTGGTGATCCTTTGCTGAGTTAGATAGACATTGTGTAGTTATAGATAGTGTGAGAGGGGCACAGAGCCTTGGGAGCTCCGCTCACATACCCCCTCCCCCCCTCCAAGTGTTATTTACGGATCACTGCACACCCAGACACAACAGGGCACTGTAGCCATAAACAACCAAGGCTTGGATGCAGGCAGGTTGGATGTTCATTGGTTGGTTGAAGAATGCCTAGTGCTGATTGGAGGAGGTGATCAGGTGTGACAGCCATCTTGGATTCATGAGACTATATAATAATAAAACTGAGGGTGTAATCTCTCTTCTGTGCACTTTCTACTCTACCTTTCTCTTGCCTGTAGTGATTTCATATTTAGCCTACCTACACAACCACAGCTGCCAGCCCTCAACTTTACACCTACATCGAACTCAACCACAAACAATTTATAATACAGACCAAATATTAACAACAATAGTGTAAACAACACCGATCGACAACATACTACATCTATAGAGTTTGAATACATAACTCATCATCGCTGTTTTGGGAAATTTCTTTCTTTAGAATAATTGGTCTTGATATATTTTTGGAGCATAATATATAACTGGACCTGTGGTATGGTCAGGGATCTGTTATTTTAAAATTAAAAGACCACTTCCAGTGCCATATGCATATGTATAGTTTATCATGGTATTTTTATTTCACATTTACTGTTTAAATATAACATTTAAAAACCCAAAGCCTTGGTCAATAAAAACGCTGGCCAATTTCAAATATGTTTGTCTATGAGATTTTACTTCAGTCATGTTCTGGTACTGATCAGCTGTTGTTTTCTCAGCATAACCACCAGTGAGTGATGTGTCTTGTTCAACATCCGCCTGTTGCTGCGTGAAAGTTGCAAGTGTTACAGGGTCAGGGATACAAGTTGGACTTCTCTATATAAACGTTCTCTGCTATGACCTATAATTTGATATAATGCAACCTAAAGCCCCAGTCACACCTACCCGGATCAGAGGCCGGACGAGCCCCGGACCGTCATCCGGGGTGGTCCGTGGCAATCCAGGGTGATCCGTGGCTCGTCCGTGGCTCGGCCGTGGTGGTCCGGTGTGGTCCGGCGTGGTCCGGCGTGATCCGTGGCTGGTCCGGGGTCCGCCCCGGATGTTTCAAAATGTTTAAAACATCCGGAGCGGTCCGGGGCATTTAGCGATCCGGGCTCGATCCGGCATGATCCGGGGGTGGTCCGGGTAGTCCGGGGGTGGACCGGGGGTGAACCGGGGCCGGTCCAGGCTGTCTGGGGGTGGTCCGAGGGTGGTCCGGGGCTGTTTCGCCCCGGATGAGTCACGTTTCAGCCACGGTTTAACCCGGACCACCCCCCGGACTTTCCCAGACTATCCCCGGCGTAGCCACGGACCACTCCCAGAGTGCCCGGATAAGACCCCGACACCCCGGATCAGCATGGATCAGCCACGGGATCGCCCCGGACTGCCCGGTTTACCATGGATCACCCGTCCGGGACTAGTCCGTCGCTACACCAGGGAGTCCGGGGGTGGTCTGGGGTGCTCCGGGCCGATCCGGCCTCTGGTCCGGGGCTCGTCCGGGGGCTCGTCCGGAAAGGTGAATGTGAGGCAAAAAACGACGAAATCAGCGATTTTATCCGGGGCGGTCCGGGGCGGTCCGCGCGACTGGTCCGGGGCTGGTGCGGCTCAAAATCCAGGGCTCGTCCGGCTAGGTGTGACTGGGGCACTTGGCATTAGTAGGCTATGGGAAGGAGCACTTCAATGAAAAAGACCTCCTTTATCTGTGATTGGAATTTCCCCTGCTTAATCAATGAATGTGATAAAAAGAAATTTGAAATTCTTATTAAGCAATTCATAATAATAATAATAATAATAGAGGAAATTGGTGGCAATGGGGGAATTGCCAAGCATTGCTGCAGAGAAAGTGTTACAAGAAGTAATTACAGATAGGGAAGCAGTGGACATTTGTGGTTGAAGGATGCATAATGAATTAGGCGGATTGGGAACCAGTCAATTGTATGCCCCGACACCTGGTGTCGACACACATCAACTCTTTACAGGCGCCCACGAAGGGGCGTGGTTTAACCAAAGATGGTTGGCTGGTTTTTGAAGTTTTACAACCTGGCAACATTTATGGTCATATCAGGATGGGTACTGACTTGTGACAGTATGCACTCATGGCGACATCATAGCGCTGCCCCATTGGGAGACCAGGCCACCAGCACCAGACCTGATATCCCACTCAGTCACATTATCCTGACACTGAGCCGAGCAGTCCTACCCCTATCCAAATAATACTGATTGTCTGACTAGGAAGCACAAGTATCAATTTTTTATGTCATCAGTTTGACTCGACCACGGCTCGTCCTAAAACAGGAGGCGCACACTCAACTCATTTGGCAATCCCGTCTGGTGTTTGGCCAAAGATATTACTGCACTACAGTAGTATGTTGGGCTTTGTGATGCCTTGGTAATTGGCTGCGAATTTCAAATTGCTCTTGTTTCGATATGCAATGATAAGCGACTCCACTCCCCCCCTCCCATCCCCTGGGTTGCCCAGCCCATTCCTGATTGGCTGCCGTGACTTCAGTTACTCCCGCAGCGCTGTCACTGTGACAGGGCTGATAAGCAAGCAATTAGAAAAAGTGTCGCAAGGTTGAGTTATGGAAATAACCACATGCTTTTACAATCTAATGTGCTTAACTAGAGTGTTCAAATATTTATCTACCATAAGCCACCACTTTTGGGGTGAAGAATTGATCAAATCATGTAACTTAATACACATTACAAGTTGAATCGAAAGCATTCAGTGACCGCCATTTTGGAATCTTTTTGCATTCTCTCCCATTTCATCAACTCTACTTCAATATAAACAAGCACTGGATGCTGGAAGCAAAAAGACCACACCTCTTATTTACACTCAGTTGATTCATACCCAGGCCGTTTATGCTCAGATTTAGAACTGGTTGTCATTGATGTTGTTTGTTTGTTTGTTGTTGTTTTACGTCCTAGCAACATCTAAGGTCATATCAGGACGGTACCGACTTGTGACAGTGCACACTCATGGCGACTTTATAGTGCTGTCCCACTGGGAAACCAGGCCGCCGGCACCATGACCTGGTATCCCACTCAGTCACATTATCCTGATACTGAGCACACCAGTCCTTGCCCTATCCTAATAATGCCGAGCGCCTGGCTAGGAAGTGACAAGTATCAATTTTAAAGTCATTGGTTTGA
The DNA here is from genome assembly GCA_030323885.1 of Branchipolynoe longqiensis. Taxonomy (NCBI): domain Eukaryota; kingdom Metazoa; phylum Annelida; class Polychaeta; order Phyllodocida; family Polynoidae; genus Branchipolynoe; species Branchipolynoe longqiensis. The sequence continues at coordinate 100,087,664 of CM059188.1, read as the reverse complement.
CTCGACCGGGACTCGAACCCACGACCCCACGATCTACCAGCACGGGAGACGCACCCCCTACTAAGGGGGGAAACAACAATTGGTGATCTTTCTTTTGAAATTAAAAGAAAACACGGTCGGCCGAATGAGTTTAGCGTCCGACTCCCGTTCTGGTAGGTCGTGGGATTCGAACTCTTTGGTTCGAACCCTGGACGAGTCAAATTAATGACTTGATAATTGATACAAAAGCTTAATTGCTGCTAGTCCAACATATTTATTAACAATTAAAAAAAAAAATCTAAAATCAAAAAAGATCAGAGGCGGGCGATTTTGTAGGTTTGATTGATTGATTGTTGGAGTTTTACGTCCTGGCAACATTTAAGGTATTATCAGAACGGGTAATGACTTGTGACAGTGCACACTCATGGTGACTTTATAGTGTTGCCCCACTGGGAGACCAGGCCATCAGCACCATGACCTGATATCCTGCTCAGTCACATTATCCTGACACTAAGCCAACCAGTCCTTGCCCTATCCTAATAATGACTACGAAGTGACAGGTATACATTTTAAAGTCATCCGTTAGACTCGAACGGGGTTTGAACCCGTGGGTTGCCCTGGTTCGTATGTGACCTTTACCGAATGGGGAATACACATGTTGTCTCTGCTCCCTGCTCCCTATAACTTCTTCAGGCAATCGCCTGTCGGTGCTAGGTAACCACCTCAAAGGGCCCCGCCGCGCCCACCGCCGCCGCCCCATACCCGGGGACACGCGTCGGTCACTGACACTGGAAGAAGGATGGGGGTGGCGCCCCCTGGTGAATTGCGGGAACATCAATTGACAGAGGAGCGCCTCGTAGCGACAGCGGGCAGTCACTAGCCATGTAGCTACATATCTCGTAAATAATAAATCCTGCATACAATAACATACTCAATATCAAACATACATATATATATATAAATATATATGTATATTATATATATAATGTATATTATATATATTATATATACAGTAAACCCTTTCTAACCGACCACCTCCACAGATTGACCACTACCCTATATCGCTCGCTTTATTTGGGTCCCAACAATACCATTGTAAGGATATTCTAGCTCTCTAAACCAACCATCTCCCTAAATGGACCACTTAAAGCTGCATAGTCCGATAAAGGAATCAAATTTTCAAAACCAAAACATTTATCTAGATTTGATCCTACATATCAAACTTAGATACTGATGCACTTATTAAGCATTTGTTGCCACATAGAAGGGAATGGTGAGTTAATTAATATAATCTGTTACTGCTGAAGTCTAGGGTGTCAGAGTTTTGGCGTGCTTGCCAAAATTACATTTACATGTTTGAACTTCAAATATCTCCAAAGTTAGCCATTTAATCCAACAGTTACTTGAAACTAAAGTAAGATAGATTATAACCATCGACCTAATATATTTATCTCAGAAACTCAAAACCATCAGACTATGCAACTTTAAAGTCGGTCACATGATCGGTCGATTTGGAGAGGATTTACTGTATATATATATATATATATACTGCATATATTAAGGGATATAGAGATGTATGGCGGATTCGGATGCCCCCTGGTGTTGTGGGATGAAATAAAGTGGTGGATTAATTTTATTGACAGATTCAAAGGTCCAGATCCTTGGCCGCATTCACCCCGTGTCTCCGTATACTCGGGGAGAGCGGGACATAGCTCAGGCGATAGAGTATCCACCTGTGAAAGTGTGGGTCATCCTATCGATCATGCTCAGTGGACACATTTGCAGTTTCAGCTATTTTCTGTTCCACAACTGGTTCATCAAAGCTGTCCTGTCCTGTCTGTGGGAAAGGGCATATAAAAGACTCCTTGCTGCATATCGGAAAGGGTAGCCTATGTGGCGGCACCGGGTTTCCTCCCAAGAAATATGTCAGAATGACCGTATGTTTGACGTCCAATACCCAATGATAAAAATCAATGTGCTCTAGAGGCATTGTTAAATAGAACAAGCTTTCCTTATACTCGGACACGGCGAGTTGGCGATGTGGCGCGACCCTGGCGGACGACTGGTGCGAGCCATATGCACGACTAGATGGGCCCCCCCCCCCCCATGCGGGTCTTGAGGACCCCATCTGCTCCGATGCGCATATCTTTTAGTTTGTTGTTGTTTTACGTCCTAGCAACATCTAAGGTCATATCAGGACGCACAGCGACTTGTGACAGTGCTTGGTTTTGTTTGGTGGTTGTTGCTTTACATCCTGGTAACATCTAGGGTCATATCAGGACAGGTACCGACTTGTGACAGTGCACACTCATGGCGACTTTAAAGTGCTGCCCCACTGGGAAATCAGGTCACCATGGGGAAATCAGGTCACCAGCACCATGACCTAATATCCCACTCAGTCACATTATCCTGACACTGAGCTAACCAGACCTTGCTCTATCCTATTAATTCCGAACGCCGGCCTATGAAGCGACAAGTATTAATTTTAAAGTCATTGGTTTGACTCGACCAGGAACCGAACTCCCGACCTTCCGCACGCGAGGCCCGCGCGTCCGGTCCGACGCGCATATCAATGTACAGGAAATGTGGGCAGTCGCCAGTGCTCCCTAGCGGTGGTGCTCAAACTCTACAAAAGAGCAGACCTTACCAGTGTTCACTCAACCGGAACGGGACTCCATATCCGCACACTGGTCCAGTCAGGTGTGTCATGCAGTACTGCTAAGGATCGCTTCACCCCGTAAGTTTCTATGCTCATAATCGACATAATCCTACCAATCACAGGCCGGCTTACAATACCAGAGAAGGGGTCAAGTGTATAGCACGTCACGGTACATGGGGTGAGTGGGTGCACTGAGGGCTACATTGGTTTGGTTGGTTGGTTGTTGGAGTTTTATATGCTAGCAACATCTAAGGTCATATCAGGACGGGTACCGACTTGTAACAGTGCACACTCATGCCGGCTTCATAGTGCTGCACCACTGGGAGGCCAGGCTGCCAGCACCATAACCTGATATCCCACTCAGTCACATTATCCTGACACTGAGCTAACCAGTCCTTGCCCTATCCCAATAAAGTCGAGTGCCTGGCTCGCGTTTTTATGTCATTGTGTAAAATTTTCCGATTTAATGCATTGGTGGGGGAATGCAAATGTTCTATTACTGATCGGGTATACGTGACCAGGTGCGTGTCTGTGTATATGTAGGTGCTGGTGGTGCCTGAGTGAGATGTAAATAGACATAGTGGTGCTGGCAGGGCTGTGTGTAAGGGGCATTCAGAGCCTACCCCCTCCCCCCTCTGCTAGTTAGGATCACCACACTCAGGCTCAAGGCAGGTGGTGGCCAGGGGAGCCACACAGCTTGGTGGTGGTGGGCAGACCACTGGTAACCATGGGGACCAGGAAGGCTGGATCCCTCTTGGTAGGGCCAAGAATGCTTGTTTCCCAATGGGGGAAAGGGGTGGGGTGATACTCTACAATGAACCCATGTAACTATATAAATAATAAACCAGAGGGCTGGACTCTCTCTCTTCTTTCACACTTTATACTCTTCCTTTCTCTTTGTCTGTATTGATTTCACTATAGCCTGCCTACACAACCACAGATTTGAGCTTTAGCCATTCTACAATTGGTTTGACTCGACCATGGTTCAAACCTGTGGGTTTGAATCCCACGATTTGCCAAAACTGGAGACGGAAGCTCAACTAATTCGGGCATCCCTTCTGGTCGGTTACATCGGGGAGCTTGGGAGGAGGTACGTGGTTGCAAGAGATCTAAAAAAGGTTTGGTGATGATATTTATTTGCTTTACAATAATATCTTTGTTTTATTTTTGTTGTTGCCAGAACACAAATGAACTAATATGAGTGTGTTTCCAATAATTAATTATTAGCTGGTGAACACACACGTAGGAAGTAATATTTTATGTTATGTAAAATATTTTCTAGAACAATGTCACTATAATCTCTATTTGAAACAAATGCATTGCAATAACTCTACCGAGTTTGGTCTTCAGGAAGATATAGCTGTGGCTACAGCTGCAAAAGTGAGTCAAAGTGGCAGTTTAACTTGACAAACATACCTTTACTTATTCACAATTATCATGATCAAATATGAGTAGTTGTGGTTTTTATATGTTGAACTGGCCTATGCTGTGTAAGTTATTTAAAGTTTGTTGATGAAGCATTAGATTTGTCAAAACCAAAACAATATATTAATTTGATTGTTATAATGTACCTTACTTTACGTTTAAGCTTTAAATGGCTAACCTTTGAGATATTTGAAGTGTAAACATGTAAATTTAGTTTTGGCAATCACGCCAAAACTCTGAAACCATAGGCTTCAGCAGTAACATTTTCTATTAAATTGCCTTAGTATGTTCTATGTGGCAACAAATGCTTACTAAGTGTATCAGTGTTTAAGTTAAATATGCATAATCAATCTCTTGGTTTTGAAAATTTGATGCTTCATCGGACTATGCAGCTCTAAGTTGTTTATGTGCTCCTTCTATATCGGTAATGGGGCATGGGGCATGGGGCATGGGGCATGGGCATGGGCATGGGGCTCAGCACCAAGACATGCAGGTACCAACGTGTTTGTACAGTGTTCGGGGGATGGTTCAACCAACTTCACCATCAGCCAATATAACGCTATTGATTGAAGGACTCAGTCACCTCGTAATTGGCTCTCACTAAGAATACCCAGATGGGAAATGGGCATTCACCCAGAGCGTTGTGGGGAGAGGTGCTGGATGATCACAAAGAGGGGGATGTGGTAATGATGTTTGTTTCATAGGGTTTATTGTCTTAGAAATACCTAATGTGATATCAGGACGTGCTGCGGAATGATCGTGAGCATTCATGGTGAATATATAGTGCTGCCACACCGAGATAGAGTGCCGCCAGCATTATTATGTATTGACCCACTCAGTCGCGTTAGCTGGTGCTGGGTCCACCAGTCCCTGCTCTAGGTAATGCTGTGCACCAGCTAAAGTAGCGAGTAAGGTTTGTAAGTTTTTAGTTTGAGTCGTCTAAGGGGAGTCGGTCGCCCTACCCACTCAGCCATCCTGTCTAGTTCACCAGTCATGCAGGTAAGTGCCATTTATATATACATACACATATACATGTATACATATATGCATATACGCATATACACATATACACATATATGCATATACGCATATACACATATACGCATACACACATACACACACATACACACATACATATACACACATACACACATACACACATACACACACATACAAACATAGACACATACACACATACACACATACACACATACACACATACACATCATCATCATGCTGTCGGTCGCGATGTGACAAAGACTGCTTTCATTACTTGACTGCCGCTCTCCATTTAGCTCTCTGCTGTGAGAGTTGCATGCATGAGTCGGTCTTAATGCCTCTCAGCTTCAGGTTTCTCTTGATGGTATCCTTGAACCGGAGACGAGGGTGCCCTTTCTTTCTGTAACCAGAAGACAGTTGAGAATAGAGGATCTGCTTTGGTAGCCTGTCTGATGACATCCTCATGAGGTGTCCAGTCCACCGGACATACACACATACACACATACACACATGCACACATGCACACATACACACATACACACATACACACATACACACATACACACATACACACATATATACATATTATATATATAGACTTGGAATTGTTCCCACTGCCTGATGTAGTGAAATAAAACTGCCTTTCCTTATTCTTGCACCCTTGCAATGATATACCAGATGAATCTAACCCCCTACCCCCAGGGTGTGGCAATAATATTCCAGTATTATATTGCCCCCTCTAGAATATAAAAAGCCTCCCACCTATATGTTTATTAGATCCAAATACTCTCCAGCACAACTTTTCATCTTTATTTTATTATTATATATAACCAAATAACTACATGGAGAGTGTTAGTGTTGTAAAAGGAGACCTCATCTTCCTCATTGTAAATGATGGAGTAAAATCTCCATCACAAAATACAAACAAAACACATTGCACAAGCACGAGGGCTTGTGTGTTATTCAGGCATTTACCACAGGGAAATATACTTGATTCTGATATAAGATTGCTCCAGTCAATTTTATTATAGTATAATACTGTCGGAATTGGACGGGGGTAAAATTATTCCGATGGAGGCAATATTATTGCTTTGCATCGGGTCCATGAGCTTGAGTTGCAATTATCAGGCTTTCTGGCTGGTTGGTTCCTTACACTGCGACCACCATCGTTCGGGGGAAGGTCTCCTTTAATCAGAGTAAGGAAACGTAAACTGATTCACACCGTGTTCCAGTTGGTTAAATCACTGTACACGGATAACCTGATAGAGGCAATAACGGCCTAACCTGCCCAAACATAAAAGTTTTGTTTGTTGTTGTTTTACGTCCTACCAACATCTAAGGTCATACCAGGATGGGTACCGACTTGTGATAGAGCACACTCATGGCAACTATATAGGGCTGCCCCACTGGGAGATCAGGCCAATAGCACCATGACCATATATCCCACACAGTCACATTATCCTAACACTGTGCTAACCGGTGCTTGTCCTATCCTAATAATGCCGAGCACCAGGCTAAGTAGCAAGTATCAATTTTATAAGTCATTGCTTTGACTCGGCTGGAATTCTAACTCCCGACATTCCACATGCAAAGCCTGTGCTCTACCAATTCGGCCACCGGGTGTGGTGAAAATAAATGCAGGATGTCCATGCGGTAAAAGAAGTTTTGTGATGCACACGCAGAGTAACGCTGACACAATAAGTCATCTGAGGGTTTACCGCGGACCCTCAACACTTCACCAACAGTGTGCAGAGTAACGCTGTCACAATACAAGCATCTGAGGGTTTACAGCAGACACCGAACACTTCACCGACAGTCTGCAGAGTAATGCTGACACAATACAGATATCTGAGGGTTTACAGCAGGCAATGACCACTTCACCGACAGTCTGCAGAGTAACGCTGACACAATACAAGCATCTGAGGGTTTACAGCAGACACTTCACACTTCACCGACAGTCTGCACAGTAACGCTGACACAGCACAGGCATCTGAGGGTTCACAGTGGACACTGAACACTTCACCGACAGTCTGCAGAGTAACACTGACACAATACAGGCATCTGAGGGTTTACAGCAGACACTGAACACTTCACCGACAGTCTGCAGAGTAATGCTTACACAATAGAAGCATCTGAGGGTTTACAGCAGACACTGAACACTTCACCGACAGTCTGCACAGTAACGCTGACACAATACAGGCATCTGAGGGGTTACAGCAGACAACAAACACCTCACCGACAGTCTTCAGAGTAACACTGACACAATACAGGCATCTGAGGGTTTACAGCAGAAAATGACACCTCACCGACAGTCTGCAGAGTAATGCTGACACAATACAAGCATCTGAGGGTTTACAGCGGACACTTCACACTTCACTGACAGTCTGCAGAGTAACGCTGACACAATACAGGCATCTGAGCGTTTACAGCAGACAGTTCACACTTCACCGACAGTCTGCAGAGTAACACTGACACAATACAGTCAGTCTTCGTCGGTGACTGCTTCGTAGGAAGCTACATCATTCTGAACTCACGGGAGCTGCAGGAGAAAGGGCCGGGAGCAGGGGAGGAGGGGGGAAGAGGAGGGGGTTCATGATGGGGAGAAGAGGAAGGAGGGGGAGAGATAGAGGCCCGGCAGAGGAGGGGAGGAGAGGGAGAAGAGAGAGAGAGGAAGGGGGAGGAAGGGTGGAGAGAGGAGAGGGGAGGAGGAGATGAGAGAGAGGAAGGGACAGATAGGAGGGGAGGAGAGGGGAGGAGAGGATGATAGGGGGAAGGCAGGGGTGAAAGAGGAGGAGGAGATGAGAGAGGAGGGGGGTAGAGGAGGAGAGAGCGGAGGGGAGAAAGGAGAGAAGGGAAGAGAGGAAGAAAATAGAGGGAAGAGAGAGGAGAGGAGGAGATGGGAGGAGATGAGAGGGGTGAGTGAGGGGTGAGGGAGGAGGGGAGGAAAAGTATGAGAGAAGAGAGCAGGACGAAAGGAAACGGCAGAGAGAGGAGGGGAGAAGAGGGCAGGAGATGAGAGGGGGTAGGGGGAGAGAGGAGGGGAGGAAAGGGAGGAGAGAGAAGAAGGAGGAGAGGAAGGGAGGGGAGAGAGGAAGAGCGAGAGGAGAGAGATAGGAGAGGGAGAAGAGAGGCGATGAAAGAGGAGGGCTGCAGACCGGAGGGGGGTATGTATGTGTGTATGTCTGAATGTATGCATGCATACATGTGATATACATATATATCTCTGTATATATGTATTGTGTATGCAGTGGTAAATATATATATATTATGTATGTATGTGTGGATGTAAATATATATGTGCATATATATATATGTATATGCATGTGTTTATGTACACATGTATGCATGTGTGCATGTATGTGTGTATGTATGCGTGTATGTCTGGCATGCATATAAGTATGTATTTGTGTATGTATGCCTGTGTGTATGTATACATGTATGTGTGCTTAGGTGTATGTGTATGTATGTATTCATATATGTATATTTAGTTATCTGTGTATGTATGCATGGATATATATTTAGATATATGTGTATGTATGTATGGATGTATGTGTATTTAGGTATCTGGGTATGTATGTGTGCATGTACATGTATTTAGGTATATATATATATATGCATGTATGTGTATTTAGGTATCTGTGTATGAATGTGTGCATGTATATGTATTTAGGTATCTGTGTATGTATGTATGTATGTATGTATGTATGTATGCGTGTATGTGTATTAGAGGTATCTGTGTATGTATGTGTGGATGTATGCGTATTTAGGTATCTGTGTATGTATGTCTGCTTATGTGTGTATTTAGGTATATGTGTATGTTCTGCATCTATGTGTATTTAGGCATATCTGTATGTATTTACGCCTTCATCTGCGAATTTAGGTATGTGGGCATGTATGTATGTATGCCTCTATGTATACCTGTATGTACAACTGTATACATGTGTGTAGGTATGCGGGTATGTATCTATGTACATCCGTATGTATGTGCTGGGTATGTGGGTATGTATGTATGCATGTACACCTGTATGTGCGAGTTTAGGTGTGTGGGTATGTATGCACGCCTGTATGTATGTGTTTAGGTATGTGGGTAAGTATTTATGTATGTATGTACGCCTGTATGTATGTGTTTAGGTATGTGGGTATGTATGCATGCCTAGATGTATGTGTTTAGGTATGTGGGTATGTACTTATGTATGTATGTATGCCTGTATGTATGTGTTTTGGTATGTGGGTATGTATTTATGTATGTATGTACGCATGTATGTATGTGTTTAGGTATGTGGGTATGTATTTATGTATGTATGTATGCCTGTATGTATGTGTTTAGGTATGTGGGTATGTATGCACACCTGGATGTATGTGTTTAGGTATGTGGGTATGTACTTATGTATGTATGTACGCCTGTATGTATGTGTTTAAGTATGTGGGTATGTATTTATGTATGTATGCACGCCTGTATGTATGTGTTTAGGTATGTGGGTATGTATTTATGTATGTACGCCTGTATGTATGTGATTAGGTATGTGGGTATGTATGTATGTATGCCTGTATGTATGTGTTTAGTTATGTGGGTATGTATGTATGTACGCCTGTATGTATGTGTTTAGGTATGTGGGTATGTACTTATGTACACATGTACGTGCGAGTTTAGGTATGTGTGTATGTATGTATGTACACCTGTATGTATGTGTTTAGGTATGTGGGTATGTATTTATGTATGTACGCCTGTATGTATGTGTTGAGGTATGTGGGTATGTATGTGTGTATGCCTGTATGTATGTGTTTACATATGTGGGTATGTATGTATGTACGCCTGTATGTATGTGCTTAGGTATGTGGGTATGTACTTATGTACACCTGTATGTGCGAGTTTAGCTATGTGGGTATGTATGTACACCTGTATGTATGTGCCTAGGTATGTGGGTATGTACTTATGTATGTATGTATGCCTGTATGTATGTCTTTAGGTATGTGGGTATGTACTTATGTACGCCTGTACATGCGAGTTTAGGTATGTGGGTATGTATGTATGTACGCCTGTATGTATGTGTTTAGGTATGTGTGTATGTATTTATGTATGTATGTATGTACACCTGTATGTATGTGTTTAGGTATGTGCATATGTATGTATGTCCGCCTGTATGTATGTGTTTAGGTATGTGGGTATGTATGTATGTACGCCTGTATGTATGTGTTTAGGTATGTGGGTATGTATGTATGTACACCTGTATGTATGTGTTTAGGTATGTGGCTATGTACTTATGTATGCCTGTACGTGCGCATTTAGGTATGTGGGTATGTATGTATGCCTGTATGTATGTGTTTAGGTATGTGGGTATGTACTTATGTATGCCTGTATGTGCGAGTTTAGGTATGTGGGTATCTATGTATGTGCGCCTGTATGTATGTGTTTAGGTATGTGGGTATGTATTTATGTATGTATGTACACCTGTATGTATGTGTTTAGGTATGTGCGTATGCATGTATGTATGTAAGCCTGTATGTATGTGCTTAGGTATGTGGGTATGTATGTATGGACACCTGTATGTATGTGTTTAGGTATGTGGGTATGTATGTATGTATGCCTGTATGTATGTGTTTAGGTATGTGTGTATGTACTTATGTACGTCTGTACATGCGAGTTTAGGTATGTGGGTATGTATGTATGTACGCCTGTATGTATGTGTTTAGGTATGTGGGTATGTACTTATGTATGCCTGTATGTGCGAGTTTAGGTATGTGGGTATGTATGTATGTACGCCTGTATGTATGTGTTTAGGTATGTGGGTATGTATTTATGTATGTATGTACACCTGTATGTATGTGTTTAGGTATGTGCGTATGTATGTATGTACGCCTGTATGTATGTGTTTAGGTATGTGGGTATGTATGTATGTACACCTGTATGTATGTGTTTAGGTATGTGGGTATGTATGTATGTATGCCTGTATGTATGCGTTTAGGTATGTGGGTATGTACTTATGTATGCCTGTACGTGCGAGTTTAGGTATGTGGGTATGTATGTATGTACGCCTGTATGTATGTGTTTAGGTATGTGGGTATGTACTTATGTACGCCTGTACGTGCGAGTTTAGGTATGTGGGTATGTATGTATGTATGCCTGTGTGTATGTGTTTAGGTATGTGGGTATGTATTTATGTATGTATGTATGTATGTACGCCTGTATGTATGTGTTTAGGTATGTGCGTATGTATGTATGTATGTATGCCTGTATGTATGTGTTTAGGTATGTGGGTATGTATGTATGTACACCTGTATGTATGTGTTTAGGTATGTGGGTATGTATGTATGTATGCCTGTATGTATGTGTTTAGGTATGTGGGTATGTACTTATGTACGCCTGTATGTGCAAGTTTAGGTATGTGGGTATGTATGTATGTACGCCTGTATGTATGTGTTTAGGTATGTGGGTATGTACTTATGTATGCCTGTACGTGCGAGTTTAGGTATGTGTATATACGTATGTGGGAAGGGTAAGTAAGGTAGGGCGGGCTGTGGAACGGGGCCCAGTCGTACGGATCATGTGACCGTGTAGTGTAGACCACGTGATCAACATGCTGTAGCGGCCGGGAGCGGGGAGGAGGAGAGAGGGGCAGAGAGAGAGAGAGAGAGGGGTGGTAGGCGTAGAGAGAGGTGCAGACAGAGGGACGCCTATAGTTTGGTTAGTTGTTTGAGTTTTACGTCCTGGCAACATCTAAGCTAATATCACGGTGGGTACCGACTTGTGACAGTGCAACTTTATAGTGCTGTCCCACTTGGAAATCAGGCCGCCGGCACCATGACGCAATATCCCACTCAGTCACATTATCCTGACACTGAGCTAACCAGTCCTTGCCCTATTCTAATAATGCCGAGCGAGCGGCAGGCTAAGACGCGACAAGCATCAATTTTAAATAAGTCATTGGTTTGACTTGACCGGGGAACCGAACCGCCGACCTTCCGCACGCGAGGCCCGCGCTCTACCGATTCGGCCAGCGCGCCCGGCGAGGCCCAGAAAGAAGGGCAGACAGAGAGAGGCGTTGGGAGCTGGGAGCTTTGAGCTGGGAGTGGGAGTGGGAGTGGGAGTGGCTCCGAGGTAGTGTCAGAGGCGGGCAGGTGGGAGCACACACTGACTAACTCTTCACTCGCCGCTGCCGGGTGCTGCTCAACACATCGCCGGCGACACCCCCCGGTCCGCCCCGACCACCGCCAGGGGGCGCGCACGGCCTCAGCCGACAACTGTCGTGCCGAGCAGCACATCTAGAAACCTGCCCGCGTTTTATAACTTCAAACTTTCGCCGGGATTTGGAGGTTTTCTCTGTAGGCGGACGGCGGACGGCGGGCGGCTGGTGGCGGACGGCGGACGGCTGGTGGCGGGCGGCGGGCGGCTGGTGGCGGGCGGCGGGCGGCTGGTGGCGGACGGCGGGCGGCGGGCGGCGGGCGGCTGGTGGCAGCGGCGGGCGGCGGCGGACGGTGGACGGCAGGGGTTTGGCGGAGGGCGGATTACCTTTCGTTTTGATCTCTAAGAGCCGGAGATGCGGGTGTGTCGGGGTGCAGGGGGGGGGGGGGGTTTAGGGGGAGGGGGAGGGAGGTGCTTGCGACCCGCCCGCTAACAACCTACTATGTGCCTGATCTACATGATATAGTAGGGTCTAGATCACAAGGACACAGCACCCCTCGGAACTAAGGACGTCAACAAACAAGGAGCAGGAGGGAACTAGCAACACTGACTTACACAGACACACTGGCAGAGACAAACACCCAAACACCCGACCAGAAACCTGTCATGAATTCACTTTTATCAGCAGGAGCTTTTCTCTAGCTTTTTTTCCTCTTTTTTTCCATCTTTTTTTATTTATTTTTTTACCAGAATGTCAAGAACTGCATGCCAGCAATGGCAACACCACTGCATGTCGATTGAGTGAGTGTCAAGTTAAACGGAACTTAAGCAGAACCTTTTAAAAATCAACTCAATCAAGAAGAATTTGATACTGATAACGTGATAATATATAGGGTGAAATAAAGGCCAGTGTCTGTGTAACCGCCCTAGACTCTGAGGATTTCAAGTTTCGCAATTGGTTTATGTGTATTTTGATCAGGATGTGTTGAGCTTTCGCCCTTTTAACCCTCTCTGACTGTCCACTCCTCGCCCACCAGGTCATCTGTGGGTTTACTTCTGGCAGGGGCATCCCGATATAACGGGTGGCCTCCCGACACTTTGTTTCCCTTGGCAAACTTCAACAGCAGTGCTGATATACCGGCTGGCCTCATAGCTGTTTGCTTCCCCAGGCAAACTTCAACAGCAGTGCCGATATACCGGGTGGCCTCACAACTGTTTACTTCCCCAGGCAAAATTCAACAGGAGTTAAAATATACTGGGTGGCCTCCTGACTGTCGGCTTTGATAGGAGTACCGATATATCGGGTGGCCTCCTGGCTGTTGACTTCCCCAAGCAGACTTCAACAGGAGTACCGATATACCAGGTGTCTTTCCCAGGCAAACTTTCACAGGAGTGCCGATACACCGGGTGGCCTCCTGATTGTTGACTTTGACAGGAGTTCCGATATACTGGGTGGCCTACTGACTGCTTACTTCCCCAGGCAAAATTCAACAGGAGTGCTGATATACTGGGTGGCCTCCTTACTGTTGACTTCCCCAAGCAGACTTGAACAAGAGTACCGATATACCGGGTGGCCTCTCAACTATTGACTTCCCCAGGCAGTCTTCAACAGGAGTACTAATATACCAGGTGACCTCCTGACTGTTGACTTCGACAGGAGTTCTGATATACCGGGTGGCCTCCCGACTGCTTACTTCCCCAGGCAAACTTCAATAGGAATGCCGATATACCGGGTGGCCTTCTGACTGTCGGCTTCCCCAGGCAAACTTCATACAGGTTGGCCTTCCGACTGCCGGCTTCCCCAGGCACATCGCCAAGAAGGTCGGGGAAGCGTGACACTCCGTATATACAGACAAAGGAGTGCAGCGACTCGCTCTGAGTGGCCCTAACGCGGCGAGCATCACGAGGTATGTAGCCAACGCAGTGACGCAGGAGCACGCACTGCTGAGCTCTACATATACATATATACATGTATATACATATATATATGTATATACATGTATACATTTATACATGTATATACATATATATACATATATCTATATATGTACATAATACAGCTATATATCTGTATTATGTACATATATACATTTATATTTGTACATATTTGTATATATACAGTGAAACCTCCCTAACCTCCCACCTCCACAGATCGATCGCTTTATTTGGGTCCCACCAATACCATTGTAACCATATTCTAACTCCCTAAACCGACCACCTCCCTAAATGGACTACTAAAAGTCGGTCCCAAGTTCGGTCGATTTAGAGAGGTTTTACTGTATTTGTGCATATATGCCTACATATATATACAAATATATACAAATATGTACAAATATATATAAATATATACAAATATACACAAATATATACAAATATATGATATATAACGCATTATACGAGTATAAATGCAAGTGGAACATATACTTTATATATCTATTCCTCTGTGTCGGGGTAATCGGGGGTGGGATCCCTCTCGCGACACACACACTGGAGGAATTTTATACAATATATATAAATATATACATATGGGATATATAACACATTATGCGAGCATAAAGGTGCGGAAGGGCCTTATTTCCTTAATATTATTGTGATTATTATTATTATTATTATTATTATTACACGATACACTGTACTGCCTCCTTCATGCGTCATGACTGGTGGCGCCACCTCCTGCGCTCCCCGATACCTTCATACCCTAAAAACATCACTTACGTCAGAGGATTTTAACATTTATACATATAGCCTATCCATCTATCTATCTATCTATCTATCTAGATATATAGATAGATCTATCGATAATGGTGGTGCACTTACAGAGGTTTATATCACTCACTAGTTACTATTTAATTTCTTAATGGAAATATTCTATGCTATTCAATCATTGCTGTAAATTTAGCTGCACAACACCATGAAATCGCTATGACCTTAGATGTTACCAGGACGTAAAACCCCAACAAACAAAACAACATGAACCATTCATGTAATATGCAGAAGTAGTCAGCAGACATGCAGTATTTGAAAGAAAGAAAATACCGCTACTTTGTTCATTTGTTTGTCAGTTTTCAAGGAATATTTCACCTCAGGCTGCATTTAAAGGATTGACTGGAGAACTCAACGTCAACTCGTAATTGGCTCTCAGTATTGGCCCTGTCACACTACGATGTAACAACATCAACATAGGGAGAACGTGAAAAACGTTGAACTTCTCGGCGTAGTATGCAAATTTGGGCACAAGTTGAACGTGGATGCAGCATAGTGGACGAGAGAGTAATAGCGATAAAGCGTAGTGATGCCGTCATTCAACAAGAGAGGTCAACATAATTACGCTCAGGGAACATTATGTACGTTAT
This sequence comes from Branchipolynoe longqiensis, assembly GCA_030323885.1. NCBI lineage: Eukaryota > Metazoa > Annelida > Polychaeta > Phyllodocida > Polynoidae > Branchipolynoe > Branchipolynoe longqiensis. Next base: position 100,072,129 of record CM059188.1, on the reverse strand, counting down.
TCCATCGCCAGAACTACGTTGCTTTACATTACCTTACGTTACTTACGTCATGAAACGGTGGTAAAACGGTACATGTACTTTGGACGTCCGTTAGACGTCCGTTACCCCGGCGTTTTCAATACGCGGACTGCACGTTCCCACTGGCTTTAATGTGAGTCAACGTAGTGCAACGTTGTGCAACATAGTTGAATGTAGTGACCAACGTTTTAATAACGTCTGTTTAACATCATTGACGTTCACCGAACGTGTACAGAACATACGGCGAACGTAAACCCTTACGTTTGAGATACGTCAACAGTTTTGAACATGTCCAAAACCTCGACGTAACTCGACGTAACACGACGTAACGTGACCTAGCTCGACATCAGTCTAATGTCATTCTGACGTCATCATAATGTAACCCAACATACGTCAACGTAATGACGAAAACTGACCACGTTAGGCTCACGTTCGCTCGTTACGTCATAGTGTGACAGGGGTATAAGAGTATCGAGATGGGAAATGGTTGTTCATCCAGGGCGATATGGGGAGGGACAGTGGACGTTCATAAATAAAGGGGGGCGGGGAAAAGGGGGGGCTTGAATTGGGGTTGGGGGTTGGGGGTGATGATGTGTGTTGTTTGTTGGGGTTTGTCTTCTTAGCAACACCTAATGTAATATCAGGATAGGTTGGGTGTCATGATAATTCACACCACGACAAGGGGACTACATAGAATGGAATTTATTCAGCGTCCGCGGGCCACAAGTAAAGAGATGGTTACATTCAATAGTAATAGTCAGTTAGAAGTTGGGTCTCGATAGGGAGACAAGAGTAAATAACAGAAGTGTAAGTACATAAGGCGTCTAGTTGGGGCTGTACAATATGACATTACTAAGATCTGAGGGGAGCAAAATGAGGCGAATACAAGATCAGGGAGGCTAATGTAACAGTGAGGTAGTTCAATCAATCAAGGAAATCAATTAGTGAGGACAAGGCAGGATGACAGTACAGTGAATCAGGCCCTCTCAACCCTATTAGATCTTAAAATTTGTAGGTGCGGGTGGGCGGCTGAGAAAGGTGGCGGTTGTCGTAGGTCCGGCATCTGGAGTGGTGTGGCTGAGCAGTTCCCCGGTCGTGTGCAAATTACCCATGTTGACGAACAACATGAACAATGCCAAGTTGTCACAGTGCACACCCATCGAGACTTAATAGTGCTGCCCCACACATATACAGTGCCACTGATACAATGCAGTTCCAGCCTGCTCAGTCACATTATCCTGACACTGATCTAACCAAACCGTGTCACATTTTAATAGCTTGTAAGAACTGCATTAACCCAACCATTGATTGAACCCACCGCCTTCCGATCAAGGAGCGGGTGCTGTATGTACCCGCTAAGCCATCCCGTCCGCCTTGATACAGTGTTGCTAAAGTGTGTCCATATTTAGTAGAGCAAAAGCAGGCCAGCATGATTTCGACATGTCTGTATTTAAACAGTCCCCCAGTCGACTAATGCGATATTAGTGGGTTATTCTTTTATAACTCGGCCGTCTGCAACTAGTTCATGGCAAATGGGTCATATTAAACACACATTCACCAGCATATGGCATCGCCTGGCATGCGCACATAAACACACAGGCGTATACAAGAAGGACCAAAGCAATACATATGTCACACAGTAATTGTTGTGTGCAGTATAAACAATAGCATCCAACTATGCTTTTATGTATATATATATCTATATATATATATATATAGATATATATACATACATCGTATGTAATCTATATAAGCTATGTAATCTATATAATCTATGCAGTCTATATAATCGAGATACTTTATAAACTCGATAGAATCTATAGAATCTATTGTCGATATAATCTATATTATTATTATAATATATAACATACATTAAATGAAATATATATTATGTGTATTATATATTGTATAACATAATTAATATATATAATATATAAGATATATAGTATACTATATAACATATATTATATATATTATATATATGATGTATTATATATTATATAAATATATTAATGTAATTATATATTTTATATAATTATATAATAATAATATATAATAGATATTATTTATATTATATTATATATATATATATTATATATATATATATAATACATATTTTATCAAATATATTATATATATTATATATAATTATACAAATTATACATATTATACATATATACATAGTATACATATATATATTATCATACATACATATTATCATATTACAGATATTATATATATTATACATATTAATATATTATTACATTAAGATATTTTATATAATATATATATATATTATATATATTATAAATACATATTATATATATTATATATATTATATAATATATATTATATATATTATATATATTATATATATTATATATATTATATATATTATATATACTATATACAAAATATATATGATACCTGTGACACTGACAGTATGCACTGAATACTGAGCGCACGCAGAGAAGGACAATATGTAGACAGTTACTAGTTAGTTCATCTTTTACCACGCCACATGAATTTTAGTTGGTTGTTGTTGGGGTTAGATTAGGCGTAATCATCATCATGCTGTCATTTGCGATCTGACAAAGACTGCTTTCATTACTTGACTGCCGCTCTCCATTTAGCTCTCTGCTGTGAGAGTTGTGTCCATGAATCGGTCTTAAAATCTCTCAGCTTCAGGATTCTCTTGATGTTATCCTTGAACCGGAGACGAGGGCGCCCTCTCTTTCTGTAACCAGAAGACAGTTGAGAATAGAGGATCAGCTTTGGTAGCCTGTCTGATGACATCCTCATGAGTTGTCGAGTCCACTGGTGATTCTTTTTGATCAGAAGATTTTCCATAGAGGGCAGCCCCGTCCATTCGAGTATTTCCTTATTTGTAACTTTGTCCTTCCAGGTTAGCCTCATGATTGAACGCAGATGTTGCATCATAAAGGCATGCAGCTTATACACCTGTCGTCTGTACACTGCCCAGGCCTCGGCTCCGTATAGTAGAGTGGATAGTACGATTGCACGGTAGATCTTGCCTTTGACCCGAATGGACACATGGTGGTTGTGTCTCTGGCGTAGTCGACATTTCATGATAGCTGACTGCAAAGGTGTTGAAGTGCTGCTGGCTTTTGCAAGTTACCAGCGGCACTCTCTCGGGGAGCAAATAGAGGTTTCACACCGGCAAGAACATGTCAACACAGGCGTAAAATTATTTGTCCCTGCAGTCGTAGCCAGACTAGGTGTAACTATCACATATAAAAACTAACAAGCTCGTTTTGATATCACCACCGCCATAGCCTACCCCGAATCCCCCGTCATGCCTAAAACTCATACCGTGTAATAAACTGTGATATGTCACGAATTCGTGTGACGATGATAGATGCTTTAACTGTTTACAACATGCAGACAGCCAATTGCAACTGCACCGTGTTTACTTCGTCATCTCCTGTGCACTGTGTCATGATATAAAGAGAAAACTATCGAATATATCACAAGGACAAAGCTAGGTCTGCTTAAAAATATGAAACAGTTTAACTTAGATGTGTGTTGGTTGTTGGAGTTTTACATCCTGGCAACATATAAGGTCATATCAGGACAGGTTTCGACTTGTGATAATGCGCACTGATGGCAATTTTATAGTCCTGCCCCACTGAGAGACCAGGCCACCACCCCCCCCCCCGGCCGCCAGACCTGATACCCCACTCAGTCACATTATCATGACACTGAGCTATCCAGTCTTCCAACAACCAACGAACCATAGTTGTTGCTAGGACATAAAGCGTCAACACACAAACATATATTTATATAGTTAATGATTAGAGATTGGAATGAATATACATGAGTCAGAATCACGAAAAGAGTCCAATTGGGGAAATTTGTCGCTTCGAGCATTGGATGTCGGCGTCGAACAGTATAATTGGTCGTAATGCTTGCATTGCATTTGATTTGCGGTGAAGGAGGAGTGCCCCCCCCCCCTCTTCACTCCTCCTGTGTCCCCCGCCTCTGACTGTTGGGGTTATGTGATACCCCCCCTCCCCTCCTCCCGGCCCTTATAACCCGGGCCTGCTGCTGCCTCCAGCCACTCTGCCTCCAGCCACCTCCAATAGTGCTCAACTACACTTTTCTTTTTGGCTACTCATCCACACGCTATCACCATCTCGCCGGCCTACGTCCACCCCGACAGACTCTGCTCCACGGAGTCGCCGGCCTACGCCAACTCGCCATGCCGTCACTTCCCCGAGGACGAGGCCGCCCCGCCGGCCGCCGCAGAATGCGCAGATGAGGCGCGGCCGCACCGGACTCCGCCTCCACGACCTCCTCCGCCTCCAGCCTTCAGTCCAAGGCCACCAACTGGGCCACCTCGGTCGACGCTAGAATGGACACAACAGCCGTTGCCGTGGAACACCTCACCGGACTTATGGAGGTGATCACCTGGGCCCTCCGCATTGTCCCGCCGCCTCCAGTAGTGGCGCCCGCCCCTCCGCTGGGCCCGGAACGCCTCGCCGACATAGTGCAGGAGTTGGCGTTGGCCGCCCCCGTGACGCCGCGCCAGCCAACCACCGCGTCCCTGCCGCCTCGCCTGGCCACCCGGGTGGTCCACCCCCTCTACTGACGCCATGGCCGGCACTGGATCCCTGTGCCCCACTAGCCCACCTCCGCGACTCTCTCTGTTGCCGCCCCAGCGCCGGCCACCCACGCCACCAGCGCCACCCGCGCCACCCACGCCACCCATGCCACCCCGGACCACATCCCAGCCTCCGCTGCCGAAGCGGTATGAGAGATCTTGGAGTCTGCCGAGGCGCAGAACTCGGACGCCGTAAAGGTATCCCCCTCCTCTTACATCTTCCCCCATGACCTCATTGAGAGGGGGCCTGAGGGGAAGGCCATCAAGAAGGGCGAGGCAACCATGGAGGAATACAGCCTCGCCCTCTGCATGCTCGAGGCCCACCCCTCCTTCCCCTCGGACTCCATTCCTGGACTCGTGCACCATAACCTCACCATCCTCCGAGACTGCATGACGCATCCCTGACCTTGGGGTGTAATGGTTAGCACACTGGCCCGGAATACAAAGAGATGTGGGTTTGAGTCCCACTCTAGGCACAATATTTCCCATTTTAATCACCCCCACGACAAAGACATAAATTATTTGATAAAATAATGAATGAAATGTGGGTGACGTAGCCAGTCCATTCATTCCTCGCTATTTATTATGTACATCTTATTTATTTGTATATATTTGCTGCGCGCCGGAACCAGCTCCGCCTGGCTGGTGCCACATCCATGTAGCCATAGCCCAGCCAGTGTGCGTCACGGTCACATGAGCTCCGAATTATTTTCCTTTTTTTTCTAGGTAGGGCTGTTTATTGCTCGGCCATATGGGCCTCGGAAAATAAAGATAGGCTTCCACCACTCCTCGTCTCATCTCTTTATTTTATCCTCCGGAGTCGTAGCTTATTTTATATTATATATAATCTGGTTTGTATCACTACCAAAAGCCTGGGTCCATTTTAACTTCTCCCATCTGTCTATCATTTATCTCTCTGTACATATATAATGTTTGCACGATTATATTAAAAACTGAAATTGTTCAGGCGCAAAACCACATGAACGCCTATCCCAAAATGCAGATAAACATTGGAATCGAACCTTCAACAAGTTTTTGTTATATTCAGAATCTTTTTTTCATTGCTCCAGAACCATGTTGTAAAGTCTACGGCTCGAATCTGTGGTTGTGTAGGCAGGCTAGAGTGAAGTCAATACAGACAAAGAGAAAGGAAGAGTATAAAGTTTGAAAGAAAAGAGAGAGTCAAGCCCTCTGGTTTATTATTTATATGGTTCATGGATTCAGTGTAGAGTATCACCTCACCCTATTCCCGCAATGGGAAACAAGCATTCTTAGCTCTACCAATAGGGATCAAGCATTCCTGGTCCCCATGGTTACCAGTGATATGCCCACCACCACCAAGCTGTGTGGCTGACCTGGCCACCACCTGCCTTGAGCCTGAGTGTGGTGATCCTACCTAGCAGAGGGAGGAGGGGGTAGATAGGCTATGAGTGCCCCTTACACACAGCCCTGCCAGCACCACTATGTCTATTTACATCTCACTCAGGCACCACCAGCACCTACATATACACATACATGCACCTGGTCACGTATACCAAATCAATAATAGAACATTTGCATTCCCCCACCAATGCATTAAATTGGAATATTTTACAATGTGATCATATGAAAAGTGGAATTCGTAAGCGTTAAAATTAGTTTCATGTAACAATCTTTTATTTAGTCTACAATTGTGGATTGGCGTTTACATGGTTTTGCACCTGAACTATTTTTATTACCCAGGAGGGGTTATATTCTTCTTAACTACCATGTCTCCAATGACAGTTTGTATGTTGGTGTTTTACGTCCAAGCAACATCTAATGTCATATCAGGACGAGACTCCAATGACATGTCCTTATGTGCATTTGTGGTATATCAGACCAGTTTGTTTAAATACATGCATTTTGAATGATTCAGCATTTATCTGCTTCATAACCCGAAACATAATGTCACTCACGTCCTTTAATACGCTCTAATTATCTAATTATGTCCATTAACAACACCCTGTCACTTACGTCCATTAATATGCTCTAATTATCTAATTACGTCCATTAACAACATACTGTCACGTAGGTCTGTTAATACGCTCTAATTATCTAATTATGTCCATTAACAACACACTGTCACTTACATCCATTAATATGCTCTAATTACATAATTATGTCCATTAACAACATACTGTCAATTACGTCCATTAATATGCTCTAATTATCTAATTACGTCCATTGACAACACCCTGTCACTTAGGTCCATTAATATGCTCTAATTATCTAAGTACGTCCATTAATATACTTTAATTATCGCACACTCAGTATATATATATATATCAGCTCAAAAAGCCTAATTCAACCAACGCGACACAAGTACAGTATAAAATGTTCGTAAAGTTGCCACGTCATCGATTAGTTATAAGTAAATCACACCAGGTGGCAGCTCAATCGGTAGATATTATTAGTTCGTGGTTAGAATATAGATGGCGCCAATGGTCTCGTCCATAGAAAGCAGTGTACATGTTTCGCGGGTTAAATTACCCATGTTGAATTCAATATTGACAATGCATAGTCATACTGCGGAATAGCCGCTTTGTTTATATTCACATGTTGCATTATGTGATGCATAATTCATTATTAGAATATAAACAAGGAGACTACTACCAATACCATTAGTTCTTCATCTCCTTATAACTACCTAATATACGTGATTTTAAACTGAGAAATCGGTAGAGTGTGGACCTCGCGTGCGGCAGATCGGGAGTTTGGTCCCCGGTCAAGTCCAACCAATTGATGCTAGTCGCTTCCTACCCAGGAACTTGGCATCATTAGGATAGGGCAAGGACTGGTTGGCTCAGTGTCAGAATAATGTGACTGAGTGGGATATCAGGTCATGGTGCTGTCGGCCTGGTCTCGCAGTAAGGCAGCACTATAAATTTACCATGAGTGCGCATCGTCACAAGTCGGTACCCATCCTGATATGACCTTACATGTTGTCAGGATATAAAACTCCAACAACCAACCAACTAACTCCGCATGTTTGTCACGGATGCACAAAAAACCACAGTTGGCAATGTGGGTGTGTGTGTGTGGGGGTGGTGGCGGGGGAAGGTTTTTTCACACTAAGGAATAACACAATAGGCGTTTAAAGATGAGTTAGCCTGACCAAGACTTTTCCCAGTTACAAGTGTCATCATAGAATAGACCCAACTCATGACCTGCATAATATCAAAGACCCTATAATACTAAGACGGCTCACTCAGCCTGTACTGTGTAATCAAAATGATCAAACCCACCACTTGGTGTTCTCTTGGTTAAATAGGTGCTATATTATATGTATAAATGTATATATGAATGTGACAGATGTGTGATGATGGCGATGATGATGCTGATGCTGATGATGATGTGTATTTGTTCATAGCAATTTCATATTGATGTGTATTCATACTTACCTATCTCATGTATAATATAATTGTATGTGTTTACATGTGAAACACCAACCAGCAGCCGGCTGATCAAACCCACCACAAGGTGGCACTGCGAAATTTACATTACCATGGGAGAGATAGGGAGTGAGACGTCTTAGTATTATAGGGTCTTTGGTAATATGGAGCTAATAGCTGCTTGTTTGTTGGCGCTTTTCATCCTAGCAGCATCTAATGTCATAATGTGACTGACTTGAATGTCGGCTCATAGTGGTGGCGGACTGGTGTCCCAGTGGGGCAGCACTATGAAAGAAAGTTGCTGAGTGCGCACTGTCACAAGTTGGTCCACATTCTGATATGATATTAGATGTTACTAGGACGTACAACCCCAACAAACACCAGCTATTACCTGGGTTATGGTGCCGGCAGCCCAGTCTTCCAATGGGGTGGGGGCACTATAAAGTTGTCATGAATGCACACTGTCATAAGTCGGAATCCATGCTGATATAACCTCAGATATTGCTTGGACATAAAACCACAACAAACAGCTTCTATAGCGCAAGAAGCAATGGCACATGCACACAGTAGTTATGAATAGAAACAGGGGCCTACCAGCGTCTTTGGACAAATGCCATTTTGAAATGTCACATTTCATACACTGATGCATGCAAGTAATTGCTCCTTTATATGTATATGTCAAGTTCATTCATGGACTTCCCTTGTCACAAACCTAAGTCTTGATCAAAAACCCATAATACAAGAAAGCCCAAAAGAAAGACACCCAACCCCAACCAAATCATGTGTTGTCTCTCTGCTTGTTTGAGTTTTACGTCCTAGAAATATCTAAAGTCATATCAGGACGGGTATCGACTTCTGACAGTGCACACTCATGACAACTTTATTGTGCTGCCCCACTGGGAGATCAGGCCACCAGCACCATCACTTGATATCCTACTCCGTCACATTATCCTGACACTGAGCCAACCAGTCCTTGCACTATCCTAATTATGCCGGGCAGCTGACTAGGAAGCGACAAGTATCAATTTTTATGTCATTGGTTTAACTCGACCAGGGTTCGAACCCATGATCCCATGGGTTCGGATCCCCCGATCGCCCAAAACAGGAGACGGATGCTCAACTCATTCGGCCATCCCGTCCGGTCCCCAAAATAAACGAAAGCCCAAAAGAAAGAAAGTCAACCTAAGGCCAATTATCATTTGTCTCTCTGTTTGTCCTAGCACTATATAAGGTCATATCAGGACAGGTACCGACGTGTGACAGCACACATTCATAGTGACTTGATAGTGCTTCCACCTTGGGAGATTAGGCTACTAACACTACTATGATCCAATATCCTACTCGTTCACATTATCCTGATACTGAGCAAACCAGTTCTTGCCCTATCCTAATAATGCTGAGCACCAGGCTAGGTTGCGACAAGTATAACTTTTGTAAGTCATTGGTTAGTTTGACTTGGGTAGAGTTTGAAAACATGATCTCTCAAAAGGAAAGCCAGCCAGTGCTCTTACCGATTCAACGTAGAGTAGAAATAGGAAGAGAGAATGTTCTATTAACTCTGTGCTACTTCACACTGTTACACCTCAATGCTTCCCTGCAGGGAAAATGTACTCTCCCCCTATGTTCAATGAGTGAGACAAATTTCCTGTCACTTCACATTACAATAGATGGGATCACGGTTCCGACTGCGCATGCGCTGAAAACGGCGTTGGCAGCAAAGCAAATGCGAATGGCCATTGAGGTTGTCGACATGTGTAGGGAAAAACTTTGATTTTATTCTAAATGAATAGAAATACATAACAATTTGGCATAAACATGCATGCACACATGAAATATAATGATCTGATGAATATAGCTAAGACAAAACTAGCCATAGTTAAACATTTTGAGCTAAGAAACATACAATTCCACACAAGACAATCAGTGATATCCACATCACCATTATTAATATTTGTTCTAAATATTAAAATGCCAAATGTGTCAACATACACTTCTTACAGAGAAATATATAACCCATATCTGATTAACCCTACTCATTTTCTAGTTCTACATATGGCATTACCCATAGGATATAAATAAAAACATTAATAAAATAAGTAAAACTGACTCTGGCTATGGCTCTAACACTATTATGTGTGCCCAGATTCTAAATGCACATGGCAAAAGATGTGCATATTATATTGATGTAAATGCAATCCTCGATAAAATATTAATATCTTAATTTATTATATATATTTTTTTAATTGGTATTCTATGTTTCAAACAAGAGCTGAGATGAGCTGAAACTATCAAATTTCATAGCTGAACCCAGTGTATTGGCATGTGGCATGTGCTTCTCATGGGTTTGTTTTGCTCTGACGCATCCCACAATGCACCGTGCCACTGGAAAGGTGATGTAGGCATTGTTGTGCGGTTTTTGTTCATGCAAATGGGACAAATGTGTGCCTTAAGTAGGATTCGAACTGACAATTCTACCATTCCGGGGCTGCCGCCCCAACCATCTAGGCATGCTCACAATCAACATATATCCATGCATACCTGGGAAGACTGGATGAGATAGCTGAATCGGTAAGAGTGATGGCTGACTTCACATGCGAGCTGGTTGGTTAATTGTTCGAATTTTACGTCCTGGCAACATCTAAGGTCATATCAGGATGGGTACCGACTTGTGACAGTGCACACTCATGGTGACGTTATAGTGCTGCCCCACTGGGAGACCAGGCCAGCAGCCCCATGACCTGATATCCCACTTAGTCATATTATCCTGACACTGATCCAACCAGTCGTTGCCCTATCCTAATAATGCCGTACGCGACAAGTATAAATTGTTAAGTCATTTGTTTGACTCGACCAGTAGACAGACTGTTATCCAGTAGACAAATTGGGATCCAGTAGACACAGACTTGAACCCATTAGACACAGACTGGAAACCAGTAGACAGACTGGAATCCAGTAGCCACAGACATAAAACAGTTAAAGACAGACTGGAAACCAGTAGACACAGACTTTAAACCACTAGACACAGACTTGAAACCATTATACACAGACTCAAAACCAGTAGATACTGACTTGAAATCGTTAGACACAGGCTGGAAACCATTAAACACATACTAGAAAACAGTAAACACAGACTGAGAACTGGTAGACACAGACTTCAAACCATTAGACTACTGGGATCCAGTAGACACAGATTTGAAACCGTTAGACACAGACTGGAAATGAGTAGACATACTTAAAACCGTTAGATGCAGACCGAAAACCAGTAAACAGATTGGAATCCAGTAGACACAGACTTGAAACCATTAGACACATACTGGAAACTAGTAGATGAACTGGAAACCGGTAGACAGGGACTTGAAACCGTTAGGTACAGACTCGAAACCAGTAGACATACTTGAAACTTGTAGACACAGACTTGAAACAGTTAGACACAGATTGGAAACCAGTAGACACATACTTGAAATGATTAGGCACAGACTGGAAACCAGTAGGCACAGACTTCAAACTGTTAGACACTGACTGGAATCCGGTAGACATACTGGAATCCAGTATACACAGAGTGGACAGCGGTAGATAGACTGGAAGCCGGCATGAACTAAAAGGACCGCCCGTCAGAGGCTTCCTCTAACAGAATCCAATATACAATTGGTGTAGAACTGCCTGACCCACTTATCTGTATGCCGGTGTAGTAAGTTCAAAACACTACCCCACAAAAAGACTACAGTAGTGTTTTCAACCTAGGTTCAAAACACTACGGTAGTGTTTTGAACCTGGTTGATGGTAAGTTCAAAACACTACTGTGGCCACGCTCAAAACACTATCCTTAAGTTCAAAACACTACCTTTAAGTTCAAAACACTACTCTATTTTCTTAGGGTGGAGCAGTATGTAGTAATGTGGGTCAGCCGGTTGCTGGATGTTGTTTAACGTCCTAGCATCATCTAAGGTCATATCAGGACGGGTATCGACTTGTGACAGTGCGCACCATGACCTGATATCCCACTCAGTAACATTATCCTGACACTGAGCCAATCAGTCCTTGCCCTATCCTAATAATGGCGAGCGGCTGGCTAGGAAGTGACAAGTATAACTTTTTATGTCACTGGTTTGACTCGACCAGGGTTCGAACCCACAAACCCATGGGTTCGGATCCCCCAATCTCCCAAAGCAGGAGAGGGTTGCTCAACTCATTCGGCCATCCCATCTGCTCTTCTCACAGACACAGAGACACACACACACAGACACAGAGACACAGACACAGAGACACAGACACACAGAGACACACACAGAGACACACACATAGACACAGAGACACACACACAGACAGAGACACAAAGACACAGTGACACACACACAGACAAAGAGACACACACACACACAGACACACACAAAGACACAGAGACACACACAGAGACACAGAGACACACACAGACACACAGACAGAGACACAAAGACACAGTCACACACACAGACACATACACAGACACAGAGACACACACACAAAGACACACACAGAGACACACACACAGAGACACAGAGACACACACACATATACAGAGATACACACACATACACACACAGACACAGAGACACACACAGACACACACACAGACACAGATACACATACAGAGACACACACACAGACACATATAGACAAAGAGACACTCACAGAGACATGGAGACACACACACACATACACAGAGACACACACACAGACACAGACACAAACATAGAGACACAGAGACACAGAGAGACACAGATAGACACACAGACACACACAGAGACAGAGAGACACACACATAGACACAGAGACACACATACAGACACAGAGACACACACACAGAAACACAGAGACACACAGAGACACACACACAGACACACACAGAGACACACACACAGATACCCATACAGAGACACACACGGAGACACGGAGACACAGAGACACACACACAGACACATACAGAGACACACACACAGACACACACACAGGGAGGGAGGGAGGGATGACGTTTGACGTTCGTGGTGCACACGCCGCAGCGCTATCAGCGTATAGTACTAATACATGCTTCAAACGCCGCAGCACTATCAGCGTGTACTACTAATACGTGCTTCAAATGCCGCAGCACTATCAGCGTATACTAATACATGGTGCACACGCCGCAGCGCTATCAGCGTATACTACTAATACGTGCTTCAAACGCCGCAGCACTATCAGCGTATACTACTAATATGTGCTTCAAACGCAGCAGCAGGGTCAGCTAATGTTCTGAACTTGGGTAGTGTTTTGAACGTACGTAGTGGTAGTGTTTTGAACTTAACAGTAGTCTTTTGAACCTAAGTTCAAAACACTACCGTCGTGTTTTGAACGTAGGTTCAAAACACTACCGTAGTGTTTTGAACGGCGTAGTGTTTTGAACGTCCTACACCGGCTTACATTATCATTGGACAGTGTGTAGTGTATATACATGCTCTTCTGCTTGATTAGTGCACACAAAGGGCCCGAAACGGACCTGGGAGGATCTGAGTTCTGAACATGTCCAGTCCAGTTTGTGTACCAACAACAAGTGCAATGCAAGAGACGATGCAAAGGTAGGTGGTTTGTAATAGGAAGCAACATTAGATCCTTCACCAGACGGGATGGCCGAATGAGTTGAGCGTCCGTCTCCCACTTTGGTAGATCGTGGGATTCAAACCCTGGTCGAGTAAAACCAATGACGTAAAAATTGATACTTGTCAATTCCTAGCCAGGTGCTCTGCATTAATAGGATTGGGCAAGGACTGGTCGCCTCTATGTCAGGATAATGTGACTGAGTGGGATATCGGGTCATGGAGAAGGAACAACCAAAGTGGAATAGACAGTTTTCGACCTCCTCTGAACCCGTAAATGAGCTACTTTATGTAGTAAAGGGAGCCACCTAGTGGCCAGAGAGGGAACTAAATACATTCTAAGTTAAGTCTAAGGAGTTGTGGGAGTGCTGTCTCACAAAGTGGCCACTTGTCTCACAAAGTCGGCCATTTTAGGGGGTCAACCCCACAAACTGTCAAACTCGCCTGTGGTTAGCGCACTTTATATATAATAAAACTGGTGATAAAATAATATGTGCTCTGTAATGCATTATGGGAATATAAACAAGGACCCTACTACTAGCAGTTCTTCGGCTACCATACAATAATAGTTATATACTATAATACTACTCTGTCCCCAATACTCCACTGTTTATACGTATATAGTGTATATACATCTACATATATATATAGATCACACCTGCCACATGATATGGTTACCCGCATCCGATACAGATTTTGGTGTTATTTTTAGTGATACAGCCATACTCCATTTTGATATGGATTTTTCGTTAAACTTATGGAAATAAAAATGTGTAACGACAGTCACAGTGATGAATGTTGCATGTGAATGTAAAGATTTGTTGTACATAATGTTTGAGCAATACAATTATGTACTTGTAGTCACATGTTTTTATGGCAGGCGGGACATATGTATATGAATTATTATGTGACACAGATTCATATAGGTAGGTCTGATAAATATATATAATATGACCCATTCTATTTTGAGCCTGTATCAAGGATTACACTGGTCTGATAAGTTTAGTACTGTTTAAATCTCCGAAAATATATTGAGTAAATGGGAGGTGCCTATCACTTTCTCTGAGATTATTGAAAGAACTAAAGCTGGCTGCTGCTAACAACATACGTGGTGGTTCAATGAGCCAAATGGAGAACTCTGTTTGCCAGCCACACCTACTGGCAGAAGCCCACGCCAGCACAGCCTCTTATTTACTGGACAGGTTCCAATATACACACCTGTCTTCTGGAGTATGCGCCAAGTTTGACATGCACGGAACATTATCATAATGCTCGGCGCTGACTAGCCAGATCTGCCCAGACTTGCTGCTAGCCTGAGTACAACTAATTACCTGCCCAGACTTGGTACACTCCTGAGTACAACTAATTACCAGCCCAGACTTGGTACACATCCGAGTACAAGTAATTAGCAGCGCAGACTTGGTACACACCTGAGTACAAATACTTACCTGCCCAGACCTGGCACACACCTGAGTACAACTACTTATACCTGCCCAGACTTGGTACACACTTGAATATAACTAATTATCTTCCCAGAATTGGTACACACCTGAGTACAACTACTTATACCTGCCCAGACTTGGTACACACTTGAATATAACTAATTATCTACCCAGACTTGGCACACACCTGAGTACAAGAAATTACCTGCCCAGACTTGGTACACATCCGAGTACAAGAAATTACCTGCCCAGACTTGGCACACACCTGAGTACAAGTACTTACCTGCCCAGACTTGGTACACACCTGAGTACAACTACTTATACCTGCCCAGACTTGGTACACACTTGCATATAACTAATTACCTGCCCAGAATTGGTACACACCTGAGTACAACTACTTATACCTGCCCAGACTTGGTACACACTTGAATATAACTAATTATCTTCCCAGAATTGATACACACCTGAGTACAACTAATTATCTGCCCAGACTTGGTAAACACCTGAGTACAACTACTTATACCTGCCGAGACTTGGTACACACTTGAATACAACTATTTGCCTGTCCAGACTTGGTCCACACCTGAGTACAACGAATTACCCGTCCAGACTTGGTAATAAAAAAAAGTGCAGCTTACTTTATTTAACGTCGCCTCTAGAGAACATTGATTTTTATTATCAGCTATTGGACGTCAAACATATGGTCATTCTGACATATTTCTTTGGAGGAAACTCCATGCTGCCTCATCGGCTACTCTTTCCAATAAGCAGCAAGGGGTCTTTTATATGCACTTTCCCACTTTTTTTCTTTTTTTTTTTGTCTATTAGTTGTTTAAGCAGGGGAAATTTCAGTCATAGACGACTGGTCTTCCTCATTCCACTGCTGGTCGATAGAAAGCCCGAGCCTACACTTTTACCGACCCAAGGGATTTTTAACCTCCCACACCACATAGACATTGTATGAGAGCAACCAGCCTTTGATGACGCTGTAAGTTATACACAGCGGTGGAAATCCAAATTGGCAGAGCTCGGGGCACAGGAAATCAAACCGCAGACCCTCAGATTAGGAGTCCGACCTAGAAAAAAGTCAGACACTCTAATGATGAATCAGTTGTGGACCACTGGTTGGCCAGACTTGGTACCCCGACTCAGTGCACACATGAATACCACTTCCGGTGGTCCAGCATTGGGGCTGGGATGGATGAGTCAGGTGACCTGGGAGGTTGAGGGTGAGTAGGCGTGTTTGATTGCTCTGGGCAGATGTTAGCCCAAGTAAGACAGACATGCGAACTGGTAGACACTTAGAGAGTTATCACATGCCAAGGCAGTCACCAAACCAGCACACAGCCGGAGCCCCTCACGTGACGTAGCCCGTAACCCGGGTAGTCAGTCACACATCTGGACTCCATAACCTTTCTTGTCACATGATGATATAATACATGAAAGTAGTCCACTACTCTCCAAGCAAATTTGTTGTTTTCTCATATTTTTCTTTTTGTTGTTTTTTGTTGTTGTTTGTTTTTTGTTTGTTAAAAGAAAATAGAGATCAGTGTATGCACTATGAATACTTGTGGCCTAGGTTTCAGTATATTGAACACTAGGGCCAAATAAAAAAAAACATTTGGTGGTCGTCCTTTTGATCACACAAATCAGGGTTAGGCGGGCAGTTTTATTTTGTTTAAAAAAAGAAATATTGGACCATCCCAGACTGATAACGTTATTACATGTCATTCATGTACATCACAATCTTTTCTGTCAAACAATGAACACTGTATTCTCATTTAGACATTTATTATATCAGACAGTTTTCTAGCCCAATGTATTTCTAACAGTTAAATACAATTTAATCACGAGCGGGTGATTTTTCAGGCTCGGGTAGAGACGATCACCAATTTCTTTTTTTTATTTGGCCTAATTGTTATTTCCCCATATAGTGCTCTAGCAACGGTCATTTATAAATGAACCAACTGACAACGGATGGGTATGACATCCACCTGTGCTGGGTGCCTGGCCATGCTGGCATACAAGGAAATGAACGAGTTGATCGGGCTGCGAAGAAGGCCCTGAACTGTGATCTTGAACCATGTCTGATCCCTCACTCTGATCTGAAACCACGAATAGCCACCCACATAAAATCCAAATGGCAACATGAGTGGGATGAAAACATTAATAAACTTAAAGAAATTGAACCATCTGTGGGAAAGCCACCACAGACTCATGCGGGAGGTCGGCGGGACCAAGTGGTCCTTAGCCGCTGCCGTATTGGCCACTCGTGGCTTACACATGCTTTTCTGCTCAAGGGGGAACCTCCCCCTGAATGTATTGGGTGTCAGTCCCCGCTGACACTCAAACACATTTTACTAAGTTGCGTTGATTTTTTGGCCCTGCGCCAACAGTTCTACACTGCAGACAGTATGCATGACCTTTTTACTAAGGTAAAACAGGAAAACATTTTAGCCTTTTTGAGGGCAGCTGGACTGTACCACCTCATATAGTTTACTAAATAGATTCTATCAATTATTTAAAAAACTTTTCTTTTTCTATGGGAATTTGTTTCCCTTGACCATAAATATATGATTGTGAGCTTTCTAATTTAATGAGTGTCTATTGGCACATAAATATGAGTGTCTATTGGCACATACAATTAACACGCGAACAAGG